>CM019691.1:38864813-39589871 GCA_009760885.1 Achatina immaculata | reverse complement strand
ATCTGTGATAGAGTTCATCGTAGTTAGATCTCGTTAGTTTCACTCCAGTTTTGCAATGCGAATGTCACTTCTCACTAGACGTCAATCTTTGCAACAGATCTACAAGGAGCATTGTTTGTGACGATTTTCATGTCTGATAAAGTTCACCATATATATCGTTACAGATTTACATTGCGAATGTCACTTCTCAGCAGACGTCAATCTTTGAAACAGATGTACAACTCGCATTGTTCGTAATTTTCATGTCTTCATCGTAGTTAGATCTCCATTTTTGCAATGCGAATGTCACTTTTCACCAGACAGATTTTCTCAACTTTCTCACTCATATTCTCCACATACTTCTCAGAACTTATTGTCTTAATAAAAATGTGTAGATTTCATTCTGAGTGAAAAATGTAACTTTTTTCATCAAACCAGCAAGAAAAGTACCTACCAATATGTTTCCGGAATCTTCTTCTTCGTTCACTTCTACCACCAAAAACCGCACTGTGAACCTACTGAATTCACGCTTGTGGCCCTCGTTAGGTCCCGTGGTCCCCTGTGTGGTCCAAAATAGACCACACGAGATCCACTAAAGGACCACAAGGAGTTCAGAGTATCATAGTGCTTTAGAATACAGATTCTTGGTGGGTCTCGGAACCGGGATTGCGTGACATCGTGGTTTTCATTGCACCAGTTTAGTCTAGGGTTGGACTTTCTCACCGGAAGACCTCGACGTGTTTAGGATATCAGTGCATCCCCGCTGGGTGAGAGGCGGTAGCCCACCCAGGCCAGAGTTGGACTTTCTCACCGGAAAACCTCAGCGTCATTAGGATACGCAAACATCCCCGCCGGGTGAGAGGTGGTTGCCTATCTAGACTTCCCTGGTCCAGTGTCTCCGCTACCCTTCCTAGTTGTGACCAGGATGGAGCTTTTTGTCCAGAGGACGAATCCTCGCCACTAGTGACAAGTTGAGCCGGTTTAGGCATTATCCCAGTATGGGCGTGTTTGGGACGGGACCGACCTCTAGAGCAGAGGTGGCATGACATGTCTAGCCATCAAGTTCCACCCCTGGTGTGTGCCAGTTTAGGCATATTTCACCAGTGTAGGTGTATTTCGGACGTGGGCGGCCTCTAGAGCAGAGGTGCCGTGGTATAGCTCTCGTAGCGATACATACCTGTTAAACTTCACTTTCCACCACCTTTTCCCATCGGCTCCGCACAGCAACTTTTATTTCTTTTCCGCATTTACTTCCTTAGCTGGGAGGAGCTTCACTCCACGCGCAGCATTTGAAGAGTCTCGCCAGCAGTGTCTTAACCTCTGGGACAAGCCGGTTCATGCATTTCACCCGACATGACTGCACTCAGGAAGTGGCCGACCTCCAGACCAGAGGTGCCGTGATTTGACTGTTTGCTTCGCTTTATCCTTTCTACCACCCTTTCCGCAGTGATGCTGCGCGGCAACCTCATTTGCAATTTCTTCATTGGCCGGGAGGAGCACCGCTCCACGCACGGCAGCTGAAGATCTCGCCAACAGCGTTTTTTCTGGAATAAGTTTTGCAAGAATTTGTGAATGAATTGAAAAACAACAGGGATTTCCAACACATTTTATTCAACATCACTCAACAGGCAGAAATAGTGAAGCAAGGTGAGCACCAGGGGTGCATATTTTGTGTATCGTGAAAATATATTGAGGAATGTTAGAGAAGCAGACAGAGATGCCATAAGAACTTAGGTTATGAAATGTGGTGATAAAACAATATTAAAAAGGAATATCAGTCCGACGAAGCAAAATCTCCATCCGAGATCCTCTAAATTGATGGCAACAGGCAAAACAAATAAGGTGATTATAAAATGTGAGGAAAAATTGAAAGAAGTGGTTAGTAAAATAACTATAGAAGCTGTGGAGACGGGTTTTAAATAAAATAAAGAATCTTTCCCGTCGTAAGATAGGCAGCTGGAATGTAAGAACACTTAACCAGACTGGAAAACTAGCACAAACCATCAACATACACAGGCAACAGTAAGTTTAAATGGTGAAACAACTTGGTTTGGTAAGAAGGGGTCCGTCAGGGGTGCATATTATTCCTGGTCTGACATTTCTACAGTTCCTGTTTAAAAAAGGCCAAAAAAAAAAGCAAACAAAATATTTGTAAAAAGAGAAAAAGAGAGAAAAAAAAGAAAAAACAAACAGCACAAGAGACGAAAAACAAAATTTGCGGCAATAAAGAAAAAGAACGTATAACAAACGTGTAAAAAGTAACTGAAAAGTATCTTATTGACTGTTGGTGGCTACACAGGAAAATTAGGCCATGTCCTCCATCTAAGTGTGGATGGAAACATGTTTCACTCTTCTTTATCATTGGCGAGTTTGCAAAACAGTGTTCTGCAATTGTGATGATTCCGTAGCCACAGATCTGGAAATGGTCATTGACAGTCTTTTGCACCGTTGTCTCGGACTGCAGTATTTATTACCTTCATTTGTTTGACTGTCTCTACGCCTCTTGAAGCACAGGCTAATATTGTAAGAATGCATGCGGAATGTTCTCTAGGTTGTGGTATTAGCGTCAGCCTTTGTCAAGTTTGCTGTGTAGACACTTGAACATTATTAGCAACATCTGCTTCTTTTCAATATTTATAGAAGAACTGTAATTACTATTTCCAAATTTTGCTTTACTAGACGAAGAATTCATTAAAACTGCTAGCATTGGTCATCTTCAATGGATCTATCTAACAAGGAATTTGAAAATTATTTCCTGGACAACAGATTGTGGCTGTGATATGTGCTGTAAACGTTGGAAAAGAAAAGAAACAACTTTCATGCATTGGTTTTCCGTTCTCTGTTAGATCTCGTTAGTTTCACTCCAGTTTTGCAATGCGAATGTCAGTTTCTCATAGACGTCAATCTTTGCAAGATATCTACAAGGAGCATTGTTCATGACGATTTTCATCTGTGATAGAGTTCATCGTAGTTAGATCTCGTTAGTTTCACTCCAGTTTTGCAATGCGAATGTCACTTCTCACTAGACGTCAATCTTTGCAACAGATCTACAAGGAGCATTGTTTGTGACGATTTTCATGTCTGATAAAGTTCACCATATATATCGTTACAGATTTACATTGCGAATGTCACTTCTCAGCAGACGTCAATCTTTGAAACAGATGTACAACTCGCATTGTTCGTAATTTTCATGTCTTCATCGTAGTTAGATCTCCATTTTTGCAATGCGAATGTCACTTTTCACCAGACAGATTTTCTCAACTTTCTCACTCATATTCTCCACATACTTCTCAGAACTTATTGTCTTAATAAAAATGTGTAGATTTCATTCTGAGTGAAAAATGTAACTTTTTTCATCAAACCAGCAAGAAAAGTACCTACCAATATGTTTCCGGAATCTTCTTCTTCGTTCACTTCTACCACCAAAAACCGCACTGTGAACCTACTGAATTCACGCTTGTGGCCCTCGTTAGGTCCCGTGGTCCCCTGTGTGGTCCAAAATAGACCACACGAGATCCACTAAAGGACCACAAGGAGTTCAGAGTATCATAGTGCTTTAGAATACAGATTCTTGGTGGGTCTCGGAACCGGGATTGCGTGACATCGTGGTTTTCATTGCACCAGTTTAGTCTAGGGTTGGACTTTCTCACCGGAAGACCTCGACGTGTTTAGGATATCAGTGCATCCCCGCTGGGTGAGAGGCGGTAGCCCACCCAGGCCAGAGTTGGACTTTCTCACCGGAAAACCTCAGCGTCATTAGGATACGCAAACATCCCCGCCGGGTGAGAGGTGGTTGCCTATCTAGACTTCCCTGGTCCAGTGTCTCCGCTACCCTTCCTAGTTGTGACCAGGATGGAGCTTTTTGTCCAGAGGACGAATCCTCGCCACTAGTGACAAGTTGAGCCGGTTTAGGCATTATCCCAGTATGGGCGTGTTTGGGACGGGACCGACCTCTAGAGCAGAGGTGGCATGACATGTCTAGCCATCAAGTTCCACCCCTGGTGTGTGCCAGTTTAGGCATATTTCACCAGTGTAGGTGTATTTCGGACGTGGGCGGCCTCTAGAGCAGAGGTGCCGTGGTATAGCTCTCGTAGCGATACATACCTGTTAAACTTCACTTTCCACCACCTTTTCCCATCGGCTCCGCACAGCAACTTTTATTTCTTTTCCGCATTTACTTCCTTAGCTGGGAGGAGCTTCACTCCACGCGCAGCATTTGAAGAGTCTCGCCAGCAGTGTCTTAACCTCTGGGACAAGCCGGTTCATGCATTTCACCCGACATGACTGCACTCAGGAAGTGGCCGACCTCCAGACCAGAGGTGCCGTGATTTGACTGTTTGCTTCGCTTTATCCTTTCTACCACCCTTTCCGCAGTGATGCTGCGCGGCAACCTCATTTGCAATTTCTTCATTGGCCGGGAGGAGCACCGCTCCACGCACGGCAGCTGAAGATCTCGCCAACAGCGTTTTTTCTGGAATAAGTTTTGCAAGAATTTGTGAATGAATTGAAAAACAACAGGGATTTCCAACACATTTTATTCAACATCACTCAACAGGCAGAAATAGTGAAGCAAGGTGAGCACCAGGGGTGCATATTTTGTGTATCGTGAAAATATATTGAGGAATGTTAGAGAAGCAGACAGAGATGCCATAAGAACTTAGGTTATGAAATGTGGTGATAAAACAATATTAAAAAGGAATATCAGTCCGACGAAGCAAAATCTCCATCCGAGATCCTCTAAATTGATGGCAACAGGCAAAACAAATAAGGTGATTATAAAATGTGAGGAAAAATTGAAAGAAGTGGTTAGTAAAATAACTATAGAAGCTGTGGAGACGGGTTTTAAATAAAATAAAGAATCTTTCCCGTCGTAAGATAGGCAGCTGGAATGTAAGAACACTTAACCAGACTGGAAAACTAGCACAAACCATCAACATACACAGGCAACAGTAAGTTTAAATGGTGAAACAACTTGGTTTGGTAAGAAGGGGTCCGTCAGGGGTGCATATTATTCCTGGTCTGACATTTCTACAGTTCCTGTTTAAAAAAGGCCAAAAAAAAAAGCAAACAAAATATTTGTAAAAAGAGAAAAAGAGAGAAAAAAAAAGAAAAAACAAACAGCACAAGAGACGAAAAACAAAATTTGCGGCAATAAAGAAAAAGAACGTATAACAAACGTGTAAAAAGTAACTGAAAAGTATCTTATTGACTGTTGGTGGCTACACAGGAAAATTAGGCCATGTCCTCCATCTAAGTGTGGATGGAAACATGTTTCACTCTTCTTTATCATTGGCGAGTTTGCAAAACAGTGTTCTGCAATTGTGATGATTCCGTAGCCACAGATCTGGAAATGGTCATTGACAGTCTTTTGCACCGTTGTCTCGGACTGCAGTATTTATTACCTTCATTTGTTTGACTGTCTCTACGCCTCTTGAAGCACAGGCTAATATTGTAAGAATGCATGCGGAATGTTCTCTAGGTTGTGGTATTAGCGTCAGCCTTTGTCAAGTTTGCTGTGTAGACACTTGAACATTATTAGCAACATCTGCTTCTTTTCAATATTTATAGAAGAACTGTAATTACTATTTCCAAATTTTGCTTTACTAGACGAAGAATTCATTAAAACTGCTAGCATTGGTCATCTTCAATGGATCTATCTAACAAGGAATTTGAAAATTATTTCCTGGACAACAGATTGTGGCTGTGATATGTGCTGTAAACGTTGGAAAAGAAAAGAAACAACTTTCATGCATTGGTTTTCCGTTCTCTGTTAGATCTCGTTAGTTTCACTCCAGTTTTGCAATGCGAATGTCAGTTTCTCATAGACGTCAATCTTTGCAAGATATCTACAAGGAGCATTGTTCATGACGATTTTCATCTGTGATAGAGTTCATCGTAGTTAGATCTCGTTAGTTTCACTCCAGTTTTGCAATGCGAATGTCACTTCTCACTAGACGTCAATCTTTGCAACAGATCTACAAGGAGCATTGTTTGTGACGATTTTCATGTCTGATAAAGTTCACCATATATATCGTTACAGATTTACATTGCGAATGTCACTTCTCAGCAGACGTCAATCTTTGAAACAGATGTACAACTCGCATTGTTCGTAATTTTCATGTCTTCATCGTAGTTAGATCTCCATTTTTGCAATGCGAATGTCACTTTTCACCAGACAGATTTTCTCAACTTTCTCACTCATATTCTCCACATACTTCTCAGAACTTATTGTCTTAATAAAAATGTGTAGATTTCATTCTGAGTGAAAAATGTAACTTTTTTCATCAAACCAGCAAGAAAAGTACCTACCAATATGTTTCCGGAATCTTCTTCTTCGTTCACTTCTACCACCAAAAACCGCACTGTGAACCTACTGAATTCACGCTTGTGGCCCTCGTTAGGTCCCGTGGTCCCCTGTGTGGTCCAAAATAGACCACACGAGATCCACTAAAGGACCACAAGGAGTTCAGAGTATCATAGTGCTTTAGAATACAGATTCTTGGTGGGTCTCGGAACCGGGATTGCGTGACATCGTGGTTTTCATTGCACCAGTTTAGTCTAGGGTTGGACTTTCTCACCGGAAGACCTCGACGTGTTTAGGATATCAGTGCATCCCCGCTGGGTGAGAGGCGGTAGCCCACCCAGGCCAGAGTTGGACTTTCTCACCGGAAAACCTCAGCGTCATTAGGATACGCAAACATCCCCGCCGGGTGAGAGGTGGTTGCCTATCTAGACTTCCCTGGTCCAGTGTCTCCGCTACCCTTCCTAGTTGTGACCAGGATGGAGCTTTTTGTCCAGAGGACGAATCCTCGCCACTAGTGACAAGTTGAGCCGGTTTAGGCATTATCCCAGTATGGGCGTGTTTGGGACGGGACCGACCTCTAGAGCAGAGGTGGCATGACATGTCTAGCCATCAAGTTCCACCCCTGGTGTGTGCCAGTTTAGGCATATTTCACCAGTGTAGGTGTATTTCGGACGTGGGCGGCCTCTAGAGCAGAGGTGCCGTGGTATAGCTCTCGTAGCGATACATACCTGTTAAACTTCACTTTCCACCACCTTTTCCCATCGGCTCCGCACAGCAACTTTTATTTCTTTTCCGCATTTACTTCCTTAGCTGGGAGGAGCTTCACTCCACGCGCAGCATTTGAAGAGTCTCGCCAGCAGTGTCTTAACCTCTGGGACAAGCCGGTTCATGCATTTCACCCGACATGACTGCACTCAGGAAGTGGCCGACCTCCAGACCAGAGGTGCCGTGATTTGACTGTTTGCTTCGCTTTATCCTTTCTACCACCCTTTCCGCAGTGATGCTGCGCGGCAACCTCATTTGCAATTTCTTCATTGGCCGGGAGGAGCACCGCTCCACGCACGGCAGCTGAAGATCTCGCCAACAGCGTTTTTTCTGGAATAAGTTTTGCAAGAATTTGTGAATGAATTGAAAAACAACAGGGATTTCCAACACATTTTATTCAACATCACTCAACAGGCAGAAATAGTGAAGCAAGGTGAGCACCAGGGGTGCATATTTTGTGTATCGTGAAAATATATTGAGGAATGTTAGAGAAGCAGACAGAGATGCCATAAGAACTTAGGTTATGAAATGTGGTGATAAAACAATATTAAAAAGGAATATCAGTCCGACGAAGCAAAATCTCCATCCGAGATCCTCTAAATTGATGGCAACAGGCAAAACAAATAAGGTGATTATAAAATGTGAGGAAAAATTGAAAGAAGTGGTTAGTAAAATAACTATAGAAGCTGTGGAGACGGGTTTTAAATAAAATAAAGAATCTTTCCCGTCGTAAGATAGGCAGCTGGAATGTAAGAACACTTAACCAGACTGGAAAACTAGCACAAACCATCAACATACACAGGCAACAGTAAGTTTAAATGGTGAAACAACTTGGTTTGGTAAGAAGGGGTCCGTCAGGGGTGCATATTATTCCTGGTCTGACATTTCTACAGTTCCTGTTTAAAAAAGGCCAAAAAAAAAAGCAAACAAAATATTTGTAAAAAGAGAAAAAGAGAGAAAAAAAAGAAAAAACAAACAGCACAAGAGACGAAAAACAAAATTTGCGGCAATAAAGAAAAAGAACGTATAACAAACGTGTAAAAAGTAACTGAAAAGTATCTTATTGACTGTTGGTGGCTACACAGGAAAATTAGGCCATGTCCTCCATCTAAGTGTGGATGGAAACATGTTTCACTCTTCTTTATCATTGGCGAGTTTGCAAAACAGTGTTCTGCAATTGTGATGATTCCGTAGCCACAGATCTGGAAATGGTCATTGACAGTCTTTTGCACCGTTGTCTCGGACTGCAGTATTTATTACCTTCATTTGTTTGACTGTCTCTACGCCTCTTGAAGCACAGGCTAATATTGTAAGAATGCATGCGGAATGTTCTCTAGGTTGTGGTATTAGCGTCAGCCTTTGTCAAGTTTGCTGTGTAGACACTTGAACATTATTAGCAACATCTGCTTCTTTTCAATATTTATAGAAGAACTGTAATTACTATTTCCAAATTTTGCTTTACTAGACGAAGAATTCATTAAAACTGCTAGCATTGGTCATCTTCAATGGATCTATCTAACAAGGAATTTGAAAATTATTTCCTGGACAACAGATTGTGGCTGTGATATGTGCTGTAAACGTTGGAAAAGAAAAGAAACAACTTTCATGCATTGGTTTTCCGTTCTCTGTTAGATCTCGTTAGTTTCACTCCAGTTTTGCAATGCGAATGTCAGTTTCTCATAGACGTCAATCTTTGCAAGATATCTACAAGGAGCATTGTTCATGACGATTTTCATCTGTGATAGAGTTCATCGTAGTTAGATCTCGTTAGTTTCACTCCAGTTTTGCAATGCGAATGTCACTTCTCACTAGACGTCAATCTTTGCAACAGATCTACAAGGAGCATTGTTTGTGACGATTTTCATGTCTGATAAAGTTCACCATATATATCGTTACAGATTTACATTGCGAATGTCACTTCTCAGCAGACGTCAATCTTTGAAACAGATGTACAACTCGCATTGTTCGTAATTTTCATGTCTTCATCGTAGTTAGATCTCCATTTTTGCAATGCGAATGTCACTTTTCACCAGACAGATTTTCTCAACTTTCTCACTCATATTCTCCACATACTTCTCAGAACTTATTGTCTTAATAAAAATGTGTAGATTTCATTCTGAGTGAAAAATGTAACTTTTTTCATCAAACCAGCAAGAAAAGTACCTACCAATATGTTTCCGGAATCTTCTTCTTCGTTCACTTCTACCACCAAAAACCGCACTGTGAACCTACTGAATTCACGCTTGTGGCCCTCGTTAGGTCCCGTGGTCCCCTGTGTGGTCCAAAATAGACCACACGAGATCCACTAAAGGACCACAAGGAGTTCAGAGTATCATAGTGCTTTAGAATACAGATTCTTGGTGGGTCTCGGAACCGGGATTGCGTGACATCGTGGTTTTCATTGCACCAGTTTAGTCTAGGGTTGGACTTTCTCACCGGAAGACCTCGACGTGTTTAGGATATCAGTGCATCCCCGCTGGGTGAGAGGCGGTAGCCCACCCAGGCCAGAGTTGGACTTTCTCACCGGAAAACCTCAGCGTCATTAGGATACGCAAACATCCCCGCCGGGTGAGAGGTGGTTGCCTATCTAGACTTCCCTGGTCCAGTGTCTCCGCTACCCTTCCTAGTTGTGACCAGGATGGAGCTTTTTGTCCAGAGGACGAATCCTCGCCACTAGTGACAAGTTGAGCCGGTTTAGGCATTATCCCAGTATGGGCGTGTTTGGGACGGGACCGACCTCTAGAGCAGAGGTGGCATGACATGTCTAGCCATCAAGTTCCACCCCTGGTGTGTGCCAGTTTAGGCATATTTCACCAGTGTAGGTGTATTTCGGACGTGGGCGGCCTCTAGAGCAGAGGTGCCGTGGTATAGCTCTCGTAGCGATACATACCTGTTAAACTTCACTTTCCACCACCTTTTCCCATCGGCTCCGCACAGCAACTTTTATTTCTTTTCCGCATTTACTTCCTTAGCTGGGAGGAGCTTCACTCCACGCGCAGCATTTGAAGAGTCTCGCCAGCAGTGTCTTAACCTCTGGGACAAGCCGGTTCATGCATTTCACCCGACATGACTGCACTCAGGAAGTGGCCGACCTCCAGACCAGAGGTGCCGTGATTTGACTGTTTGCTTCGCTTTATCCTTTCTACCACCCTTTCCGCAGTGATGCTGCGCGGCAACCTCATTTGCAATTTCTTCATTGGCCGGGAGGAGCACCGCTCCACGCACGGCAGCTGAAGATCTCGCCAACAGCGTTTTTTCTGGAATAAGTTTTGCAAGAATTTGTGAATGAATTGAAAAACAACAGGGATTTCCAACACATTTTATTCAACATCACTCAACAGGCAGAAATAGTGAAGCAAGGTGAGCACCAGGGGTGCATATTTTGTGTATCGTGAAAATATATTGAGGAATGTTAGAGAAGCAGACAGAGATGCCATAAGAACTTAGGTTATGAAATGTGGTGATAAAACAATATTAAAAAGGAATATCAGTCCGACGAAGCAAAATCTCCATCCGAGATCCTCTAAATTGATGGCAACAGGCAAAACAAATAAGGTGATTATAAAATGTGAGGAAAAATTGAAAGAAGTGGTTAGTAAAATAACTATAGAAGCTGTGGAGACGGGTTTTAAATAAAATAAAGAATCTTTCCCGTCGTAAGATAGGCAGCTGGAATGTAAGAACACTTAACCAGACTGGAAAACTAGCACAAACCATCAACATACACAGGCAACAGTAAGTTTAAATGGTGAAACAACTTGGTTTGGTAAGAAGGGGTCCGTCAGGGGTGCATATTATTCCTGGTCTGACATTTCTACAGTTCCTGTTTAAAAAAGGCCAAAAAAAAAAGCAAACAAAATATTTGTAAAAAGAGAAAAAGAGAGAAAAAAAAGAAAAAACAAACAGCACAAGAGACGAAAAACAAAATTTGCGGCAATAAAGAAAAAGAACGTATAACAAACGTGTAAAAAGTAACTGAAAAGTATCTTATTGACTGTTGGTGGCTACACAGGAAAATTAGGCCATGTCCTCCATCTAAGTGTGGATGGAAACATGTTTCACTCTTCTTTATCATTGGCGAGTTTGCAAAACAGTGTTCTGCAATTGTGATGATTCCGTAGCCACAGATCTGGAAATGGTCATTGACAGTCTTTTGCACCGTTGTCTCGGACTGCAGTATTTATTACCTTCATTTGTTTGACTGTCTCTACGCCTCTTGAAGCACAGGCTAATATTGTAAGAATGCATGCGGAATGTTCTCTAGGTTGTGGTATTAGCGTCAGCCTTTGTCAAGTTTGCTGTGTAGACACTTGAACATTATTAGCAACATCTGCTTCTTTTCAATATTTATAGAAGAACTGTAATTACTATTTCCAAATTTTGCTTTACTAGACGAAGAATTCATTAAAACTGCTAGCATTGGTCATCTTCAATGGATCTATCTAACAAGGAATTTGAAAATTATTTCCTGGACAACAGATTGTGGCTGTGATATGTGCTGTAAACGTTGGAAAAGAAAAGAAACAACTTTCATGCATTGGTTTTCCGTTCTCTGTTAGATCTCGTTAGTTTCACTCCAGTTTTGCAATGCGAATGTCAGTTTCTCATAGACGTCAATCTTTGCAAGATATCTACAAGGAGCATTGTTCATGACGATTTTCATCTGTGATAGAGTTCATCGTAGTTAGATCTCGTTAGTTTCACTCCAGTTTTGCAATGCGAATGTCACTTCTCACTAGACGTCAATCTTTGCAACAGATCTACAAGGAGCATTGTTTGTGACGATTTTCATGTCTGATAAAGTTCACCATATATATCGTTACAGATTTACATTGCGAATGTCACTTCTCAGCAGACGTCAATCTTTGAAACAGATGTACAACTCGCATTGTTCGTAATTTTCATGTCTTCATCGTAGTTAGATCTCCATTTTTGCAATGCGAATGTCACTTTTCACCAGACAGATTTTCTCAACTTTCTCACTCATATTCTCCACATACTTCTCAGAACTTATTGTCTTAATAAAAATGTGTAGATTTCATTCTGAGTGAAAAATGTAACTTTTTTCATCAAACCAGCAAGAAAAGTACCTACCAATATGTTTCCGGAATCTTCTTCTTCGTTCACTTCTACCACCAAAAACCGCACTGTGAACCTACTGAATTCACGCTTGTGGCCCTCGTTAGGTCCCGTGGTCCCCTGTGTGGTCCAAAATAGACCACACGAGATCCACTAAAGGACCACAAGGAGTTCAGAGTATCATAGTGCTTTAGAATACAGATTCTTGGTGGGTCTCGGAACCGGGATTGCGTGACATCGTGGTTTTCATTGCACCAGTTTAGTCTAGGGTTGGACTTTCTCACCGGAAGACCTCGACGTGTTTAGGATATCAGTGCATCCCCGCTGGGTGAGAGGCGGTAGCCCACCCAGGCCAGAGTTGGACTTTCTCACCGGAAAACCTCAGCGTCATTAGGATACGCAAACATCCCCGCCGGGTGAGAGGTGGTTGCCTATCTAGACTTCCCTGGTCCAGTGTCTCCGCTACCCTTCCTAGTTGTGACCAGGATGGAGCTTTTTGTCCAGAGGACGAATCCTCGCCACTAGTGACAAGTTGAGCCGGTTTAGGCATTATCCCAGTATGGGCGTGTTTGGGACGGGACCGACCTCTAGAGCAGAGGTGGCATGACATGTCTAGCCATCAAGTTCCACCCCTGGTGTGTGCCAGTTTAGGCATATTTCACCAGTGTAGGTGTATTTCGGACGTGGGCGGCCTCTAGAGCAGAGGTGCCGTGGTATAGCTCTCGTAGCGATACATACCTGTTAAACTTCACTTTCCACCACCTTTTCCCATCGGCTCCGCACAGCAACTTTTATTTCTTTTCCGCATTTACTTCCTTAGCTGGGAGGAGCTTCACTCCACGCGCAGCATTTGAAGAGTCTCGCCAGCAGTGTCTTAACCTCTGGGACAAGCCGGTTCATGCATTTCACCCGACATGACTGCACTCAGGAAGTGGCCGACCTCCAGACCAGAGGTGCCGTGATTTGACTGTTTGCTTCGCTTTATCCTTTCTACCACCCTTTCCGCAGTGATGCTGCGCGGCAACCTCATTTGCAATTTCTTCATTGGCCGGGAGGAGCACCGCTCCACGCACGGCAGCTGAAGATCTCGCCAACAGCGTTTTTTCTGGAATAAGTTTTGCAAGAATTTGTGAATGAATTGAAAAACAACAGGGATTTCCAACACATTTTATTCAACATCACTCAACAGGCAGAAATAGTGAAGCAAGGTGAGCACCAGGGGTGCATATTTTGTGTATCGTGAAAATATATTGAGGAATGTTAGAGAAGCAGACAGAGATGCCATAAGAACTTAGGTTATGAAATGTGGTGATAAAACAATATTAAAAAGGAATATCAGTCCGACGAAGCAAAATCTCCATCCGAGATCCTCTAAATTGATGGCAACAGGCAAAACAAATAAGGTGATTATAAAATGTGAGGAAAAATTGAAAGAAGTGGTTAGTAAAATAACTATAGAAGCTGTGGAGACGGGTTTTAAATAAAATAAAGAATCTTTCCCGTCGTAAGATAGGCAGCTGGAATGTAAGAACACTTAACCAGACTGGAAAACTAGCACAAACCATCAACATACACAGGCAACAGTAAGTTTAAATGGTGAAACAACTTGGTTTGGTAAGAAGGGGTCCGTCAGGGGTGCATATTATTCCTGGTCTGACATTTCTACAGTTCCTGTTTAAAAAAGGCCAAAAAAAAAAGCAAACAAAATATTTGTAAAAAGAGAAAAAGAGAGAAAAAAAAGAAAAAACAAACAGCACAAGAGACGAAAAACAAAATTTGCGGCAATAAAGAAAAAGAACGTATAACAAACGTGTAAAAAGTAACTGAAAAGTATCTTATTGACTGTTGGTGGCTACACAGGAAAATTAGGCCATGTCCTCCATCTAAGTGTGGATGGAAACATGTTTCACTCTTCTTTATCATTGGCGAGTTTGCAAAACAGTGTTCTGCAATTGTGATGATTCCGTAGCCACAGATCTGGAAATGGTCATTGACAGTCTTTTGCACCGTTGTCTCGGACTGCAGTATTTATTACCTTCATTTGTTTGACTGTCTCTACGCCTCTTGAAGCACAGGCTAATATTGTAAGAATGCATGCGGAATGTTCTCTAGGTTGTGGTATTAGCGTCAGCCTTTGTCAAGTTTGCTGTGTAGACACTTGAACATTATTAGCAACATCTGCTTCTTTTCAATCCAGTTTTGCAATGCGAATGTCACTTCTCACTAGACGTCAATCTTTGCAACAGATCTACAAGGAGCATTGTTTGTGACGATTTTCATGTCTGATAAAGTTCACCATATATATCGTTACAGATTTACATTGCGAATGTCACTTCTCAGCAGACGTCAATCTTTGAAACAGATGTACAACTCGCATTGTTCGTAATTTTCATGTCTTCATCGTAGTTAGATCTCCATTTTTGCAATGCGAATGTCACTTTTCACCAGACAGATTTTCTCAACTTTCTCACTCATATTCTCCACATACTTCTCAGAACTTATTGTCTTAATAAAAATGTGTAGATTTCATTCTGAGTGAAAAATGTAACTTTTTTCATCAAACCAGCAAGAAAAGTACCTACCAATATGTTTCCGGAATCTTCTTCTTCGTTCACTTCTACCACCAAAAACCGCACTGTGAACCTACTGAATTCACGCTTGTGGCCCTCGTTAGGTCCCGTGGTCCCCTGTGTGGTCCAAAATAGACCACACGAGATCCACTAAAGGACCACAAGGAGTTCAGAGTATCATAGTGCTTTAGAATACAGATTCTTGGTGGGTCTCGGAACCGGGATTGCGTGACATCGTGGTTTTCATTGCACCAGTTTAGTCTAGGGTTGGACTTTCTCACCGGAAGACCTCGACGTGTTTAGGATATCAGTGCATCCCCGCTGGGTGAGAGGCGGTAGCCCACCCAGGCCAGAGTTGGACTTTCTCACCGGAAAACCTCAGCGTCATTAGGATACGCAAACATCCCCGCCGGGTGAGAGGTGGTTGCCTATCTAGACTTCCCTGGTCCAGTGTCTCCGCTACCCTTCCTAGTTGTGACCAGGATGGAGCTTTTTGTCCAGAGGACGAATCCTCGCCACTAGTGACAAGTTGAGCCGGTTTAGGCATTATCCCAGTATGGGCGTGTTTGGGACGGGACCGACCTCTAGAGCAGAGGTGGCATGACATGTCTAGCCATCAAGTTCCACCCCTGGTGTGTGCCAGTTTAGGCATATTTCACCAGTGTAGGTGTATTTCGGACGTGGGCGGCCTCTAGAGCAGAGGTGCCGTGGTATAGCTCTCGTAGCGATACATACCTGTTAAACTTCACTTTCCACCACCTTTTCCCATCGGCTCCGCACAGCAACTTTTATTTCTTTTCCGCATTTACTTCCTTAGCTGGGAGGAGCTTCACTCCACGCGCAGCATTTGAAGAGTCTCGCCAGCAGTGTCTTAACCTCTGGGACAAGCCGGTTCATGCATTTCACCCGACATGACTGCACTCAGGAAGTGGCCGACCTCCAGACCAGAGGTGCCGTGATTTGACTGTTTGCTTCGCTTTATCCTTTCTACCACCCTTTCCGCAGTGATGCTGCGCGGCAACCTCATTTGCAATTTCTTCATTGGCCGGGAGGAGCACCGCTCCACGCACGGCAGCTGAAGATCTCGCCAACAGCGTTTTTTCTGGAATAAGTTTTGCAAGAATTTGTGAATGAATTGAAAAACAACAGGGATTTCCAACACATTTTATTCAACATCACTCAACAGGCAGAAATAGTGAAGCAAGGTGAGCACCAGGGGTGCATATTTTGTGTATCGTGAAAATATATTGAGGAATGTTAGAGAAGCAGACAGAGATGCCATAAGAACTTAGGTTATGAAATGTGGTGATAAAACAATATTAAAAAGGAATATCAGTCCGACGAAGCAAAATCTCCATCCGAGATCCTCTAAATTGATGGCAACAGGCAAAACAAATAAGGTGATTATAAAATGTGAGGAAAAATTGAAAGAAGTGGTTAGTAAAATAACTATAGAAGCTGTGGAGACGGGTTTTAAATAAAATAAAGAATCTTTCCCGTCGTAAGATAGGCAGCTGGAATGTAAGAACACTTAACCAGACTGGAAAACTAGCACAAACCATCAACATACACAGGCAACAGTAAGTTTAAATGGTGAAACAACTTGGTTTGGTAAGAAGGGGTCCGTCAGGGGTGCATATTATTCCTGGTCTGACATTTCTACAGTTCCTGTTTAAAAAAGGCCAAAAAAAAAAGCAAACAAAATATTTGTAAAAAGAGAAAAAGAGAGAAAAAAAAGAAAAAACAAACAGCACAAGAGACGAAAAACAAAATTTGCGGCAATAAAGAAAAAGAACGTATAACAAACGTGTAAAAAGTAACTGAAAAGTATCTTATTGACTGTTGGTGGCTACACAGGAAAATTAGGCCATGTCCTCCATCTAAGTGTGGATGGAAACATGTTTCACTCTTCTTTATCATTGGCGAGTTTGCAAAACAGTGTTCTGCAATTGTGATGATTCCGTAGCCACAGATCTGGAAATGGTCATTGACAGTCTTTTGCACCGTTGTCTCGGACTGCAGTATTTATTACCTTCATTTGTTTGACTGTCTCTACGCCTCTTGAAGCACAGGCTAATATTGTAAGAATGCATGCGGAATGTTCTCTAGGTTGTGGTATTAGCGTCAGCCTTTGTCAAGTTTGCTGTGTAGACACTTGAACATTATTAGCAACATCTGCTTCTTTTCAATATTTATAGAAGAACTGTAATTACTATTTCCAAATTTTGCTTTACTAGACGAAGAATTCATTAAAACTGCTAGCATTGGTCATCTTCAATGGATCTATCTAACAAGGAATTTGAAAATTATTTCCTGGACAACAGATTGTGGCTGTGATATGTGCTGTAAACGTTGGAAAAGAAAAGAAACAACTTTCATGCATTGGTTTTCCGTTCTCTGTTAGATCTCGTTAGTTTCACTCCAGTTTTGCAATGCGAATGTCAGTTTCTCATAGACGTCAATCTTTGCAAGATATCTACAAGGAGCATTGTTCATGACGATTTTCATCTGTGATAGAGTTCATCGTAGTTAGATCTCGTTAGTTTCACTCCAGTTTTGCAATGCGAATGTCACTTCTCACTAGACGTCAATCTTTGCAACAGATCTACAAGGAGCATTGTTTGTGACGATTTTCATGTCTGATAAAGTTCACCATATATATCGTTACAGATTTACATTGCGAATGTCACTTCTCAGCAGACGTCAATCTTTGAAACAGATGTACAACTCGCATTGTTCGTAATTTTCATGTCTTCATCGTAGTTAGATCTCCATTTTTGCAATGCGAATGTCACTTTTCACCAGACAGATTTTCTCAACTTTCTCACTCATATTCTCCACATACTTCTCAGAACTTATTGTCTTAATAAAAATGTGTAGATTTCATTCTGAGTGAAAAATGTAACTTTTTTCATCAAACCAGCAAGAAAAGTACCTACCAATATGTTTCCGGAATCTTCTTCTTCGTTCACTTCTACCACCAAAAACCGCACTGTGAACCTACTGAATTCACGCTTGTGGCCCTCGTTAGGTCCCGTGGTCCCCTGTGTGGTCCAAAATAGACCACACGAGATCCACTAAAGGACCACAAGGAGTTCAGAGTATCATAGTGCTTTAGAATACAGATTCTTGGTGGGTCTCGGAACCGGGATTGCGTGACATCGTGGTTTTCATTGCACCAGTTTAGTCTAGGGTTGGACTTTCTCACCGGAAGACCTCGACGTGTTTAGGATATCAGTGCATCCCCGCTGGGTGAGAGGCGGTAGCCCACCCAGGCCAGAGTTGGACTTTCTCACCGGAAAACCTCAGCGTCATTAGGATACGCAAACATCCCCGCCGGGTGAGAGGTGGTTGCCTATCTAGACTTCCCTGGTCCAGTGTCTCCGCTACCCTTCCTAGTTGTGACCAGGATGGAGCTTTTTGTCCAGAGGACGAATCCTCGCCACTAGTGACAAGTTGAGCCGGTTTAGGCATTATCCCAGTATGGGCGTGTTTGGGACGGGACCGACCTCTAGAGCAGAGGTGGCATGACATGTCTAGCCATCAAGTTCCACCCCTGGTGTGTGCCAGTTTAGGCATATTTCACCAGTGTAGGTGTATTTCGGACGTGGGCGGCCTCTAGAGCAGAGGTGCCGTGGTATAGCTCTCGTAGCGATACATACCTGTTAAACTTCACTTTCCACCACCTTTTCCCATCGGCTCCGCACAGCAACTTTTATTTCTTTTCCGCATTTACTTCCTTAGCTGGGAGGAGCTTCACTCCACGCGCAGCATTTGAAGAGTCTCGCCAGCAGTGTCTTAACCTCTGGGACAAGCCGGTTCATGCATTTCACCCGACATGACTGCACTCAGGAAGTGGCCGACCTCCAGACCAGAGGTGCCGTGATTTGACTGTTTGCTTCGCTTTATCCTTTCTACCACCCTTTCCGCAGTGATGCTGCGCGGCAACCTCATTTGCAATTTCTTCATTGGCCGGGAGGAGCACCGCTCCACGCACGGCAGCTGAAGATCTCGCCAACAGCGTTTTTTCTGGAATAAGTTTTGCAAGAATTTGTGAATGAATTGAAAAACAACAGGGATTTCCAACACATTTTATTCAACATCACTCAACAGGCAGAAATAGTGAAGCAAGGTGAGCACCAGGGGTGCATATTTTGTGTATCGTGAAAATATATTGAGGAATGTTAGAGAAGCAGACAGAGATGCCATAAGAACTTAGGTTATGAAATGTGGTGATAAAACAATATTAAAAAGGAATATCAGTCCGACGAAGCAAAATCTCCATCCGAGATCCTCTAAATTGATGGCAACAGGCAAAACAAATAAGGTGATTATAAAATGTGAGGAAAAATTGAAAGAAGTGGTTAGTAAAATAACTATAGAAGCTGTGGAGACGGGTTTTAAATAAAATAAAGAATCTTTCCCGTCGTAAGATAGGCAGCTGGAATGTAAGAACACTTAACCAGACTGGAAAACTAGCACAAACCATCAACATACACAGGCAACAGTAAGTTTAAATGGTGAAACAACTTGGTTTGGTAAGAAGGGGTCCGTCAGGGGTGCATATTATTCCTGGTCTGACATTTCTACAGTTCCTGTTTAAAAAAGGCCAAAAAAAAAAGCAAACAAAATATTTGTAAAAAGAGAAAAAGAGAGAAAAAAAAGAAAAAAAAACAGCACAAGAGACGAAAAACAAAATTTGCGGCAATAAAGAAAAAGAACGTATAACAAACGTGTAAAAAGTAACTGAAAAGTATCTTATTGACTGTTGGTGGCTACACAGGAAAATTAGGCCATGTCCTCCATCTAAGTGTGGATGGAAACATGTTTCACTCTTCTTTATCATTGGCGAGTTTGCAAAACAGTGTTCTGCAATTGTGATGATTCCGTAGCCACAGATCTGGAAATGGTCATTGACAGTCTTTTGCACCGTTGTCTCGGACTGCAGTATTTATTACCTTCATTTGTTTGACTGTCTCTACGCCTCTTGAAGCACAGGCTAATATTGTAAGAATGCATGCGGAATGTTCTCTAGGTTGTGGTATTAGCGTCAGCCTTTGTCAAGTTTGCTGTGTAGACACTTGAACATTATTAGCAACATCTGCTTCTTTTCAATATTTATAGAAGAACTGTAATTACTATTTCCAAATTTTGCTTTACTAGACGAAGAATTCATTAAAACTGCTAGCATTGGTCATCTTCAATGGATCTATCTAACAAGGAATTTGAAAATTATTTCCTGGACAACAGATTGTGGCTGTGATATGTGCTGTAAACGTTGGAAAAGAAAAGAAACAACTTTCATGCATTGGTTTTCCGTTCTCTGTTAGATCTCGTTAGTTTCACTCCAGTTTTGCAATGCGAATGTCAGTTTCTCATAGACGTCAATCTTTGCAAGATATCTACAAGGAGCATTGTTCATGACGATTTTCATCTGTGATAGAGTTCATCGTAGTTAGATCTCGTTAGTTTCACTCCAGTTTTGCAATGCGAATGTCACTTCTCACTAGACGTCAATCTTTGCAACAGATCTACAAGGAGCATTGTTTGTGACGATTTTCATGTCTGATAAAGTTCACCATATATATCGTTACAGATTTACATTGCGAATGTCACTTCTCAGCAGACGTCAATCTTTGAAACAGATGTACAACTCGCATTGTTCGTAATTTTCATGTCTTCATCGTAGTTAGATCTCCATTTTTGCAATGCGAATGTCACTTTTCACCAGACAGATTTTCTCAACTTTCTCACTCATATTCTCCACATACTTCTCAGAACTTATTGTCTTAATAAAAATGTGTAGATTTCATTCTGAGTGAAAAATGTAACTTTTTTCATCAAACCAGCAAGAAAAGTACCTACCAATATGTTTCCGGAATCTTCTTCTTCGTTCACTTCTACCACCAAAAACCGCACTGTGAACCTACTGAATTCACGCTTGTGGCCCTCGTTAGGTCCCGTGGTCCCCTGTGTGGTCCAAAATAGACCACACGAGATCCACTAAAGGACCACAAGGAGTTCAGAGTATCATAGTGCTTTAGAATACAGATTCTTGGTGGGTCTCGGAACCGGGATTGCGTGACATCGTGGTTTTCATTGCACCAGTTTAGTCTAGGGTTGGACTTTCTCACCGGAAGACCTCGACGTGTTTAGGATATCAGTGCATCCCCGCTGGGTGAGAGGCGGTAGCCCACCCAGGCCAGAGTTGGACTTTCTCACCGGAAAACCTCAGCGTCATTAGGATACGCAAACATCCCCGCCGGGTGAGAGGTGGTTGCCTATCTAGACTTCCCTGGTCCAGTGTCTCCGCTACCCTTCCTAGTTGTGACCAGGATGGAGCTTTTTGTCCAGAGGACGAATCCTCGCCACTAGTGACAAGTTGAGCCGGTTTAGGCATTATCCCAGTATGGGCGTGTTTGGGACGGGACCGACCTCTAGAGCAGAGGTGGCATGACATGTCTAGCCATCAAGTTCCACCCCTGGTGTGTGCCAGTTTAGGCATATTTCACCAGTGTAGGTGTATTTCGGACGTGGGCGGCCTCTAGAGCAGAGGTGCCGTGGTATAGCTCTCGTAGCGATACATACCTGTTAAACTTCACTTTCCACCACCTTTTCCCATCGGCTCCGCACAGCAACTTTTATTTCTTTTCCGCATTTACTTCCTTAGCTGGGAGGAGCTTCACTCCACGCGCAGCATTTGAAGAGTCTCGCCAGCAGTGTCTTAACCTCTGGGACAAGCCGGTTCATGCATTTCACCCGACATGACTGCACTCAGGAAGTGGCCGACCTCCAGACCAGAGGTGCCGTGATTTGACTGTTTGCTTCGCTTTATCCTTTCTACCACCCTTTCCGCAGTGATGCTGCGCGGCAACCTCATTTGCAATTTCTTCATTGGCCGGGAGGAGCACCGCTCCACGCACGGCAGCTGAAGATCTCGCCAACAGCGTTTTTTCTGGAATAAGTTTTGCAAGAATTTGTGAATGAATTGAAAAACAACAGGGATTTCCAACACATTTTATTCAACATCACTCAACAGGCAGAAATAGTGAAGCAAGGTGAGCACCAGGGGTGCATATTTTGTGTATCGTGAAAATATATTGAGGAATGTTAGAGAAGCAGACAGAGATGCCATAAGAACTTAGGTTATGAAATGTGGTGATAAAACAATATTAAAAAGGAATATCAGTCCGACGAAGCAAAATCTCCATCCGAGATCCTCTAAATTGATGGCAACAGGCAAAACAAATAAGGTGATTATAAAATGTGAGGAAAAATTGAAAGAAGTGGTTAGTAAAATAACTATAGAAGCTGTGGAGACGGGTTTTAAATAAAATAAAGAATCTTTCCCGTCGTAAGATAGGCAGCTGGAATGTAAGAACACTTAACCAGACTGGAAAACTAGCACAAACCATCAACATACACAGGCAACAGTAAGTTTAAATGGTGAAACAACTTGGTTTGGTAAGAAGGGGTCCGTCAGGGGTGCATATTATTCCTGGTCTGACATTTCTACAGTTCCTGTTTAAAAAAGGCCAAAAAAAAAAGCAAACAAAATATTTGTAAAAAGAGAAAAAGAGAGAAAAAAAAGAAAAAACAAACAGCACAAGAGACGAAAAACAAAATTTGCGGCAATAAAGAAAAAGAACGTATAACAAACGTGTAAAAAGTAACTGAAAAGTATCTTATTGACTGTTGGTGGCTACACAGGAAAATTAGGCCATGTCCTCCATCTAAGTGTGGATGGAAACATGTTTCACTCTTCTTTATCATTGGCGAGTTTGCAAAACAGTGTTCTGCAATTGTGATGATTCCGTAGCCACAGATCTGGAAATGGTCATTGACAGTCTTTTGCACCGTTGTCTCGGACTGCAGTATTTATTACCTTCATTTGTTTGACTGTCTCTACGCCTCTTGAAGCACAGGCTAATATTGTAAGAATGCATGCGGAATGTTCTCTAGGTTGTGGTATTAGCGTCAGCCTTTGTCAAGTTTGCTGTGTAGACACTTGAACATTATTAGCAACATCTGCTTCTTTTCAATATTTATAGAAGAACTGTAATTACTATTTCCAAATTTTGCTTTACTAGACGAAGAATTCATTAAAACTGCTAGCATTGGTCATCTTCAATGGATCTATCTAACAAGGAATTTGAAAATTATTTCCTGGACAACAGATTGTGGCTGTGATATGTGCTGTAAACGTTGGAAAAGAAAAGAAACAACTTTCATGCATTGGTTTTCCGTTCTCTGTTAGATCTCGTTAGTTTCACTCCAGTTTTGCAATGCGAATGTCAGTTTCTCATAGACGTCAATCTTTGCAAGATATCTACAAGGAGCATTGTTCATGACGATTTTCATCTGTGATAGAGTTCATCGTAGTTAGATCTCGTTAGTTTCACTCCAGTTTTGCAATGCGAATGTCACTTCTCACTAGACGTCAATCTTTGCAACAGATCTACAAGGAGCATTGTTTGTGACGATTTTCATGTCTGATAAAGTTCACCATATATATCGTTACAGATTTACATTGCGAATGTCACTTCTCAGCAGACGTCAATCTTTGAAACAGATGTACAACTCGCATTGTTCGTAATTTTCATGTCTTCATCGTAGTTAGATCTCCATTTTTGCAATGCGAATGTCACTTTTCACCAGACAGATTTTCTCAACTTTCTCACTCATATTCTCCACATACTTCTCAGAACTTATTGTCTTAATAAAAATGTGTAGATTTCATTCTGAGTGAAAAATGTAACTTTTTTCATCAAACCAGCAAGAAAAGTACCTACCAATATGTTTCCGGAATCTTCTTCTTCGTTCACTTCTACCACCAAAAACCGCACTGTGAACCTACTGAATTCACGCTTGTGGCCCTCGTTAGGTCCCGTGGTCCCCTGTGTGGTCCAAAATAGACCACACGAGATCCACTAAAGGACCACAAGGAGTTCAGAGTATCATAGTGCTTTAGAATACAGATTCTTGGTGGGTCTCGGAACCGGGATTGCGTGACATCGTGGTTTTCATTGCACCAGTTTAGTCTAGGGTTGGACTTTCTCACCGGAAGACCTCGACGTGTTTAGGATATCAGTGCATCCCCGCTGGGTGAGAGGCGGTAGCCCACCCAGGCCAGAGTTGGACTTTCTCACCGGAAAACCTCAGCGTCATGATTATTTTGACTGATGCCTATGATATTAACAATTAAAAAATAACAGTCATGGAAGTGGTTTTTCGGTTCCCTCCGCACTATTGGTACTCCAAATTTCAGGCAGCTTCTCTTTCCATTTGTCCACTGGCACAAATGGTCCATACAATATTAGTAACCCAATGGCTTATCCTGATCTCCAAGCTTGGCACTAAAATATACATATGCTCTTTTTATTTTTTATTTTTATTAATATTGAAGAAGGCTGGCTAGTAAAGAGGATTAAAGGGAGAAAACTGAAATATTTTTGACACATTAAATGTCATGATAATCTAGAGAAGAGAGAGATGTCTTGGAAGGGTACATAATGGGAAAAAGAAAGAGAGGAAGACCAAGGCGAAGATGGCTGCAAGACATCATTGATGATCTGCAAATGGATGCATCAGCAGCAGGCCATCTTTCTCACAACCAAGAGGCCTACAGGAGTGCTGTTAGGGAGGCAAAATTCCGCAAGGGACATGCAAATGAATGAATGGTCTTTTTACAAACTTACAAATAGGTTTCCTACTTGCTTTCAGTGTGTACTCCCCACAAATGTAGCAAGATGCATCAGGATAATTCAAGCAGCTCTGTCTTGAGGTAGCCATAACCTCTATGAGTTCGATTTGCAAAAATGAAATGATATGAGTGGGAATATACACACACCTCATATATGGTCATAACAGTGTAACTGTTTTAAACAGATCAGGTTGAGAAACCTTTGAAATACATATTTATGTAGTTTACGAAAACCATGATTTACCCATTTAATTTTGTGCACATAATTACAAAATAAATAAGAAAAAAAGCAATTTTGTCATTTGAGCTATACAGTTTTTATGCCAGTGTGCATTACAGGAAAGGAAGTAAACTAATGGTTGTGAAACAAAAGTCATTTCACACACATGCACGCACACACACACAAATGTGGGTAAATTAAATACATAATTTCCCATTCAGATAAGACAGCCTGTTATGACATCCCAATTCTGCAGAAGAGATTTGTTAATGAGCGGATTAAAAGTTTATTAATTCAACCATATCCAAGAAAAATAGAACTGATGTGGTCTATCCAATGCAATTTTCTGAATCAGTGCCCCAAATAACCCCAAGAACAGGCCTAAATACCTAGGCACAAAGAAAAACATTTTTTTTTGTTGGGCTTCATAATTATTAAGTAAATGAACTGTAACAAGAGCATTTTAAGTAAGTTAATTTGCTGTAACTAGATTTCACACCACTGATGCCCAAAGTTTTCATATGGAAACATACCAAAAACAAAGAAATGCACAGCAATCAAATTAAAAACTATTATAACATTATATGAACATTTATATATGCAATATATTGTGCTATTTTTTTATTTTGTCCTTTTTTTCTTTTTATGACACATATGACTTTAAAAACTTTCCTCCTGAAAGTCAAACTTGTCTGAACATCAAAGTCAAATGAAATGGTAAGTAGGCTATAGTTCACTTCCAGAAATGTATTTTTTACATGGTCAGGTGCAAAATTAATAGACTTTTAACAAAGCAGCTTTTTCTGTTTTTCTCATTATTCATTTCTGTGAGTAAAACATTCAAATGAACACTTTTGAAATGATATGACAAAGTTACACCATAAAGTAACATTCTTTTTTGTGCAGTAAAAAAAAATTCTGCCAAAAATGTTGGCCCTGATATATGAAACTTACTACTATATGATTGCAGTTATACATTTATTGGTCTGCATTTTTTTCCCTTCTATAATCCTAATTATTTGTATTTTTACACAGCACTGTGGAAGTTTCTGCTTTAAAACAATAGATTAAAATTTGTTACAATCTCTGCATAGGTCTTTTTCCTTTTTTTTTACCTACAAAATGTTAAAAATTTCAGTTGTGAGATTTTACAACACAATTTGATACATCCAGTTCTGATGACATCAACTTACATCAGAGCTCAAGATTGTAACTATTTTTCTCTGTATCAAATTTTTCAGTAGGTGGCTCTCCGGGGGATGAATTTTTTTCCCTTGGGATGATGATTTAATGCACTTGGGAGGACATGGTGGTAACCTGGGTTGGAAATGAAGGACTGGGGTTTAGGATGTTGTGAACCACTGTGCTGGACAGATGACTGAGGAAACATTCTATATGCTTGAACAATTTTTGTTTGAAGTGGCAGTTTAAACTGAAATCACTGATTCTGGATGTGATTCCTCATGCAAACCAAAAGTAGGCATTACTGAAATATTAAAATATTAAAAGCATATTTCATCTTCTGCAGTCAACTTGCTTCTATTTCCTAGCCATTATAAAAAAAAAATATCCATCATCACTCATGAAAGTAACAGAATTATTACATAATAAATGTGTTCAAATTTTAGCACATTATTTTTACCAAGTTTTTTTTAATACTACTTCAGCAGACTTATCAGAATGAATAATTCACATTTTCATTTACATCCAGAGCTTCTTTTAGGTGAGAACCAACGGCATCACTCAGTCAAAAGCCACTGTCACCAATACCATTGAAACAATGCCAAAGCATACACAGGCCACTTGTTTTAGTGATTCCCTGAATTAAAACAAAATAAATTCACTAATTTACCAATGTTTTTCAGAACACTTCATAAAATCAATATCGATTTATCTAAATTAAAATTACAGTAACAGCATTGTTATTTTGTGTGATTTAAAATGTAGTTTTTAAATATCTCTGTGTGCATATTTGTATGTTAAGATGGAAAATAATTTGTTAAAATACAAGAGTTCAATAACATGCTGAAACACAATTAGTACTAACAATCAGTAGGTATCTGGTTTTCAGGCGCCAGATATTCGCCCTCGCCCCTTCTCCTGTCAGTTTAAACAGTTCTGCCACGGGAAGGCCAGGAGCTGGACTTGACTGCCAGAGGCTGTGTGAGACGCGCGCCGTTGGAGTAGAGATCGAATTCTCCACCCCACCTCCGACAATAGCAGTCCTTAGAACCTATATAACATACAAAAGAGGCTAACAGGTACTACTGCATCCAAAGAAAGACCAATCCTTAGCAAAACTGGAGCCCTATTAACATCAAGTTAAGACCAAAAGCAAAGATGGGGCAAACACTTCCATGAAATACTTAATTGACCACACCCAAAGGAACTGATAGACCTTGAAACTAAATGACTTGCCATTTTCACAAATAAATGTCAACGTAGATGAAATTACATTGCATGAAACTGAAACAGCAGTGAATCTAATGGCTAACAACAAAGCTGCAGGTGAAGATGAAATAACAGCAGAAATGTTAAAAGCTATTGATAGTGACAACATGAACCAACTACAGAGAATGTGGTACCCTGATCAACATGCCATTTGGTTAAGACAAAAGAGTAGATTTTTGAACTACAAGATGCCAGAGACCCGC
This sequence comes from Achatina immaculata, assembly GCA_009760885.1. NCBI lineage: Eukaryota > Metazoa > Mollusca > Gastropoda > Stylommatophora > Achatinidae > Lissachatina > Lissachatina immaculata. The sequence continues at coordinate 39,562,597 of CM019691.1, read as the reverse complement.
CCTGTACTTTTGATGCTGGGCCGGTATGGTCCACATCTCGTTTACGGGTGGGCCTGGTTTGCAGTACCACCAGGTCCATGGCCTGTTGTTTTCGTTGTCTTAAAAAAAAACAAAAAACTATAGAGAATGTTTAATAAAATTTGGAAAGAAGAAAAGGTCTCTTCTAAATGGGAAAAAGGAATGATTGTTAAAATACCGAAAAAAAGGCAACCGTAGCAATTGCAATAACTGGGGAGGAGTAACCTTACTATCAGTTGGGTCAAAAGTATTTTGCAAAGTTATTCTGAATAGAATTCAAGATATAGTGGATGCTGCAGTGAGAGAAGAACAAGCAGTATTTCGAAAAGGGAGAAGCTGTCTTGACCAGACCTTTACCCTAAGAATAATACTTGAAGAACATATTTAAAAGCAAAGACCACTAATCCTGAACTTCATAGTCTTTAAAAAGGCATTTGATAGCATACACAGAGATTCATTGTGGAGAATTTTAAGAATATATGGAATACCATCTAAGACTGTCAACATCATTAGAGCCCTCTACAATGGATATGTTTGTGCAGTCAATACAGAAGAAGGAATGAGCGAATGGTTCCAGATTGAAACAGGCATGAAACAAGGATGTATATTATCTCCCTTGGTTTTTGGAATTGCCATGGACTTCATAATGAAACAATGCTGCACAGGTAAAACATGGGCATTGATTGAGTACATGAGACCCAACTGGAAGATCTTGATGACATAACTCTTATCAGTGACAATGTGAAATTGATGCAAGAAAAAACAGATACCCTGTCTTCAATGGCTAGTAAAATAGGATTTGAAATTAGCAAGGATAAAACCGCTGTTGGCGAGATCTTCAGTTGCCGTGCGTGGAGCGGTGCTCCTCCCGGCCAATGAAGAAATTTGCAAATGAGGTTGCCACGCAGCATCTCTGCGGAAAAGGTGGTAGAAAGGATAAAGCAAAGCAAACAGTCAAATCACGGCACCTCTGGTCTGGAGGTCGGCCACGTCCTGAGTGCAGTCATATCGGGTGAAATGCATGAACCGTCTTGTCCCAGAGGTTAAGACACTGCTGGAGAGACTCCTCAAATGCCGCGCGTGGAGTGAAGCTCCTCCCGGTTAAGGAAGTAAATGCGGAAAAAAAATAAAGGTTGCTGTGCGGCGCCGATGGGAAAAGGTGGTGGAAAGTGAAGTTTAACCGGTATGTCCAGTAGTATCGCTACGAGAGCTATACCACGGCACCTCTGCTCTAGAGGCCGCCCACATTTGAAATACACCTACACTGGTGAAATATGCCTAAACCGGCACACACCAGGGGTGGAGCTTGATGGCTAGACATGTCATGCCACCTCCGCTCTAGAGGTCGGTAACGCCTGATAAACACCCATACTGGTGAATTTTGCCTAAACCGGCTCATACCAGGGGTGAATCTTGAAGGCTATGCATGTCACAGTACCTCTGCCCTAGAGGTCGGTCACGTCCCAAACACGCCCATACTGGGATAATGCCTAAAGCGGCTCAACCCAGGGGTAGAAGTCACTAGTGGCGAGGATTCATCCTCCTGGACAAAAGCTCCATCCTGGTCACAACTAGGAAGGGTAGCGGCCACGACCGCAAAATGCTGAAGTCGGAGACACTGGACCAGGGAAGTCTAGATAGGCAACCACCTCTCACCCGGCGGGGATGTTTGCGTATCCTAATCACGCTGAGGTTTTCCGGTGAGAAAGTCCAACCCTGGACTGGATGGGCAACCACCTCTCACCCGGCGGTGATACACGGGTATCTCAAAACACGTCGAGGTTTTCCGGTGAGAAAGTCCAACTCTGGCCTGGGTGGGCTACCGCCTCTCACCCAGCGGGGATGCACTGATATCCTAAACACGTCGAGGTCTTCCGGTGAGAAAGTCCAACCCTAGACTAAACTGGTGCAATGAAAACCACGGTGTCACGCAATCCCGCTTCCGAGACCCACCAAGAATACAGGCTAAAGCACTGTGATACTCTGAACCCCTTGTGGTCCTCTCGTGGATCTCGTGTGGTCTATTTGGACCACACAGGGGACCACGGGACCTAACGAGGACCACAGGCGTGAATTCAGTAGGTTCACAGTGCGGTTTTTGGTGGTAGAAGTGAACGAAGAAGAAGAAGAAGAACAAGGATAAAACAAAAATAATGAAACTTCTCATTAACCACAAAGGAAAAAATATATACAGAAGGAACAGCTGTTGAAGAAGTAAACCATTTTGCATATCTCAGCAGCTACATAGACCTGGATAATGACACCAGAAAGGAAGTTAGAATTGTAAAAGCAGCACTGACCTTCAAAAATCTTGCCAACATATGGCATTCAAATGTTATGAGCACAAAACCAAATTAAGATTATTCAATCCAAATGTAATATCCACCCTCATTTATGCATGTGAAAGCTGGAAAACAACTAAAGAAATAGACAAGAAATTAGACTCTTTCAAAAACAAATGCTTAAAGAAAATACTCAGTATAAAGTGGAACGAATTCAAGAACAACAATGAGATAAGACAGGTGAGCAAACAGCAACCTGTCTCATAGGTGATCAGAAAAAGAAGATGGACATATGTCAATCATGTGCTGAGAAGAAACAATCAGAAAATCCCCAAACAAGCTATTAAGTGGAACACAACAGGCCAGAGAAAAAAAGGTCTATAACATGAAACTCTAAAGAGGACATTGTTAAGAGGGTATAATGAGATTGAAAAACTCGTCGAAGACAGGAAATTTGGTGAATTACCATGCAGGCTCTATGTGACATTTAGCAGCATGGGAAGGATGTAAGAACTATTTCAGTTCACTTTAAAAAAATCACATGTATCAGAGTTAAAATTTTATTTAAAAATGGTTACACTCAGTGTAATTTATATAATTTTAATTCACATTGTGAAGCTCCTTTCTTGTGAAGAATTGTCACTAAAATACTGACTAAAAAAATGGCTAAAATATCAACTATTTAAAACTTGGGTCTAACATGGAAAAATGTACACATACCGAATTTTCTTTTCAAATTATTCTTCATGTCTCTGAAATCTTTCCATATCTGGTATTCTTCGATTTAAAAAAAAAAACAAACTTTAGATCAAACTTCAACATTTACCTCCTCTCCTTCTACGTGTAAACATTGAATTCCACTACAGAAAACATCCTCACAGCTCTCATTTTCTGCAAACTTTAAAGTCAAAGATAATTTTTGTGTCTTTTTTTTGGCTTTAAATCCACATTTATTCCTCCATTACAGTCAAGTTAATGCATTGCTGTCTTCATATAAACACTATATTCATTCACCATGTGCCTTGCCAATAGGTGCCAGCAACCACACCTCTCAGTTTTGTGTAGTCATTGTTTTTAATTAATTTCCTTATCAGCTTTGCTCTTTTTTTTTTCAGCAATTTTCCAGTGGTTATGAAATTTTTAAAATGTTTGTCAAAGCACTTTCTTATGTCTCAAACTAGTTTTAGCTGTGAGTAGTTTTCTGAGAAGATTTTTTTTCACCATCCAAGGCATACAATGGATTGCTGAAAAGTTATTGGCCTGACTAAGAAGGGAATGATTTAGAGCCATGAAACTTGCATGTTATTTCATATATTCACCCCAAGTTCAACACATTTGGTACATCATTTTGTATTTTATACTTCTTTGACCTTTCTAAAAAAAATATCTGACATTTGGTCATTGAAACACTGCTCTGTTAGTGCTATCACCTCCACATCATTTGAAAATTTCCTTCCTTTCAAACACTTTTTAAAGCTGAAAAACAGGAAAGGGATAGATTAAAAAACAATGGCTAGGATCTTTCCTGCCAACTTTTAGGTCTCCAGTTTCTTTGGCTGTGGAGAACTGTAAATATCACAGGATATCCTTGGCTGTGGAGAACTGTAAATATCACAGGATCCTGGTGGTGTAACCATGTTTCATAAACAGTGACATGTCATTCCAAAAAGTTACCATTAGATCAAAACCATTTTGGAGGCATCTGTTCCATTTCATTTCTTGTGAACATTCAAACATTTTGGCACCTACTTGGCTGAAAGTTTCACAACAAAGCATAAACCAACGCATTCCCTGGATGTCTCTAGTGCCTCCTCAATTGTTTTAACCAAAATTCATTGATCTACCAAAATCAGGCCATGTACATGATCAACAACTGACACTGCTGAAGGCCTTCCAGATCTTGCTGCATCTCTGGTCTGGAAATCTCCATTCTGAAAGTTAGTCAACTACTTCACAGCTGAGTATGATGAACATTTGTCACTCAGTGTTTGCAGAATACACTCATGGATGTCCTTTGGCGTTTTCTTCGGCAAGAACTTCATGACGTTGACATAGTTCTGTTACTTATATGAAAAAAAAAGCAAAAAGAAAATAATGCTTTGATCCTTCAAATTGGCACTTTACATTATAAATAAAGCTCTTTCCAGCTGCAGTAACAAAACTGCACTTAGATTTTTGGACGTGGCTTGGGATTTTCAGCACAACCTTGTTTGTAATATTTTTCTTCAAAAATACTTGTCTGTTGCTCTCACTTTCTGTTTCATCTGTTTATTGTCCAGCTTCATATGCACTGGCTATATATAGTAGTTTAATATTATTTTTCTCACCATTATAGGTAACCCTGTCATGCCTTAGAGGCATATAGGGATATGGTGTTAGTGCCCATATTTTCCTTGACCTGTCAGCACACTAGAGGGTGATATGGTCAGTATCACGCCTGACCGCCTTTCCTTCCCCAACTCCAGAAGAAGTTGGGTACCCATTCTACAGCTGGGTGACTGGGGTGCCCCTGGCCGGATTCAAACCCCCAACCTTCGCCATGAGAGACCAGTGCACTAACCACTTCACCACTCAGACACCCAGATTTTAATATAGATTTTACCATACTGTCTGGTATTTCTCCACTACATTTAGCATTTTGGTGATTATTTTTACTTCAAAGTCACCAAGAGCTTCTATTTCTTCAATTCTGATATTATCAGGGCCAGCTGGTTTACTTTCTTCTTATTTTTGTAAACATTTTTCTGATATTATAAAAACTGACTTCTTTCCTGCCTAATCTTGAATTGATTTCAGTTATGTATTTGAATTTGCTGTTATTGTTCCTCTCTAAGCAAATACTATCAGTCAGTATTCCTATTTGCATTATTTGGTATTTTCACTCTGTCTGAGAGAAAAACCTTTTACATGAGATGTACAAACAGATGCACAAGAACTAGTTATGAAGGTGGGTATAAGAAACACTGTATGGGATGTCAGCTGAGTGATGAGTGGCATGTTACAAAAAATATCAAACATGCCTTAAGAACACCCAAAAAGTCTGCACCTGGTCCCAATAGCATTCAATATGAAGACATTGGCAAACTCTCAGATACAGACATGGAATCACTATGTACTGAATAAAACAGCAGTATCCAAAATGATGCCATTCCAGAGGACAGGTACTTGGTACCACTGCCAAAGCCTGAAAATGATTCATCACAGATAAATGGATATAGGGTGATTGAGATTTAGAACACCATTTGCAAACTACTTAAAAAGACAGTAGCCAGAGAAGGGTGATGTGCAAGATGGCGGGCGTTTTTTTAACACTCTTGCCAGCATGCAAAATTCAGTGGGATGTCGCTTGATGTATTCTGAATTGGGAGTTGGACCTAACGGCTAATAACCTAATCCTGAGACACATCTAGAGGCAACTCTAGATGGGGAAAAAAGGAACTGCTATAGATACATGTAACAAAACCAACTGAGTCAAGGGTGACGCATCAGGGATAATCAGAGAATCCCAAAACAATCTATCAAGTGGAACACAACAGGCCAAACAAAAAGAGGTCAACCACGTAGAGGACATTGTTAAGAGAGGCCAAATTAGTAGGCATAAAATCCCTTGATGAGGTTGAAAAACTTGCTAAAAACAGGAGAACTTTGCGAACTACCATGCGAGCCCTATGTGACGTTTAATGGCACGGAAAGGATGTAAGATGTAAGTCAGAAAAGCAGTATATGAACTTGAGAGGCGGCACCAGGAGGCTATAGATGGGATACAGAAACATGGTGCAATGCTGCAGTCTTTGCACTTGATATGTATGATGGATTCCATGCAGATATTGAAATATGTAGTTTTTTTATACTTGGAAGATGCATACAAAAGAGTTTCTTTTTACTTTTTACTGTATCAGCTACTGGAATTCATTCACTTGATACCGGCAGGTTTCCACTAGAGAAAGGCTATACTTAGATGTGGCAGGTGGACATCAGGACTGATAACAGTCACTCCTGGCTCACCATTATTGCCAGTCCTCTTCAATGTACACGCAGTTTGGATAACAGGGGAAAAAGCTTGATGGGAGAGGGTGAACCCTATCTTAAGGATGACATTCTGGTATATAGACAGGGCAAAGACAGGGTCACGGTTGTTCAGGAGCTGCAGGAAAAGTTGGATTACATATCAACCTGGTGTAGCACCTCCAAGGCATTGACTAACTCTGCAAAGACTACTGTGACATGGTTCTCCCCAAACAGCCATCTTGCTGACAAATCAGTGCCCATGGTCAGCTTCTGTGGGGATGCTATCAAGAGAACTGATACAAAAATATCTGGAAGTAAGCTTCAACCGCAACTTAGGATTCACAGATCATGTAAACCTCAACACAACTAAAGCCAGGGAAGGATTAGCTAGAATAAAAATAATGACAGCAGCAAACTCTGAACAGTGGCTGCATCTTTTCTTTCATCAGAGGTTGGTCCTCTTGGTGACTGAGCATGCACTGGAAATTCTAACACTCAGTCTATGCAAATGGGAAGTCTTGAGAGAACAGAGGAGGAGGCAATGCACATTATTATTGGATGCACCAAAAACGCATCTTGCAAGACCATGAGGTATCCGCTGAACTTTCCCATCAAGAACTGCAGAATAAAATTAGCCAAAACACAATCCTACTTCAAAGTAAGTGCAGACAAGGCATACCTGCTTCATATAGTGAAGTGATAAGAACAAAAGAGAACAGGTTGGGGAGAGGAAAATCATGGATGGGCCAGGTGGAAGATGTAATTTGTGAGGTGTGCCCTCCTGAGAATATAGGTCCTGGAGAGGAATTGGTACCCACATCACCAACTTCAAGACAGATAGACAGAAGATGCAGAGCATATTCCTGTTGTAGCAGATGATGAGGTCAAAGTACTAATTGGTGAAAACACTGGCAAAGCCATTATTTATACAGATGGATCAATGGTTCAGGGCAAAAGGTGTGCCTGGACCTTCACAGTCATCTCAAATAATCCCCCCTGGGAACAACTGTGTTAAGAGCACACTTATCTTAAAAACTCTGACCTACTTCTGTAGCCCAGAAACTTGTAGCAATCAACACTAATTGTAATTGTTATTTTTGTAAAATGTAATGTCAGGTTGGTGGACAGATGGGGACATAGAGATCTCTGGCGGGGATGAGGGAAGTCTAGTGTGGAACCAATGAATCCAGGATGTGACAAGCCTATAGGTCTTTACAACAACGGCTATCAGAATGATGTAAACAAAACAGAGCCAGTAGACTATAGGTGGCGGGGAATGGATATCGTTGAAGCACTCATCAGATTCCTCATCTCAAAGTCAGAGTGTCTTTGTGGAACTGTCTCCAAACCATCTGACATGGAGAAGGGACTTGCATACAGCCACCAGAGGCTGGAAAACAAAATTTTGGCCAGGCCAGCCACACTGTCTTCATGGCAGTCCGAGCAAGACCACAGTCTGCCCTAGCAAGGAAAGGTGCTGAAGTCGGAGTTACCCAGCCAAAAGGCGCATTGCAAAAATCAGGGTAACACGCATTATCGCTAATGAAATGTCTCTATCTGCAGTTTTCAAACATGGTGCTCGCCCTGTGAAGACTAACCAGGCAGGTGCAGTGCCTGGGCCCCTGCCTCGAAAGGGTCCACCCAATGCTACTGGAGGTCCTCTCAGTTCGTCATGTGGAGTCAGGAGACATGAGAGTAGAGCTACTGGCCAAAAAATACAACGGAAGAAAACAGCCAAAAAGCAAGAACTTAAAATAATGCAGTGGAATGCTGAGGGTGTCAGCAGTGTTAGAGATGGCTATAGCAAAAAGGTGGAACTAGAGAACATACTCTTTGCAGAGCAGGTAAGTATATGCTGCATACAGGAGACGCACCTAACCAAAGATGCCGCCTTTAAAATCAGAGGCTACCAGTGTTTTAGATCAGACCAACAGGACAGAAGAAAAGGAGGAGTACTCACACTTGTTAAGAATAACATCAGTGCATGTCAGGTGGGAGTGTTCATGGAAGGAGCCGAATATCAGATGATCCATCTAAAAAGTAGTAATACAGATTTCCACCTTCTTAACTATTATTGTCCTAATGACCGCCCACTTGCTTTAGAAACAATCCCACACAAAGAGAGACTGATGGTCTGTGGTGATTTTAACAGCCATTCCCAGAGCTGGGGCTATGACCACATAGACAAGAGAGGAGAGGAAGTTGAGAGCTGGCAGGATGATAATGGACTTCTCCTGATCAACCAGCCAATGGATCCCCCAACATTTTACTCAAGGGCCTGGTGTACAACCTCAACACCAGATCTGGCATTCCGCTCTCCAGATCTGAAGTGGAACATTACGCATGAAGTTGGAAAACAACTTGGAGGTAGCGACCATCGACCAGTCTTCCTGACAATAGAAAATGAACTCCTTAACACCAGTAGCCCTCACCCCAGATGGAACTATAAAAAAGCAAACTGGACAATGTACAGACATTGTACAGGTATCCTGGTGGGACAGCTGTCAATAGAAGGTAAGGATATTAACAGCATAGTGAAGGAATTAAATGCTTGTACCCTTCAGGCCGCTCGTGAAACCATTCCCAGAGGAGCTCGCAGGGACTATAAACCATACTGGTCTAGTGAGTTGAGAAAACTCCATGATGATGTGGAAGCAGCTCGAAACCAAGCAGAAAATAGACCATGCCAAGAACACCACAATAATTACCAACATTCTAAGGCCAAATTTCAGAGAGCCAAGCTGCAAGCCAGACGGGAAAGTTGGAGAGAGAAAACAGAGTCCCTAAACTTTGAAAAGGATGGAAGGAAACTGTGGAAACTAATCAAACAGTTAAATGATGAGAGTACTGGAAGAAATACAAAGATTACACTAACAGAGGATGGGAAAACTCTTACAGGTAAGCAGGTAGCAGATCACTTTGCTCACATGTTTGCACAGGACTGCAACATTGATATCCATCCAGAGAAAGATCGTGCAGTGCGCACTGACCCACAGAAAGAAGAGGAACAAGTCAGAAAAGTGGAGGTCATGGATGCACCAATCACACGCAGCGAGTTAGACCTAGCAGTCAGGAAACTGAAACCAAGGAAATCACCAGGACCAGATGGAGTGTCCAATGAAATGATCAAGAACCTGGGAATGGCAGCAATGAGAAAGCTGTTGGATATTTTCAATATGTGCTGGAGCACAGGTATGTTACCTCAAATCTGCAAGGAAGCAAGCATAGTACCACTGCTAAAGTCAGGGAAAAACAGTGATACAGTCTCCAACTACAGTCCAATCAGTCTCACTAGCTGCCTCTGCAAAATGATGGAATGCATCATTAACCTGAGTCTAAAATGGTACCTAGAAAGTAAAAGTCTTCTCATTCCACAACAAGCAGGATTTAGGCAGTACTACAGTACAGAAGATCAAGTGACCTATCTCTCTCAAGAGACTGAGGATGCATTCCAGGAGTAAAACCTTGTACTAGCAGCGTGGATAGACCTGAAGAAAGGTTTTGATAAAGTATGGAAAAATGGTCTGCTGTGGAAACTAAGAAACTGCAATGTGAATGGAAGACTGTACAATTGGATAAAGTCCTATTTACACAATAGAAGAGCTAGAGTAGTAATCTCTCTCTCTCTGAACTTTAATTGCCCAGGGCACTTGGGGCTTCCGCAAGGGTTTTCCACAAATGCCTGTCCTTTATTCATGCTTAGTTTTTTAGATTTCCATATTGTCTTCAGTACTGCAAAAGCCTGGTTTGGTCTAGTAAATCTGCTGTTGATGTCCTCTGTGCTGTCTCCATTAGTAGTAATGGATGGACACAAGACTATAAAATAGGAAAAAGTGGGAGCAGCTTTATTACTTAACAATTACAAAGTTGTGACGTTTCGGCATGAGCCTTAATCATACAAAAACATACAGGACGAAGAAACAGAGAGAGGAGATAAAGTATAGATTCACATGAATACTATTAAAAAAAAAAATTTTTTTTTAAAGTACTTAGCTGTAAATTGTAAGGGGTGACTTGTCCGGCGGTGTGTGTCAGGAATGGATTTAGTTGAACGTGGAGGCTGTTTAAGTAGAGACCTGTGACATGTGGTCGGTGGGTTGTAACTGGGGGTGGTGGATGGGGAACCGGGGAGGGGAGAGAGAGTGATACAATATTGACCTAGCTAGGAGAAGAGAAGTTGAAACAGATGATTGGGGAAGAGGGGTTGCAGAGTGATGGGTGGACTTAGTGGAGAGGTACTATAATGATTGAAGAGAATGTTACATGTAGCTAAACAGCGAGTTTAACCCATGTGGCTCTAGCTGTACTGTAGTGCTTCGTGTATAGTTATATACTTATACACGAATTATTGGATGGACACAAAAGCCAGAAAGTACTGCTGTGACAAGATGTACCACAAGGAGGAGTCCTTTCACCTACACTATTCCTGGTATTCATTAATGACCTGGTCAAGGAACTTTCCTATGGAATCAAAGCAGCACTGTATGCAGATGATCTGGTCATGTGGTGTACAGATGAATACATGACATTTGCTACACAGAGACTCCAAAGTGCAGCAGACATCTTGACATCATGGACAAACAAATGGTGTGTAAGTATCAACACAGACAAATCAAGTACCACTCTGTTCACTCTCTCATCTAAACAGAAAGCAGGTAAGATCTTTGTAAATGAAATATCCTTAAGGATGGACAACCAACCCACTTACTTAGGAGTGACTCTTGACTCAAAACTGATCTGGAAGCAACACATCAACAGTGCAGAAGCAAAAGCCAGAAGAAAACTAGCCATATTAAGAAAATTGAGTGAGTGGAACCACATGGGGAGCTAGTGAAAGAATCCTCAAGAATGTATATCAGCAAAGTATTCTACCACATTTAGAATATGGCTCAACATCTTGGTGCACAGAATCAAACACTACACTGCATAATCTAGACAAGGCACAAAATCAGTTGCTACGGATTATCACAGGTGCCATGAGGTCCACGCCAGTAGTAGAAATGCAGAAAATGGTGTTCAAGCACTAAAGCACTAAAAGAATGTAGAAACGCAGAGACACAAAGGTCATGACCTTGGGAGAGAAACTCCTCAGATCTGTAACCATCCCCTGAAGGAGAGATTCAATAACTTGGCACTAAAATGGCTTAAAAGAAGCAGTTTCATTCATCAGGCCAAGCGTATGTGTAAGCTGATACCAGACCTTCCAACTGTAGTCACTCCGTTATCATCTGTTCCAGAGCATATACCATGGAAAGAAGCAGGTTGTACACAAATAACTATTCAGACTGAAGTGAAAGGTGTGCAGAATGGTGAGATGCAAAGCAGCCTTGTAAGATCAACAGCCACACTTAGTGTGCTAGACGACAAATATCCATGTGACACCTGGATACATGTGTATACAGATGAATCTGCACACAATGCCATAAAGAATGGAGGGGCAGGAGAACATACTGAATATCCAAACAACACCACTGACAAGATTTCCATACCCACTGGAAAATACTGCAACAACTATGATGCAGAAGTTAAGGCAATTATTGCTGCAGTTGAAAAACTATCTGACTCCAGAATTGATACATGCCCCGTAGTAATTCTCACAGATGCAAGATCAGCACTGGAAGCTCTTCAGTGCAACAAACTACCAGATCTTAAGGATGCCTTGTCAAAAATTGGCTTACAACACAGAGTCACCTTGCAATGGATTTCCTCCCACTATGGGATACCAGGCAATGAGAAAGCCGACCATCTGGCCAAAGAGGGCACTGAAATGGAGCAACCAGACATACCAATCGTCTATAATCAGAAGAAAAGCATGATAAAAACCTACAGGAAGCCACAAACATTACCACATGATGACTATCACACACTAAACAGAAAGGAACAATTCACCATTTTCTGTCTCCAAACAGGACACAGATGACTCCGAAGTCATATGTATACAAAGTTTAAGGTTGGTACTACTAATCTTTGTACATGTGCCCAGGTGCCCCAAACTGTGGAACATATCCTCCAAAACTGCACCATTTACGAGACACTGAGAAATAATTATTGCCCCAGTGAAACCACTAAAGTTCTATGGTTCCATACATGAATTTAAAAAAACAGTGAAATTTATCCAAGAGACAGGACTGCAGATATAGACAGACAATGGGTAAGAAGAAGAAGAAAAGAAGAAGTAGAGCCCAATAGGCTGAAGAAAAAGAAGTCAGCCAGGTGAAACTCTAAAAAGGACATTGTTAAGAGAAGCTGGTTTAGTGGACATAACATCCCTTGATGAAACTGAAAGACTTGCAGAGAACAGGAAATCTTGGCAAACAACTATGCGAGCCCTATGTGACGTTTAACGGCACGGGAAGGATGTAAGATGTAAGAATAGGATTAAGTGTTGCAGAAAAACTGGCTCGTTATCATTCACTCATTCATTTGCATGTCCCTTGCGGAACTTTGCCTCCCAAACAGCACTCTTGTAGGCCTCTCGGTTGTGAGCAAGATGGCCTGCTGCTGTTGCATACATTTGCAGATCGTCAACGATGTCTTGCAGCCATCTTCGTATTGGTCTTCCTCTTTTTCCCATTGTGTATCCTTCCAATACGGTCTTCTCTAAATTATCATGACGTTTAATGTGTCCAAAATATTTAAGTTTTCTCTCTTTAATCCTCTTTACTAGCCAGCCTTCTTCAATATTAAGCCCTTGTAGTATAGATATATTTGTATTTTTTTGTGTCCACGATAATTGAAGAACTTTTCTGTAGCATTTACATTCAAAGGCATTTATGTGTTTCTCAGCTGTTTTGTTAAGTGTCAACGTCTCACAGGCATATGTTGCGATGGGAAAGATGCATGCCCTTAAAAATCTTATTTTTGTGGTTCTGTCTGCTCCTCTCCACAGATTCTTTATTTGTTTTACTTTCTGAAGAGCGATAGATGTCCTCCTTTTAATTTCCCTCATTGTATCTCCATTATTAGTTAGTAGTGATCCAAGATATTCAAAACTTTCCATTTCTTCCAAATGTCTTCATTGATACATATTTCAGCTGCCTCGTTTGTTTTGTCAGTTATCAATTTACTTTTCTTCGCATTAAGATAGAGGTTTTGCTCTTTGCTGTTCTTAAAGACTGACATAATTAGTTTTTCCATTCTTTTTTTGAGTTGTGGACAGTAATACTGTGTCATCTGCATATCTAATCTCTGGTATTTCATAACCTCCAATTGTTATGGCATCATAATATTCTTTGTCTACATCTTCTCTAACATTCCTCATTATATTTTCAGTATACAAGTTAAATAAGTAAGGTGACAATATGCACCCCTGACGGACCCCTTGTTTTATGTCAAACCAAGTTATTGTTTCACTATTTACTCTTACTGCTGCTTGTCGGTCTAGATACAACAGTGATGTTAATTGTATCAAATGTTTGGAAATCCCATTTTTTCCATTATTTCCCCAAGTTTCTGGTGTTGTACACAATCAAATGCTTTGAGTAGTCTATAAAGGCTAAATATAGATTCACATTAAACTCTCTGCATTTCTATATTATTAATCTTAGATTGAATATATGATCTCTTGATCCTCTTCCTTGCCTGAAACCAGCTTGGACCATACTGACTTCTTCTTCTATTTTCTTTCGAAGTCTACCCACTATGATTTTTAACAGAATTTTACTGGCATGACTAATCAGGGCAACAGTTCTGTAGTTTGTGCATAATTTCAGGTCACCCTTTTTTGGCAGTGGTAAGAATACAGTTCTTTTCCATTCTTTTGGCCAAATGCCTGAATGCCATATCTTTTTACATAGTGCATGATAGATTGTTGCACACTCCTTTCCTCCTGCTTCAATAAATTCAGCTGTTATCTCATCACATCCTGGTGATTTACCATTTTTCAGATTCTTTATTGCCCATAAAACTTCTATTGTCGGTTCGGGTTCTTTCTCCAATAATAATTCACATTGTTGATTTCTGCTTCCACAGTCGGTTGTTTCATACATTCCTTTGCAATATTCCTTCCATCTTTCTAGAATTTCCTCTGTCTCTGTCAAGGTATTCCCCATCTCATCACAAATTACATTTAGCTTAGGTGTGACATTTCTCGTCAATGTCTTCATTTCTTTAAACATTTCACTATCTCTTCCACACTTCTGATGTTCTTCTATTCTTTCACAACAATCTTGTATGTATTGTTTTTTGTCTTTTCTTATGTTTCTTCGTACTTCTTTTCTTAAAGTTTTATATTTCTCTTTGATGTTGTTTGTCACTTTCCATTGTGTCTTCATTTCTCTACGTTGTTTTATCAGTTCTAGTGTACCTGCTGTGATCTATCTATTCTTTTGTGTTTTCTTTACTGGAACCATGTCTTTAGCTGTTGTTATTAAGATATCCCTGGCCTGCGTAGCCAATTCATCTGGTGTCATCTCCTCCTGTACAGCCACAGGATTTTGAAATGGTTCTTCACTTCTATACCGTATTGTTCTGGTATATTTGTAAGATCAAAGCAGAGTGGTCTTGATCCGTAACTGTCTTTTTTATCTTTATCTTCATGTCTGCTATAACACATGGTCCGTGTCACAATCAGCACCTGGCAAAGTTTTTGCTGATGTTATGCTTGACCTCTATCTTCTTTGCACTAAAATGTAATCTATCTGATTCCTGGTTTTCCCATCAAGTGATGTCCATGTGTAAAGTCTTCTTGGATGTTTAAAAAGTGTGTTAGCGATTATTAGCTCATTTTCCATGCAAAACGCCATTAGATTGTCACCTGCCTCATTTCTATGTCCTATGCTAAATATTACGATGCCATAACAATTGGAGGTTATGAAATACCAGAGATTAGATATGCTGATGAGACACTATATTACTGTCCACAACACAAAAATGAATGGAAAAACTAATTATGTCCATCTGTAAGAATAGTGAAGAGCAAAACCTCTATCTTAATGCGAAGAAAATTAAATTGATGACAACTGACAAAACAAATAAGGCAGCTGAAATATGTATCAATGAGGAAAAAATGGAAGAGGTGGAGAGTTTTGAATATCTTAGATCATTACTAACTAATAATTGACATACAATGAGGGAAATTAAAAGAGGGCATTTATCATTCTTCAGAAAGTAAAACAACTAAAGAAACTGTGGAGAGGAACAGACAGAACTACAAAAATAAGATTTTGAAGGGCATGCATCTTTCCCATTGCAACAAATGCCTGTGAGACCTGGACACTTAACAAAACAGCTGAAAAACACATAAATGCCTGTGAATGTAAATGCTACAGAAGAGTTCTTCAAATATCATGGACACAAAAAAGAACAAATATATTCATATTCATTCATTCATTTGCATGTCCCTTGCAGAACTTTGTTTCCCTAACAGCACTCTTGTAGGCCTCTCAGTTGTGAGCAAGATGGCCTGCTGCTGATGATTTGCAGATCATCAACGATGTCTTGCAGCCATCTTTGCTTTGGTTTTCCTCTCTTTCTTTTTCCCATTATGTACCCTTCCAAAACAATTTTCTCTAGATTATCATGATGTTTAATGTGTCAAAAATATTTAAGTTTTCTCTCTTCAATCTTCTTTATTAGCCAGCCTTCTTCAATATTAAGTTCTTGTAGTATGGATATATTTGTTCTTTTTTGTGTCCATTATATATGAAGAGCTCTTCTGTAGCATTTACATTCAAAGCCATTTTTCTCATCTGTTTTGTTAAGTGTCAACGTCTCACAGGCATATGTTGCGATGGGAAAGATGCATGCCCTTAAAAATCTTATTTTTGTGGTTCTGTCTGTTCCTCTACACAGATTCTTTAGTTGCTTTACTTTCTGAATAGCGATAGATGTCCTCCTTTTAATTTCCCTCATTGTATCTCCATTATTAGTTAGTAGTGTTCCAAGATATTCAAAACTTTCCACTTCTTCCAAATGTCTTCATTGATACATATTTCAGCTGCCTCGTTTGTTTTGTCAGTTATCAATTTACTTTTCTTTGCATTAAGATAGAGGTTTTGCTCTTTGCTGTTCTTAAAGACTGACATAATTAGTTTTTCCATTCTTTTTTTGAGTTGTGGACAGTAATACTGTGTCATCAGCATATCTAATCTCTGGTATTTCATAACCTCCAATTGTTATGGCATCGTAATATTCTTTGTCTACATCTTCTCTAACATTCCTCATTATATTTTCAGTACACAAGTAAGGCGACAATTTGCACCCCTGATGGACCCCTTGTTTTATGTTGAACCAAGTTGTTGTTTCACCATTTATTCTTACTGCTGCTTGTTGGTCTAGATACAACAGTGATGTTAATTGTATCAAATGTGTTGGAAAATATTTATACTACAAGAATTTAATAAATATTGAAGAAGGCTGGCTAGTAAAGAGGATTAAACAAAGACAACTTAAATATTTTGGATACATTAAACATGATAATTTAGAGAAGATCGTATTGGAAGGGTACATAATGGGAGAAAGAAAGAGGAAGACCAAGGCGAAGATGACTGCAAGACATCATTGATAATCTGCAAATGGATGCATCAGCAGCAGAGCATCTTGCTTACAACCAAGAGGCTTATAGGAGAGCTGTTAGGGAGGCAAAGTTCTGCAAGGGACATGCAAATGACTGACTGAACATGTATCACCATACCGTACTTTCATTCTTCAATGAATTTTAATGGGTTTGACCCCTTTACTACACAAAAAAATGAATAACAGATTCTTTGGTGCACTGAAAGTGGTGCTGCCATTTTTAATACTAATGCCATACTCCTGTGCAGTGTTTCAGCTTCATGCTGCCACTTGTCGGCCAGTCTGCAAACCAATGAGTTACCAACTTCAAAGACAATCACTGGTTCTAAATTTAATCATGCCTTTAAGGTTTTCATTTGACTCCCTCCCCCCCCCCCCCCCCCGTATATATATATATATATATATATATATATATATATACACATGCAGGGTGTGTCTAAAAGGTTTAGTGAATGGTCTGATATCTCAATGGTAACATGGGCCGGGTGTGTGGCCACGCATATGGCTATCCAGAGACACGTAGAGAAGTGCCACCTAGCATGGTGTACATGTGACTGACAGGGTAAACCCACTGCGGGCAGTTGAATGTAGTCAGTGTGAGAGATATGGTCACAGTGCAATGGAGCAATGAGTGAACATCAAGTTCTGTTACAAACTTGGGATAAACAGTGATGGAGATGCATGAAATGTTGGTGCAAGTGTATGAGACGGAAGCCATGAGCAGAAAATGTGTTTACGACTGGTTCAAAATCTATGGAGATTTCACTACCATTTGTAACCAGGATCCATCCTTTCTGTGAACCATCATCACAGGGGATGAGACCTGGTGCTACCAGATCGATCTGGAATCTTCTTTCTGTTTCTGACTGAAAAGCATCATAAAAGGCGCACGTTTTACGGATAAGGCAGCAATCCAAGAATGCGTGACAGTGTTTCGCAATCGATTCCTAAAGAGGCCTTTGCTGACAGTTTTCAGAAGCTTTATGAATGTTGCCAAAAGTGTGTTGTGAAGGATAGCAATTATTTTGAAGGTCAACAAAGGTAAATTGTTAGTATCTTCTGTTTTGTTTGTTTTCTGATACCATTCACCAAACTTTTCAGATACACCATGTATGTGTGGACTCACACATTATTTACTTTGATACCAACCAGCCATGTTTTTCTTGCAAAAGGTCAGGGACAACAGTAACTAGAGCAATATACATGAAACCTCCAGATGTAAAAGGCAGAATCCATGCTGTTCTTTTTCCTGAAAAATATATACATATATATTTTGTAACATTTGCATTTGTATTCTAGCTTTAAATAATCAGAACAAAATAATGTTAACCACTGTGGAAAATTTTGATTAATAATAATGATAAATGTAAGAAATTGATAAAGAATTTACAAGTTAATGGTTATGATGCATCAAAAGGCTAAATTTAAGCTGCTGACATGGGGGAATGTCAAAATAATATGCAGTATCATATAAGCAGCTCTTGGCTCGAACATCACAAGACTAGTGCTTCCAATATCTGAAAATTTTTTGACATAGAAACAAGCAAATGGAAAGGTCATTTGTGCACTACAACTTCTACTCTTTGGGAAAACACACAAATCCAAAACTAGAACATTTAGTAACCATACTTTCTGCAAAGGCTGAATTGATTTACAAGCTACAAAAATGAATGTTCTTATCCTGTCACCAGCTTTTTAAGTGGAAGAACAATGAACAGCTTAAACACAGAACAGCTTAAAAAGAAATTATTAGAAGCTCTATCACTAGTTCCTCAAGGAAAGGATGAATTACGAGAGTCATATGGAAAGTTGTGAGCAAACATTTTTTAAAAATCAGAATTTATAGATTGAGAAAATATAAATGTATCACCTTATCTGCATCCTTTGCACTTCACGTATAGGTCACATGACATCACAATCAAGTGTCACGTGACCACGTGGATCATAAACAAAATGGCGGGTGCTGAAGTTTCATTTCGTCAATGTGCTTGTTATTGAGTTCCTTGTTAAAGAGGAAATCTCTGCTGCTAAAATTCACCAAAGACTTCAGATTGCTTATGGAGATGAGTATGGGTGCTAGCAGTGTTAGGAGGTGGGTGAAACATTTCAAAGATGGAAACACGAGCATCCAAGATATGCCTTGCAGTGGTCACCCTCGAACTGCCTACACTGAACGTAATGTGGAAAGGGTTGACGACATCATTAAAGAAGACAGACGTGTCATAGTATCTGAAATTGCTGTAAATCTTGGAATAGGACACAATGCAGTACAGGAAATGATTTAAACCCCAGGATGTAGAAAAATGTGTGCCCGCTGGGTTCCACATATTTTTTGACTGAAGATCACAAAGCTGTAAGAAAAACCATCACTCAAGACCTTTTTCAGAGATACTGAAACAAAGGTAGTGAATTTTTGATGAGTAATGTGACAGGGGGTGAAAGCTGGTTCCATCATTATGTGCCTGAAACAAAACAGCAGAGTATGGAATGGCACCATTTCAATTCTCCAACCAAGAAGAATGCAAAGACGGTGCATTCTGCTGGGAAGGTTATGGGAACCATTTTTTGGGATACAGAGGGGTGCATTCTGGTTGAATTTCTCGAATCTGATGAAACCATAAATTCTGCTCATTATGTGGAAACACTTAAGAAGCTTAGTTGTGCATTGCATGATAAACGCCCTGGAAAGAAAATCATCCTGCATCACGATAACGCTCGGCCTCACTTTGCTCGTCAGACAATTGAGGAAATTCAGAAAACAGGTTAGGAGTTTCTTCCACACCCTGCCTATAGCCCAGACCTGGCACCCAGTGATTACCATCTTCTTGGTTTTGTGAAAGAACAAATGTGAGGCCATCATTATGATACAGGAGAGAATGTCCAGAAACCAGTCTGTGCCTTCAGTCAGCTGGAATGGAATTCTACTAGGAGGGTATTTTCAAACTTGCACAGTGATGGGAAAAACGTGTGCAGAGAAATGGAGATATGTTGAAAAGTAAAGAAAAGGATGCAGCTAAGGTGATACATTTATATTCTCTCTATCTACAAATTCTAATTTTAAAAAAAAATTTGCTTATGACTTTTGGTATGACCCTTGTAATTTATGACATGTCAGATGTGAAGACAGTGATGGACAAAAACAAAGGAACAGCCGTAATAACTGCAGATAGATCTCTCTGTTAAGTATATGGAAGGTTCAAGTCTGAAATATACTGACATGTCTGCATAAACATGCAAAGTAGTTTCAGGTGATCAATGGTGACATGATTTTTTTACACTCAAACCACTTTAGACAACATGAAGAATGTTACTCTCTGTTGATTCTGTTTACCTCAAAAAGACATTCAACACTTTAATAGACCTTACATCATACATACTTCCTATGCCATTAAACGTCACTTAGGGCTCGCATGGTAGTTTGCCAAGTTTTTCTGTTTTTGGTGAGCTTTTGAACCTCATCAAGGGATGTTATGCCCATTAAACTAGCCTCTCTTAACAATGTCCTCTTTAGAGTTTCACTTCATCGACCTCTTTTTCTTTGGCCTGTTGTGTTTCACTTGATAGCTTGTTTTGGGATTCTGTTTCTTCTCATCAGGTGACCAATATATGTCCACCTCCTTTTTCTGATCACCAATAAGACAGGTTGTTGTTCACTCATCTGCCTTATCTCTGCATTGTACTAGAATTCATTCTACTTTATACAGAGTATTTTCCTTTGGCATTTGTTTTTGAAAGAGTCTAATTTCTTATCTATTTCTTTAGTTGTTTTCCAGCTTTCACATGCATAAACGAGGGTGGATGTTACATTTGAATTGAATAATCTTAGCTTGGTTTTTGTGCTTATAACTTTCAACTGCCATACATTCTCAAGATTCTTGGAGGTCAATGCTGCTTTTGCAATTCTAATTTCCTTTCTGGTGTCATCATCCTGGTCTGTGTAGGTGCCGAGGTATGCAAACTGGCATACTGCTTCAACAGCTGTTCCTTCTACATATATTTTTCCTTCTTGATTAATGGGAAGTTTTATTATTTGTTTTTTTTCTTTGTTAAAGTCCTATTTTACTAGCCAGTGAAGACAAGCTATCTGTTTTTTCTTACATTGAATTTACACTGTCATTTGCAAAATCAAGATCTTCTAGTTGGGTGCCATGTACTCAATTAATGCCCATTTTACCTGTGCAACATTTTTTAATGATTAAGTCTATTGCAATTCCAAACAAGCAAAGCAGATGGTATACATCCTTGTTTTATGCCCATTTCAATCTGAAACCATCTGCACATTCCTTCTTCTGCATTGACTGCACAAACATATCCGCTGTAGAGATCCTTGATGATGTTGACAATTTTAGATGGTATTCCATATATCCTTAAAATTCACAATGAATCAAATGCCTTTTTAAAATCTATAAAGATAATGGATTTTGGTTTCCAATATATTCTTCAAGTATTATTCTTAGAGTAAAGATCTGGTCGAGACAGTTTCTCTCTTTTAAAAAGCCTGCTCATTCTTCTCTCATTGCAGTATCTACTATATCTTGAATTCTATTCAGAATGACTTTGCAAAATATTTTTGATATAACTGATAGTAAGGTTAGTCTTCTCCAATTATCGCACAAGAAAAGCCTTGCATACTCTGCAGTACAGTTCTGGAACACCCTCCCCTACCATTTAAAATCCACTGGTAATAGTCCATCCTTTAACTCAAACCCGTTTCATTATTTATGTGCTTGTAATTATATGCCTCCTTAGAATAACTAGCAATCTCTCAACCCATGACCCGCCCAACCATCAAGCACTAAAATGACATAGTTCGAAAAGTAATTTGTTAGATATTGTTAGAAATTATTTTAAGGTCTGTTAAAAAACATATGTTAGAAGATCTGTACTGACAATGTATTTTTGTTCATGACTGTGTATGCGTGTATGTGCGTGTGAGAGTTATTTTATTAGGTTAATTACTTTTTCTCTTTTACTTTGAATGTAATAGTTTAATCTTACACTCTTTTTGATATTTTTTTCCCCCCTAATTTAATTTGTATACTTGTATTAAATCGAGTGTGTGGGGAAAATGAAAGATGGAGTGATAAAGGGCAGAATGTAAGATGGGCCTGTGTGCCCAATTCTTTACCCTTTAAAAATAAAGATCATTCATTCATTCATGCGGCCACTAAAATTGCCTTTTTTTTTTTGGTTAGGTATTTTAACAATGATTCCTTTTTTTTCCATTTAGAAGGGACCTTTTCTTTTTTCCAAACTTTATTAAACATTCTCTGTAGTTGGCTCATGTTGTCACTGTTAATAGCTTTTAAAAGTTATTTCATCTTCGCTGTTAACCATTAGATTCACTGGTGCTTCAATTTCATTCAATGTAATTTCATCTAGGTTAACATTTAGTTGTGGATTGGTAAGTTGGTTTCAAGGTTTATCAATTCTTTTGGGTGTGTATTTCTTGAAAGTGCCCATCTTTGTTTTTGGCCTTTCCTTGATGCTAATAGCGTGCCAGTAGATTGGTCTTCCTTTGGATGTAATAGTACTCAGTAATAGTTAGCCTCTTTTGTATGTTATATAGAGTTTTGCAGTTTCTTGTTTTTCCTGCTTTCTCTGCTTCTTTCGCCATATTGTCTATTTCTTTTCTTTTATCTCTTCTAGCTGACCTTTTTACTTTACTGTCCAATTCTTTGTATGTTGCTTTCGCCAAATCTTTTCCAAGATATGTTTTTACATTCAACATGGCAATTTGCCTGCTCATCTTTCATGTATGTATTTTCACGTGTTTTCCGATATCTACGCTTTTCTATTTTTTTTTTTGCAATTCAGCACTTGCTTTAGCTGCCGTGATTATGGCTGTGCCATAATTCCATAATTCATCTATATCTATCTCCTTTACCTACCTGAAAGCTGGGAAATCATTGGCAAGTTCCAAACTGAAATTACTGTTAGTATTTTCTTCCTGTAGGCTGTGGCTGTTCGTCTTTCTGGGTACTGATTTCTTGTGATGGCTTTTCAGTCTTATTTTCCCTATATACAGATTGTGTTCACTGTTGACATCTTGCACCTCTACACACTCTTACAAAATATGATTTGAGAACATCTGGTGTCAAGTACTTTTATTTACATCAACTGCTTCATTCTACAAAGATGCAACAGCCACTATGCAATGTCTCTGAAACATATCTTATGATTTTGAGATCAAATATGGGGTCAAGATGTCCATGTCTTGCTACCCATACTCTCCACACACTTTGCTGTTCTCTTATTATTGCATATTCAAAGAAGACAGCCTCTTCTTCTTCTTCTTAATTGTAATTGTTATTTTTGTAAAATGTAATGTCAGGTTGGTGGACGGATGGGGACATGGAGATCTCTGGCGGGGATGAGGGAAGTCTGGTGTGAAACCAATGAATCCAGGACATGACAAGCCTATGGGTTTTTACAACAATGGCTATCAGAATGATGTAAACAAAACAGAGCCAGTAGACTATGGGTGGTGGGGAATGGATATCGTTGAAGCACTCATCAGATTCCTCATCTCAAAGTCAGAGTGTCTTTGTGGAACTGTCTCAAAACCATCTGATATGGAGAAGGGGCTTAAGTACAGCCACCAGAGGCTGAAAACAAAGTTTTGGCCATGCCAGCCACACTGTCTTCATGGCAGTCCAAGTAAGACCACAGTCTGCCCTAGCAAGGAAAGGTGCTGAAGTCGGAGTTACCCAGCCAAAAGGCGCATCGCAAAAATCAGGGTAACACGCATTATCGCTAAGACAGCCTCAAAACTCAAGCAGGAAGCTTTTCTTCACTGATGTAGACACTGTGACCCACAAAAAAAAATATTTTATAATCACCGACAGTGTATATATGATTTATTCTCAATGACAATATGGATTTTTTAAAAAGTGGTTCTTGTATAAAGTGCACAGATATTGATAAAGAGTAAAACTGGTTCTAGTAATAAAGGTAGATAGAAGTGTATGGTTCAGTTTTACAAAATGACAAAGGAAATGAGGAAACTGTGCAGAAACACAAATGGCAGAAAATAAGGAAATAAAATGAGAACATATAAATGAATAACATACAACATCCAATATGTCAGTGAGAACCTTTTTCAAGGATTACATACAAGGACAACACAACACATTAAAAAAACCCCCAGAAAATAGATGAAAAACCTAGCTTTTTAGTGTCCTCCTGGTTTGAAAGACAAGCATGATTGGCTTAGGTAAGTGAAAATGTAGGGTGGGAATGAAGTGATTGGTTGAGGAGTGACATAGGATGAAAAACTAAATACTGATCAACAATACTTTTCACCTTGTTATTTCCATCTGAAAATAAAATATCTCAAAGACCCTGACATTTTTTTTTAGGTTATCTGTTTTCCTGTCTCATGGGTGATCATAAAAAGATGGACATATGTAGGTCATGTGATGAGAAGAAACAATCAGAGAATACCAAAACAGCTATCATATGGAGCACAACAGGCCAAAGAAAAAGAGGCTTACCACATGAAACTCTAAAGAGGACATTGAGAAGCTAGTTTAGTGGGCATAACATCCCTTGATGAAGTTGAAAGACCTGCTGAGAACAGGAAATCTTGGCAAACAACTATGCGAGCCCTATGTGACGTTTAGTGGCATGGGAAGGATGTAAGAAGTTTTCTTTATGACTATTTGGCAGTGCCTGACAGATTGCATGCAATCTTTTTTCAAAAGGTTTTAATTCATTATATGGCTCAAAATAGTTGCCAGCATGATGTTTCCAATTTCTTTTTTCCTAAGTTTACATCTAGAATTGATAAAAAATATATCTAAAATTATGCAAATTTTGCAAGCATTTATGTAGAAAAATATTTTGTAGATATATATTATTTAATATTTTTTTGAAATACCACGTGGGTGAAGATGAATGAGCAATTTTAACTGAAATAATTACTAATCACTATTAAAAATATTAATAAGTAACATGATATTGTCATAATTATGAAAATCATCATCACCATCATCACAACTTAAAAAAGGACACAGTTGGCAAGTAGTGGTAGAAAATTAATCTTGTGCTGTTTTAAAAAAAAATACTTTGTGATTGTTCAGATTTTTTTATTTAGCTTCCCAAGCTGTTAATGAGCTGCAGATAAAGCTTACTTCTATTCCTATCTACTCTCAATCTTCTCTCTCCAGTTGGAGACACCAATTTCCTTTACATTATCTTCAATGCCATCTCTCCATCTTTGTCTTGGTCTTGTTTCCTACATCATTTTCGTTTGTTCTCTTTCATTCTTTCTACATGGCCCAACCAGAATAATCTGTTCAGTTTCAAGACATTTATAATCCAATGTGATTTAAATAAGCTGTTTTCAGTGCTCTTTCTAGCTTTCCATTCTCCATTGTTGGTATCTTTTATGGGCCCAACAATTCTTCTTAGGAACTTTGTTCTCAAAGACCTGCAATTGCTGTTAATTTTTCTTTGCTGTACTCGTTTCTAATCCATACATGATGGCTGGTCTTATACGAGAAGAAGTCACTAAGTAACTTGCAAATTGAAATATTTTATCAGTGGCAGTTATCAGGTAGTATTTAAATATATCCTTAGTTAGTACCATCATCCAACTTTATAACAGTTGTATGTAGGAGGCACACACGAGCAAAGCAATAACAAAATGGCTACCCAACTGTTAGTGTGTACCAAAGAAGAACAGAGAAGAGTGCGATTTTTGTGGGCTAAAGGACATTCAGTTAAGGAGATTCATAAGGAAATGATTACAGTTTATGCTGAAAAGTGTTCATCACATAAAGCGGTCTATAACTGGGTAAAAGAATTTTCTAAGGGACGCACCGAAACTGTTGACAAAATCTGACTTGGCCATCCTGTTCAGATTGCAACAGAAGTGAATGTGCAACGTGTGAATGAGATTATCAGAGCTGATAGATGAGTAACAATAGACAGTGTAGCAAGTGCAATCAGATATTTACATGGCTTAGCCTACAGAATAATGAATGAGCAATTGAATTTTTGGAAAGTTTGCTCACGTTGGGTACCCAGAGATCTGAATGATGAACACAAAATGAATCAATTTGGTTTGTCATTGCAGCATCTCTGTCATGCATATGAAGGTGAAAACATACTCCAAAGGATTATTACTGGAGATGAATCTTGGGTGCACTACTACCAACCCAAATCAAAATGTGCCTCAATGCAATGGAAACACCCGTCATCACCATGAGTGAAAAAATTCAAGATTACAACTTTTACAGGGAAAGTTATGCTGACAGTGTTCTGGGATTATCAAGGAGTGTTGTTAACCAAGTTCCAGCAGTATGGTGACAGTGTGAATTCTGTATTGTACTGTGAAGTTCTGTCAATGCTATGGGATGCAATTCGAAGTAAACATCCTGGTCTGCTGACTAGGGGTGTGCTTCTCCTTCATGACAATGCCAGACCACATACAGCTCAGTTAACCCAAGAGAAAATTAGCCAGTTGGGTTGGGAAGTTCTTGAACATCCACCCTATAGTCCTGACTTAGCTCCAAGTGATTTTTCACCTTTTTGGTCTATTGAAAAACCACTTTGGTAGGAGAAGATTCTCAAGTGACGAAGAGGTGGAAACAGAAGTAAAAAAATGGTTCAGAAATTGGACTCCCAATTTTTACGCCATGGGTACTGCATTACTAATTACACAATGGAACAAATGTATCAATGTTGGTGGCGATTATGCTGAGAAATACGGGAATAATGTAGGTTAAAAAATTTTAAGTTTTCAAATTACTGTTGCACTTAGTTTTTTTTTGTAACAGGCATTTGTGAGTTACTTAGTGAGTTCCCCTTGTATATGTGTAGACTGTTAAGGGATTGTTCAGATTCCATTGAAAACTCAATCATTAGAATAATATGCTGAATTTTTAATTTAATTTCTCAGCATAGATTTGACAAGATTCATTTTGTTAAAAATTCTATAACAACATTTCAGTGTGATGGTATTTGAGCTGAGATGCTACATTCACAAAGATCTTGATATTACATCCCAAAAAATCTCTATGCTGTTTTACTTTACTTGTTTTAAAAAGGCTGCATTTAAGCAATCCTCATACTGCTCTTGCATTTTCAAACCTTGGTATTTGCTTTAATTTCATAGCTGTAAAACACTTAAAATGAACTTTGGTATCATATCCAGTGATCATTATCCTTTTCACACTTGCCATCCTAGTTCTAGTGACTACTTGAACAGGCCAACTCTTAGTCTTTTAATAGGTGTGAAAAGAAGCAAATATTTATGAGAGGGGTTCACTCCTTGTGAGTTCAGAAGCTGTGAAGCTTATATGAGGAAGAGATATAGTGCCAAATGCCAGTCTTGGGGCAAGTTGTGATACTATATGATTGGCTTATGGATTTCAAATAATCAGCTGAGACAAGAAAATGGAGTATTCATTTCATTCAGGCCAAAATTATAGTGCTTGTCCAGTACCTATCACTATACTAAATTCCTAAATAAATGATTCTAATATATAAGGTAACACAAAATAATTAATGTATAAGTATACAACTATACATGAAGCACTGCAGTAAAGCTGTGATATCAAAGTGTATAAACTAGGAAAAAAAGTAGGAACAATTTTTTACTTAATGACTACAGAGTTGTGATGTTTCGGCATGAGCCTTAATCATACACAAACATATAGGATGAAGAAATAGAGAGAGGAGATAAAGTACAGATTCATATGAATGCTCATTCATTCATTTATTTGCATGTCCCTAGCGGAACTTTGCCTCCCTAACAGCACTCCTGTAGGCCTCTCGGTTGTGAGCAAGATGGCCTGCTGGTGATGCATCTGTTTGCAGATCATCAATGATGTCTTGCAGCCATCTTTGCCTTGGTCTTCCCCTCTTTCTTTTTCCCATTATGTACTCTTCCAAGATGGTTTTCTCTAGATTATGACGTTTAATGTGTCCAAAATATTTAAGTTTTCTCTCTTTAATTCTCTTTACTAGCCAGCCTTCTTCAATATTAAGCTCTTTTAGTATGGATATATTTGTTCTTTTTTTGTGTTCATGATATTTGAAGAACTCTTCTGTAGCATTTACATTCAAAGGGATTTATGTGTTTCTCAGCTGTTTTGTTAATGAATGCTATGTTTAAAAAAAAACAAGAAGGAAAATAAAATGAATAGTGCACTTAGCTGTAACTTGTAAGAAGATGTGGGCTGTCTGACTTTTGTTCAGAAATGGGCATGGCAGAGCTAGAGAATGTTTAAATAGAGGCTTGTGATGTGTGATAGGTGGGTCATAACTGAGGGTGGTGGGTGGGGAAACTGTGGTGGGGAGAGAGAGTGATACAATGTTAATATAGCCAGGAGAAGGTGAAACGGATGATTATAGTTGGGGTAGAGGCGTTGTAATGTGATGCTGTGAGGAGGTTCTGAACTATGTGTAACAAGTGAGAAGGGAGTGGAGCTTAGTGGAGAGGGATTATGATTGTTGAAGAGGAAGATGTTAGATGTAGCTGAATAACAAGTTCAAACTGTGTGGTTCCAGCATCCCATAATCCTGAATGTTGCAGTTCTCAAGCACCAGGTGGCTTGTGTCATCTGTGTGACACTGTTCGATGACTGTTACCAGAAAATCAGATTTGCCTCTGTGGTTGGGGCCATTGAAATGATTCGGGACTGGTTTCAAAATATGCTGGGTGATATTGTACAGATGTTTCTGCATGCGGTCCCCTAATCTGAGGCCTGTCTCACCAATATGTTATCCTGCATCTTTTGCATATGATGACATATGAAATTTCTGACAAGTTTGTCAACTTTTTAGACATTAAAATATCTACTGGCTTGCTACCTCTGTATTTTACAAGCCCAACAACAGCCGCACCTATTTACTTTACACCTCCTCCCATCCTGAAGCCTGTAAGAACTCCGCCCCATACTTGAACTCCTCTGTCTTCGCTGCATATGTCAGGATAACTTGGAGATCAGTCTATCAATTTATTATAATTTTTCCGTCATCACCACTACCCAGAAAATGTCCTTCGTGATGCCTTCAACCATATCCAACTAGTGAGCAGCAAAGAAGCATTCAGAAAAAAGACTGTTACCCCATCTGATAGAGTTAAGTTAGTACTGCCTTTCCACCTGCATAGTCCGATGGTTAAGATCTGCCACTAATCCAACTCGACCCCAACACTTGTGGCATTTTCTCTGATCCACCCCTATTAGCTTACAAGCATGAGCCAAATCTTAAGGAATCCTTGTCCACAGCCACTTGAAGCAGAGCCGTACATATGCTGGGACCAGAAAAATGTAACCGCCCCCACTGCGTTACCTGCCCTATAGTCTGGGAATGAAAACAATCATCTTTTTCAAAACTATCCTCACTCTTCATGAGGGATTCACATGTGAGTCCCGTAATGATGTTATCGTGTGCAAAAGATGCAGGATAAAATTATAAAGATATTTTTTTCAGGCCCTGAGAGAAGCTAAAAAGCAGGTGTGCGATGCTTCTTTAGCAGACTCTATCACCATGGGGAGTATGCTGATTTCTGACCAAGCTGGTTAGGCCTGTTGCTGAGGGCACTCAATGGAGAGTGTGACAGGGCCTTGGTCACTATGGTTCACCAACTTGCTAACCGTCACAAATTCAAACAGTGTCTTCACTTTTCAGTATTCAGACAATTTTTCATTGCTCAAAATAGCAATTTTTCTATTCTATCACTATGGAAAAACTAACTGTCAGTCTGTAAGAACAGCGAAGAGCAAAACCTCTATGTTAATGCAAAGAAAACTAAACTGATGACAACTGACAAAACAAACAAGGCAGCTAAAATATGCATCAATGAGGAAAAATTGGAAGAAGTGGAGAGTTTTGAATATCTTAGATCATTACTAACTAATAATGGAGATACAATGAGGGAAATTAAAAGGAGGACATCTATTGCTCTTCAGAAAGTAAAACAACTAAGGAATCTGTGGGAAGGAACAGACAGAACTACAAAAATAAGATTTTTAAGGGGATACATCTTTCCCATTGCAATATATGTCTGTGAGACCTGGACATTTAACAAAACAGATGAGAAACACATAAATGCCTTTGAATGTAAATGCTACAGAAGAGTTCTTCAAATATCAAGGACACAAAAAAGAACAAATATAACCATACTACAAGAACTTAATATTGAAGATGGCTGGCTAGTAAAGAGGATTAAATAAAGAAAACTTAAATATTTTTGACACATTAAACATCATGATAATTTAGAGAAAACCGTCTTGGAAGGGTACATAATGGGAAAAAGAAAGAAAGTAAGACCAAAGTGAAGATGGCTGCAAGACATCGTTGATGATCTGCAAATGGATGCATTAGCAGCAGGCCATGCAAATGAATGAATGAATATTTTAAATATATAATCATATTAATATAACTGACTTAAACTATTTCACCAAGATTTGCAGCTTTGGAAATGCAACTCATTTTCATTACAACATTAAAAAATATAACTGCATTTTTTTCATTATAGCATATTTTAAAATTAATGTTTCACTGAACAGAAATGAATCAATATTTTAATGAAAGATTTTAATTTCCTTTCTCTTTAGACTACCCTGCATGCACTCTGTCCTAGAGATAAAAATAAATGAATTTCTCAATCTGGTGGTTTTTTTTACTTAAGAATGTTGTACATTCACAACATAATCCTAGAAGTCAAGACACAGATTGAAATAGCTTACTGTGTGCATTAGAGCTGGCAAATCTTAATTGATGAAGACCCAGTCCCAATTCACCTGGCTAATGGAGCAGGGATCATTATATAGTACCTATGGTGGTGCAGTCTGTTAAAGAAGCACTGTACTTTTTTCTGTTTTTTAGTTTCACTCTGAGTCTGCAAAAATAGCAGCCATAATCCACTCCCCCTCTGACATAATGCTTGTGTTTCAAATTCTTCATTATACTGGTTACAAATAACTGCATGCTATTCCAGGGTGGCACAACAATATCATATAATCCTCTAATGAGATTCATTGTTGTGAAAAGTCCAGTAGAAAGCAGTGTACAATTTCTTCTTTCCATTTGCTGCAGAATGCTGCACAATGTATGTGGGTTTACAAGATAAACTACATATTTCTAATTAGATGATTCTGTCATGTCTTTTTCTAACCCCTTCCAGAACTTAGCATGTATGTGGATATTTTGTGACCAATCACTAAACTTTTCTGAAAATAAACAAAAACAGAAGGAACATGCCTAATGAATAATACACCTTACCAGCAATCTGTGCAGATTCAGCAGTAAGAGTTGTAACAGCACCAACAACACCACCTAAAGCTGTGAAAAACTGAAACATCAACTTGTATTAGCCTTTTGTGATGATGCAATTGAGAAACTTATAATTTCACATATACATTGCATTTACTTTGAATGTACACTGCATAATTAATACAACATCAATAAGTTAAGTTCAAATCACTTAAGTTCAATTTAAGTTCAAATCATATTAGAAATGACAGTCTGTAAGGGATATGCAAATGAATGAATGAATGACTCACTATTTTAAATATATAATCATATATAAACTTATTTATTTATTATATATTAATATATATTATTAAACTTATTTAATCAGCATTATTTAACAATATAAATATACAATATATTCAGGAAGTGAGAAACACGAACGAGGAGTAGGAATTATATTTGATGAACAAACGGCAAGGACAATTGTAGGATATTTGAACATCTCGGACCGAGTCCTGCTAGCCCAACTGAAAGGACAACCAATAAACATAAATATTATACAAGTGTACGCTCCAACATCTGAAAGCTCTGAAGAAGATTTACAGCTATTTTATAATGACATAGAGACAGCACTAAAACACACAAAGTCACATGAAGTTACCATAGTCATGGGAGATTTTAATGCCAAAGTTGGTAAAGGAAGAACTTCAGACATCATTGGTGACTATGGACTGGGGGAGAGGAATGACAGAGGTTATAAATTAATTGAATGGGCAAGAATACACAGCATGGTTGTAGGAAACACCTGGTTTAAACAACATCCTCGAAGACTGGCAACGTGGTGCAGTCCAGACAAAAAGACTTTTAACCAGATAGACTACATATTAATCAACAAACGATTCCGCAATGCATTACTGACAACAAAAACCATGCCAGGAGCTGACTGCAATAGTGACCATGATCCACTCTGTGGAAAAGTTAGAATAAAACTAAAGAAAGCAGGCAGAAAAGTGAGAAACATCAAACTGAATACAGAACTTCTTAAAAATGACCAAGAACTGAGAGAACAATACAAAGTTATTATAACAAATAGATACAATGCAATAGCAAAGATAAATAGTATAGATGAACAATGGGAAATGTTAAGAGATTCTATCCACCAAACTGTTAAGGAGATAATACCACCAAAAAAAGAAGCCCCTAAAAATAAATGGATGACAGACGACATCTTAGGACTGATGGACAAGAGGAGGAGGAGTAAAAATAACGAGAAAAAATATAACAAGATAAATAAAGAAATAAGACGCAAATGCAGAGAAGCAAAAGAAGTGTGGTTAAATGAGCAGTGCAGACAGATAGAGGACTCTCATATTAAAGACAGCAAAAACATGCACAAACGAATTAATGAACTCACAGGCAGAAAAACAAAATATACCACAGGATGCCTGAAATCGAAAAAAGGTAAAATGTTAATGGGAAAAGAAGACATTGTGGACAGGTGGACAGAGTATATCGGTGAGCTATATGGAGGAGAAAGACCAGAATTAACACCAGATACTGAAAACTGTGAGGGACCACCAATACTTGAAGATGAAATCATAGATGCCATCAAACACATGAAGAAAGGAAAAGCGACTGGGCCTGATAATATAACAATAGAAGAAAGAGGCACTAGAGGAGACAGGAATAAAAATAATAACCAAGTTACTGAATGACATTTACAACAGTGGTTATATTCCCAGTGACCTGATTAAATCCACGTTTATAGCACTACCAAAGAAACCACGTGCAAAGGAATGTGACGACCACCGGACTATCAGCCTCTCATGTCACATAACAAAGCTACTTCTGGGAATAATTATGAGAAGAACAAGGAAAAAGATAAAAATGGAAATAGCAGATGAACAGTTTGGATTTGTTGAAGGAAAGGGAACACACAATGCCATTTATGCTTTACGAACACTAACAGAAAGAGCTTTAGAAGTACAGAAAGATCTCTACTTATGCTTCATTGATTACACCAAGGCATTTGACAAGGTGAAACATAATGAAATTATTAAAATGCTTGAAGACATCAATATAGACGGCAAAGACCTGAGGATTGTAAAACATCTATACTGGCAGCAAGAAGCAGCAGTTCGAGTTGAAAACAGAATTGGAAAATATCAACCTATAAAACAAGGGGTGCGACAAGGATGTGTACTATCTCCAGACCTTTTTTCTCTGTATAGCGAGAATATTCTAAGAACAATCATCACAGAACCAGGCATAAAAATTGGAGGATACAATATTAACAATCTTCGGTATGCTGACGACACAGTACTGATAGCTGAGAACCAACAAGACCTGCAAAATCTCTTGGATAAAGTGGCCAAAGAAAGTGAACAGAAAGGCCTTACTTTGAACATCAAAAAGACAGAGACTATGGTTATATCTAAGAAACAGAATCCACCAGCATGCAGTATTAAATTAAACGGAACTGTTCTAAAGCAGGTGCAGAAATTCAAATACCTTGGAGCAGTAATAACTTCAGATGGGAAATGCAGAACAGAAATTAGGTACAGAATAGGCCAAGCAAAGACTGCATTTCAGAGAATGAGAAACATATTGACCAACACATCCTTATCAATGAATGTTAGAAAATGAGTACTAAAATGCTATATTGAACCTATCTTGTTATATGGAAGTGAATCATGGACAATAGGCAAGTCTGCACAAAAATCATTGGAAGCAGCAGAAATGTGGTTTATTAGAAGAATGTTGCGAATCCCCTGGACAGCAAAAATAACTAATGAAGAATGTAGGAGAAGAGCTGGAGAGACAAAAAACCTTGTCAAAAAGATAAGAGAGAGACAATGTACTTTCATAGGACATGCAATGAGAAGAGGGGGCATTGAAAATATTATAACAACAGGAAAAATAGAAGGAAGAAGATCAAGAGGAAGACCAAGAGAAATGATACTGGACAGTCTGACGGGATGGTGTGAGAGGAGATCACCAACTGAGCTGATGGCCTGCATGAAGGATCGCGTACTCTGGAGAAGCATAATAGCCAACGCCAGTCGGCACGGCACATGATGATGATGATTATTTAACACAGGCTAATCCATTTTTTTCATGAGCATTATTTGTGATACATATAAAATAGAATGCACTGATGAAATAAAAACACTAATACACAATTGAATGATCCGACCAAAGATGTTCTTGAGAATATAAGAAAAAAATAGTTTTAAAAAATTAAAATAAAAGCATGCCACCCTATGCACCTTTCATGTACAAAAAAACTCCAAAAAAAAGTTTTTACCATTTTTTTCCAGGTATCCTGACTCTCATTTCACTGTATTAGAGACCGAGGGGTTAGGCAGTAACAGACAATTCTGGATATCCTCAGGCATGTTTTCAGATCAGACAGTGCCATGCCAATAATAGGCGTTGACAGTCATCTCTCTCCATCTCGCTCAATCATCTCAAGACTGCTGTTTTTTTTGCCAAACCATGCAGTCAGATCATTCAGATATTCCTGCCTTCTCCATCCTATCTATCCTTTGCCATTCATCTTTTCAGTTGTGACCAATTTTTCAAGATTTCACACCTGTGCCAGGGAAACTCTGTCTTTTTCTTATGTTCGGCACTAGTTTAAGCTATTCATTTGCCTGCTGTAATACTGTTTATTAATATAGTCTTCAGCGAGTTTTTCAATCTCATTAAGGGATGTTATGCCCACTGAACTGGCCTCTCTTAACAATGTCCTCTTTAGAGTTTCACATGGTCTACCTCTTTTTCTTTGGCCTCTTGTTTTCCACTTGATAGCTTGTTTGTGGATTCTCTGATTTTTCTTCTCATCACATGATCGATATATGTCCATCTTTTTCTGATCACCCATGAGGCAGGTTGTTGTTTGATCATCTGTCTTATCTCTGAATTGTTCTTGAATTCATTCCACTTTATACAGAGCATTTATTTTTTACTAAAAAAATAAAACAACTAAAAAAGCTGTGGAGAGGAACAGTCAGAACTACAAAAATAAGATTTTTAAGGGCATGCATCTTTCCCATCGCAACATATGCCTGTGAGACCTGGACACTTAACAAAAAAGCTGAGAAACACATAAATGCCTTTGAATGTAAATGCTACAGAAAACTCCATCAAATATCATGGACA
Organism: Achatina immaculata; assembly: GCA_009760885.1. Classification (NCBI taxonomy): domain Eukaryota; kingdom Metazoa; phylum Mollusca; class Gastropoda; order Stylommatophora; family Achatinidae; genus Lissachatina; species Lissachatina immaculata. The sequence goes on along the minus strand of CM019691.1, from coordinate 39,527,399 downwards.
CAAAAAAGAATAAATATATCCATACTACAAGAACTTAATATTGAAGACAGTTGGCTAGTAAGGATTAAACAGAGAAACTTAAAATATTTTGGACATATTAAACATCACGATAATTTAGAGAAGACAGTCTTGGAAGGGTACATAATGGGAAAACTTTCTCACAACCATCCTCACTTTTCATGAGGGATTCACATGCGAGTCCCGTAATGTGATATATGTCATCGTACGCAAAAGATGCAAGATAACACATATTGGCGAGACTGGCCTCAGATTAGGGGACCACATGCAGAAACATCTGTACGATATCACCCAGCATGCTTTGAAACCAGTCCTGAATCATTTCAGTGGCCCCAACCACAAAGGCAAATCTGATTTTCTGGTAACAGCCATTAAACAATGTCACATAGATGACACAAGCTGCCTAGTGCTTGAGAACTGCTACATTCAGGATTATGGGATGCTGGAACCACATGGTTTGAACTTGTTATTCAGCTACATCTAACATCCTCCTCTTCAACCATCATAATCCCTCTCCACTAAGCTCCACTCCCTTCCCACATGTTACACATAGTTCAGCAGCATCACATTACAACCCCTCTACACCAACCATACTGTTCAAAAAAAAGAAACACAACAAATAAGATGTTGCGATTTAAACTGAAGTTTGCTGATCAGACAAGGCCAAACTGTCTGAAACTTTCACTTGGACATCAACTTCATGTGCTGATCTGAACTGTGCTCAGCAGATGATTCATGAGCACAGAAAAGCGACACTAGCCAAAACACCATTTTCAACAATAACTCATGACAGGTTCATGAGAATCCCATGAAACTTACTGAACACAAAACTCACTGACCATGTTATTGAATGCCTATAAAAGATTGACGCTCCTCAGATAAATTCATTTGTAAATTCAATGCACAAGTATGGCTCATCATCATCATTGGACGTTTAAAGACTGGACAGTCACAAAGTATAGTGGTCAGACAATTTAATGTGGTTAGAAGCACCATCAGTTGCCTTCAAGAAACTGGCTCAGCTGCATACCAGCCATGCAGTGGAAGACCCATAGTCACAACTCCTGCTGAAGACTGCTTCATACAGTCGCGTCACCTCAGGAATCAATTTCATCTGCGTCCTCAACAGTCCAGTCAATGACAGCAGCTTGTCGAATTTCAGATCAAATGGTCAGGAACCGGCTGCATGACGCCGGTCTTTGGTCTAGAAGACCCTACAGAGGTACTGTTCTTACAGACCGGCATCGCCAGAACCGACTGCAGTGGGCAAACCATTGTCAATGGACCATTGTGAATGATTGGAGAAGGGTTTAGTTTAGTGATGAATCATTCTTTCTGCTCCAGCGACATGACAGATGGAGAACTATTTACAACAGAGTCCATGAGCGCTATGCCCAGAACTGTGTGGATGAGGTGTACTGGTGTGGGGGACAATCAACTTCATGGGAAGAAGTGACCTAGTGCAAAATGAAGGATGCTTGAATGCCCAACGATGAGTCACTGAAATTCTTTGTCCTTACATCTTTCCACTTCTGGCTGCACTAGGGTTGATTTTTCAGCAGGATAATGCTTGACCTCATGTGGTACAACTCATCACCCAGTTCCTCGCTGACAACAACGTCCAGACCATTCCGTGGCCATCCATGTCATCAGACATGAACCCAATAGAACACTTATGGGATGAACTCAACAGACAAGTCCACCAGCGAGACATGGTGCCACCCAATCTCCGACAGTTGTCTCTTACACTAAGGGAAGAGTGGGCAGTCATCCCAAAACAATAGATCCAATGGGTAATCAGATCCATGTCAAGGAGATGTCGTTCTTTGATACAGGGCAGAGGAGGCCATACATCTTACTGAAACGGAGGCCTTAGTCACAAGGAATAAAATTCCAAACCATATTTAATGAACATCATTTCATTGTTAATGTCTTAAAGTTTCTTCGTGCCAAGATTGAAATATTAATTCTGTAAAATAAAATTTTGATACAAGTTTGAAATTCAATGTTCATTACGACTACAGTAGTGTTGTGTTTCTTTTTCTGAACAGTATATAATCATCTATTTCACCTTCTCCTGGCTAGGTTAACATTGTATCACTCTCTCTCCTCTCCAAGGTGTTCCCACCCACCACCCTCAGTTATGACCCACCTATCATACATCACAAGTCTCCATTTAAACATTCTCTATGCTCCACCATGTCCATTTCTGAACAAGCCACATCTTCTTACAAGTTACAGCTAAGTGGTCTATTCATTTTATTTCCTTTTTCTTTAACACTAAATGAGAATCTATACTTTATCTCCTCTCTCTATTTCTTCGTCCTGTGTGTTTTTTGTACGATCAAGGCTCATGCCAAAACATCACAACTTTGTAGTCGTTAAGTAATAAAGCTGTTCCTACTTTTTTCCTAGTTTATGCCTCTGTGACAAGTACTGACATGCCAACATGGCACCAGCTGAAACAGTACTTCTTTTCTTTCATAAACAAGTTGAACTGTGCTGCTATTAATTGTCAAGGGTCTAGTAGGGTGAACTGATATATTCAGAACCACTGTTCAAGAATTTAGATACTAAAGGTTGATCTGTAATATCCTCTCCTACAAGTTTGTTTCTTTGTTACACATATAAAAACAGCTGACACCCAGGCACTCAACTTCACCACTAGACAATAGCAACAGCAGAGAAATCACAGGCAATCTTCCAACAGCTCCTACACATGAATGTTTTCACTGTGATGTTCATTCAACAAGAAGGTACAACTAGATAACAAGTTTTATTATGAGAAAAATGAGAGGTGACTGATGAGGATGTGAGATTCAAGAATTTACATATGATAGGCTCCACTTCTTGGCAAGAACTCAGTTTGCCATGTAGGGAGGGAGTGGACAATTCTACAAGCTAGGACTACTATCATTCAAAATCAAACAAAATGGTGCCATACTTACTGAATGTCAGAATACCTCAAACCTCACATCAGACCAAAACGGGTAAAAAAACTGCTATCAACAATAACTGAGCTCTCATTCTACTCTAACAAACTGCCATTACTGTTCTGCCCTAAGAAGGACAGTGATTATTACTTTTACATAAGGCGAACTCACTGAATACATCAACTCATGATTTTAAAAAAACAGACTAAACAAGCCTATAAAAATGTCCCTATCACAAACATTCTGAACACACTGTTCAAACATGTACATGTTCCTAGGTAGTCTTCCTGCTAACCTGACCTACTGGTCTCTACATAATCTTAATCATCACTCATCCTAGTCCTAATAATCATAATCATCCTGCTTGGTCCACTCTACCTCTTTTATATGACTGGGATTTTCTTAACCTCATCTAGAAACTTCTGTCTTGAGAAGTCTAAACCTTCATATGAAAAATACTGCAGTAAAAATCTTAGTTTGTAACAAATAATATTTGTGCCAAAATTCAGTTCTTGTGACTGTTTTTAACATTATTCTGAGCCAACAGTCAATTTCGCAGGAGAAAAATGTCCTTCTTGGGTCAAAACATGACCTAACAAAATTCTATTATGACAATTATTGATTTTTGGTCTGCAGGTCATTGTAAGTTCAGAGACTCAAAGGGAAACAATTCATGAGGTATTACAATATACTAGAATTCTGTCCCTGTGACTGACTAATCTAGCATTTTGCTTCTTATCTTATCTTATATCCTTCCCGTGCCGTTAAACATCACATAGGGCTCGCAAAGTAGTTCGCCAATTTTTCCTGTTTTCGGCAAGTCTTTCAACCTCATCAAAGGATTTTATGCCTGTTAATTTGGCCTCTCATAATAATGTCCTCTTCAGAGTTTCACGTGGTCTGCCTCTTTTTCTTCGGCCTGTTGTGTTCCACTTGATTTTGCTTCTACACTTACAGAATTCTGTCACAGCATGAGGTATCTAGGGATCACATTTGATCATTCATTGTCCTTTGCACACCATGTAGACCATCTTATATCCTTCCCGTGCCGTTAAACGTCACAAAGGGCTCGCAAAGTAGTTCGCCAATTTTTCCTGTCTTCGGCGAGTCTTTCAACCTCATCAAAGGATTTTATGCCTGTTAATTTGGCCTCTCTTAATAATGTCCTCTTCAGAGGACATGTAGACCATGCAACACAAAAAAGCCAGGAAAGCATTGGGAGCAGTTAGGTTAATGGCTGCAGCAGGCTTTCCACAGCGCACTCTGCTTGCTGATGCATGTGCTGGGACTGTCATCACTGGAATATGGTCTTGGCTGCTCACCCTGTCCAATGCACAGCTGAATAAATAAGAGCGCATACAGGATGAGACAATGAAATTGGTACTGGGTTGCACCAGGGATACTCCGGTGGTGGCCATGTGCTTTCTGCTTGATTTGCTGAGTGTGAGGTCTAAAAACAAGTATGTTCAGGTAATGGCATACATCAGGGTTGCAGGCATGAAGGATTATCCTCTCTATAAGGAGCTGGAGTTGATAGAGGGACGATGCATCAAACGGGGCAGATCTTGGATAGCTGAGGCAGAACAAATTGAAGATACAATAAAGTCAATTTGCAATCTAGATGAAATGCCTAAAGGTTTCTAGTTATGGGTACAGGACTGACCTCAGCTAACAAAGGTTATAATACAGAAGGGCTGTGAATGTTGAGATTGGGTGCATGAAGCAGTTGAAGTTTGGGTTCAAGATCTCATCCAGCATCACCGTGGGTCTTCTGACATTGTAATATATGCAGTGACTCAGAACAGCAGAAGTGGTTGGGGTTCTGTTGACTACCGAAATGGGTGAGTCATGGCACAGGGTTTGGGAGCCTTTAAAGTCACTACATCAAGATTGTGAATGGAAATTGAGGCTGCAGCAGTGGCAATGAAATGGTTAAGTGCTCATGATGGTGTCACTGTGATGGATTCACAGAGTGAGTATGCTCTGTAAGACTGAGAAGAACTTGCTTCTCAAAGGATGGGTTCAACTATTAAGCCAGTCAATTGTGACAAGCCTAACATGGCTTTACACTGTCCAGGGCATGTGGGAGTACATGGCAATGATGTGGCCAACAGACTTGCTGGACAGGCTAAAATCAATGGCAGACTGTCAACGGACAAGGGGGACATTGCTGGGGCTGTACTGGACAGACTGCTGGAAAATGAATAGCGGGAATTGACGAACAATGTATGAGGGGTGATTGATAAGTAAAAAGGATTATTTGTGGACAACTTTTTTTGGTTATTTCTCAACATAGTCCCCTTGCAAGTTTATGCACCTATTCTAGCAATCCTGGAGCATACAGATACCTTCTTTGTAAAAGTCAGCATCTTGTGCCAGTAGAAAGTGGTCTACAGTATGAATGACAACATCATCTGAAGCAAATCTGCAACTACTGAGCTCCTTTTTGAGTTTGGTAAACAGGTAATAGTCCGAGTGGGCCAAATCTGGAGAATAATGAGGCTGTTCAAGAAGCTGGAAGCCGGATTCATGATTGGCAGCCATTGCCACCGCTGACTTGCGAACTGGAACACTGTCTTGATAAAAGATGATTCCTCTCGTCAATTTCCCTCAATGCTTTTCCTTCAATTGGATCTGCAGTTGGTTCACAAGATTAGCGGAATATGCCCCAGTGACCATTCTGCCCTTCTGAAGATAGTCTACCAAAAGCACACCTTCTGAATCACAAAATATGGAACCCACTGCTTTCTTTGGAGGTGGGGATCCATGATGTTTCCACTGCTTTGATTGTTCTTTGGTTTCTGGTTGAAAATGATGGATCCATGATGTTTCCACTGCTTTGAATGTTCTTTGGTTTCTGGTTGAAAATGATGAATCCAAGTCTCATCCATAGTCACAAATTGCCGAAGAAACTTTTCAGGATCTGCAGAAAAATGGCCAAGATTGTCTCTTGACATGCTGAGACGCTGTTGTTTCTGATCAGCTCCAAGAAGTTTTGGAACCCATCGAGCAGAGACCTTTGTCATTTGAAGATCATTGTAAATAATGGCATGAACACATTCCTGGGAGATGCCCAACTCAGTAGCAATGTACCGCTCAGTTAGTCGCCAATCCTCCATTATCATGTCATGGATTCTGCCAGTGGTTTCATCGGTGGTTATCGTTCTTGGTCTTCCTGGATGGGGATCATCTTCCAGACTCTCCCTTCCATGTTTGAATTGAGCTGCCCATTTCTCCAATGTGCTGCAAGAAGGGGCACTCTCCATATCCTCATGGATCTCCTTCAATGATAAGCCCTTGATGCATAGGTAGCGAATGACTGCTCGATGAGAAATTTTATCCATTTTCTCAACTTCTGCCACCCCTTACCACTTCAATAGCCTGTAAAAAAAACATTGGTTGCAGTTAATTCTTGAAACTTGGTGTTTAATCTTACATAAACCTAGTCCACAAATGCACCTAATATCAACTGTGCGTTTCAAGTATTTGTACTTTAGGCCGAGAACTTATCAATCACCCCTTGTAGCTGTGAGGAGACTACTGGAGCTCTCTCTCTCTCTCTCTCTCTCTGAACCTTAAGTGCCCAGGGCACATAGGGCTTCCACAAGGGTTTTCCACAAATGCCTGTCCTTTGCCTTTTTTTCTGCTCTTGCCCAGGTGAGCCCTCTATTGCTCAACATCCTTTCTGTTGTTCTTCTCTATGTCTCTTTTGGTCTACCCTTACTTCTGTTTCCCTGTGGTGTCCATCTTAGTGCTATTTTTGGTAATGAGTTGTCAGTCATTCGGAGCACATGTCCCAATCATTGCCAGCGTCTTTCCTCAATAATTGCTGTCAGTGGCTTCATCTGCATTTCTGCCAACAAGATGTTATTTCTTATGATGTTTGGCCAAAATATTTTTCTAATTCTTTGTAAACATTTAGTCTGGAAAGAATTCAACTTGTTTTCCATGGTTTTGGTGATTTTCCAGCATTCACTTCCATAGAGTAGTACACTTAGAACATTACTCTTAAATATCCTGATTTTCATATTTATACTTAGTTTTTTAGATTTCCATATAGTCTGCAGCACTGCAAAAGCCTGGTTTGCTCTAGTAAGTCTGCTGTTGATGTCCTCTGTGCTGTCTCCATTTTCTACTACTCTACTGCCAAAGTATCCAAATTCATTGACCTCCTCCACTAACTTGTTATCTACTTTGAGTACATTTCTGTTGTTCACATTTTGCTTCATTAACTTTGTCTTTCCTACATTGATCTTTAGTTCTATGTTGTTCGCATTCTGAGTTAGCTTGTTTATTTTATCTTGCATATCTTTGTGGCTACTTGATAGTAGGCAAATGTCGTCTGCAAAGTCAAGGTCAAGGGTCCATTGTAATCCTCTGCGTTTGTCTGATGTTGCGTCCTTCATTAACCAGTCTACTGCCAGGATAAATAATGTTGGTGATAGTACATATCCCTGCTTCACTCCTGTTTGTACCCTAAAGCTGCTGGAAGTATGTTCTCCACAGATCACTTTCACTGAAAACCCTCATATAGGGCTTTGATTACATTCACTATCTCATAGGGGTGGCTTTCTCAAAATCTATAAACAATGCATATGTTGTGCTATGCCACTCATTTGCTTGTTCTAATATTTGTCTAAGTACAAATATGTCGTCTATGCATGATCTTCCTTTCCTAAATCCTGCCTGCTCTTTCTGAAGTTTTCCCTCAAGTGCTGGTACAATTCTGTTGATGATTATTCTGCAAAATACTTTACTGGTGAGTGGCAGTAGGGTAATGCCTCTCCAGTTCCCGCAATCTCTGAGGTCATCCTTCTTTGTTAGTTTTACTATAAGGCCAGTTTTCCACTCCTCTGGAGTTTTTTTCTAGATCCCAAATTTGTTGTAGTATCCAGAAGAGTTGCTTTGGTGTTTCTGTTTCTTTTGCTTTCAACATCTCAGCAGTAACTTCATCTTCACCTGGTGCCCTGTCTAATTTTAGCTTCTTTATTGCCTCCTTTACTTCACTTATTGTTATTGGTCCTGTATTGATGTTTAGTTTCGTTTTTGCTTCAGGTATGTCTATTGTTTGTGCTGTTTGTGTTCTGTTTAGCAGGGTGTTAAAGTGTTCCCTCCATCTTTCAATTTTTTCTCTTTCTCCACTGACCAGTTTTTGTCCCTTATGTGTCCTTACTGCATTCTTACATCTTGTGCTGAAATTACTTGTCATCTGCTTTGTGATTTTGTATATGGTTTTCATGTCATTTGCATATGCTGCTTTTTCTGCTGCTTCTGCTAAGTTGTCATAGTATTGACGTTTATCTTGACGGCATGATTCCTTCACTTCTTTGTCTTTTTGTGTATAATTACTTAAAACTTGTTCTTTTAGCCGTTGTGATTTGGTGTTCAGTAATTTTTTCTTGATTTCTTTTCTTTGCTCTATCTTTTCCCATGTGGTCTTGCTTATCCATTCCTCTTTTCTCCATTTCCGATATCCCAACACCTCTTTTGCTGTTTCCTGTAGTGTTTTATTGAACTCTAGTATGGACATTTCTGCTTCGTCTTGTAGGACACTGAAGTGGTTCTTAAGCACTACTGAGGATTCATTTCTTGTTTGCTGGTCTTTCAGTTTTCTTGTATCAAAACGTATTTTTCTGTGTTCTCCGATTTTGGCTTTCCTTAATTTTAGTTTTTGCTATCAGAAGGTTGTGATCACTTCCTACATCTGCTCCTTTCCTTGCTCTCACATCTTGTAGTGACCATTTCCACTTGTTGTTTATTAGTATGTGATCAATTTGGTTTTCTGTGGTTTTATCTGGGGACCTCAAAGTCACTTTATGGATGTTTTTATGTTGGAAAATTGTCCCTCCGATGGTCATCATGTTTTCTTCACAGAAACTGCACAGTCTTTTTCCATTTTCACTTATTTCTCTAATTCCTTCTCTTCCCATGGTTCTTCTTCTATCTTCATTTCCTTCACCTACTTTTGCATTGAAGTCGCCCAAGATGAGTAGCATATCATGCTTGGGTATTGTTTCTACTGTGGCTTGGAGGCTGTTGTAAAAGTCTTATTTTACTTCCTCTTCAGCTGCTTCTGTTGGTGCATAACAAACTATAATAGACAGCTTCGTGAATCTTGAGTTGAAGTGTGCATATAATAATCTCTCATTTATAGGGGTCCATTTCAGCAATGCTCTTGATGCTTCTTTTGTTATAATCAATGCTACTCCTCCTTCATGATGATCTTCTTTACTTGATCATATTATTGTATCTTCTGTGTGTTTTGTTGTTAATTTCCTTCTGCCTTGTCCTGTCCATCTTGTTTCTTGTATTCCTAGTATGTCTAGTTTGTATCTGTGCATTTCCTTGATGGGTTGTGCTAGTTTTCCAGTCTGATTAAGTGTTCTTACATTCCAGCTGCCTATTTGCATCTTGTGTTTAGGTTCCAGGAGGTCTGCAGTCGAGCTGGGGACTTCCAGTGGGTGGCTTTCATCCACAACCTTCATGGGCTCATTTTCCTGATAAGCATTTCTCCTTCCACCTGCATTTGTTTTTTCCCTTGCTTCTGTTTCTGTAGCAGTGTGATAGTTTTTTTTACCAGATAGGGTTGTTGGCCCTATGCCAAACCCTCTTTAGTCGCCTTTTACGATCAAGCGTGGTAGGGTACAGTGGTCCTATTCTTTGCAGATCCCGGGTACCACACGGGGGACTACTGGAGCTAGGACAAATTAAAGGTGCTGGCAGGAAATCTGGTTCGAATCCCAGATAATTCTCTTGTGATTTTTCTCTCTCTCATGTCTCACTAAAGTGCTTTGTCTACTATTTTTTTGAGGTCTAATCCTTTAAACTCTGAAGAGGACATTATTAAGAGAGGCCAAGTTAACAGGCATAAAATCCTTTGATGAGGTTGAAAGGCTCGCCGAAGACAGGAAAAATTGGCGAACTACTTTGCGAGCCCTATGTGACGTTTAACGGCACGGGAAGGATATAAGATATAAGATAAGAATCCTTTAAAACTATTTTCTCTTATTTTTAGAGGCTGGGTGAAACCCAGGGTCTTTTTTGATGTGGTGTTACCAGAAAAAAAAATCCCACTACTGCGACTTGAACACAACACCACCAGATTAGTACACTGAGTGCCTAACCACTCAGCCAACCAGGTCACCTCATATAATAATAGTACAGATCACTACTAGAAGGGAATCAGGTAGTATATCAGGAGATGGACTGCATAGGTTGCTGGAAGTGGGGGGGGGGAAGGCAGAAAAAATGCATTGTAAACTACCAACACTTGACAGGAACTATTAGCAAACATACTCTTGGATGGATGCTGCGGCATGTGGCGGAGCATATATATAGGGTTATCCCAAATGCAGTGAAGCCGGAGTCTGAATTTTGAACTTTGACTATGCCTGGTTTCCAGGTCATATCCATAAACCCACAACTCATCACGAGTGATCATGGTGTTAGGAAGTTGGTGTCACCAACTGCACAGTCCAGCATGTCCAGTTACTTTGGATCCATCATTAACAGCGTCAGCATGAATTTCACAGACACCCTCCATGTGGCCAAATCCTTCATCAGAATAGAGTGTACTGAACTAATTTATTCCCACCTCATCTGTAACTACATGTATGGTGACATGGTGATTCTGCATGACCAAAGTCTGCACCAGATCAATGACCTCATCATTTCAGCCTATGGAACGTGGTCTGTTCTCCGCCGATCTTTGAATTGATTGTATCAGTCCTGTTCATGGAATCACTGCCAAATGCTTATTAAATCTACCAAATACTTGGGTATCACCAAGCTTTTGGCAAAATCTGATGCAATACTATTGATGAAGTTGTTCTGTCATTTTGCAGCAAATGAAAATCCAACAGACGTTCGTACACTCACTCACTCACAGGCCAGCAACTGATGTACTCTGTAGGCGAGAAAAAATTCATACATGTGTATGAATGTTCCCTATACCCCTCCTGTCAGAGGACACCTCCCATGCTTTATTTGTTGTCACAGGAAAAGATACTTTTAAGGTCAGATAGTTTTTTAACAGACTTTGTTTATTACATATGAGAAATACAGGCTTATTACACTTCCAAATAAGGCAGGAGCTATTCAATGTGATCAGCACTGTATGATCAGTCTTTATGAGCCAAATCACCAAGATACTTCAAGAATTATAATGAGGAGGATGAGAAACAAGATTAATCCAGAAATATTGGAAAAACAATGTGGATCTGTAGAAGGGAAAAGGGACAACATAGGCAATTTTCATAGTAAGGATGTTAATTACTAGAAGTGAACAGAAATCTGTGTATGCTTTATAGATTACACTAAAGCATTAGATAGGGTAAGGCACAGAGAAATTTTTAAGATGCTTGATAAACTGGGAATTGATGGAAGAGACCTCCAGATAGTAAAGAACTGGCAACAAATGACAGCAATAATAGAAAACAGTATCATCAAATGAGGTGTCAGACAAAGATGTGTTCTGTCTCCAGATCTCTTATCTTTATATGGTGAAATAATAATGAGAGAAACCAAGAAAATAGGTGGAGTAAAGGCATGTTTTATTAAATCATAAAAATAAACTACAGTGACCTTGTAACAAACACAGATTTTAAAAGAAGCAGTTTTACATGAAATAAGTGTTTTGTATATTCTAAAAAAATATTTGTGAATTTGCAATCAGAAGTTATTTGATACGTGGTTGGAAAAATGAACTGAAGTAAAGAGTGACATCAGAAAATGGAGGCCATCTGTAGTTTCTTTACTGGTTTGCTGTGGAACACTGTGTGATTTGTGGTTAATGTATAATGATTTTGAAGCTGGTATGTCTTGTTCCTAGCCTCATACTTTTGCATTGGTCTCAAAAGTCTCTAGCTGCTGATGTGCCTCTTGCTCAGTGTTTCCCAGATTTGTTTGGGCTACTGCCCCCTTTTCCACATCCTCAATGTCCCCCTATATACTAATTGTACGATGACTAACTAGGATTTGTATTACACAATCTAAATAAGCTTAACAAAACAGCTGAGAAATACATAAATCCCTTTGAAAGTAAATGCTTTTGAAGATGTCTGGCTAGTAAAGAGGATTAAATAAAGAAAACTTAAATATTTTGGACACATTAAACGTCATGATAATCTAGAGAAAACAGTCTTGGAAGAGTACATAATGGGAAAAAAAAAGAGAGGAAGACCAAGGTGAAGATGGCTGCAAGACATTGTTGATGATCTGCAAATGGATGCATCAGCATCTTGCTCACAACTGAGAGGCCTACAGGAGTGCTAATAGGGAGGCAAAGTTCCGCAAGGGACATGCAAATGAATGAATGAAAAAATAAGCTATATGCCAATTTGTTAAAATAATATGAAGAAGTACATTTATAAATCACCTACTGCATTATTTTGTCAACTTTTAATGTGAAGGATAAGTTTCATGTAGGGACACAAGTTTCTCTATATCAAGTTAAAAAAGTGGTAAGAAGTCTTAGATCTCCACATTCAGTAACTTTCAGTCTGTTTCTCTGGAAAGAAGCTTTGTGACTGCATTGTAGTCTTGCTCTACTAAATACATCATCATTCATTCATTTGCATTTATGTGTTTCTCAGCTGTTTGGTTAAGTGTCCAGGTCTCACAGGTATATGCTGCATGGGAAAAATGCATGCCCTTAAAAATCTTATTTTTGTAGTTCTGTCTGTTCTTCTCTACAGATTCTTTAGTTGTTTTACTTTCTGAAGAGCGATAGATGTCCTCCTTTTAATTTCCCTCATTGTATCTCCATTATTAGTTAGTAGTGATCCAAGATATTCAAAACTCTCCACTTCTTCCAGTTTTTCCTCATTGATACATATATCAGCTGCCTTGTTTGTTTTGTCAGTTGTCATCAATTTAGTCTTCTTCGCATTAAGATAGAGGTTTTGCTCTTTGTTTTTACGGACTGACATAATTAGTTTTTCCATTCCTTTTTGTGTTGTGGACAGTAATACTGTGTCATCAGCATATCTAATCTCTGGTATTTCATAACCTCCAATTGTTATGGCATTGTAATATTCTTTGTCTACATCTTCTCTAACATTCCTCATTATATTTTCAGTATACAAATTAAATAAGTAAGGTGACAATATGCACCCCTGACAGACCCCTTGTTTTATGTCAAACCAAGTTGTTGTTTCACCATTTATTCTTACTGCTGCTTGCTGGTCTAGATACAGCAGTGATGTTAATTGTATCAAATGTGTTGGAAATCTGGGTAAACTGGGGCGACCATCCCCAACCCAGCGCGTCACAGGTGGCGGATGGTGAAAGTCCTCCAGATATGGAGGATCCCTGTGAATAAGGAGTTATCCAAATAAGCAGGCGCGGACCAACTGGCGGTAGAATCAGAGAGCGAGGTGGGGTAGTAGGTGGCTCTACTACTCCTATAAAGTGCCTCAGGTGCTCAGTGAAGGGAATACCAGGCGAGTCAGAGGCGCCTTAAAACCTCTCGCTCCCGCTGCCTTGCAGGTAGGACAGGGAGTCCAAAGGCTAGCAGAGAGTCCGTACACAAACCAACAGAAGGCAACGGGAAACCACTGTTGTAATTCCCAAGAATAATTATGCTTAAACAGAATAATCGATTCATCATGAACGACGTTAATGGATGTTCCTCTGGAACAGCCTCGTCCGGTAGGGCAGCTCACGAGCCACAGGTGAGGCCAGATTGTCATCAAGCTACTGGTGGCAAAACTAACAAGTTCAAAATAGCAACATGGAATGTTAGAACTTTATTCCAGGCTGGAAAATTAGAAAATGTAAAGATGGAAATGGAAAGGATGAAGATCAACATATTAGGAATGAGTGAAGTTAGATGGACAGGTGCAGGGAAGATAAACTCAGATAAATATACAATAATATATTCAGGAAGTGAGAAACATGAATGAGGAGTAGGAATTATATTTGATGAACAAACGGCAAGGACAACTGTAGGATATTTGAACATCTCGGACCGAGTCCTGCTAGCCCAACTGAAAGGACAACCAATAAACATAAATATTATACAAGTGTACACTCCAACATCTGAAAGCTCTGAAGAAGATTTACAGCTATTTTACAATGACATAGAGACAGCACTAAAACACACAAAGTCACATGAAGTTACCATAGTCATGGGAGATTTTAATGCCAAAGTTGGTAAGGGAAGAACTTCAGACATCGTTGGTGACTATGGACTGGGGGAGAGGAATGACAGAGGTTATAAATTAATTGAATGGGCAAGAATACACAGCATGGTTGTAGGAAACACCTGGTTTAAACAACATCCTCGAAGACTGGCAACGTGGTGCAGTCCAGACAAAAAGACTTTTAACCAGATAGACTGCATATTAATCAACAAACGATTCCGCAATGCATTACTGACAACAAAAACCATGCCAGGAGCTGACTGCAATAGTGACCATGATCCACTCTGTGGAAAAGTTAGAATAAAACTAAAGAAAGCAGGCAGAAAAGTGAGAAACATCAAACTGAATACAGAACTTCTTAAAAATGACCAAGAACTGAGAGAACAATACAAAGTTATTATAACAAATAGATACAATGCAATAGCAAAGATAAATAGTATAGATGAACAATGGGAAATGTTAAGAGATTCTATCCACCAAACTGTTAAGGAGATAATACCACCAAAAAAAGAAGCCCCTAAAAATAAATGGATGACAGACGACATCTTAGGACTGATGGACAAGAGGAGGAGGAGTAAAAATAACGAGAAAAAATATAACAAGATAAATAAAGAAATAAGACGCAAATGCAGAGAAGCAAAAGAAGTGTGGTTAAATGAGCAGTGCAGACAGATAGAGGACTCTCATATTAAAGACAGCAAAAACATGCACAAACGAATTAATGAACTCACAGGCAGAAAAACAAAATATACCACAGGATGCCTGAAATCGAAAGAAGGTAAAATGTTAATGGGAAAAGAAGACATTGTGGACAGGTGGACAGAGTATATCGGTGAGCTATATGGAGGAGAAAGACCAGAATTAACACCAGATACTGAAAACTGTGAGGGACCACCAATACTTGAAGATGAAATCATAGATGCCATCAAACACATGAAGAAAGGAAAAGCGACTGGGCCTGATAATATAACAATAGAAGAAAGAGGCACTAGAGGAGACAGGAATAAAAATAATAACCAAGTTACTGAATGACATTTACAACAGTGGTTATATTCCCAGTGACCTGATTAAATCCACGTTTATAGCACTACCAAAGAAACCAGGTGCAAAGGAATGTGACGACCACCGGACTATCAGCCTCTCATGTCACATAACAAAGCTACTTCTGAGAATAATTATGAGAAGAACAAGGAAAAAGATAAAAATGGAAATAGCAGATGAACAGTTTGGATTTGTTGAAGGAAAGGGAACACACAATGCCATTTATGCTTTACGAACACTAACAGAAAGAGCTTTAGAAGTACAGAAAGATCTCTACTTATGCTTCATTGATTACACCAAGGCATTTGACAAGGTGAAACATAATGAAATTATTAAAATGCTTGAAGACATCAATATAGACGGCAAAGACCTGAGGATTGTAAAACATCTATACTGGCAGCAAGAAGCAGCAGTTCGAGTTGAAAACAGAATTGGAAAATATCAACCTATAAAACAAGGGGTGCGACAAGGATGTGTACTATCTCCAGACCTTTTTTCTCTGTATAGCGAGAATATTCTAAGAACAATCATCACAGAACCAGGCATAAAAATTGGAGGATACAATATTAACAATCTTCGGTATGCTGACGACACAGTACTGATAGCTGAGAACCAACAAGACCTGCAAAATCTCTTGGATAAAGTCGCCAAAGAAAGTGAACAGAAAGGCCTTACTTTGAACATCAAAAAGACAGAGACTATGGTTATATCTAAGAAACAGAATCCACCAGCATGCAGTATTAAATTAAACGGAACTGTTCTAAAGCAGGTGCAGAAATTCAAATACCTTGGAGCAGTAATAACTTCAGATGGGAAATGCAGAACAGAAATTAGGAACAGAATAGGCCAAGCAAAGACTGCATTTCAGAGAATGAGAAACATATTGACCAACACATCCTTATCAATGAATGTTAGAAAACGAGTACTAAAATGCTATATTGAACCTATCTTGTTATATGGAAGTGAATCATGGACAATAGGCAAGTCTGCACAAAAATCATTGGAAGCAGCAGAAATGTGGTTTATTAGAAGAATGTTGCGAATCCCCTGGACAGCAAAAATAACTAATGAAGAATGTAGGAGAAGAGCTGGAGAGACAAAAAACCTTGTCAAAAAGATAAGAGAGAGACAATGTACTTTCATAGGACATGCAATGAGAAGAGGGGGCATTGAAAATATTATAACAACAGGAAAAATAGAAGGAAGAAGATCAAGAGGAAGACCAAGAGAAATGATACTGGACAGTCTGACGGGATGGTGTGAGAGGAGATCACCAACTGAGCTGATGGCATGCATGAAGGATCGCGTACTCTGGAGAAGCATAATAGCCAACGCCAGTCGGCACGGCACATGATGATGATGATGTGTTGGAAATCCCATTTTTTCCATTAATTCCCAAAGTTTCTGGTGATGTACACAATCAAATGCCTTTGAGTAGTCTATAAAGGCTAAATATAGATTCACATTAAACTCTCTGCATTTCTCTATTATTAATCTTATATTGAATATACGATCTCTTGATCCTCTTCCTTGCCTGAAACCAGCTTGGACCATATTGACTTCTTTTTCTATTTTCTTACGAAGTCTACCCATTATGATTTTTAACAGAATTTTACTGGCATGACTAATCAGGCAACAGTTCTGTAGTTTGTGCATAATTTCAGGTTACCTTTTTTTTGGCTGTGGTAAGAATACAGTTCTTTTCCATTCTTTTGGCCAAATACCTGAATGCCATATCTTTTTACATAGTGCATGATAGATTGTTGCACATTCCTTTCCTCCTGCTTTAATAAGTTCAGCTGTTATCTCATCACATCCTAGTGATTTACCATTTTTCAGATTCTTTATTGCCCATAAAACTTCTATTGTCAGTTTGGGTTCTTTCTCCTCCAATAATAATTCACACTGTTGATTTCTGCTTTCACAGTCAGTTGTTTCATACATTCCTCTGCAATACATGATCAGGAAGGCAATAAAGTAAATCTAGACTTTGTGGAATGTAGGGTAACATTCAGAAATGTGCTCTGTAACCAAAAATCTGAAATGATTTTCTGAATTTTGGCCTCAACTCAATGTCATTTTGGAGTGAAATCAGTTCTTCCTCCAGCATTCCCAGTTCCTCATTGGTGATATCAAGGAATGGATTGATCATCCAGTCTGGTATTTGAAGTAAAAGGAGATTCAGAAATCTGTAAGACATGTCTTTATGCAACTGATCCAGATGTGAACAGTAGATCTGGAGGTCATCGTCTGATATCCATTTCTTTTCGCCTGGTTCAGAAAGACTTGGAAACTAGAACAGCTCATGGCAGGCTATGTTATGTCTGAATAAGCTTAACTTTGACAGAAATGTGGACATGGCTGACTTTGTTTTGATAAGGTTAGCATCACTGCCTTGAAGTTGCAAATTAACTTGACTGAATTTTGTGAATAAATCTGACAAGTAAGCAGTGTCATGTTTGATGTTACTCAGTTCATTACAGAGTGAAAAATTGGACTCTTGGAAGAGTTCTAAAACTGTTTCAAAAAGTGAATAGAAGCAACTCACACAGTTTCCCTTGGACAGCTATCTAACTTCTGCATGTAGCAGCAAATGTTAAAAATCTTCCTCATTCTCACTGCAGAACTGTCTAAAAAGTTGAGAATTAAGAGTGTTTTGAAGTTACTAACTGCTGCAATAACAGTGCTTAATGATTTGTGAAGCTCAGCCTTAGTTTTTTTTTGGGACAAGATGACACAGTGCATTGTAAACACATCAGGTACAGCTTTCTTCAAGAAAGTAAGGAAGCCACAATGGTGACCAGTCACCGATGGTGCTCTAAAAGTTGCACAAGTAAGAACATTGGACAATAGGATGAAAAAAATTTCTACGACACAAAATACTGATGCACTTTCTAGTTGTCTTGCAAACAGCAGCTCTTGAACCAAAGTTTTATCGATGACAAAGTGAACATAAGTAAGAAGGAAGCAAAGTTTCATGAGTGGACTCATCTACCTTCTACCCAAATTTTATTTCCCTCAGTAGGTTGCACAAAGTAACTTTGATATTGTCTGCCATTCTATCAATTCTTCTTTGAACAGAGTTATTGCTGAGAGAAATAGCAGCAATAATTTGGTCTGGTGACTTTTGTAAAACTGTACAAAACTTCTCTTACTGCTGGCAGAATAAGTTGTTTTCCAACTGTATGAGGCTTACCAGATTTAGCAAACTGCAATGAAATACTGATTGTCACAAACCATCACTGGATTTTTGTAAATTGCTTGCAAACAGATTTCCTACAGTTTTCCACTTCTGACAGTTCTCGCAAAGTGACTGAAAATATGCTAAATTTCTGTCCAATTTAATGGAAAGCATTTTCTTCAAATGTTCAAGTAGCCTAGAGAGTTTCATTTGAAAAAAATTTTTCACATAGAATACTGATCCCAGTATTCAAAAAAGGCAATAAAAGCAAGTGTGAAAACTACAGAGCAATATCCTTAATACAAACAAGCTACAAATAGTATTATACTTTTAAATAGATTAAAACCATACAGTGAGAACATACAGAGAGACTTTCAAGCAGGTTTTAGGAAGAAGAGATCAACCGTAGACCAAATATTTTATCTACATCAAAGAGTAAAAAAGTACTGGGAATATGGAAAAGAAGTACAAACTATTTTCATTGACTTCAAGAAAGCTTATGACAGCATATATAGGAGCAGCTTATGGAAAATTATGAAAGAATTTGAGATACCTAATAAATTAATCATTCTGACCAGAATATGTATGGAGGATACAAAAAAAATAGCAATATATAATGGAAGAAAATCAGAACCCTGTATATAAGATGGTTTAAAACAAGGTGATACATTATCTCCATTACTATTCAATCTAGTACTAGAAAAAGTAATCAGAAAAGTGAAAGCAGAAAGCAGTACAGAAGAACAAGCTAAAATACTAGGATATGCTGATGACATCGACCTAATGGGGGAAACTATGCAAGAAGTCATCAATACCTGCATACACCTGAGAGATGTGGCACTGAAAGTGCCATTAAGCAAAGATAAGACAGAGTATATGAAGATATCAAAAGACCAGAGGCAGAATGATCCAGATTATATAAATGCTGGAGAGATGATTGTTAGGAAAGCAGAAACATACAAATATCTAGGTATAACTTTCAACAGAAGCAACATAGTAAGCAAGAAAATTAAAAGCAGAGTACAGATAGGGAATAAAATATACTTCGCCTTGCAAAACCTGTTAAAATCCAAAATCTTGTATCAAAACACCAAAATAATAAAACTATAATAAGACCAGCTGTCATGTATGGATCAGAAACGTGGATTACAACAAAGAAAGATGAACAACAATTGCAGATTTTTTAGAACAATATCCGAAGAAGAATCTCTGGGCCCACAAAGGATACCAACAGTGGAGAATGGAGAGTTAGAAAGAACACTGAATTGAACAGTTTATTTAAATCCCAATGAATTATAAATGTCTTGAAACTGAACAGACTACGCTGGCTGAGCCATGCAGAAAGAATGGAAGAGAATAGACAAATGAAAATTATGTATGCACAAGAGATGAGGGAAACAAGACCAAGGAGTATACCAAGACAAGAGATGGAAAGACAATACAGAAGAGGATATAAAAGAAACTGGTGTCACCAACTGGAGAGAGAAGATTAGGAATAGAAAAGAATGGAGGTGAACTTTATCTGCAGCAATGAGCCTTAATGGCTTGGAAAGCTGAAGAAGAAGACAGAATGGTTGCTCTGGTTGTTTGGTGCTGTTATAAATCCATACTTCGGATATTCCACAGTATAATGCCTACATTTCTTTTTTTGCATGTGGCGCTGCTGACATTTTAAATTTCGGACCCGCAGAAATGATGCTCTGCTACTGACTGATACTTCAATGATTTTTCTAATTTAATGGAATGCATTCTATTCAAATGTTCAAGTAGTCTAGAAGGTTTCATTTTAAAAGATTTTTTTCACACAGCAGACAGAATGGTTGCTATGGTTGTTTGGTGCTGTTATAAATTCATATTTCAGATATTCCATATATGTATACTGTCTACATTTCTGTTTTGCTTGTGGCGGTGCTAACATTTTTTTTATTTTGGACCCTCACAAATGATATTCCACCACTGATACATACTTCATCGTTATGAAAAAAAAGGGCAAAAAAAAAAAATACTGCTGGCCGGCCTACTGTCAGCAGTTAATAAAAGGATCTTTATATGTCGGCAGTTAACAAAAGGATCTTTACATTCAATTGGGGCCTTTGAAGCACCTGCTGCCTTCAAGCCCTTTGGACTATCAAAGGAAGGTATTATTGCCCACATCTGTTGCTTTGTTTTCCCCATAATGCCCCCCCCATCCCCTTTTCTTCCACTGTCCACCTACTGCCCTCTTTTCTTTCATCACCCCCTACCATCCCCTTTTATCCCCCCCCCTCCAATGCACACAAGGAGGGTGTTATTGCCCACTGTTGGAAGCACTGCTCTAGTTCATCATGTCACTCTACTGGTCCATCTACTAATGCCTGCAGTTATTCTCAATTGTATTTCATGGTTGCCATAAGTGTGAGATGGGGTCTTGGCAGATAAGGAGGGGAGGTAGTAACAGCACAATGGTAGAGTTAGTATCAGCACTTTACTGCATCTGACATCATGCACCCTCATATTTACTGCAAGATGATACTTATATCACAGAATGTTGAAAGGTTTTTTTTAGCACATATCCAACTACTACTGATCCATTTTTCAAGAGAACTGTTGGTCTAGAAAGATAATAAGTTTCCTTTGACATGCATCACTGTTTTGGCAATCAAAGTTATTATTATTATAATCAGAGCAGTGAGACTCACATGAGTTAAAACAAATTTGTTTTCTTTCCACTATCATGATGATTGCCCCTTTATGTCCAATGACTGTACATTTGTCTCTGTTAATATGCAACTTTATGTTTTAATATCATTCTGCACAAATGAGTTCCTCCTCCTCCTGCCCCCTCTCCCACCTTAGTATGGTGTTTTGAGTGCCCCAGTGATCTGACATGTATGCCAGCAGTAACTTAACTACCAGAAAGGTCTACTAAATAGAACACGTCAAAGAATATGGAACAGATGATGAATATATACAATATTGCACACAATAGACAACTCTGTCATACGTTTCAGGAACAGCAATGGATAATCAAAACTCACTGCAAGGACTTCTAGAATATGAAGGTTGTATGACTGCTAGTGGTGAAGCCTGAAAGGAAGCCAGGTACATGGGTGAAAGGAAGCCAACTACATGACAATGGATCTCCTGATTGCAAAATCAGACTAGGATAGGATTTTAAAATGTGAGAACAATGTTCAAACCAGAAAGTTAATACAGATTATATCAGACATAAAGAACTATAACTTGACATTCTTGGAATAAACAAGAACAGTTGACAAGGGACAAAGATGATAAAATCACCAAAAGGGGAAAAAAGATACATATTCTGGCAGAAATGACCATCAACATTATCCTCAAGAATGGAGCAGAAAGTGCCTTACTGGAATAGACATCTGTCAATAACAGATTGACAAGAATAAGACTGAGAGGGAAATTCACTACAATACTTTGTTATACACCAACAAATGATAGTGATGATGATAAGAAAGAGAACTGTCTTCAGATGTAAAAGGAAACGGAGTGAATATCAAAATACTGTAACTGTAAAAAAGGGCCTATCTCTTTTGCTGGTCCCGGGGGGCAGCCTTATTACACTCGGGGCATGCCCATATATATTTGGCCTTAGACATCAGTATGCCTTTCAGCGTTTTTAGAGAAATGATTCCAATGTTGTGTTGGATGTGTAATTGACATGATCTAGCATTTAGTTGGGATTTGCATCCACTGCCCTTGTTACACGTAATGCTGTGAGTCATTCATGGTAGGTGCTTTGGAGGAAATTACTCTGCAACTGTTCCTCAAGTTGTCTGATGGATCTGTTTAAGTCTGATATGTCCATTTTGACAAATATCAAAATATGACCTTGTAATAGTAATTAATCAACACCAAAGTTGAAACATATAATGAAAGAATGACTGGGAGGCACAACAGCTGTAAGTGATAATGGAGAAAGACTTTACTTCTGTGACCTAACTAATTTAATGATTTGGAGAACACTTTTTACATATAAAGAAATAAACAAATTAGCATGGTCCTCCTGATAAAAATCAGAGAGATTAAACAATGGCAGACCGAGACATTAACTATGAAATGTGAAAGTGAAAAGAGGAAATTTGTAGTTTGTGACCACCATCATGTGGAAGCAAGGATAAAAATGAAGATACAAACTGCAAGACACAAAACAATAAGATGAAATACATAACACTGGGAAACTGAAGGACCCACAAACATGTAAGGCCTTCATAACAGATGTTAAAAAAAACTTCATATTGAAGTTAACAGCGAAGAAAGCTCAGTAACCAAGAGCGTAGATCAGAAAAGAAGCAAGATAGCAAAAATACAAAAGCAAACTGTAAAATCTGCTTAGGTTTCAGGAGCATGAAGATACAGGAGTGAATGGCAGCAGAAACTCTGAAAACCATAAAGTTAAGAAAACAATTTAAAAGTAAGAAAATGTGGGCCAAGTCCAAGAGACTGAAAGATATGATGAACAGTATAGGCAGTTAAACAAATTAGTAACATAAACTGAGCCTGATAAAAGAAAATACCTTAAAGAACTAGCAAGCCAAGCCAAGCCAAGGAAGCAGCACTGTTTTCAGTGCTAACCTGGCATATCATACAAAGTAATCAGCATCTTCAATGGAAAGCATAGGACAATCAACAATATACCTGTTAAAGATATATGGGGAAAGAAGAAGGCAAGAAGAAAGAAGTGTTGAGGACTTCCAAAGAAATAATAGAAACTAGCCAAATATACAGATAATATGTTTCTGAAGCTAAAACTTACTTAGATACAAATATATCTAGTAAAGAAGAAATTGTTACAACAATTTAAGGACTATAAAAAAAACTCCAAGCAAGACAACACGAGCACAGAATTTTAAAGTGTCTCTGCCATTTTGAGCAAGGCAACCTGTGCACAGAACTTTTAAACTGTCTTTGTCATTTTGATTACACTGTGTAACACACAGAGTTTCTGACTTTAAAATAGTCTACAATTATTAATTTCGATGTGAGAAAAACGAATATGACACTAAAAACTCTCAGTCAGCTCTTATTGGTTCTGATATTGTTTATGTGTTGATGAAAGTGTAAAATTTTTATGACACAAAATTTTCCAAACTACAAATGCATTCTGACACTGCTGAATTACTGCTTAATAGTATCTGTGGCAACCAACCATATCATTTACTAGTGCATGTCAAATGTCAAAAAACCCTCAAATTTGTATCTCACATCTAAATTAGTACAAGGGTTTATTATTTTCAAGAAGTATATATTTTTTACATTTCGCAGAGACATAATAGCATGAATTTGTAACAGGACTGGATTTCAAGATGCTGCACAAATACGTTAATAGTGCAAAAAATTGTTGCTACGTGTGTGGCAAAGTGACTTTTTATCCCAGAAACGTCAAATTACACCTCTAATCAAAACACCATATCATTATTATTTTGGTTGTAAGATAGGTGACCAATACAAGCCCTGGACACCTCACATTTGCCATAATAAATGTGCTGTGAAACTCTATGGCTGGTAAAGGACAGTCATTGGGTTTTGCAATTCCCATGACATGGAGAGAGCCTATGGATCATGCAGGTGATTGCTGTTTTTGCATAGTGTGTCCTCTTAAATATGGAATGTCTACAAAGAAGAAGTGGACCTTGAAGTATCCAAATATTTCATTGGCTACATGACCAGTATCACATGGAGACAATCTGCCTATTCCTGTCCCACCAGACCAGTACATTATGGAGCTTGATGAAGAATACAGTCGGGAAATATCAGCTGAGCCTGTACAAGAAGATTCTGAATTTACACCAAAAGGTTCAGTGGATAAGCTACATAGAATTTCCCAGAATGAACTGAGTTATCTTAATTTGAGATCTTGACTTATCCAAAAGAAAAGCTGAACTTTTTGCATCAGCAGTGGAATCTCCTGGAGGAAAATGTAAGTGTCAATGTATAGGGATCGACAGAAAAACTTACTTCCATTTTTTAAAATGGAAAACAACATTGTTGCCTGCCATGATGTTAATGGCAAATCTGAAATGGAACATAAACCACAAGACTGAAGACTGTTCACAGACTCATCAAAATTAAGCTTGAAAGCTGTTTTGCTACACAGTGGCAATTCATTACCATCTCTTCCTATAGGTCATGCTGTGCACATGAAGGAGACCTATGAAAATACAAAACTGCTTCTTGAAGCAATAAAATATGACAACCATTAGTGGCAGATTTGTGCAGATTTGAAATTTTACTTGGAATGCAGTTAAAGTACTGTTGTTTTCTCTGCAAAGGGGACAGCTGGCATAGATCTTCCCACTACATAAGAAAAATCTGGCCTGATAGGAAAATTCTGGAGCCTCAAAAGATGAATGTCCAGCAGACTCCTCTTAATCATAGCAAAATCATTCTGCCTCCTTTACATATTTAAACTGGGGCTAATGAAGAACTTTGTCAAGATGATGAATCTGGAAGGAGAGGCATTCAAGTACCTGAAGACAAAATTTCATCATCTTAGTGATGCCAAAATAAAGGAAGGAATCTTTGTAGGGGCTCAGATTAGGGAACTGCTAAATGATAAACATTTTGATTCCATTCTTCATGGGAATGAGAAAGAAGCTTGGGAAGCCTTCAGATCTGTTGTTCACAATTTCCTGTAAAAACTATCGTGTGGCTGTTAATGCACTTTCAACAGCATACCAACAATTAGGTTGCAACATGTCACTCATGTCACTTCCTGGATTCTCATCTTGACATCTTTCCCCCCCCCCTTTCCCCCTAGCTGTGGTGCAGTAAGTGATGAACAAGGGGTGCATTTCCACCAAGACATTTCATTAATGGAAAGAAGGTACCAGGGGAAGTGGAACACATCTATGCTTGCTTACTACTGTTGGAATGTGACAAGATTTGCTCCAGAAGTTGAATACAAGAGAAAAGGGAAACAATAAGTAAGGGTTTTATTCTTTATATAGTCATCCACCAGGGTACTGAATAAATTAATAGGGCTTTTAATACACATTTTGACATTTAAATATCTTGAAAACTAGAGCTAATAAACATTTTCTGATGTCATAGTCATTTTTATCATCCAGTTTTCAGTAGAAGTTGACTAATTTTAAACAGGAAACAGAAAAAAAGTGTTCTTTTTTTTTGCTGCACAGTGTTATTCTATTAACTCTTTCCATGCTGCAGGAAAAAAAATGCAGACATTACATTTGTGCCAAATTAAAAGCACGGGTCTTGATCTGCATAGGGGGTACAGTTGTAAAATTGAATGTAATAAATTATTTCCACATTATAAGTATGCGTATTATGCATCAAAATAGCTGTAAAAGTAAGAATTAAGAGTTTTTTAGGAAAAAAAGAAGTAGTGTGATGACTTTAGTTGATAACTGTGTCCTACTTACCATTGGGTTGGCCTAGAAGTGCAGTATTTACTATTGGCAATTTCTAGATCTACCTGCAGCTTCAACCAATCTCCGTGTCATAGTATGTTGTATACGCAATACAATAATGTCTGAAATAACCTTCTAACTACTTCTTCAGTCCGTTTTATGGTAAAAATCTACTTGGGACACAGTCAAGAACAGTGGTCTGGTCATGAGGCATGTCCGTATGCCTAAAAAATCACACAAAATATTGCAATTACTCCATCAAAACACACATTTTCACTCGGTTGTTAGGCATGCTTCTGACAGAATTATGACAGGTCACCAGACATGCACAAATAAAACGTGTACAATTAAAAAATTACACTGTTTTTTAAAGAAACAAACACAGGCTACCGTAGTACCCGCTGGCACTCAAGACACAAAATGGAAGGGCTACCTCAGCACCGGAAGCATGGAAAGAGTTAATTAAGTTTCTTGATGTGAATATGTCTGTACATCTGTAATGTTTAAATCCTGCTTGGCTTTCACCACTAGCAGTCACACAAGCTTCATTCTCTAGAGGTTCTGATTTCTGATTATACAGCCAAATAAAAAAACATTTTTTTCTTGGTGCCTTGGTTTTTAGGCCTGTTCCTGGGGTTATTTGGGGCGCTGATTCAGAAAACTGCATTGGATAAACCACATCAGCTCTAGTTTCTTAGATATGGGTGAATTTATACAATTTTAGTCTGCTCTTTAACAAATCTCTTCTGCAGAATTGGGATGTCATAACAAGTTGTCTTAAATGGGAAATTTATGTACTTATTTTACCCACATTTTTTTATCTTTGTTTCACAACTATTCGTCTACTTCCCTTCCTATAATGCACATTGGCATAAAAATATATAGCTCAAATCACAAAATCACTTCTGTTCAGTTTTATTACATAATTATGTGCACAAAATTAAGATGGTAAATCATGATTTTCATAGACCACATAAATTTGTATTTCAAAGGTTTCTCAACCTGATCTCTTTAAAACAGTTGCACTGTATAATAGTTATGATTGTATGAGGTGTGTATATAAATATTCCCACTCATATCATTTTTGCAAATCGAACACCACAGAGGTTAAAGATGGAGCTGCCTGAATCATTGCGACATATTTTGCTACATTTTTGGGGAGTACACACTGAAAGCAAGTAGGAAACCTATTTCTGAGTTTGTAAAAAAAAGAGAGTATATGTAGGTTATTTTGGTGCCAAGCTTGGAGATCAAGATAAGCCATGGGCTCCTCATATTATATGCAAAACTTGTACGGAGCATTTGTGTCAGTGGATAAATGGAAAGAGAAGCTGCCTGAAATTTGGAGTACCAATGGTGTGGAGGGAACTGAAACACCATTTGATGACTGTCATTTTTGTATTGTTAATATCAAAGGCATCAATCAAAATAAACATGATAAGTGGTCTTACCCTGATCTACTTTCAACCAGGAGACACCTGTTCCACACTCGGGTCTTGTGCCCATTCCTCCTTTCCTTGAACTACCACAGCTCTCAGAGGATGAGTCTTGCATGTCTGATATCGCACAAGTTAAAGAAATTGGGGGCAGTGACAGTGAATTCCAAACAACTTCACATAGTGATCGTTTTGATCAGAATGAACTGAGTGATCTGACCAGAGACTTAAATTTTTCTAAAGAGTCTTCTGACTTGCTTGCCCCTAGACCAAAGAAAAAGAATGTACTTCAGCCTGGAATCAAAATTACATTTTATCGAAGGATAGAAAAGGATTTGCTGTCATTCTTTACCAAAGACAACTTAGTATTCTGCAATGACATCGGAAACCTTGTGAAGAGAATTGATCTTTCAGAATATAACCAAAGTGAGTGCCATCTTTTCATCAACAGTTCATAATGTAGTTTGAAATGTGTTCTTTTAAATAACAGCAACAAATATGGTTAATTCCAATCGGTCTATCCAGTTGGTGTACGCCATCTCTTTAGTCTTGGAAGAGATTAAATTACCAAGAACATCAATGTGTAAACTTGAAGATGGTTAATTTTCTTCTTGGTCAACACAATAGCTACACAAAGTATTTTGCTTTTTGATGCATTTCAGATAATACAGTCAAACATAAACATTTGGAAAGAAAAGATTGGCTGGGCTCTGAGGGAATATATGGTGGTTGGAGGACAAAATGTAATCAGTGAATCTTTGGTAGCAAGAGATGGAATTATATTGCCAATGTTACATATAAAGCTAGGTCTGATGAAAGGTTTTGAATAAAGGTAGTTTGTGTATGCATTGAATACATAGTGCATAAATTAGCTGGATTTACCATAGAAAAACTGAAGGCAGGAATTTTCGATGGACCACAGATAAGACAACTTATAAATGACCCACATATCATAGCACCAATGAATGAAACTGAATAATGTGCCTAGTCTTCATTTTATTTTGTGAAAAGCTTTCTTGGCAACAAGAAGGCAGACAACTACACACAATTAGTACTGGATATGCTCTTTCATTTCAACAGGCTTGGCTGTAACATAAGTATTAAAATTCATTATCTGCAGTCACTTAGTTAGCTTTCCAGAACCTTGGTGACTTAAGCAAAAAGCAAGGTGAAAGATTTCACCAAGACATAACAACAATGGAAGCCAGATATCAAGGAAGATGGGATGCACACATGATGGCAGACTATTATTGGAATCTTATGCAGGATTGTCCTAGCAGATCCCACTCACAGAAGTCTTACAAAAGGAGCTTCTTGTGTGTTGAATGAGTGGGAAGTCTGTATCATAAACTTGTGGTTTTGGTATGAAATAAGTAGTTTCATGTAGTACAGTTTTCTTTCAAGTTTTAATGTTTCCTTCATGCTTAAAGATATTAATTTAAAAAGTATATTCAAATATCCTGATTTGTTATGGACGAGAGTGAAGAGTGGTATATGGCATAAGTTCTGTATCTCAAAAACTAGAGCTGATAGTGGAAATGTGCCATTTTTGGAATCAGCAGGTCAAATATACCCAGAAACAGGTCTAACATTTGAGGCCTCAAAATATGTGTTTCCCGGTGTATATTCATTGCTGTTTCCATAATGGGTTAATTTGTATATGAGTGTTGTTAGTCGAATGCATAATTTCCAGACTCTTCACCTGTACAGAACATCTTACATCTTAAATCCTTTCTACGCCATTAAACGTCACATAAGACACGCATGGTAGTTCGCCATGTTTTCCTGTTTTCTGTGAGCTTTTCAGCCTCATCAAGGGATTTTATGTCTACTAATTTGGCCTCTCTTAACAATGTCCTCTTTAGAGTTTGACATGGTCGACCTCTTTTTTTTTTTCAGCCAGTTGTGTTCCACTTCATAGCTTATTCTGGGATTCTCTGTTTCTTCTCATCACGTGACCAACATATGTCCATCTCCTTTTTCTGATCACCCATGAGACAGTTTCAAATGTCTGCCTTATCTCTGTGTTGTTCTTGAATTCGTTCAACTTTATACAGAGAGTATTTTCCTTAGGCATTTGTTTTCAAAACAGTCTAGTTTGTTGTCTATTCTTTTAGTTGTTTTCCAGCTTTCACATGCATAAATGAAGGTTGATATTACATTTCGAATGAGTAATCCTAGCTTGATTCTTGTGCTTATAACTTTTGAGTGCCATATGTTGTTAAGATTCTTCAAGGTCAATGCTGCTTTTGTAATTCTAATTCTAAATTCCCTTCTGGTGTCACTATCCTGGTCTATGTAGCTGCCAAGGTATGAAAATTGGTGTACTTATTCAACAGTTGTTCTTTCTGTGTATATTTTTCCAAAAAGCAAGGGAGATAATATACATCCTTGTTTCACATCTGTTTCAATCTGGAACCATTCGCTCATTCCTTCTTCTGTGTTGACTGCACAAACATATCCATTGTAGAGATCTCTAATAATGTTGACAGTTTTAGGTGGTATTCTATATATTCTTAAAATTCTCCACAATGAATAGGTGTATGCTATCATATTAAAGTCTATGAAGTTCAGGATTAATAGTTTTTGCTTTTCAGTATGTTCTTCAAGTATTATTCTTAGAGTAAAGATCTGGTTGAGACAGCTTCTCTCATTTCAAAATTCTGCTTGTTCTCCACTCATTGCAGTATCCACTATATCTTTAATTCTATTCAGAATAACTTTGCAAAATACTTTTGACATATCTAATAGTAAGGTTACTGGTCTCCAGTTACTGGAATCGCTAAGGTTGCCTCTTTTTTTTTGTTGGTATTTTAACAATGATTCCCTTTTTCCTTTTAGAAGGAACCTTTTCTTCTATCCAAACTTTATTAAACATTCTCTGTAGGTGGCTTATGTTGTTACTGTTAGTAGCTTTTAAAATTTTAACATTAATGAAACTAGTAGTAAAATTATTGTTACTATTATTTAAAGAAATCTTGGAAACAGAAACAGTCATCACAGAAGTGAACAGGGAATTTTATTATTAAAAAAGAATATCTTATGGATTGTAAAACTTGAAAAAAAATTACTCTCCCCTCTGTTCCTAGTAATGCAGTAGGAAAGATCATTATCAACAGAATCTCACAGCCTAAGATCATAAACTTAGACATAAACAAGCAGGATTTAGACATAACAGAAGCTGACAGACCACATATCAATGTGAGATTTTTCTATCAGCCATGAGGTAGGGGAAAAACTTATGAAAGTCATGCGGAGAAGCAGCTCGGCATAAAGGCATATGATTACTTGAAAAGGAAACAAAGACCAAACTTGAAGGTAGAAGACACAAGCACAAGGAAAATGGAATTTGCAATATAAACATTGCTTGCTTAATGTGGCAGATCAGCCATGGAAGTAGCTGCTCAGAAAGATGATGCCTGGCAGAACCCACAAAGATGACATCTGCCTGGTTCAAACATGTCTTCTTAGAGAAAACTGGCAATAACAGAATATGGTAATTACTACGGACTATATATTTCTTAAGGAATCATTGTTAAAATACCCAAAAAAAAAAAAGGCAATCTTAGTGACTGCAACAACTGGAGAGGAGTAACCTCATTATCAGTTGTGCCAAAAGTATTTTGCAAAGCCATTCTGAATAGGATTTAAGATATAGTGGATACTGTCGTGAGAGAAGAACAAGCAGGATTTTGATACTTGAAGATAATAATGAAAAGCAAAAGCCACTAATCCTGAATTTCATAGACTTTAAAAAGGCATTTGATAGCATACACAGATTTTCATTGTGGAGACTATATGGAATACCATCTAAAATTGCCAACATCATTAAGGATCTTTACAATGCATATGTTTGTGCAGTCAACACAGAAGAAGGAATGAGTGAATGGTTCCAGACTGAAACAGGCATGAAACAAGGATGTATACTATCTCCCTTGTTTTTTTGGAATTGCCATAGACTTCATAATGAAAAAAATGTTGCACAGGTGCATGGGAACCAACTAGAAGATCTTGATTTTGCAAATATTCATTCATCTGAATGTCCCTCATGGAAATTTGCCTCCCTAACAGCACTCTTGTAGGCCTCTCGGCTGTGAGCAAGATGCTGATGCATCCATTTGCAGATCATCAACGACGTCTTGCAGCCATCTTTGCCTTGGTCTTCCTCTCTTTCTTTTTCCAATAAAAGATAGTTTTCTCTAGATTATCATGACGTTTAATGTGTCCAAAATATTTAAGTTTTCTCTCTTTAAACCCCTTTACTAGCCAGCCTTCTTCAATATTAATTTCTTGTAGTATGGATATATTTGCTGTTTTTTGTGTCCATGATATCTGAAGAACTCTTCTTTTGTAGATAACATAACTCTTATCAGTGACAATGTGAATTTGATGCAAGAAAAAACAGACACTCTGCCTGCACTAGATAGCTTCTTCCTCTTCTTCAGTGTTTGAGGTTGTGGTCACTTCAGATCCTGATCCCTGCTGACATGGCAAAGCCCACAGTACTCTCCAGATCCTGATTGGAGCCCCAAAGCTTTTGCCCCAAACTTGTGTCCTCTGGCGATGTCTCATGCCTCAGGTCTGCATGGTTTGGGCACTTGTAGGATATGTTCTGGAGTCTGGACTTCACTGCCACATGGACACTCGTCTGTATGAGACATTGTGAGTCAATACAGGTGGCTCAGTATTTATTATTAGTGATGTCTTTTTAGCTTTGCCATGGCAAAACAGGACTTGAAATTAACAAGGAAAAAAAAAAATAATGAAACTTCCCATTAACTCTTTCCGGGCTGGAGGCAAAAATGCAGACGTTCCAGTTGTGCGAGATTAAAACCATGGGTCTTGACATATATAGTGGCTACAGTTGTAAAAGTGAATGTAACAAAGTATTTCCACATTAAAGGGATACTTATTATGCATCAAAATAACTGTAAATGTATGAAGATTCCATAAATGCAGTTTTGTTTTTAGGAAAAAAGGAAGTGGTGTGAAAATATGAGAACATTTTTACCACCACCAACAACAAAAACATGATCACTGCGTCGTATTTTCCATCAGCTAAGTCTAGATCTAGTTGTAAATCTATACGATCTCGTCTTGTGATGATATGTGGCATGCTCACTAAAATAATGTCTGAAATAACCTTCTAACTACTTATCCAGTCCATTTAATAGGCCTAGATCTACTTGGGGTACATTCAAGAACAGTGGTCTGGTCATAGGGCATGTCTGTATGCCTATCTACATCATAAAAAATAAATTGAAAATCCTCAATTGAAACACTGAATTTCACACACATGCTTTGATGAGGATGAAAAGAGTCACAGGATACGTGCAAATAAAACGTTTACGATAAAAAGTTACACCTGTTTTTAATGAAACAAAGCATGAGCCAGTATACTGGCACTCAACAGAGTACGTGTAAACCGGAAGTGGCAGTATACTGGTGTTAAGATCGGAAAGAGTTAATTTTTTCCAGAAGAGGGTCTGTTGTCCAGTACTCTTTCCAGTGTGGCTTCCTAGTCTAGCCCATCAATCTAGAGAATTTTTTCATGTCTGCAGGTGTTATACTTTCAGACAAAAATGCAGTAGCTTTGTGCATATGTTGGGTCTGAGAAGGAAAAAATATATGTAGAAGGAACAGCTGTTGCAGAAGTACATCAATTTGCATACCTTGGCAGCTACATAGACCAGGATAGTGACACCAGAAAGGAAGTATGAATTAGAATTGTGAAAGCTGAACTGAACTTGAAAAATCTTGAGAACATATGGCACTCAAAAGTTATAAGCACACAAAGCAAGCTAAGATTATTCATTTGAAATGTAATATCCACCCTCATTTATGCATGTAAAAGCTGGAAAACAACTAAAGAAATAGGCAAGAAATTAGACTCTTTTGAAAACAAATGCCTAAGGAAAAATACACTGTATAAAGGTGAACGAATTCAAGAACAATGCAGAGATAAGACAGATGAGCAAACAACAACCTGTCTCATGGGTGATCAGAAAAAGGACATGGACATATGTTGGTCATGTGATGAGAAGAAACAGTCAAGGAATCCCAAAACAAGCTATCAAGTGGAGCACAACAGGCTGAGGAAAAAGAGGTCAACTCTAAAGATGACACTGTTAAGAGAGGCTAAATTAGTAGAAATAAAATCCTTTGATGAGGTTATGGGAAGGATGTAAGATGACATATTTATTAGAATAAGATCTGATATTCCCTGCAGAAAAAGTTTTTCAGCATTAAATATGTCTATTTTTCTCTGCTATCTACAGTGACTTGTCACCTATCTGCTTCCTATTACAGGATGTTTTTGTACATTTTTCCTAGTCTAGGGTTTGCTCATTTAATACTTACCTAAAAGTAGGCAATTAAAGAAATATCTTTGACTGTGGAATATAATTAAAGACATATACTATACGAACCATGTATGTCCCACATTGGATACAAGTTACGTATGTATATTTTGTGTGTGGGTGTATGACTGCACGTATGCCTGTGTGAGTGACTTGAAGAGGAATTAAGGTGGCTGTCTTTTACTAATGGTTTTATAACTTATATCCCACAGTCTGATATTCCATATCATAAGCTAATACTGTACTACCTACTTTGATCCATGGATGCTTATTCAGATTCAACATCTGTTATACAAATATAGAGACCACATTAATAATTCAAGCTGGATGGCACAGGATCAAAGATCTCTATCCCTCCCCAGAAACCTCTCTTCTCTCTCTAGCATTCCTAGATTTTTTGTTCTGCAGATACAGCCTGTTTCTTAATCTTACATCCTTCTTGTGCTGTTAAACATCACACAGGGCTCGCATAGTTGTTTGCCAAGATTTTCTGTTCTCAGCGAGTCTTTCATCAAGGGATGTTATGCCCATTAAACTGACTTCTCTTAATAATGTCCACTTTAGAGTTTCACATGGTCGACCTCTTTTTCTTTGGCATGTTGTGCTCTACTTGATAGCTTGTTTTGGTATTCTCTGATTGTTTCTTCTCATCACATGGCCTACATATGTCCATCTTTTTCTGATCACCCGTGAGTCAGATTGTTGTTTGTTCATCTGTCTTA
This sequence comes from Achatina immaculata, assembly GCA_009760885.1. NCBI lineage: Eukaryota > Metazoa > Mollusca > Gastropoda > Stylommatophora > Achatinidae > Lissachatina > Lissachatina immaculata. The sequence continues at coordinate 39,493,183 of CM019691.1, read as the reverse complement.
TCTTGAATTCGTTCTACTTTATATCAAGTATTTTCCTTAGGCATTTGTTTTCAATAGAGTTTAATTTCTTCCAGTTTGGCCTGCCTCTACTTAATTCTATTTTAGACTTTCTCTCTCCAGTTATAGGTCTTCTTTAACACTGTCTTTCCATCTTTGAGATGGATTCCCCTTTGGACTTTTCCCTTTCAGTTTTTGTGTATATGTAAATTTTGTCTGATAGGTCTTTCATTCATTCCACAAATGGACTCCCTCTATAAAATAAAGAAAATGCTTCAGAATCCCAGATATTGTACCAAGTGTGCTGATTCAGCATACTCTTCACATGCAGTGACCTACTGAAGGTGTGAGACATAATGATTAACTCTACTATTTTAAATATATTATTATATCAACATAAATTACTTACATTATTTCACAAAGTTTTGCAAGGTTTTGGAAATACATTTCATTTTCATTAAAGCATTTTAAAATATAAGTGCACTTTTTAATAGCATATTTTAAATTAATGTTTCATTTAACAGAAGTGAATCATCATTTTAATTAAAGATGTTAATTTCTTTTTTCTTTCTCTGCTTGCATTGTCAAATATTGTTCAAGAAAATGGATTGCACTTGCTTTTATATTTGTGATGTTATACAGTCCTGTACTTTTTCATCCTTAATGAATCGAATAACTGAAATGGAGGTCTCTTGAACTGATAGTTGATACACTTACACTCAATTTAATATTGAAAGCAGACTGTGTAAATTCTTCAATAACAGATAAGTAATCAAAGTATATCTTTCTCATTATAACAAACAGGTCAGGGCATTTAAAGTCAGGTCATATTGTAAAGATAAACATAACAAACTCTTTGCTATGGCACACAATGTTAAGACTAAGACAAGAACAAAATTTGTTTTGCTAAACATATGTACCTGAGCCTTGGCAGCTTTCCACCTATCAAAGCCAGATCTAAGAAGAATGGCAAAATCTCCTACCTCATGTGGGATTTCATGGAGAAGTATGGCCAATGTTGTGATTAGACCAACCTAAAGAACAAATTGAACACAATATGAACATAAAGAAAACACAAAATCATCACTAAAAGTGGTAATATTTAACAAGCTTTTAAGCAAATCTTTTTACCTCATCAAAATTTGTTACCAGCATATATGCATAAAACTCATAAATTATTAGTGACACAGGGTTTTTTTGTTTTTTTTTAAACGGTCCAATATCACCTGCACATAGTATGAGTTTGAAATATTAGTACTGTTACATTTCTAAGAAAATCACATTGTGAGGAAGAAAGGTCAGCATCTGTTCTTTGTTTTACCAGGGAAACCCCATTTTTACCCTGGTGCAAATTTGTTAAAAAAAAATCCAATCCAAGTAAGGAATCAAATCCAGGGCACTTTAGTTAGACAGAGGTAATTAATATTCTGCGAATTTCTCTGTTTTCACTGATATTTCCTGGCACTCCTTGCATTTGCTCTTTCACTTTTCATTAAAAAAAAAAAACTGTCTCCTCCAAATCCTTCAAAACCATATCACTTTACTATACTTTTAAATCTATTTACCTTGGTGCTTATACAGAAACTTGCTGAGACTGCCAAACCATGAGTGAAATTGTCCACAATATTTGCCATCAAGTTTAAGTATCCACTCACCTATGCAAATTAATTTAAAACTTTATATACATTAAATTCAAATTACAACATTTAAACAATGATATAAAGCAGCTGTGCTTAACTAAAAAATACTGAAAAGTGTATATTATAAAAAGGTATTATTTTGTATGCGTATATTGGCTATAGATACAAATGCATGCGAAAGCTGGGAAAAAACTAAAGAAATAGACAAGAAATTAGACTCTTTCAAAAACAAATGTCTAAGGAAAATACTCGGTATAAAATGGAACGAATTCAAGAACAATGCAGAGATAAGACAGATGAGCAAACAACAACCTGTCTCATGGGTGATCAGAAAAAGAAAATGGACATATGCCGGTCATGTGATGAGAAGAAACAATCAGAGAATCCCCAAACAAGCTATTAAGTTGAACACAACAGGCCAAAGAAAAAGAAGTCGACCACATGAAACTCTAAAGAGGACATTGTTAAGAGAGGCCAGTTCAGTGCGTATATCATCTCTTGATGAGATTGAAAAACTCGCTGAGGACGGGAAATCTTGGCGAACTACCATGTGGGCCCTATGTGACGTTTAGTGCATGGGAAGGATATAAGATACAAATGACTAGGAAAAGTTTATGCAAGACATGTAAGACAACTGCATATGACTTACAGAAGCTGCAAAAAAAGCTGGCCAACTAAATCATGATAGAATATATGATATAATCAGACAACTGTTGGGCAAACCCAGATAACATACAGAAAAAAACCTTATAATCCAGACAGCCTAAATGCACATATATACATATCAGACACACTATCCAACATCATCATCATCACGTGTCATGCTGGATAGTATAGGTGGTCATCTCTTTCTGAGCCTTAAGTGTCCAGGGCACATGGGGCTCCCGCAAAGGTTTTCCACAAATGCCTGTCCTTTGTTTTTTTTTCTGCTCTAGACAAGGTGAGCCCTCTATTGCTCAACATCCTCTCTGTTGTTCTTCTCCATGTCTCCTTTGGTCTACTCTTACTTTTTTTTCCCCTGTGGTGTCAATTTTAGTGCTATTTTTGGTAGTGAGTTGTCAATCTTTCAGAGCACATGTCCCAACCATTGCCAGTGTCTTTCCTCAATAATTGCTATCAGTGGCTTCATCAGCATTTCTGCTAACAAGATGTTATTTCTTATAGTGTTTGGCCAAAATATTTTTCTAATTCTTTATAAACAAATTCATACACCTCCATAAATCTCTGACATTTCTGGGTAAATCTGTTCCTCATTTCTTTCCATGCTACAATGTCAGGCCTTCTTTCATGTGTTCCCTTGGTCGTCCTTCATCTGTACTGAACTTTGCCCACTGTTAAGATATTTTCCAGCTTCTCTCTTCTCATCACATGCTCCAAGAATGATGATTGCCTTTTTTCCTTCTATTTGTTACTATGTTGCGTTTTTCGTTAGCTCATCTCAAACACTGCTCATTAGTTATCTTGACTGTTCATACGATCCTCATCATTCTTTTCAGGAACCACATTTCTGTTGCCTCTAATGATTTACTCATTTGTCTTTCAATAGTCCATGATTCACATCCATATTGCAAAATAGATTCACTATTACACTGTAATATTCTCATATTAAATGATAATAACTTATTGCATAAAATGGTTTTCAATTTCTGAAATGCTAGCAAGCCTCTAAAAATGGGTACCAGAGAAATCTGGGAAGGTAAATGCAGCCAAGTGTGATACTGACCACATCACACTTTCATGTGCTGAAGGTTGTGGAAATAAAGGTCTAACACCATATCTCCAATATGCCTTAATGGCATCATTCATTCATTCATTTGCATGTCCCTTGCGGAACTTTGCCTCCCAAACAGCACTCCTGTAGGCCTCTCGGTTGTGAGCAAGACGGCCTGCTGCTGCGGCATCCATTTGCAGATCGTCAATGATGTCTTGCAGCCATCTTCGTTTTGGTTTTCCTCTTTTTCTTGTTCCCATTATGTATCCTTCCAATATGGTCTTCTCTAAATTATCATGACGTTTAATGTGTCCAAAATATTTAAGTTTTCTCTCTTTCCTTAATGGCATGGAAATGGGAATTTTACCTTTACCTGGCACATTCTGTTTTTAATTTCTGTGACACATTTTCTATCAGGTGTTATCTCTGATCCTAGATATTTAAACTTGTTCATTTGTTGCAGTGTTGTTTCATTTATATTCAAGCTACAAAGTGGTGGGCACTTTTTTTTGGATCTAATCACTGTCTCTGTTTTCTTGATGTTTAGACTATAAGTTCTTTCTTTTCACTCCCTGCTACTACAATATTCAACATGTCCTGCAGATCTCTCTCATTTTCTGCTACTAATACTGCATCATCTGCATAACACAATTTATTTCAATTATATCCTCCTACTTCTATTTCTGGAATGTCTATTATTGATTTCATGATTTTTTCACTATAAAGAGGGAACAGATCAGATGACACAACACATCTTGCTTGATTGTCTGATATCTTCCTATTTTATTCTATACTTTAACTGCTGCTACTTGTTTCCAGTATATATTATTCTGACAACTTTGCTGTCAACATTTGTGCCTTTAAACAATTAATATCTTCCTTATGTCTCACTTTATCAAATATTTTAATGTAGTCTATAAGGCAGAAAAAGTTCTAGTGTTCTTCTATTAATGTTCTTATTATACGAGGGACGTTCAGAAAGTAATGCACCACATAGTTTTTTTCAGCTAATAATGAAGACAGAAGCGTGAAATTTTGCACACTTTAAATATAGCATGTGCCGATTGCGTGAACCAAATTGCTGCCCTAACCTTTGAAATGGAGCGTGTTAGCAACTTGTGGTATAAGCAGCGAATTGTGATAGAATTTCTTGCTGCAGAGAAGGAAACTGTTGTGAACATTCACAAGCGTCTATGTGATGTGAATGGAAGTTTTGCAGTTGACAGTAGTACAGTCAGTCGCTGGGTTCAGAGAATCAAAGAATCAATATGTGGAGATAAGGAGTTACATGATCGGCCATGCTGTGGACGTCCTGCCAGTCACCAAGGCAGAAATGTTGAAATGCGCTGAGGGCATTATTCTTACTGATAGGTGTATCACTACTCAACAATTGGCCTTAAAGCTGTCAGTCAGCAATGGTAGTGCAAATGCAGTTATAAAAGCTTTTGGATTTTCTAAGGTTTGCGCAAGATATGTTCCTCGAAGTCTCACAAATGACCATCGATTGGAAAGGAAAGCAATTTCTTCTGAATTGTTGGAGCATTTCAATGCTGAAGGAGAGAACTTTTTGGCTAAGATCATAATAGGTGACAAAATCTAGGCACATCATTTTGAACCTGAGACAAAAAGACAAAAATGGAGTGGCATCATCCACAATCACTATGAAGAAAGAAATTTGAGACAACTCCTTCAACTGGAAAGGTCATGATCACTGTCTTTTGTGACATTGAAGGTGTGATTCATGTGGATGTTATGCCAAAAGAGAGACAATCAATTCACAAGTTTACATTAAGACACTGAAAAAATTCAATCAACATTTTCACAGAGTTCAGCTGCACAAGAATCCAACAGACCTGCTTCTCCTTCACGACAATGCACACCGTTACACAAGTCTGGCAACAAGGGAGGCAATCACCAAATTGGGTTGGACTGTACTACCCCATCCACCCTATAGTCCTAATTTGGCATCCTCTGATTTCCATCTGTTTGGTCCACTTAAAGATGCACTCCGATGGGTAAGATTTGAAGATGATGAAGGAGTGATTCATGCAGCAAAAAAAAGGCTACATAATCAATAGAAAATCTGGTATGGGCTAGGAATAAACTTGTTTCACGCTGGCATAAAACCGTACAAGTTGATGGTGATTATGTTGAATAATACCAATGTTTACAAGACATATCCATGTATATTGCGTATAAATTTCATGTTTTTTGAATAAATAACTCCTGAGAAAAATGGCGTGGTGCATTACTTTCTGAACACCCCTCGTATGGTTGGTTGTTCCTTTCTTCAACAAATCCACATGCTTCATCAGCAATTTTCATTTTTATTTTATGCCTGATTCTCTTCATTATGATCCTTAGCAGTAATTTTGTAAATATACTGTTTAAAAAAAGAACGCAACACTACTGTAGTCATAATCGACACCAAATTTCAAACTTGTATCAAAATTTTATTTGGACTTTTATTCTTTGTGACTGAGGCCTCCGTTTCAGTAAGGTGTGTGGCCTCCTCTGGTTTGTATCAGAGAATGACATCTCCTTGACATGGATCTGAATAGCCATTGGATCTATTGTTTTGGGATGACTGCCCACTCTTCCTACAGTGCAAGAGACAACTGTCAGAGATTGGCTGGTGCCACGTCTCACTAGTGGACTTGTCTATCGAGTTCATCCCATAAGTGCTCTATTGGGCTCATGTCTGATGACATGGATGGCCATGGAATGGTTTGGACATTGTTGTCAGTGAGGAACTGGGTGGTGAGTTGTGCCACATGAGGTCAAGCATTATCCTGCTGAAAAAATCGACCCTGGTACAGCCAGAAGTGGAAGGATGTGAGGATGAAGAATTTCAGCGACATATCGTTGGCTATTCAGGCATCCTTCAATTTGCACCAAGTCACTTCTTCCCATGAAGTTGATCGCCCCCCCCACACCAGTACACCTCCACCAACATGTGGAGGAACCTCATCCACAGTTCTGGGCACAGCGCTCATGGACTGTGTGGTAAAATCTTCTCCATCTATCGTGTCGCCGGAGCAGAAAGAATGAAATAAACCAAACCCTTCTCCAATCATTTTCAAGTCCACTGACGATGCTGGTTCGCCCACTGCAGTCGGTTCTGGTGATGCCGGTCTGTAAGAACAGGACCTCTCTTCTAGCCCAAAGATCAGCATCATGCAGCCAGTTCCTGACCATTTGATCTGAAATTTGATGATCTGCTGTCATTGACTGGACTGTTGAAGACACAGAAGAAATCGATTCCTGGGGTGATGAGGCATATGAAGCGGTCTTCGGCAGGAGATGCGACTATGGGTCTTCCACTGTGCGGCCAGTCTGAAACTGAACCAGTTTCTTGAAATCGTCTCCAAACATGATTAACGGTGCTTCTAACCACATTAAATTGTCTGGCCACTATACTTTGTGACTGTCTGTAAATGCCCAATGATGTTGTTCTGCAGTGACATGAGCCATATTTGCACACTGAATTTACAAATGAATTGTTTTGAGGAAAATTAATCTTTTATAGGCATTCAGTAATATGGTCAGCGAGTTTTGTGTTCAGTAAGTTTCACGGGATTCTTGTGAACCTGTCATGAGTTATTATCAAAAATGCTGTTTTGACTAGTGTCGGTTTTCTGTGCTCATGAATCATCTACTGAGTACAGTTCAGGTCAGCACACGAAGTTGATGTCCAAGTGAAAGTTTCAGGCAATTTGCCCTTGTCTGATCAGCAAGCTTCAGTTTAAATTGCAACATCATATTTGCTGTGTTTCTTTTTTTTTTAACAGTATATGACAGGGTAGGCCAATAATTCTGTAATCTTCATAATCCTTGGATCCTGATATTTTAGATAGAGGTATACATTTTATAGATTTTAATATAGTAAAGTAAATGTAAAGGTAATCCTTTCATGCCTTAGAAGCACATACGGATATGGCGTTAGTGCCCATATTTTCCTTGACCTGTCAGCACACTAGAGGGTGATATGGTCAATATCACACCTGGCCGCCTTTCCTTCCCCAACTCCAGAAGAAGTTGGGTACCCATTCTACAGCTGGGTGACTGGGATGCCCCTGGCCGGATTCAAACCCCCAACCTTCGCCATGAGAGACCAGTGCACTAACCACTTCACCACTCAGACACCCAGATTTTAACATAGATTTTACCATACTGTCTGGTATTTCTCCACTACATTTAGCATTTTGGTGATTATTTTTACTTCAAAGTCACCAAGAGCTTCTATTTCTTCAATTCTGATATTATCAGGGCCAGCTGGTTTACTTTCTTCATGGTCTAGATTGCATGCGCAACCTCTTCTTCATGTACTTGAGGGCCTTTCAGTTCAGTACTGCTAACCTGTTCAGGTCTTTTCCCTCCATTCATTCATTCATTCATTTGCATGTCCTCTGCCTCCCTAACAGTGCTCCTGTAGGCCTCTCGGTTGTGAGCAAGATGGCCTGCTGCTGATGTATCCATTCGCAGATCTTCAACGATGTCTTTGCCTTGGTCTTTCTCTCCATACAGATCAGAAAAATATTCAGTTCATCTTTCCACTATTGCACATTTTCTCCAATAATACATCACTCCTCTTTGATGTTAGGCACCTTGCTTTATGCTGAACTTCCCTACCAGTTAATTCATTTATACATTCATCCATATCTCTTGTACCCATATTGCATTGTTCCTCTATTATTTTACACTATTCATTTATCCATAATTCTGTTGCAGTCTAGCATTTATTTCTGATTTCTTTATTTAATTTCTTATACTCAACTTGGTTGTTTTAGCTCTCTCTTCCCTTGTTCATTAACTGCAATACCTCCATTGTCATCTGCTTCTTTTTTTTTTTTTTATCCTAGGTACCTTTTCTGTCTCTTGGGTGGAGTCCTCTAGCATATTCCACTGTATTTTTGCAATAGCATTGTACTTATTTTTAATAATAACTTCATATTTGTTCTGTAGCTCTTGACTGTAATAGATTCAAATCTAACCTGATATTTTTGACACTTCATTGTGTTTTTTTTTTAGTCTCACTTTTATTTTTGCCCTCTATTATAATCTGCTCCTAGTAATGCCTTAACTGATAGCATTGCATTTAAAAACCTTTTATTGATCATTATGTAGTCAATCTGACTGCATGTATTATTGTCTGGGCTCTTCCAATCCCATTTTCTTGGGTACTGTTTAAACCAGGTGTTCCTGATTATCATATTACTCATGCTTGCCCATTCTATCAATTTATTGCAGCTTTCATTTCTTTCTCCTTCCCCTGGGAACAACTGTGTTAAGAACACACTTATCGTAACATAGTCTTTGTGAGACAGGGAACATAGATCTGTTTGCTTAAAAACTCTGACCTACTTCTGTAGCCCAGAAACCTGTAGCAATCAACACTAATTGTAATTGTTATTTTTGTAAAATGTAATGTCAAGATGGTGGACAGAATGAAACATGGAGATCGCCAGTGGGGATGAGGAAAGTCTGATGTGAAACCAATGATCCAGGACATGACAAGTCTATGGGTCTTTACAACAATGGCTATTAGAATGATGTAAATAAAACAGAGCCGGCAGAATATAGGTGGCGGGGAATGGATATCATTGAGGCACTCATCGGATTCCTCATCCCAAAGTCAGAGTGTCTCTGTGGAACTGTCTCAAAGCTGTCTGGCCAGCCAGCATTGCATGCTGGATATGACATGGAGAAAGGGCTTAAGTACAGCCACCAGAGGCTGGAAAACAAAGTTTTGGCCAGGCCAGCATACACAACTGTCTTCATGGCAGTCTGAGCAAAACCACAGTCTGCCCTAGCAAAGAAAGGTGGTGAAGTTGGAGGTACCTAGCCAAAAGGTGCATCGCAAAAAATCATGGTACCACACATCATCGCCAGTGCGCATATGAAGAAGATATCTTTATCCTAATCTGTAATTTACAACAATATTTTCATCTCTTAAGTTTCCTACTTTTGCATTAAATTCTCCTAGGATGACTGTTACATCATGTGACTTAGTTTGTTTCATGACTGTCTCCATATTGTAAAATTTCTCAACATCCTCATTTAAGCTGTCTGCTGTTAGTGTATATCTTACATCCTTCCCGTGCCGTTAAATATCACATAGGGCTCGCATAGTTGTTTGCCAAGATTTCCCTGTTCTCAGTAAGTCTTTCATCAAGGAATGTTATGCACACTAAACTGGCTTCTCTTAACAATGTCCTCTTTAGAGTTCACGCCGTCAACCTCTTTTTCTTTGGCCTGGTGTGTTCTACTTGAAAGCTTGTTTTGGTATTCTCTGATTGTTTCTTTTCATCAAATGGCCTACATATGTCCATCTTCTTTTTTTGATTACCCATTAGACAGGTTGTTGTTTGCTCATCTGTCTTATCTCTGCATTGTTCTTGAATTCATTCCACTTTATGCTAAGAATTTTCCTTAGGCATTTGTTTTCAAAAGAGTCTAATTTCTTGTCTATTTCTTAAGTTGATTTCCAGCTTTCGCATGCATAAATGAGGGTGGATATTACATTTGAATTGAATAGTCTTAACTTGGTTTTTGTGCTTATAACTTTTGAATTCCATATGTTCTCAAGATTTTTGAAGGACAATGCTGCTTTTGCAATCCTAATTCTAACTTCCTTCCTGGTGTCACTATCCTGGTCTGTGTAGCTGCCAAGATATGCAAATTGGTTTACTTCATCAACAGCTGTTCCTTCTATGTATATTTTTCCTTCTTGATTAATGAGAAATTTCATAATTTGTGTTTTGTGTTTGTTAATTTCAAGACCTATTTTGCTAGCCAAAGAAGACAGTGAATATGTTTTTTCCTGCATCAGTTTCACATTGTCACTGATAAGAGTTATGTCATCTGCAAAGTAAAGATCTTCTATTTGGGTCCCATCTACCCAATCTATGCCAGTTTTACATGTACAGCATTTTTTCATTCTATGGAACCAAAAAGCAATGGAGATAATATACATTCTTGTTTCACGCCTATTTCAAATCTGAAACCATTCGATCATTCCTTCTTCTGTCTTGACTGCACAAACATATCCATTGTAGAGATCTCTAATGATGTTGACAATTTTAGATGGTACTCCATGTAGTCTTAAAATTCTTCACAATGAATCTCTGTGTATGCTATCAAATGCTTTTTTAAAGTCTATGAAGTTCAGGATTAACGATTTCTGCTTTTCGATATGTTCTTCAAGTATTATTCTTAGAGTAAAGATCTGGCCGAGACAGCTTCTCCCTTTTTGAAATCCTGCCTGTTCTTCTCTCATTGCAGTATCCACTACATCCTTAATTCTGTTCAGAATCACTTTATAAAACGTAATAATACTGAATTAATAATATTAATAATAATGTTGAATAATATTCAACAGCTCCAATTTAATATGACTTCTGGTGTGTACCAAGATGACGACGCTCTTTCTTCCAGCTTGCTGGAAAGTGTATTTTTCATGGTGTGTGCATTCTAAGGGAGAAATCCCTAGTGGGAGTTACCCAGCTCAAGGTGTATCCATGTGATGAAGAGCTAGATGACTGCAGTTTAACCAGTCATTAACACAGAAATGAGTTTTGAACCATGCAACCAATTTCATGCATGTGGGTCCAGAAACCCCTCAAAGGTCTGTCAGCGTTCAGCAGTGAAGTTGACATCAGACACAACAAGAGGTGACATGGCACATTCAGGTAGGAGACAATGACATAAAGTAAGAAGAACAAGGAAAGCCACAGTTAGGTCTAAAGGTACTGAAATGTGCTATTCTCAATAAGTCTTGTTCAGTGGCAACATCATGGCCCTAGAAGAAACATATTTTAGTGACAGGACAGTGAGGACTGCAGGTTTTCACCATTTCTACAACGAGCAGAACCTTGGATGGCCATTCTCATGTGAGACAATTTGGCTGCATCTGAGGCTGATGTGTCTAAGTGGAACAATGATGTCTTGCAGGTGCACACTGTCAGAGTGCAGACTCCAGCCCCACTACTGATCATGAATGTGTATGCCTGTAATGGAAAGGATGACATGCAGAGGTAGAACAGTCTGTTTCCACTGGAGGAGAATAACATCATCTTCTGCGAGGACTTTTATGCAAGAAGCAAGTAGTGGGGTAATATCATTACCAACAAACTTTCAATTTCATGCAGGTAGGTCCTGCCTATCATCCATAAAGAAAGAGCTTATCATCCAGCTTGGAAGAGCACAGTCACTTTCCTTGTGCCATTCTGGTCAAGAAGAGCAGAAATAGAAGCCAGAAAGAAAAGATAAGCACCTTCCAATATGACAACACAGGGCAAGATGCCATCAGCATAATCAGGTGCAGCAAACAGAGCATCCCATACAGGAGACAGGTGAGATGGACATACCCATCATGGTAAAATGAAGACGCTGAGATAGTGGCTGGACATTTGACAGGCTGTCAAAGTATGGCAAAAAGCCAGGAAGACTGGCGGATCACAGTCAGAGTTCTTGAAGGCCCTGAAAGATGAGGTAAACAAAATGATGATGCCTTTCAAATCATGTGCAAAGCAGGTTAAGACTGCAAAATGGGACGAATTCTGCAAAAAAATGTGCTTTGAAATGTCCCTTATGACATTCTGGCATCTTCATCAGTGTATTATTGGCACCACATGATGCAGAGGGATCCCAGAGCTTCAAAGCACAGACCAGACATAGCAGAAATCTGATGAGAGCAGAAGAAGGGCCCTCCTTGCATGCTACATGGACCAGATCGACCAGAATGACAAAGCTGCAAGACTCAGAGTTAAAATAATAATCACAGAGCTGTGAGAAGATGATGCTGGACAAAGAACATACCATCACAATGGAGGCCATTTGTGCAATGCTCAAAAGATTGTGCAAAACTGCCCCTGGTCCATATGGCAACTGATATGATGATATAAGCAACCTGTTAAGACAATGACATGGAGGACATGGCCAAAAAGTTCATTGAGTTTGAGAGTGGCCAGATAAAACAGAAATGGCTACACAGCTACCTGCTACCACTGTCAATGCCAAACAAAGACCCTTTCTAGATCAGGCTACTGAATTATCACAATGCAGAACACTTTTGCATGTAAAATTGCTGATGACTTGAAAGGGCATTACATGTTCCTGTCCACATTTGGAGGATATAGGAGTAAACAAGAGACATGGTTCAATGCTGCAGTTTTTGCTCATGATTCCTTCAAAGGATTTCAGGCCAAAGTAGAGACATGACCAGCCATAATATATTTTGAAAATGAGTACAACTACCTAATGCATGTGCTTCTTAGACTTACAGGTACACCCTTTCCTCATTAGACAGATAGATAGCTGCAGCCCTGTTCCACTGGTAGGTGGTTCTCTGATGAAGCAGTTGGTCTACTGAGTCAATATGTCCATTTTTGCAAGAAGATTCTCACCAGACTTATTCAGTGTGTACACTGAGACAATCACTAACAACTTGCTGGGAAGGGAAGGACTCTTGCTTATGATATTCTAATATATTAACAGGCAAGAGACAGACAGGAGACTGTCAATGGATTGTGAAGCAAACTTGATCACATTTCTTCCTGGCATGACATTTCTAATAGTGGTCAACCCTACAAGAGCATCAGTGAGTAGCCATATCATTAATACCAATATGTCTGTTGTGAGACTGGGCGTTGAGGATGTGACCAGAACCAACTTGATAACATATCTGGGAGTGAAGTTTGATTGCAGTTTGTATTTTAATGAACATGTTGACCACGTGATAACAAAAGCTCACAATGGCAGTGAAGGTAATGGTGGCTGCCAACATTAAGCTCAGGCTACTAATACTTCTGTACCAGGGGCTCATCCTTTAACTCACTGAATACGTCCTAGCCATCCTCACTATTAGCTTCACACAAACTGAATAATTTTAGAAGGTGCAAAATGAAGTCATGGGCATTGTCTTGGGGTGTACAAGCGACACTTACTGTGTAGTGTTGAGATACCTCCTTGATCTCATCACCATTAATCACAGGATTAAGATCTAGAGGGCACGTGCATACCTTAAGATAAGTACAAAGGGCACCCATTGTCTGGCCACTACACTTTGTGACTGTCCAGTCTGTAAATGTCCAATGATGTTGTTCTGTAGTGAGATGAGCTATACTTGTGCACTGAATTTACAAATTAATTGATTCGAAGCACCAAGAGCTCCTCAAAGAAAACGGTGACAGGCTAAGAAGGGCAAATAATGGATGGATCATGCAGAAGATGTTATCAAGCAACTCTGTGAACCTGACAACATCAGCCTTGGAAAGGAATGGGTACCTGTGCCTCTGACGTTCAGCAGCACTTTCTCTTGTATTGTCAAGCTTTACAAGAGAATCTGCTTGTAGAGGTCAATGTCTCATCAGTGAAAATTCCAGTGAAGCAGATGCTGCTTTATACACTGATGGATCCATTGTATGACACCAGTGGAGTGCATGGGCATTTACAGGAAATTCAGCAGGCAGAACAATCCAGGAAGCCAGTGGTGCCTTCGCTATGACCACAAGCAGCATGATGATGGAGGTGACAGAGATGACGAAAGCAATGGTCTGGTTGGAAGTCATAGAACTATGCCCGTGTCTGCATACTAAGTGATTCACTGACTATGATCAGAAGGTCACGGAAGGCTCTGTATGCAGACAGTGACTTGAGTCATTACAGAAATTAATGATTTGCAGAGTCACCTTCATCTATGTCCCTGGGGATGCCGGCATTCAGGGAAATGAGAGAGGTGATAGGCTCACCGGCTCTGCCATCACTGAAGATGGACAACCACTGGATCAAGCTGATATTGTTAAAGCACTCAAAGAGACAGGCAGAGTGGAGGACTTTGAGAGCTGCAAATCCATAGTTCAGACAGAGAGCTGGGAGTACAAACTGACACAGCCAGGAACAAGAGGCATACTGGATATGCGAGAGGACTTGACCTACACAGGATGGGCAGTATCAGCTACAGGATGCTAATGGATATGTTGGGGGGGGGGGTGAATCTGAGCACCTATGGACATGTCCAGAGTGCACTGATGATGATTCAAACCATAAACTACTGAATTAATTAGTGATGAAATCAAAGCCTGAACAAGGATAGGAAATACAACATACTTTTAGGTCGAAAATTCTAACTTTAACATACAACACACATTGTGCTAAGGATTGGTTTTTCTCCTGCCCGTTGCCAAAAAATGTAACTTGTTTTGTGTCTTCATCATACATGACTTTTCAGTCATGGCAGTACACATGTGTGTGCATGAAACATGTGAATATCGTTACCCCCAAAATTCGACTTCAGCAAAGCACATGGCAAAATCTAATTTTCGAGATGTGTAAGAAAGGTGGTCATTTGAAGTGTTCACACTAAATATGATGCACTGACAAGTAACAGAAGGCCATTTGGCTGATTCTGTGATGAGAAAAGATGTAGCAATGCTGGAAATGTGCACCTCACAACAGCAAGTTACTAAAGGCCTAAATGTCAGTCAAAGAATGATTTTCTGGATGTGGAAGGTGTACCCGACAATGGGTTCTGTACACCGAATGCATTCCTAAGGTGAACAATGCTTGATGACACTCTTCTGGCACAATGTGACTCTTTCACGAATACCACTCAACTCAGATGTATCAGCCAACTGAATTTGCACTCAAACTGTAAGAAATAGGTTTCATGATGCTGGCCTTGTCTAGAGCAGCTGCAATTTGCACCACTTTGTTAAGAAACCACAGGCAAGCCAGTCTACGATGGGCAAAGGAACATGTAAATTGGACTGTTGCTGACTGGGCCCCTGTCTTGTTAACAGGTGAGTACAGATTTTGTCTTGACTGAAGGAGAGGGTGAAGATGAAAAAATGAGCATTTTTACAACCATAATGTGGTCCAACATGAAAGCTATGGAGGTGGCCCAATCTTACTGTGTGGAGCAATCAGCATACAGGGTAAAATGGACCTACATCTTCTAGAATGACCCAGTGAGTGGAGTTCAGTACTGCAATGAAATCCTCGACCTTGGTGTCAGACCATACACTGGTGCCATCGGTCCTGAGTTTACTCTTATGGATGATAATGCAAGGGCTCATGTGCCAGGCTAGTAGACCAGTACTTGGAAGCTGAAGCCATCGAGCACCTGGATTGGCCAGCTTAATATCTGGACTTTCCAATTGTGCAAGCCTGGGATATGCCTGGAAGTGCTCTTCACACCAGAATATACCAGCCTTCTATCGTTCAAGACCTGACAAATGCCTTTCAACAGAAGCGGGCAAGAATTCCACAGTGGCATATCAGAAACATCATTTGCTGCATGAGGAGGCATTGTCAGGATGTCATCAGTGCAAGATGCTACTAACAACTCATCTGTTTTCTTTACAACATTCCTGGACATGATTTTGCAACATTTTCTGGACTGTGTTACACTGAAAATAATGTGACATTTTACGGGATGGGGACCTTTTGAAGCCAAAGACATGCATGTTGGCATGCTTCTGTGTATTTATTTGTTTTGGATCCTTTTCGCTAAGTCTCAGTAATTTACACTATGTCATTTGACCTTGTCGTGAGTAGTATATAAAACTGTCTTAAGATCTCATGTCTTCAGTCTCTTCCCTATGCATTAGGCAAAGCAGCTGTTGCTTTTGGTGGGTTGTGGTGGTGAGGAGATGGCATGACATTTTGTTTTGGTTAACTGTGGTAATGTTCTGGTCAAAATAGAATTCTGTGTAAATGATATAAGAAACCCTGACATGACATGCCATGGCATGGCTGGCAGGCAGGCATGCATGCACACACATGCACAGAGTCATTTGCAAAAGTTTAAGACGACTTGTTGTTTTTATGAGATTTCAGTCAAATGCAACATATCTTTCCTGTATTGTGCAACTAAGTATTGATGTTGCATCATATTATGTTAGGAGCTATTTACAGAGTAGGGGCGAGCGTTCGGGTGTCAGTCCACTTCTTGTTTTAATGCTGAGAGGTTGTGTATATATTTTATGTGTAGTTAAAAAAGTTACGGTCGCCTTACTTATTTAACTTGTATACAGTGGTACCTCAGGTCATGAAAAAATCGGCCCACAAACACAATTTCTGGAATAAATTTTGACTCGACCCGGGAACAATGTCTCGCTCGGGAACAGCATCAGTTGTACTCAGGTTTGCGCGCTGTCAACATTGTTTGTAGTTGCATTGTTCTTGATACAATTTTTTTTTTGTTGCTTTTTGCATTAAATTAACCCTCATTATGGCTACCAAGAAAGTGAAAAGTGTTAGTGACAGTAGTGTAAAGAAGCCTGTGTATTACAGTAGAAATGAAGAAGGAAATGATAACTAAACATGAGAATGGTGTTCGTGTTTCTGATCTCACCAAGCAGTACGGCATGGCTAAATCTATGATCTGTACAATCTTAAAGAACAAAGATGTGCCCTAACAAAACTGTGACCAGCACAGCAGTGGATATTTTAAATGACAATGTGATGTCCCATTTTCAGAAAATTGTCCAACAAAGAAAAAGACAAATGTCTCTGCATCATTATCTTTTGAAAACACCAGCCACTGAGCCAGCAATCGAGCCACTTCCCATGATGAAAACAAGAGAAAAAAACACCAGAAATACCTACACAGTTGCCCGATGTTATTATGGAATGGGACTCTCCTTCGAAGGAGCAGTCTTCCTCCTCCTTCTCTACCATCTACCTGTGCCAGCAACTACCAGCCACAAAGGTAAAGTTATACTGTATATTTTTTTTTGCCACACATAAATCCATAAAAAAGTAAAAAAACAATAAGTTTCTGGGGCGGGCAAACGGATTAATTGGATTTGCATTAATTTCAATGGGAAAAATTGTTTCGGTTCGTGAACAGAGTTAAAGAATGAATTAAGTTCGTGACTCGAGGTACCATTGTACTGAGAATATAATGAGAAATGTAAGATTATGGTGCTGTAAACATTGGAGGTTATGAAATACCAGAGATTAGATATGCTAATGACAAAGTATTATTGTCTCCAACACCAAAAAGAATGGACAAGCTAATTATGTCAGTCCGTTAGAATAACGAAGAGCAAAACCTCTATCTTAATGTGATGAAAACTAAATTGATGACAACTGACAAAACAAACAAGGCAGCTGAAATATGTATCAACGAGGAAAAATTGGAAGAAGTGGAGAGTTTTGAATATCTTGGATCATTACTAATAATGAAGATACAATGAGGGAAATTAAAAGGAGGACATCTATCGCTCTTCAAAAAATAAAACAACTAAAGCTGTGAAGAGGGACAGACAGAACTACAAAAATAAGGTTTTTAAGGGCATGCATCTTTCCCATCACAACCTATGCTTGTGAGACTTGACACATAACAAAACAGCTGAGAAACACATATATGCTTTTGAATGTAAATGCTATAGAAGAGTCTTCCAAATATGAACACAAAAAAGAACAAATATATCCATACTACAAGAACTTAATATTGAAGAAGGTTGGCTAGTTCATTCACTCATTTGCATGTCCCTTGTGGAACTTTGCCTCCCAAACAGCACTCCCGTAGGCCTCTCGGTTGTGAGCAAGATGGCCTGCTGCTGTTGCGTCCATCTGTAGATCATCAACGATTTCTTGCAGCCATCTTCGTTTTGGTCTTCCTCTTTTTCTTTTTTCCCATTATGTATCCCTCCAGTATGGTCTTCTCCAAATTATCATGACATTTAATATGTCCAAAATATTTAAGTTTTCTCTCTTTAATCCTCTTTACTAGCCAGCCTTCTTCAATATTAAGTTCTTGTAGTATAGATATATTTGTTCTTTTTTGTGTCCAAGATATTTGGAGAACTCTTCTGTAGCATTTACATTCAAAGGCATTTATGTGTTTCTCATCTGTTTTGTTAAGTGTCAACGTCTCACAGGCATATGTTGCGATGGGAAAGATGCATGCCCTTAAAAATCTTATTTTTGTAGTTCTGTCTGCTCCTCTCCACAGATTCTTTAGTTGTTTTACTTTCTGAAGAGCAATAGATGTCCTCCTTTTAATTTCCCTCATTGTATCTCCATTATTAGTTAGCAGTGATCCAAGATATTCAAAACTCTCCACTTCTTCCAACTTTTCTTCATTGATATATATTTCAGCTGCCTTGTTTGTTTTGTCAGTTTTCATCACTTTAGTTTTATTTGCATTAAGATAGAGGTTCTGCTCTTCCTGTTCTTACGTACTGACATAATTAGTTTTTCCATTCCTTTTTGTGTTGTGGATAGTAACACATCAGCATATCTAATCTCTGGTATTTCATAACCTCCAATTGTTATGGCATCGTAACATTCTTTATCTTCTCTAACATTCCTCATTATATTTTCAGTATACAAGTTAAATAAGTAGGGTGACAATATGCACCCCTGACGGACCCCTTGTTTTATGTCAAACCAAGTTGTTGTTTCACCATTTATTCTTACTGCTGCTTGTTGGTCTAGATACAGCAGTGATGTTAATTGTATCAAATGTGTTGGAAATCCCATTTTTTTCATTATTTCCCAAAGTTTCTGGTGTTGTACACAATCAAATGCCTTTGAGTAGTCTATAAAGGATAAATATAGATTCACATTAACTCTCATAGATTCACATTAACTCTCTGCATTTCTCTATTATTAATCTTAGATTGAATATATGATCTCTTGATCCTCTTCCTTGCCTGAAACCAGCTTGGACCATATTGACTTCTTCTATTTTCTTACGAAGTCTACCCATTATGATTTTTAACAGAATTTTACTGGCATGACTAATCAGGGCAACAGTTCTGTAGTTTGTGCATAATTTCAGGTTACCCTTTTTTGGCAGTGGTAAGAATACAGTTCTTTTCCATTCTTTTGGCCAAATACCTGAATGCCATATCTTTTTGCACAGTGCATGATAGATTGTTGCACACTCCTTTCCTCCCGCTTTAATAAATTCAGCTGTTATCTCATCACATCCTGGTGATTTACCATTTTTCAGATTCTTTATTGCCCATAAAACTTCTTCTATTGTCGGCTGGCTAGTAAAGAAGATTAAAAAGAGAAAACTGAAATACTTGGACATATTATATTAAACATCATGAGAATTTGGAGAAGACAGTCTTGTAAGGGTAAGTCAGTCATGTGCATGTCTCTTTCAGAACTCTGACTCCCTAACAGCTCTCTTGAAGGCCTCTCGGTTGTAAGCAAGATGCCTTGCTGCTGATGGAAATCATCAACAATGTCTTGCAGACATCTTTGCCTTGGTCCTCCTCTCTTTCTTTTTCCCACCGAATTAAAAAGGGGAAGATAAAACAACATTTAGTGTAAGTTAGAGGGCAACAATAGTGACTTTATGTCATGAACAATACTTTGAATGTGAAATAAGCAGAAAGGTGAATGTTAGCAAGACTGCTGTTCATAATGTGATCATGAAATAGTGAGATACTGGTGATTTCAGTGACTGAAGGAGAAGTGGACATCCCAGGAAAGCAACCCCATGTGATGAATTGTTATTCGTTCTCCAAGGAGTTTGTGCAGGAAAATCAGGGCCATTCTACAATCAGCAGGAACATATATTAATACTAGTACTGTTTCCCGACATCTCTGTGACTAATTTGGATTAAAATTACATAAACTTGTGAAAAAAAACCTACCGTAACCCCATTAATGAAAAAGAAAAGACGAGTTGGTAAACATCATAAATCATGACTGCTGAGAAATGGAGTCAAGTTCTTTTTTTTCTGATGAAAAATTTGCCTCACGTGTATCACACGTTCAACAGCCAAAGTGTAAAATATTTCATGACAAATATATCCTCAGTCAGATGATATGTGGTGAAATGTCAAAATCCAATACTGCTTCATTACACTTTCTGCCAAAGGGAACTACAATGACTGTCCCTTGTTAAGTGGAAATGTTAAAAGATGATCTAGTAACTCACATGACAGTGCACAGATGCTCAATTTATGGACGATGGCACCTATGCATAGATCCAAAGCTATGAAGGACTACCTGACGAGGAGCAAAATTACTGTGCTTGACTGGCCGAATAATAGTTCCGACCTCAACCCATGGAGAATTTGTGGACTCTTTTAAAGGATAAGGTTGCAGAAAACAGCCATCAAATTCCTTATATCTGATTGAAGCAAATAAAGTATATTTTGTGCACTGACATTTCACATGACTACTGCAAATCCCTAACTGACAGAATGCCACATCATTTTCTATCTGTAAGAAAAAACAAACGTTGCCATATTGAGTGTTGATACCAGTGGCTTTTTGTTAAATTAAAATTGTCTCGTTTAGTTTCAAATTCAGCACAATTCAAATTATATGGTTCAGTTTTTGATTGAGGACATGAAAAATAAAACCTATCTTGAGCAAGATAAATGCATATAATGTGAAGGAGGAAAAAAAAATTGGGAAAACATGCTACATCAGCAGAATTAAGTAGAAGATACTAATTAACGTGGATCAAGTTGGATTTCTTTTCAAGCACATCCACTGAGTAATAGATAAGAATTCCATACATGACTGACACACTAACAGCTATGACCAGTGCTGTCATAAGTTCATTCCCCACTGTGTTCTGTAACAACTTTTTGAAAACTTGGGATCTGCAAAGGTAGCTATCTTATTCTCATAGTTTTTAGAAACTGAAGTCCATCAGCACAGAGGATTGTCTGAACTGTCTTTGCACGGCTTTCAACTTCTTAAGTTGGTAGTGACAGGTCAGATTATTTTCTCAGATTTGGCTGAAGGCAATCTGAATATGTTTTTATTTTAATATAGTTAGACTGGATTGGTTAAATTTTAAAAAAAAGCAAAAACTGCTTCAGAATAACATATTTTTTCTTTCTTTCTTTTTTTTTTAAAATCAACTATTTCTTGTGTTTGTTCTCATAAAATGGACATGTAAAAACAGCCTGCCATTCCATAAAGTGGTGGAAAAGGGCCCTGCAGTCTACTTTGTCCCTCTACCTCAACCTCCAATGACAGCCTTACTGACTGAAGAGGAAGGAAGAATGCAACAAAGGCTTACAAAAAACAAAGAGCAGACTAAAAATCTATGCATAAAGAAAAATAGATAAAACAACATCCAAATGCAAAAATAGATGAATACTATAAAATCTCAAGAAACAGCCAAGATATAATCTTCTGATCAATAACTGACCACTGTAGGGTGAGATATCTACACTATATGCTGAAAATTATCTGAACAGACTTATGTGCCTCTGACAAAAAGACATAGATGGCACACCATATCCTAAAGAGATGCTAGCTACACAATCTTCCCCAGCTCCAGAAGCTGGATATCCATTTCTACTTGGGTGTCTGGGATGCCTCCAATCAGACTTGAACTGATGAATAGAGAATGTTTAACAAGATTTGGAAAGAAGAAAAGGTCCCTTCTAATTGGAAAAAAGGAATCATTGTTAATATAACCACTGGGTCATTCATGTGCCCCTCACCTGCAAGACAGATGCTATATAACACCACCGTAAGTTTTAATGGACAACTCATTCATATGTTAACAAGTGAATTATAAGCAGGATACTTGAAAGACTTAGTCTGACAGCATACAAGTTTTAAACCAAAGAAATCTAGATCTCTGTCAGTTGGTAAGGGGAAAATAGTAAAGTAAAATATATGTGGCTAACCAAAAAATTCCAGCAGTTGGAGAAGAGTCGGTGAAAAGTCTAGATAAATTGTAAGATATTTCAAGGAAGAACACAGTCACAGTCAAGGAGATCAATGACGTAGCAGAAGATGGACTAAACACTTCAGATAAAAATAACATCCTAGGAAAATTTAAGACGTGATGCCTCCAGTGCATGCTGATACCCAATTTGCTGTGGCCACTATTCATTTACAAGGTAAGTACTAGCACAGTGGAGAAGATGGAGAGGAAAGTCAATAAGTATAAAGGGAAATGATGCAGCATGTCACTGCAACTGATGGACATGGCATTTCACTACAAAAAAAGCAAGCTGTTATCATTCAAGTCTTTACAGAGGAATCAAAGACAGAGAAAAATACTTACAATGATGGTACTTGACTCCACCAACACTGTGGTGCAAAAAGTGCAACTTTGCACTAAAAAACTAGAAGAAAATGAGAAAGTGGCAACAGTATGAGAAACACCTGAACCAACTGAGTGGAACTGGATCATAATGATATTAAGAAAGGAAGGGTACATAATGAGAAAGAGAGGAAGACCAATGTGAAAATGGCTGCAAGACGATGATCTGCGAATGGACGCATCAGCAGCAGGGCACCTTGCTTTACAACCGAGAGACCTACAGGAGAGCTGTTAGGGAGGCAAAGTTCTGCAATGGACATGCAAATGATATCAAGAGTTGGTAGCAAGAAGGTTCAAAATTCAGACTCTAGGTTCACTGCAATACAGAACATCTCTCATAGATGTAAGGGTTTATAGGGGTGCAGATGTCAACAAGTGATCACAACCTGTGCATAGGGAAAATAAAACTAAAAATTGAAAAGCCAACACAAGAAATCAGTACACAGAAAGATAAACACCCACAGCCTACAAGAAGAAAATACTAACATTAATTTAAATCAGGAACTTGCCAATCATTCCAAAACACCCAGTGAAGTTGAGGAGACAGGTATAGATCAATTATGGAATTCTTACAGAACAGCCATAATCACAGCAGAAAAAGCAAGCCCTGGACTGAAAAAACCAAATAGAAAAGCATAATCATCATCATCATGTGCCGTGCCGACTGGCGTTGGCTATTATGCTTCTCCAGAGTACCCGATCCTTCATGCAGGCCATCAGTTCAGTTGGTGATCTCCTCTCACACCATCCCATCAGGATGTCCAGTATCATTTCTCTTGGTCTTCCTCTTGATCTTCTTCCTTCTATTTTTCCTGTTGTTATAATATTTTCAATGCCCCCTCTTCTCATTGCATGTCCTATGAAAGTACATTGTCTCTCTCTTATCTTTTTGACAAGGTTTTTTGTCTCTCCAGCTCTTCTCATACATTCTTCATTAGTTATTTTTGCTGTCCAGGGGATTTGCAACATTCTTCTAATAAACCACATTTCTGCTGCTTCAAATGATTTTTGTGCAGACTTGCCTATTGTTCATGATTCACTTCCATATAACAAGATAGGTTCAATATAGCATTTTAGGACTCGTTTTCTAACATTCATTGATAAAGATGTGTTAGCTAATATGTTTCTCATTCTCTGAAATGCAGTCTTTGCTTGGCCTATTCTGTTCCTAATTTCTGTTCTGCATTTCCCATCTGAAGTTATTACTGCTCCAAGGTATTTGAATTTCTGCACCTGCTTTAGAATAGTTCTATTTAATTTAATACTGCATGCTGGTGAAGCATGGATATCAGATAAAACATGGAAGTATATACATGAAAGACAAGCAGCCAAATTAGACATGTTGAATGCAAAAACAGCTCTTGGAAAAGATCTGGCGAAAGCAACATACAAAGAAATAGACAAGAAAGTAAAAAGTTCAGCTAGAAGGGATAAAAGCGAATACATAGACAATATGGCGAAAGAGGCAGAAAAAGCAGCAAAAACAGGAGACAGCAAAACTTTACATAACATACAAAAGAGGCTAACAAGTACTATTACATCTAAAGAAAGACCAATCCTTAGCAAAACTGGAACCCTATTAACATCAAATGAAGACCAAAAGCAAAGATGGGTTGAACACTTCCAAGAAATATTTAATCGACCACACCCAAAAGAATTGTTAAACCTTGAAACCGACTTACCAGCCCCACAACTAAATGTCAACCTAGATGAAATTAAATTGCATGAAACTGAAACAGCAGGGAATTTAATGGCTAACAACAAAGCTGCAAGTGAAGATGAAATAACAGCCGA
Organism: Achatina immaculata; assembly: GCA_009760885.1. Classification (NCBI taxonomy): domain Eukaryota; kingdom Metazoa; phylum Mollusca; class Gastropoda; order Stylommatophora; family Achatinidae; genus Lissachatina; species Lissachatina immaculata. Next base: position 39,468,987 of record CM019691.1, on the reverse strand, counting down.
AATCCTAAAAGCTATCAATAGTGACAACATGAGACAACTAAGAGAATATTTAACAAGATTTGGAAAGAGGGAAAGGTCCCTTCTAATTGGAAAAAAGGATTCATTGTTAAAATACCAAAAAAAGGCATGTGACTGTAACAACTGGAGAGGAGTTACCTTAATATCAGTTGTGTCAAAAGTATTTTGCAAAGTCATTTTGAATAGACTTAAAGATATAGTGGATACTGCAATGAGAGAAGGAACAAGCAGAATTTTGAAAAGGGAGAAGCTGTCTCGATCAGATCTATAATCTCAGAATAATACTTGAAGAACATATTGAAAAGCAGAAACCATTAATACTGAATTTCATAGACTTTAAAAAGGCATTTGATAGCAAACACAGAGATTCATTATGGAGAATTGTATGTCTATATGGAATACCATCTAAAATTGTCAACATCATTAAGGACTTATACAATGGATATGTTTGTGAAGTCAAGACAGAAGAAGGGATGAGTGAATGGTTCCAGATTGAAACAGGTGTGAAACAAGGTTGTATACTGTTTCCTTTAGTTTTTGGAATTACAATAGACTTCATAATGAAAAGATGATGCACAGGTAATGACTGGGTACATGGGACCCAACTAGAAGATCTTGATTTTGCTGATGACATAACTCTTATCAGTAATAATGTGAATTCCATGCAAGAAAAAACAGATAGCCTGTCCTCACTGGCTAGCAAAATAGGACTTGAAATTAACAAGGAAAAAACAAAAATAATGAAAATTCCCCTTAATCAAAATGGAAAAATACACATAGAAGGGACAGATATTGAAGAAGTCAATCAATCTGCATACCATGGCAGCTACATAGACCAGGATGGTGATGCTAGAAAGGAAGTTAGGATCAGAATTGCAAAAGCAGCATCAATCTTCAAGAATCTTGAGAACATATGGAATTCAAAAGTTATAAGCACAAAAACTAAGTTAAGACTATTCAATTCAAATGTAATATCCACCCTCATTTATGCATGCGAAAGCTGGAAAACAACTAAAGAAATAGGAAAGAAATTAGACTCTTTTGAAAACAAATGCCTAAGGAAAATACTCGGCATCAAGTGGAATGAATTCAAGAACAATGAAGAGATAAGACAGTCTCATGGGTGATGGGGAAAAGGAGATGGACATATGTTGGTCACTTGATGAGAAGAAATGATCAGAGAATCCCAAAACAAGCTATCAAGTGGAACACAACAGGCCAAAGAAAAAGAGGCAGAGCGCGTGAAACTCTGAAGAGGACACTGTTAAGAGAGGCCAAATTTAACAGGCATAAAATCCTTTGATGAGGTTGAAAGACTTGCTGAAGACAGGAAAAATTGGCGAACTATTTTGCGAGCCCTATGTGACGTTTAATGGCACGGGAAGGACAGCCCCATATATACTATGCCACATGCTGCAGCATCCACCCAATAGTTTGTTTGGTAATAGTGTGTTATTTTGCTATTAGTGAGTTATTTGTTTACGTTTTTTGCCACACAGTTCAGACTTCATGTCCCAGCTCCAGCAATCCCTTCACAGCTACATTGTCCTTCCATTCCCACTTTTTATTTCCCCACAGTATGTCAATACAGCTTTAGCAATGTCACCTTTGTCCATTTTAGCTTGTCCAGCAAGTCTATCTGCCACTTCATTGCCATGTACTCCTGCATGCCCTGGACAGTAAAGCCACTTAGGCTTCTCACAGTTGACTGGCTTAACAGATGAACTCATTCTCTTCAAAGCAATTTCTTCTCAGTTTTATGAAGCATAATCTGTGAATCCGTCACAACGAAACCAGAAACCATTAACCATATCATGGCCAACTAGTCATTCCATTGGCAGTGACACAGCCTCAGTTTCCATTCTCACGCTTGATGCCATGACTTCAAAGGCTCCTGAACCCCGTGCCGTTACCCTCCCATTTTGGTAGACAACAAAACCCCAACCACTTCTGCTGTTCCAAGTCACTGTGCCATGTGTATATACTACTGTGTGAAGACCTACTGGATGAGATTTTGAACCCAAAGTTCAAATGCCCCATGTGCCCAGTCTTGACATTCAAGGCCCTTCTGTATAATAACTTCTGTTAGCTGAGGTTGGTTCTGTACCTGTAATCAATCATTGCCTTCAGGCATCTCATCTGGATTGCAAATTTACTTTATTGTATCCTGAGCCTCAGCCATCAAGGATCTGCCTCTTTTGATGTTGTCTTCCCTTTATCAACCCCAGCTCCATATGGAGATGGTCCTTCATGCCAGCAACCCTGATGTAAGACTTTACCTGAGCATACATGTGTTTAGACCTTAATAAACTCAGCATATCAAGCAGAAACCACATGGCCACCACCATATCCCTGGTGCTACAAAGACCACTCTCACTGCCTCATTCTATATACACTTTAGTCTGTTCAGCTGTTCACTGGATAGGGTGAATAGGCCAAGATCATACTCTAATGGTGACTTCATCACCACTTGCATCAACAAGAATAGAGTGCACTGTGGAAAGGATCATGAACCCATTAACCTAACTCAGAATATCATTAGGGAGCCAAGCTAGAGCAGTGGATTAGACACTTGCTGACCAAGCGACCTAGTTCCGATTTCCTCTTACCACGTGGTGGCGGTCAAACCACGGGTCACAAAAAACTCCTGGGGTTCACCCAGCCTCAAGAAAAAAATGGGCACCAGGGTTAACGTTCTTGGAAGGAAGATGAATGGCACTGCTAGCTATGGAGTTTGTGTTGATGGCAACACTAGTCTGCAGTTTCTGGTCAACTGAGAATACTTATGGTTTGACTGTGTGTAATGATGCTGGTTCACAACTCATACCTTTGTCTTTACCCTAACTGCTCCTAAAGCTTTCCTGGCTTCTTGTACTGCATTGTGGATGTGCAAAGGACAAGGAATGATCAAATGTGATCCTTAAATACTGTATGAAATGTGTTAATATCTTGGTCCTGACGCTTCACAATCAGAACTTCAGATCCTAAAACTGTTATTTAATGTGCACCACAGGATGCTGGCTTTTTCTGGGTTTATCACATCATTGTTATCCTCATACCAGCTTGTTACCTGATACACCCTGTTTTGTAGTCTTGTGGCTTATTCCTCTCGATACCTCTCATGCTCATATATTAATATATCATTAGCTTAGTCAGTGCTCGTTCCTCCCCCCCCCCCACTGTTCCCAAATAACAGCACAATGTCAGTAGAATATACATTGAATAGCACAGGAGACAAGATGGTAGCAGATCTACAACATTTAAAGGGATGAAGTGATGAAATAATAAATACACAGAATGAAAACAAAACACTTTTTTAAGGGGGTGCTAAACAGCATAGTTCATTGATACACTGTTCTTTCATGGCTAGACGGCTGCTTGTCCTACCGGAGTCTGTGGTTCGAATCCCAGGTAATTATTTTGTGATTTTTCTTTCTCTCATGTCTAAAAGTGCTTTGTCTACAATTTTTTTGAGTTTCAACTTGTGTTCGTCAAAGACTGAGTTAAGTGTTCATTCATTTAATTTATTTATTATTTCTTTAACTTAGGATTCTTGTGAATCTATACTTTGTCTCCTCTCTCTGTTTCTTCATCCTGTTTGTGTTTGTATGATTAAGGCTAACACCGAAACGTCACAGCTTTGTGGTCGTTAAGTAATAAAGCTGTTCCTACTTTTTTCCTAGTTTAAACATAATACACAATGTGGTTGTTGCTTGTCCTCCATTCTTGCACATGTGAAGCCAATCTCTAAGTTTACTTTTATTATTTGCTTTTTTTTTTACCAGCCAATCGGAGATTGATTTTGGAATTCCCCATATAAACATTTCCTAGAGTACTTTATAAGAATAAATGCATTCAAGCATTTTTCAACTCATTCAACCTATCCTTTGAAAATGTATCACACATATCCAAATTTATTTGGGACAGCTGTCTGTATTATGATTTTGTAATGCCATGTCAAGTCACAACTCAAAGTAGGAACCAACTGTGAACTTTTATTTTTCATCCCTATGAACTTGTGAAATGGATCTCATCCTCCAGGTTAATACATGTGGCTGGTAAAATTATGTGAACTAAACAGTTTCTCTTCACTTAACACTTAAGTTACTTTGAACCCTCTAATTTTTCAAGTTATTAAAAGTCAATTCATTCATTCATTCATTCATTTGCATGTCCCTTGCGGAACTTTGCCTCCCAACAGTACTCCTGTAGGCCTCTCGGTTGTGAACAAGATGGCCTGCTGCTGATGCATCCATTTGCAGATCCTCAATGATGTCTTGCAGCCATCTTCGCCTTGGTCTTCTTCTCTTTCTTCTTCCCATTATGTACCCTTCCAAGACAGTCTTCTCTAAATTATCATGACATTTCAAGTGTCGAAAGTATTTAAGTTTTCTCTCTTTAATCCTCTTTACTAGCCAGCCTTCTTCAATATTAAGTTCTTGTAGTATAGATATATTTGTTCTTTTTTGTGTCCAAGATATTTGGAGAACTCTTCTGTAGCATTTACATTCAAAGGCATTTATGTGTTTCTCAGCCGTTTTGTTAAGTGTCCACATCTCACAGGCATGTATGGCGATGGGAAAGATGCATGCCTTTAAAAATCTTATTTTTGTGGTTCTGTCTGCTCCTCTCCACAGATTCTTTAGTTGTTTTACTTTCAGAAGAGCAATAGATGTCCTCCTTTTAATTTCCCTCATTGTATCTCCATTATTAGTTAGTAGTGATCCAAGATATTCAAAACTCTCCACTTCTTCCAGTTTTTCCTCATTGATACATATTTCAGCTGCCTTGTTTGTTTTGTCAGTTGTCATCAATTTAGTTTTCTTTGCATTAAGATAGAGGTTTTGCGCTTTGCTGTTCTTACGGACTGATATAATTAGTTTTTCCATTCCTTTTTGTGTTGTGGACAGTAATACTGTGTCATCAGCATATCTAATCTCTGGTATTTCATAACCTCCAATTGTTATGGCATCATAATATTCTTTGTCTACATCTTCTCTAACATTTTTCATTATATTTTCAGTATACAAATTAAATAAGTAAGGTGACAATATGCATCCCTTACGGATCCCTTGTTTTATGTCAAACCAAGTTATTGTTTCACCATTTATTCTTACTTCTGCTTGTTGGTCTAGATACAGCAGTGATGTTAATTGTATCAAATGTGTTGGAAATCCCATTTTTTTCATTATTTCCCAGTTTCTGGTGTTGTACACAATCAAATGCCTTTGAGTAGTCTATAAAGGATAAAAATAGATTCACATTAAACTCTGCATTTCTCTATTATTAATCTTATATTGAATATATGATCTCTTGATTCGCTTCCTTGCCTTAAACCAGCTTGGACCATACTGATTTCTTCTTCTATTTTCTTTCGAAGTCTACCCATTATGATTTTTAACAGAATTTTATTGGCATAACTAATCAGGGCAACAGTTCTGTAGTTTGTGCATAATTTCAGGTTACCCTTGTTTGGCAGTGGTAAGAATACAGTTCTTTTGCATTCTTTTGGCCAAATACTTGAATGCCATACCTTTTTACATAGTGCATGATAGATTGTTGCACATTCCTTTCCTCCTGCTTTAATAAGTTCAGCTGTTATCTCATCACATCCTGGTGATTTACCATTTTTCAGATTCTTTATTGCCCATAAAACTTCTTCTATTGTCTGTTTGGGTTCTTTCTCCTCCAATAATAATTCACACTGTTGATTTCTGCTTTCACAGTCGGTTGTTTCATACATTCCTCTGCAGTATTCCTTCCATCTTTCTAGAATCTCCTCTGTCTCCATCAAGGTATTCCCTATCTCATCACAAATTACATTTACCTTAGGTGTGACATTTCTCGTCAACGTCTTCATTTCTTTAAACATTTCACTATCTCTTACACACTTCTGATGTTCTTCTATTCTTTCACAGCAATCTTGTATATATTATTTTGTGTCTTTTCTTATGTTTCTTCGTACTTCTTTTGTTAAAGATTTATATTCCTCTTTGTTGTTGTTTGTCACTTTCCATTGCGTCTTCATTTCTCTATGTTGTTTTACCAGTTCTAGATCCCTGCTGTAATCCATCCATTCTTTTGTGTTTTCTTTACGTGAACCATGTCTTTAGCTGTTGTTATTAAGATATCTCTGGCCTGTGTAGCCAATTCATCTGGTGTCATAAAAAAAGGTCAACTAGGTGCAAGAAATTAAGAGATGTGATCATTCTTTAACTAATCTGTGCTGTTAATCAGTGGAACTAACCACAGGCCATCAGAGTTTGCACCAGAAAAGTTCCAGCATTTGGGAGATTTAAGTAAACTTATGCAATGTACTAAACATCCCAGTAATTACACAGCAACTGTCCATAAGGGAAGGTATGACCATGCAGATAAGGATATCATTCAGTTTCCTCACTTCAAAATACAGACTGAACACAGCTTTCTGCCTTTACTCAATAAGTTTTACATCATCTATCCCAACAATTTTCCATATATTTACTTTCAATACAATCTAACTGATAAATGTGTTCAATATAAACAGAAACAAACATGTCATTTATAAATATTTCATTTCTGGTTGGATCAAATCTCAAATGACTGAAATATTAATTTAATACATGTTTTTGACAATCCATACAAAAATGATCTTACATCCTTCCCACACCATTAAATGTCACATAGGGCTCGCATGATAGTTTGCCAACTTTTTCCAGTTTTCAGTGAGATTTTCAACCTTATCAAGGGATTTTATGCCCACTGCAAAATTAAGATCTTCTAGTTGGGTCCCACGTACCCAATCAATGCCCGTTCTACCTGTGCAGTATTTCTTTCATTATGAAGTCTATGGCAATTGCAAAAAGCAAAGGAGATAGTATACATCTTTGTTTCACACCTGTTTCAATCTGGAACTATTCAGTCACTACTTCTTCTGTGTTGACTGCACAAACATATCCGTTGTAGAGATCTCTAATGATGTTGACAATTTTAGATGGTATTCTATAGAGTCTTAAAATTCTCCACAATGAATCTCTGTGTATACTATCAAATGCCTTTTTAAAGCCTATAAAGTTCAAGATTAATGGTTTTTGGTTTTTAATATGTTCTTCAAGTATTATTAGAGTACAAATCTAGTTGAGACAGCTTCTCTCATTTCGAAATTCTGCTTGTTCTTCTCTCATTGTAGTATTCACTATATCTTTAAGTCTATTCAGAATGACTTTGCAAAATACTTTTGACACAACTGATAGAAAGGTTACTCCTCTCCAATTATTGGAGTCACTGGTCATTGGTATTTTAACAATGATTCCTTTTTTTTCCATTTAGAAGGGACTTTTTCTTCTTCCCAAACTTTATTAAACATTCTCTGTAGTTGGCTCATGTTGTTACTGCTAATAGCTTTTAACATTTGGGCTGTTATTTCATCTTCCCCTGTAGCTTTTGTTGTTAGCCATTAGATTCACTGATATTTTAATTTTGTTCAATGTAATTTCATCTAGGCTGACATTTAGTTGCAGGATTGGTATGTCAGTTTCAAGGTTTATCAACTCTTTTGGGTGGAGGAGAGGTAGGATAAATTTTTAGGCTCATAATAACCTGCTAATAAATAAATAATATATAATAAAAACATTTTTTAAAATGTTAAGCATTAAAAATTTCACTACTAAAATTGTTAAAAATACAAATACTCGAATTGTCCTTATTCACCAGCATACAAATTTGAATTGGATATTTGGTACATCCTTAATGTCTGTCTATTTTGCTTGGCAGTGTAACCTAGCTTTAAAGAGTAAATTTGATCTGTACTTCAGATAGTGTCTTAAATGTGATAATTCCTTAATTGTATGTCACAACTTGCACATATTTTGATGTGAACTGTTTCTTTTTTTTTGTCCCAGCATTGCAATATCATCAATGTTTTCTGTGTTTCGTGAGAAAAAACATGAAAAAGTTTAATATGAAGTACGTATTAAATTTCAGTTCAGAGATTTAAATGTAGATCATACTGAGTAATTATTTCTCGACTTTAATTTATGAAAAACCATGGGTTTAGTTAACAATTTGGCAGTCTGCTGAACAGCATGATTTGCTGGGTGCTCATTTTACTGTTGGGTTGACTAGAGACACCCAGCAGGTTATTATGAACCTACAAAATTATCCTACCTCTCCTCCACCCTACCCAAACCCCCAAATGCCTGAACAATTAAAACGTTCAGTATGAAAAAACATTTTTTAAAAAAAAAGGAAGAATGATTACTGTAGACAGTTGTAAACATCAAAAAGAAATCCTCACCTTTATATTGCTGTCACTGTCTTGCTTAAATGCACTGAGCATATTACTGTTCACTGAAGACACTCTGTGTATACTGTTCTGAGTCTCAAATACTGCTAATTTTGCTGTGCTTTCACAAATATCATTTTGTGCAGTTCTATTTTTATTTCTTTTTCTGTGTTTTCTGTTAGAATCTTTGTGAATACTGCATGGCTTTAAAAATAAACCTGACGTCAAATGGGAAGATTCTCTAGATGTCAGTATATCTTCAATTTCCTTTTTTCCAGAAACTCTGTCGCATGTATCTTGTAACTGAAATGAAAAAATGAAAAATACAAATATTTTATTCAAGAACAATGTTACAAATAAAATGACAAGTCATTCAAATAATTTTTTAACGTGTAACACTACAACTGCTTCTGATTTTTTAATAAGTAAAAACTGACACATGAAGATAATGATTAACTACATATTATGCATTAGTTAGTTAGTTGATCCTCTTGGCCCAAAGGAGGGCATAGGGTGGAGGACAAGGCTCTCCGTGGCTGGTGATTCCTTCCTATTTGCTTTAGATCTTCGGTGTTTCTGATGAGCTTTGCTGAACACTCCATGGTGATAACTCTTCTTAGTGTGTCTTTGGGTCTTCCCTGCTTTCTTTTATCCCCTGGTGACCACATAAATGCTTGGTGTGGGAGTCATTTTTAATCCATTCTAAGCACATGGCCGATGTAGTTCCAGTAACGTCTTCTGGTAAAGTTTGATACGTAGTCCTGTTTAGTTTCTTGTCTTATTGATGTAACTGATCTGAAATCATGCTAACAGATATTTAGCAGTCTTTGACGGTAATTATTTTCAAAAGTATCTAGTCTCTTTTCCATTGCTGGGGATGTTCTCCAACTCTTGCAACCATAGGTTAGTACTGACACTACACAGGAGTTGAAGATCTTGAGTTTCATGTGTCTACTAAGTTGTTTTGATTTCCAGTTTGTTGAAAGCATTTGATGCTAAAGCAAATCAGGTCATAATTTCTGTTGATATGTCTCCTGCGGGTGTTAACTTGCTTACTAGGTATGTAAAACTGGTGATTTTTTCAAGAGCTTGGCCATTAAGTTTAATGTTGTCCGGTTTGTTGGTGAGATCAAGAACTTTAGTTTTTGGTGAGTTGATTTCAAGGCCAATTTGTTTAGAGATATTTTGGAGTCGGTTTGTTTTCTCTTGCGCATCAGCGTGTGTGGAGCTCAGAAGTGCTATATGGTCTGCGAAGTTTAGGTCTTCCAGTGATTTGTTGTCAATCTATTTGAGCCCAGGTATGTATCATAGGTGCATCTGCACATTACCCAATCAACTGCTAGCCCAAATAGCACTGATGACATGATGCAACCTTGTTGGAGGCTGTCGAAGGCATTTTGGAAGTCCACAAAGTTGATGATGAGATGGGACTGAAATTCTATTGATTCCTCTATAATAGTTCTGAGTGTAAATATATGGTCCACGCAGGACCGGTTTGGTCTGAACCCTGCTTGTTCTTCTCTAAGTTTGACATCCAATGATTTCCTGAGTCTTTCTATCGGCATACTGCAAAAGAGTTTTCCTGGTATTGATTGCAGGGTGATACCATGCCAGTTATTGCACTCAGACAAATCCCCTTTTTTAGGCAGTTTAAAAATAACGCCTTCTCTCCATTCCTTTGGTGGTGATTCGTTTATCCATACTTCATTGCACAGATGTAGCAGGTACTGTAGTGTGTTGTCATCGGCTGGTTTAAGCATTTCTCCAGTGAGAAATATTACGCATAGATCACCTGTTATACAAATGGTAGGCTTTTGAATTTTCTCTGGATGGTGATGACACATTTTATTCATCTCATCCTTTGGCCCTTTCCTCATATTTTTCATTCAATGTAAATTTCTCTTGTTCCATTGCCTGTGTCATATCAACAAGTGCTGGTGATCATGCTTTTTCATAATTCATTATTCTGGGTGTTAATTATGAGCTGGACTGGTGTTCCTTCTCCATGCCATTTCATAAGTCCATCTATCATCTTCTCTTTGTCTTCATGCTAGTCTCTTCTATCCTTTAACATCCCTGCCATTGTCAAATATTCCAATCCACCTGCTCTCATGACATGTCCTATGAATTTGGATTGACATTTCCTGAGTTTTGCTAACGCTTGTCTCTCTTCTTCTGCCTCTTTCAGGACCTCTTTGTTTCATCTCTTCACTGTCCATGGTATCTTTAGCATTCTTCTAAGGAACCACATTTCCACGGCCTCCAGGTGGCACTATACTTCCCTGGTGACTGTCCTCGTTTCACATCCATAAAATAGGACTGGTTCAATATAACATTTGAGCGCTCTTTTCCTCACTTTTAGTGTTAGTGCCGATTACATAAAATAATTTTCATCCTTTGAAACATTATTTTAGTCTGTTATTCTGTTCTTTATCTCCATTTCATCTTCCATCTGAAATTATTAATGTCCCTAGATATCTGAACCTGTCTATCTGCTTTAATGTTGTGTTGCTGATTGTTATTTTACAACTTAGAATCACTGTCTTCTCAGGGATGACCAGGACTTCTGTTTTCTTCTCATTCAGACTGAGTTCCCCCTTTTTCACTTTTCATAGCTACCATATTTATCAGCTCCTGATTTATTTTTTGTTTTTTTGCCATTAAGATAGTATCATTTGTATACCTCAGGTTGTTCAAATCATATCCTCCTATTGAAATTTCTGGTCGTCCTTCTGTGTAACACATTATATTTCATTGTATAAAGAGAACAGGTCCAAAGATAGCATGCATCCTTGGTAAACTCCAACTTTGATTTCCTGCTATTTGTCAGTTTCTTGCTCTACCTTTATTGCTGTTAACTGTTGTCAGTATATGATTTTAATAACTCTCAATTCTTTGCTCCCACCAATTCCTACTTAGTGCTGCTTCTTCTCCTTCCATTCTTTCCTCTCCTATCTTCTTGATCAGTGTTTAATGAATCACAGAATTTCATGCCCTCAGTCTACATCTTTCCAGCATCATTTACATATCACTATTTATTTCACAGGTTATGTATGGATATAAAAATGTCACTAATAGTACTGTGCTTTAGTTTCAGAAATACCTCTTTATGGGGGTGGGGAAAAAAATCAAAAACACTAGTCTCATTTTGGTGTTTAAAATATTCTAATATATTTCTTGAGGTGTTATTATTTTTTGGTTTGTTATTTATCTGCTGAATTTACTGACTCATATCTTGGTTAAAATAAATTATAAATTTTTTTTCCTAATAAATTATAAAATGATAGTCTTTCTTAACTCATAACAGACCTGTTGAGGTGCCTTGCATCGATGAGTTATTCTTCAGGTTATGATCGACATGTAGCGTGTTGGTCTCAAATTTTTAATTGAATTTCACTATGCCTTAAAATCTGGCAATCCCGGTTGTTTTACTTTCTTTCTATCACTTTTGATCACAAGATGTGTAGGGTATTGAATTCAACGTGATTTTGTGTTAAAATTTAACTGTTTTTAAGGGTTATAAGGACTGTTATAGCCGGAGGTGGGGTGGGAGATATGCTCTTCACTCCAATTAAATGTCTCCAAGGCGAGCGCCTCAAATAGCCTCTGAGAGTCCAGGTCCAGCTCCTGGCCTTCTCGTGGCTGAACTGTTCAAACTGACAGGAGAAGGAGCAAAGGCGAATATCTGGCGCCTGAAAACCAGACACTTCAGGCAGATGAGAGTCTTGTTTGGTAGCTCATCTAGGAGAAGGAAAACTCTTGATTTAAAACCCGCTGCTGGCGAGATTCTTCAGCTGCTGTGCATGGGGTGAAACTCCTCCCAGACAATGAAGAAAAATGCAACTAGGGTTGCCGCACAGCGCTGCCGTGGAAAAGGTGAAGGAAAGGATCAAGTGAAGTAACTAGTAGTATCAAGGTCAGGACTACTCAAATCACGGCACCTCTGCTTTAGAGGTCGGCCACATCCTATATACACCCATACTGGCGCAGATTGTCTAAATCGGCTTAACCTATGGGTTAAACTAAGACACTGCTGATGGGATTCTTTGGCTGCGACGCGTGGAATGAAACTCCTCCCAGCCATTGAAGAAAATGCAATTATGGTTGCCGGGCGGTGCTGCTGTGAAAAGGTGATGGAAAGGATAAAGTGAAGTTTAATCGGTATGTCCAGTAGTCTCACAGTGAGAGCTACTCATACCATGGCACCTCTGCTCTAGAGGCTGGCCATGTCCAATATACACTCATACTGGTGAAATATGCCTAAACTAGCTTAATCCAGGGGTGAAACTTGATGACTATTCATGTCACGGTACCTCCGCTGTAGAGGTCGGTCACGTCCTAAACATGCCCATAGTGGGATAATACACCTAAACCGGCTTAACCCAGAGGTGAAACTTAATAGTTGCAAGGATTCGTCCTCCTGGACAAAAGCTCCTGGTCACAACTAGGAAGGGTAGTGGACACAACCACAAAATGCTGAAGTCGGAGACACTGGACCAGTGCAGCCTAGATAGGCAAACACCTCTCACCCAGTGGGGATGTATGCATATCCTAATCATGCTGAGGTTTTCCAGTGAGAAAGTCCAGTGCTGGACTGGATGGGCAACCACCTCTCACTCTGTGGGGATACATGGATATCCCAAAACACATCAGGGTTTTCCAGTGAGAAAGTCCAATTTTAGGCTGGATGGGCAACCACCTCTCACCTGGCAGGGATATACTGATATCCAAAACACATCGAGATTTTCCAGTGAGAAAGTCCAATTCTAGATTAAACTGGTGCAATGAAAACCACGGTGTCACGCAATCCCACTTCTGTGACCCACAAAGAATATAGGCCCAAGCCCCGCAATTCTCTTGTGGTCCTCTCAGGGATCTCATGAGGTCCTTTCAGGGACCACAGGAGGACCACGGGACCTATCAAGGACTACAGGAGTGAATTCAGTAGGATCGTGGGGGCAGTCTTGGTGGTAGAAGTGAATGAAGAAGAAGAACTGTTTTTAAGTTTTTTCTAAGCTTATAACCACCGCCAACTTGTGTTTTCATGTACATATTAGCTGCCTGCTTGTTGTTTCAGTTTACTGTAAATAAAGAGTGTATATTTTCCTGTGAGGAAATGGTGTTTGTGTACAATTTTATTCATTCTAGATATATTGGACCCAGTACAATTGGGTAAGTGAGAAAATCAGTTTGTATTTCTTCATTTTCCATTCTTTCTTCTCAATTCTGAGCTTTCTTTTCTCTGTTATATACTAACAACATATTAACAATTTTATTAGAAAAACAATATACAACTTTTCCTGTTTAATTTAAAACATTGCATATCAGACTTTGCCCTTGTGATGCATTTAAATGTGACAACCATCCCATTCCACTTTATGGAATTCCCCCCCCCCCCTGGTCATTTGATGTAATCCCCCCACCCATAGAAAAAAATGACAGACAGCTGCTTCAAAAAATTATAAATTCACGCACTTGAAATTCATTTCTTGTGGGGAACAATTTCAGCTTGATATGCAGAGTGTGAGGTCAAAACACAAATATGCTCAGGTAAAGGCATGCATCAGGACTGGTGGCATTAAGAAGCATTCTTTCCAGTAAAGGGCTGGGTTGATAAAAGGAAGACGCATCAAAGGAGGCAGATCCCAGATGGCTGAGGCTGAAGATATAATAATGTCAGTGTGCAATCTAAATGAGGCGTCTAAAGGTGATGACTGGTTATGGGTACAGGACCAAAAGGTTATTAAACAGAAGGGGTGTGAATATAGAGACTGGGCACAGGGGGCAGATGAACTTTCAGTTCAAAATCTCATCTAGCATAACTGTGGGTCTTCTGACACAGGAATAAATACAGATGGCTCAGTGTCTTGAACAGTAGAAGTGGTTGGGGTTTTGTTGCATTCCAGAATGGAAAGAGTAACAGCCCAGGGTTCGGGAGATTTTTGAAGTCACCACATCAATTGGAAATTGAGGCTGTTGATACATTGGAATGACTAGTTGCCCATGATGTAGTTAATGGTGTCATTGTGACAGATTCACAGAGTATGTTTCATAAGACTGAGAAGAAATAGCTTCGAAAAGAATGAGTCAACTGTGAGGAGCCTAATGTATTGTTCAAGGCATGTGGGAGTACATAGTAATGAAGTGGCAGATAAGCTTGCTGGACAGGCTAAAATAAATGGCAGGCTGAGAATGGACAAGTGTGACATTGCTAAACCAATATTGGAATGACACGGAAAACTGAGAAAATGTTACTGCAAGAACAATGTAATTGTGAAATGATTGCTGGAGCCAGCATAAATTAAGGGTGCTGGTAGGAAATCTGAACTGTGTGGCATAAAATGCATCATAAAGAACCGACACTTGATGGGAACTACTAGCATGCATACTCTTAGGCTGGATGCTGCAGCATGCAGGAGCATATATGGGGCTGTTCTGAATGCAATGATCTCTAATTCTGAATTTGAACCTTCCTTCTTATTACAGAAAATTGTATTTTTGTTTTTTAATTTGTTGTATCATAATGTCATTTTCTTGACAATATTTTAACAGCTGCAGTTCACAGACAAAGGCATGTCCAAAAAATGAAACCGAGCTTGGTAAAAAAAATTTTTTTGCTTTACATAATTTCCTTTGAAATAGTTCCCCCCACTACTGATACATTGCTCAAATTGTATTTTCCAGTTTTTTAATGCATCCCGGAACTTGATTTCTGGGATAGCATGCATGTCTCATAGCTCTTCTTCGTTCACTTCTACCACCAAAAACCGCACTGTGAACCTACTGAATTCACGCCTGTGGTCCTCATTAGGTCCCGTGGTCCCCTGTGTGGTCCAAAATAGACCATACGAGATCCACGAGAGGACCACAAGGGGTTCAGAGTATCACAGTGCTTTAGCCTGTATTCTTGGTGGGTCTCGGAAGCGGGATTGCGTGACACTGTGGTTTTCATTGCACCAGTTTAGTCTAGGGTTGGACTTTCTCACCGAAAGACCTCGACGTGTTTAGGATATCAGTGCATCCCCGCTGGGTGAGAGGCGGTAGCCCACCCAGGCCAGAGTTGGACTTTCTCACCGGAAAACCTCGACGTGTTCTGAGATACCCGTGTATCACCGCCGGGTGAGAGGTGGTTGCCCATCCAGTCCAGTGTTGGACTTTCTCACCGGAAAACCTCAGCGTGATTAGGATACGCAAACATCCCCGCCGGGTGAGAGGTGGTTGCCTATCTAGACTTCCCTGGTCCAGTGTCTCCGACTTCAGCATTTTGCGGTCGTGGCTGCTACCCTTCCTAGTTGTGACCAGGATGGAGCTTTTGTCCAGGAGGACGAATCCTCGCCACTAGTGACTTCTACCCCTGGGTTGAGCCGGTTTAGGCATTATTCCCAGTATGGGCGTGTTTGGGACGGGACCAACCTCTAGGGCAGAGGTACTGTGACATGCATAGCCTTCAAGATTCACCCCTGGTATGAGCCGGTTTAGGCAAAATTCACCAGTATGGGTGTTTATCAGGCGTTACCGACCTCTAGAGCGGAGGTGGCATGACATGTCTAGCCATCAAGTTCCACCCCTGGTGTGTGCCGATTTAGGCATATTTCACCAGTGTAGGTGTATTTCGGACGTGGCCGGCCTCTAGAGCAGAGGTGCCGTGGTATAGCTCTCATAGCGATACTACTGGACATACCGGTTAAACTTCACTTTCCACCACCTTTTCCCATCGGCTCCGCACAGCAACCTTTATTTCTTTTCTGCACTTACTTCCTTAACCGGGAGGAGCTTCACTCCATGCGCGGCATTTGAAGAGTCTCGCCAGCAGTGTCTTAACCTCTGGGACAAGCCGGTTCATGCATTTCACCCGATATGACTGCACTCAGGACGTGGCTGACCTCCAGACCAGAGGTGCCGTGATTTGACTGTTTGCTTCGCTTTATCCTTTCTACCACCTTTTCCGCAGAGATGCTGCGTGGCAACCTCATTTGCAAATTTCTTCATTGGCCGGGAGGAGCACCGCTCCACGCACGGCAGTTGAAGATCTCGCCAACAGCGGCAGATGAGCTACCAAACGTGCCACTCATCTACCCTAAATAACTGGTTTTCAGGCGCCAGATATTCGCCCTCGCCCCTTCTCCTGTCAGTTTAAACAGTTCTGCCACGGGAAGGCCAGGAGCTGGACTTGACTGCCAGAGGCTGTTTGTGGCGCGTTTGCAGTCCTTAGAACCATGTCTAATAGCAAATTTTCTTAGACACCTAAGGTCTGAAACTGGCAACCTTCTTAGGAATAAAACGAAGTCTGCTGGGGCCATATCTGGAGAGCACTGGGAGCTGTGGAACAAGATTTGTCACATGCTTTGCCAAAAATCTGTGATGCAGCATCCAGACCTTGCTTGTGCCTGCTTCTGCTCTCTTTATTTGCACTGTCTCTCTCAAATGCCCTCATGACACTGATTGTTTAACCACATGGAACAAATTCATGATGACTGGTGTGCTTCCAAACAAAAAGACTATTAACAGAATTTTCACATTTGAGCAACTCTGACGGGCTTTTTTTTCCAGTAAAAGTGATGCTGTTCCCAACCCACTGTGATGATTGCATTTTTGACACCGTAGCCATAAATCTGTTTCATCACTCGTTATGACAATTTCAAGAGTTTTCATCAGTATTTGAACAATCAAACAGCTCCTGATGGATTGTGACTTGGTTCTCTTTTTATTTGCCTGTCAGAAGAGAAGGACAAATTTTGTGGCAACACAATGCATGTTCAATTTTTCTTTTAAAGTCATGTGGCATGGACTTTCGCAAATTCCAACTTCATCAGACACTTCATGGACAGTCAGGCACCGATTTGCATGAATTACCAAACTCATTTTCTCAATGTGATCATCATCCACATACATGGAAGGCTGTCCCAATTTAGGACATCTATCGAAGTTCTTCAAGATTTGAAACACGGTACCACTCATGGCATTGTGAACGGCTCAAACAACTGTTCTTTTAGACCTGTTGAAGCATTAAAAAGTTTCAGTAAAAGTTTTACCTAATCTGAAACAGAACTTTAAGCAAACATGTTGCTTTTCAAGATCCTTAATTGCTCAGCATGTCAAAAAATCACAAAATGCAGTATGTTTGCTTTAATCCTGTAGATCAATGACATGGTGATGTGTGATTAGAAAAAATGTCAAGGTCCCTGTTACACATACATGCAGTAGTAGCTCAATGCCTCACTCTGTTGCTGCACCATGTTAAAAGTCTGGTTCCTTCTGGACAGACCTTGTATTTAGTGATTAAACATATGTGCTACTAAATGTCCAGATATTTAATGGTAGCAACAGGTTAACAAATACAGTCATGAACATTAATGCACAAACAATGAAATATGATGGCTCTGATAGTGGTTGTTGTAAAACTGGTACCAGTGGATAGCGTGGATCACAAGTAAGTTTTTGTAAAACTATACCTTACACCTCTAAACAATGAGCTAACATCATATCTTACAGAGCTACCAGATGATTATTAACACCCATTTTACACTGAAATATACCTATATTTGTGAGAATTTAAAATGCAAACAGAAAAACATCTCTAAGTACAGTAATTCAATACAGCATTATATCCAGTGGAGGTGCTAGTAGCGCAGTCAGTTAGTACGCTGTTCTCTCATAGCTAGATGGCTGCTCGTCCTACAGGAGTCTGTGTTTGACTCCTAGGTAATTCTCTTGTGATTTATCTTTCTCTCACGTCTCACTAAAGTGCTTTGTCTACAATTTTTTTTAGGTCTAATCCTACAAAACTGTTCTCTTACTTCAATACAGCATATCCTTTTACTGGTAAAGATGAAGACTACACATTACTCTTATCTTATATATCTTATATCCTTCCCGTGCTGTTAAACGTCACATAGGGCTCACAAAGTAGTTCGCCAATTTTTCCTGTCTTTGGCGAGTCTTTCAACCTCATCAAAGGATTTTATGCCTGTTAATTTGGCCTCTCTTGACAATGTCTTCTTCAGAGTTTCACGTGGTCTGCCTCTTTTTCTTTGGCCCGTTTTGTTCCATTTTATAGCTTGTTTTGGGATTCTCTGATCATTTCTTCTCATCAAGTGACCAACATATGTCCATCTCCTTTTCCTGATCACCCATGATACTGGTTGTTGTTCAGTCATCTGCCTTATCTCTGCATTGTTCTTGAATTCATTCCACTTGATGTCGAGTATTTTCCTTAGGCATTTGTTTTCAAAAGAGTCTAATTTCTTTTCTACTCCTTTAGTTGTTTTCCAGCTTTCGCATGCATAAATGAGGGTGGATATTACATTTGAATTGAAGTCTTAACTTAGTTTTTGTGCTTATAACTTTTGAATTCCATATGTTCTCAAGATTCTTGAAGATTGATGCTGCTTTTGCAATTCTGATCCTAACTTCCTTTCTGGTGTCACCATCCTGGTCTATGTAGCTTCTTCAATATCTGTCTATGTGTATTTTTCCATTTTGATTAAGGGGAATTTTCATTATTTTTGTTTTGTCCTTGTTCATTTCAAGTCCTATTTTGCTAGCCAGTGAAGACAGGCTATCTGTTTCTTCTTGCATGGAATTCACATTGTTACTGATAAGAGTTATGTCATCTGCAAAATCAAGATTTTCTAGTTC
The DNA here is from genome assembly GCA_009760885.1 of Achatina immaculata. Taxonomy (NCBI): domain Eukaryota; kingdom Metazoa; phylum Mollusca; class Gastropoda; order Stylommatophora; family Achatinidae; genus Lissachatina; species Lissachatina immaculata. The sequence continues at coordinate 39,450,068 of CM019691.1, read as the reverse complement.
AGTCCCATGTACCCATTCAAAACCTGTGTTACCTGTGCAGCATTTTTTTCATTATGAAGTCTATTGTAATTCCAAAAAGTAAAGGAGACAGTATACATCCTTGTTTCACACCTGTTTCAATCTGGAACCATTCACTCATCCCTTCTTCTGTCTTGACTGCACAAACATATCCATTGTAGAAGTCCTTAATGATGTTGACAGTTTTAGATGGTATTCCATATAGACATAAAATTCTCCATAACAAATCTCTGTGTATATTATCAAATGCCTTTTTAAAGTCTATGAAATTCAGTATTAATGGTTTCTGCTTTTCAATATGTTCTTCAAGTATTATTCTTAGAGTAAAGATCTGGTCGAGACAGCTTCTCCCTTTTCAAAATTCTGCTTGTTCTTCTTTCATTGTAGTATCCACTATATCTTTAAGTCTATTCAAAATGACCTTGCAAAATACTTTTGACACAACTGATAATAAGTTACTCCTCTCCAACTGTTACAGTCACTAAGGTTATAGTTTTTAGCATTTTGGGTGTTATTTCATCTTCACCTGCAGCTTTTTTGTTAGCCATTAAATTCACTGCTGTTTCAATTTCATGTAATTTAATTTCATCTAGGTTGACATTTAGTTGTGGGGCTGGTAAGTCGGTGTCAAAGTTTAACAATTCTTTTGGGTGTGGTCAGTTAAGTATTTCTTGGAAGTGTTCAGCCCATCTTTGCTTTTGTTCTTTACTTGATGTTAATAGCGTTCCAGTATATTGTTACGGAAACTCGCACATTACAGTTACCTTATATTTATCCTCAGTTGAATCATTTTTTTTTATATGTAGCAGTCTTGTTTAGTTCATGAATAATAACTTTCATTCTTTTTCCTTGGTTTAGCATTATCCTCACCACTAAGTGAAAAATATACTGCTATAAAATAACACCCCCCCCCCAACTATCCATGAATTTAAATGTACAGGTCACAGGTGACATTCTTGTGCTAATATGTCCAAAGGTTATATGAAGGGTGGCTGAAAAGTAATACACAGTTTCATGTGACACAAGAACAAAACACCATACAAAGGAGTACATGCCACCATCTTGTAGCTACATGTCCTCATTACACACATGACAAGAACTGTTGAATTCTTTTCACTCTTGTTTATCATCAGCCACTGCCATGAGTCAAGTGTGTCTGCTATATCAATATGTCTAAAATAACAAGCAATGACTGAATTTTTAACAGCCAAAAAAAGTGAATCCTAGTGACACTCATCATTATTCACAAGCTGTTTTATGGTGATGAACTTTTGATCGAAGTACTGCGAATATAAGGGTAATAAAATTTCATGCACTGGGAAGTAGTAAATATTCAGGATGAATTTTGCACTGGTCAACCAGCTTCTGTGTCTGATGAGAAGCACTAATTCAGGTTGACAAATTGATTCAAAGTGACTGTTGCATCACGCAACAATGCATCACAACTGATTTAGATTTATTAAAAGAATGAGTTGGCTGCATTATCCAACAATTGGGTTACCATAAAATCTGTTCACAGTGGGTGTCACACAACTTCACAGAAGAGAACAAGTGACAATGAAAAAAAATGTGAACAACTTCTGAAATGTTATTGTAAAGAAGAAGAAGATGACTTCCTGTTCATTATTGCTATGGGAGACAAAAGTTGGGTGGTTCTAGACCCAGAAGAAAAAAAGGCAAAACATAGAATATTAGCACACTGATTTACCTCAATCCAAGAAATCCTGAAGACAACTCTCTGCAAAAAAAAATTCTCTTGGTAGTGTTCTGGGATGCCAAACATGTCTATAGCACTTTAAAGCTGGGACAACCATGAATTCTGCACAGTACATGGAGACGTTAACACATTTATGAAAATGTGCCATGTTGAAAAATCCACTAAGCCAATAATCTTGCAACACAATAATACATGAGACATGTTGCACTACTGCTAAGGCTCTTGTGAAGTTGCAATTCAAACCTGTTGCTCACCTTCCATACTCACCAGATTTGGTACCCTGCAATTTTCACTTTTTTCCCAGATTAAAAGAGGGACCCTAAGGGCACTCAATTCACCGTGGATGATGAAGTTAAGGATGCAGTGAGGTTGTGAATCAAGGAAAGACAGGTGGAATTCTTCACTGACAGAATGAAACAAGTAGTTCACCACTGGAAGAAATGTGTTGCTGTAAATGGTGAATACACTGAAAAGTAAAGGTACGCTCTTGTAGCAAATATAATGTACTTTCATGCCTTTTTTTGTTTCATTTCAATATCTCTTTCTGTTACCGAGTTACATGAGACTGTGCACTACTTTTCAGTCACCCTTTGTATTATGAGTAAAAATGCTTTAAAACTGTATTTGTAAAATCTTATTACACTTTATTTTATAATTTTGCTTTAAATCTTTCTATATTTTTGTTCTAAATCTATAAATGTTTGTTAACATGAAAAATATTCAAATAGGAGAATCAAAAACAATTCAATATGTTAATGGCCCTTCAACTGCATTTGACTCTTCAGTGCCATATTGTTATATGCTTACATGTTCAAACTCAGTCTCATCTCCCATGAATTTCTCAATAATCATAAATACCAGAAGACCTGATATCACCCATAGGCCAACTGTTAAGTGGCTTGCTTGTTTATCTGAAATACCAAATTGTGATTTAAATGTCTTACAAAATGAATGTGGAAAAAACATTAAGTTCAGTGTTGTATTAGTCTTTCACAGTAGGTCTCAAGTTAAGTCTCAAGTCTTTGCAGGGAGAATCGAGTCTCAAGTCCATGAATCAAATGTTTAGAGTGACTACTGGTTTTTGCTACCAAATCATAACTGCAAAACTAACATGGTACATAAAAGAAATGACAACTGCGGTAAAACTGGATCTAGTAACGAAAATAGATGGGTGTATGGTACAGTTTTACAAAAAAGATAGAAAGAGTGAGGAAAGTGGGCAGAAGAAAGAATGGCTGAAAGCAAGATGGGTACACATAAATGAAGGACATATAATAGTCCAATATTTTGGCAAAAGCCTTTTTCAAGGATTACATACAAAAACACAACAGATAAAAACATGAAAAATATATGAAAAATACACTGACTTAGCCTTTTGGCCTCCTTCTTGTAAGGAAATCCACCATGAATGCACCCAGATAGATGAAGCTGAGCACAACGTGAAAGCCAATGACTGGCTGAGAAATGTTGCAAAGCGTTAACATAAAGGGTACTATATGGTAAACAACACGGCATTATGCCACAAATAGCCATACCTTGCCACCATCAGATACCAATGGCCCAAAACAAAAGTTGCCAAGATGGCGCAGATGATAAAAGAGTGAGAGGACATAATGGGGAGGGGTAGATGGAGAGAGGATCAGAAGAGCAAATTAAGAGGACAAGACTGCTTGCTAAACAAGCCTAGATAAGGGAGCTAAAAAAAGCCTACTAAAGGCTAGAGGGGAAGAAGAGATAAGGCTGGAAAATAAATTGCCTCTGGCAAGCATGAGGAAATGCAGCCAAGTGAGTGGGATTAAGACAAGGAAGAAAGTTGGGCATGGGTAGCAGAGACAGAAAAAGGTAGCAACTAGGTGGAAATGTAGTTTAAAGAAAGATGAATTTATTGTTAGCCAGTCTGGAAAATAAGACACTGTTCCAGAGCTTTCAGAAGTTGTTCATCCAAAGAGTGGATCATGTCTCATTTTCCTTGATGGCTTCTTTGGCAGAAGTGCTTAGTGACTGGTGTTAGTACCCTCTTGGATATGTCTTTCAGATGCTGGCAAAACCAATCTCCTAAGCATAAGCCATACCCTCCTACATACTTCATATCACAACGATTGCACATATTGGCATAAATGATGCTGCAAGAAGTGCAGGTAAAGCCCTCCTGCACTTCTCACAACATCATTTACACCATTATGTATATATACATTTGAAAAAGGCTTTTGCCAGAATATTAGACGGTTGTATGTCCTTCAATTATACAAGGTCCAACAATTAAGTAATGAGACTGATTTTATTATGGCCAAGATGAAAAAGCTATCTATGAAGCAAAGCATGGAATCCAAAGAGGCAACCTTCGTCTATGATCTGGCAACTTTTCATCGTCGCCCGATAAGCAGATGACGAACAAGCTGCCATTTTGTTGACCTAGTTAGAGGTGCACTGTTACGTAATCAGCATGGAGCAAAAAGCTAACATTAAATTCTGTTTAAAACTCAGAAAAAGTGCCATTGAGACTGTTGAACTGATGCGACAAGTTTGTGGGGATAATTGTTTATCTCGTGCACGGATATTCAGATGGTATTCATGATTCAAAAGTGGTGTGGAAATGATTATAAATGCAACTAGACATGGACGCCCAATTTCTGTTCATAATGAGGAACTCATTGCAAAAGTTAGAGAACGGATACAAGAAGATCGTTGTTTGACTGTGAGGATGATGGCAGATGAATTTGGTGTTAACCGACAGACCATTCTTAAAATTTTAGTGGAAGATATGAGCAAGAAAAAAGTTGCTTGCCGCTTTGTACGACATGCATTGTCTGATGACCAAAAACATCAGCATTTTGAGTACGCAAAAGACATCATCAAAACATGTCGCAGAAATAAACATTTCTTAAATTTGATTGTTGCAGAGGATGAAACATGGATTTTCTGCTATGATCTCACAACTAAATGCCAAAGTGTTCAGTGGAAGTCATCATCATCACCAAAAGGCAAAAAAATTCATCTTCAAAAGTCAAAAGTGAAGACATTGTTTGTGTGCTTCTACAACAGCAAAGAATTTCTTTATATTCACAAAGAATATTCACAAAGAATTTATTCTTTGATATAATTCATGGCGTCAGTGTGACAGATTCACAGAGTATGCTTCATAAGATTGAGAAAAAAATGGCTTCGAAAAGAATAGGTTCATCTGTTAAGCCAGTCAACTGTGACAAGCCTAACGTGGTTTTATTGTCCAGGGCATGCAGGAGCACATGGCAGTAAAGTGGCAAATAGGCTTGCTGGACAGGCTAAAATAAATGGCAGGCTGATAATGGACAAGGATGACATTGATAAAGCCATATTGGAAAGACTGGAAGAACAATGTAGATCTGAAGAGATTGATGGTGCTAGGAAAAATTAAGGGTGCTGGTAGGAAATCTTAACTATGTGGCAGAAAACACATTGTAAACAACCAATACTTGATGGGAACTATTAGCAAATTATACTCTGGATGGATGCTGCAGCATGCAGTGGAGGGCTGTTCTGAATGCAATGACACTGGAGTCTGATTCTGAACTTTCGAATCTGGCTTTCTTTTTCCTGCAACATGAAGCTGTCAGTCAGTCAAACTTGATATAAAAGAACTGATACCTAACCTCTTCCCCAAGAAATATTACAGTTCTGAGCCATACAGCTGGAAAAAAACTAAAGATATAAACAACAAATTAGACTCTTTTGAAAACAAATGCCTAAAGAAAATACTCTGTATAAAGTGGAACGAATTCAAGAACAACTCAGAGATAAGGCAGATGAACAAACAACATCCTGTCTCATGGGTGATCAGAAAAGGGAGATGGACATATATCAGTCATGTGATGAGAAGAAACAATCAGAGAATCTCAAAACAAGCTATCAAGTGGAACACATCAGGCCAAAGAAAATGAGGTCAACCAAGTAAAACTTCAAAGAGGACATTGTTAAGAAAGATCAAATTAGCAGGCATAAAATCCCTTGATGAGGGTGAAAAGCTTTCTGAAAACAGGAAAACTTGCCAAACTACCATGCAAGCCCTATGTGATGTTTAACGCCACGAGGAGGATATAAGATTCCTTGGCATCAGGATGAATTCCTGTGACCCCATCTGCTGTTGTGTTGATTGCTGACCCATCTTTGTAATCATGTCTTGTAGCTGCTTGGATAATGTTCTTTAATAAAGTTTCTGCCAGGATCTTTCTTTCTTCTACAGTCTAGGTGATCATTTTAGCAATCCCTATGATGGTTGTGTTTACCTCTGGGAACGTCTGTTTTCTCCAAGAAATGTGTGCAACATCAGGACAGATGGCCCTGGCAGTTGTTGTGTTATATGAGTTCTCATTCAGTAGGGACCTGGCTACAGTTATGAAGCTATTTTTCTTTAGTCTTCGCCATCATGTGGTACTTATTCTGAGGTGCATTTGATGTTTTAGCCTTTTAAATTTTTCTGCATACTTTTGAACTCTGCAGTCTTTTCTTCCCCCCCCCCCCCCCAACTTGAGGAATATGATCTTCCCTAGGTCTCTGATAAGGGTGGTTCAGCCACCACCTGTGATGATTCTCACTGCCTGATTCTGGAGATGGTGGACTTTGTCAAAGTTTGCTTTTGCAGCGGTTGCCCAGGCTGCTATCCTGTGCTCTAGAACAGGTCTCACATACCCTGTATAAAGTTTCTTTAAGATGTTCTGCTACATTCCCCAGACTGATCCAATAAGAAATTTTAACTAATGGGACATGCCCCTCTGTACAGTGTATTTTGGATGCTTGACCTCATTAGTTTTTGTCTGGGATCACACATGAAAGTGAAATCAATGGGAGTCATGACCCAGAGGGTGGCCCAACCCCCCCCCCCTAGAGTGTCAGGAGTTTGATAGGCCAGAAACCTGTCTGGTTTACTTCCTCTGATGATCTGAAGGTGTTGTGTTGTTATTCCACTCTCTACAGTAGAGAGTTTTCTGCATAACACTCTGCTGAGGTAGAGACGAGTCAACTGACTAAAAGTGTCAAGCTGCAAACTGAGTTCAAGGTTGTATCTTTCATACCTTGAGTCATTTTTAAAGTGTCTTGATTTGGACTCCAGCCTAAGTCAATCAACTTGAGTCAACAAATGTGATAAAACGTTACAAATATTTGTTTTCACTCCATTATGAAAATTACTCTTTTTAGGCACATCTGATTATTTACTATGACTGTTGTATACTTGCCTGCTGCTATTATGTGTTTATGATAAATTAAAAATATTTAAATACATTCTCCTTAGAAACTTTGGCTTTGCAGACATTATAGAATTAATGTTTTAGTTTTCATGGTTTATGAAAAGAAATGCAAGGACAGAAATGTCTTAAGACAAAACAGAATGCGAGGACAGAAATATGTCTTAAGATATATTTCTGTCCTTGCATTCTTCTTCTTTTTTTTTTTTTGCTTTCTTCATCTATCACAGCTCCCAGAAACTTGAACTATAGTAGTACTTCGGGTCATGAACACCTCTAGTCATGAACAAATCGGCCCATGAACACAATTTCCGAACAAATTTTGACTCAACCCATGAACAATGCCTTGGTGCATGAACACACAAACATGAAAACATGGCGCCATGTTTTCGGCTTGTGAACAGCATTGGTTGTACTCAGGTTTGTGTGCTGTGAACATTATTTATCGTTGCGTTGTTCTTGATACAATTTTTTTTTTTGCTTTTTGCATTAAATTAACCCTAACTATGGCTCCCAAGAAAGTGAAAAGTGTTAGTGACAGTGGTGTAAAGAAGCTTAAGCCACCGAGCCAGCAATCGAACCACTTCCCAGGTTACAAACAAGAGAAAAAAACACCAGAAATACCTCACAGTTGCCCGACGTTATTATGGAATGGGACTCTCCTTCAAGGGAGTAGTCTTCCTCCTCCTTTACCATCTACATGTGCCAGCAACTATCAACCATAAAGGTAAAGTTATACTGTATATTTTATATTATATATTTTTGCCACACATAAATCCATAAAAAAGTAAAAAAAACTATACTTCTGGGGCAGGCGAACAGATTAATTTGGATTTGCATTAATTTCAATGGGAAAAATTGTTTCAGTTCACAAATGGAGTCAAAGAACAAATTAAGTTCATGACCTGAGGTACCACTGTACAACATGCTCTCAAGTGTTCAATCATTCAGTCAGCATTTTCTATGCTTACTATAATTTTTCACATACTTTTTTGCAAGTGGTTTATCTAATATAATCATTCTTCATCATCTCAATTTTTACTATTTATGTCATCAACAAGGAAATCTTGCTCCTTTTGCTTCCAATGCTGACTTTACCATAGTGGTTTAGTAATTTGACATTATGCTCTGAAAAGATTTCAAACAGGCTGGTAAAGTGACAGGGAAAAAGAGAGGATACCAATCTGAACAGAGCTGCCAAAGACAACAGAAAAGGAAAAAGTACTGTCCCCAACATATATCTGTACAGTACCTATTAACTCATAACATATGAGGAAGCATCCTTGTCTCACATCCATTTTTAGTGAAAGATTTATTTATTTAATTTCCATTATGCAGACAAAGCTGCCTGCTGAGATGAGCCAGTCCTTCTGCCAGGTACATCCACCAGGTGGTAGATGGTGCAACAATCTCTAGATCAAGAGTCAGATGTCAATATTTGACTAACACAGTAGACCAAGACAGGCAACCCCTGCTTTGTGGGCATAAGCTAGCAAAGAACACAGCATACAAACCAAATGACAGTTAAACAGAAACCACTGCTGTACTTTCATTTCCATGTCAAATCATGCTTCACCAAATTATCAATAAAAATAATGCTCCAATGGAATACCTTTGCCTAGTAGAGTTCACCATGTACCTGTGGTACATGATGAATCCACATCAGTAGGATCAACAGATCACCAGTAGGATACCATACATTTAGAAACAACATTGCAAATTTAGAGATATGGAACATTTGTACAATGAATACTAAGGAAGTGTACAATTAAACATCATCATACTAGGATTATGTGAAAAAAAGGACTGGTTCAGGACAAAATGTGTTACACAGTCATAAGACTGCTCTGGTTTATGGTTTAGACCATCATCATCATCACTGCACTCCAGACATGTCCATAAGTGCTCAGATCCTCCCCCCCCCACCCCACCCACCTCAGGTATTCAAGAGTCATCAGTGTTCTGTGGCTGATTTACAAATCCACTCACATGCACAATATACCTTTCATTCCTGGCTGTGCCAATCTATAATCCCAGCTCTCTGAGCTAACCAGTGATGTAGATTCACTTCTCTTGAAGTCCTCCACTCTGCCTGTCACCCTAAGTGCACTGATAATATTGGCTCGATACAGTGTTGTCTATCTGTGATGATGGCAGAGCCAGCCAACCTATCAGCTTTTTTATTTCCCTGGATGCCTGCATGCCCAGGGACATAGATAAAGGTGACATTGCAAACTGTTGATCTCTGCAAAGATTCATGCCATTGCCTGCTTACAGAGCCTGCCTTGACCTTCTATATCATACTCACTGAATCACTTAGAATGCAGACATGGGTGTAATCCTGTGACTCTAGCCAGACAAATGCTTTCATTACTGCCATCACTTCTATTGTCATGCTGCTTGTGGTCATAGCGAAGGCACTGCTGGCTTCCTGGATTGTTCTGCATGCTGTGCATGCTGTGAATGCCCAAGCACTCCTTTGATGTCATACAACAGGTCCATCTGTGTAAATAACTCCATCTGCCTAACTGGAGTTTTCACTAATGAGGGTGTTAACCTCTGCATTTTTAAAATAAATAAAATAAAGATAGCTCATTTCGGAGGGGGGGGGGGGGGGGAATTTAGCAAAATGCATAGTCAACACAATTGTCTCGGGTGTTGGTGGTCATAGGCTGAAATCCCACCTAAAATGGCAGAGATTTTTTCTCAAGCAATATACTTCCCTGGTCTCTAGACAGGGGGACAGAGTGCACCGTCTAGCAGCATAAAAAATTCCTTGGTGGTTGGAAATCACAAGAACTGTAGGTCAGACAGCCACTGCCAGGGCAAATTCTAAGAAAAATCTTCCACAGAAATTGTCATTGGCACTTGGTGTGCTATACTGCCTATGACACAGATTCTGAAATGGTAACCAGAATGGGTGGCTGAGTGGATATGGGAATGTCCTGACTGCAATGAAGTTGTTTCCAAACAATGAAATTAAACAAATTTAGTAAAATCATCAAATGGCAATGACCAAAGAAAGAGATGTTAAAATATTAAAGAACATGCTATTTAAATGATAAGTAAGTCCATCAATATCAATGTCATATAGGTCTATTTTCCAACAGCAGGTGTCTCAGGAACATGAAGACAATGCAGTCAGTGCAATGACACACTGATTAGGATTAATTGTAATAATGGGAGATTTCAATGGCACATTAGGAAATCAACCAGAAGAGCATGGAATGGGAGACTGTGGTCTTTGATTTCATAATGACAGAGGACACAAACTGACAGAATGGGTATATACTTGGAAAAGTCCAGGCAAGAAGACCTGAAACTAGATAATTTATTCTTATCAACACAAGATTCAGAAATGCTCTCCCAGTGGTCAAAGCAATCCCAGGAACAAATTGTTACAATAACCAGAGATTGGTGATAGAAAAAGTTAAAGATGAAATTGAAGATAGTTAAAATAAATCTGTGATACTCCAAACTTGATGTATCAGAGACAAAAAAAGAAGAAATAAAAGAGAAATTCAGTATTGAAGCATTTTCAGATTTTTAAATATTATTTCTAAACAAAAATAATCAATGATAAAGAAAATCACTCCAAAAAGCATTACAATCAGCACTGAAGGCACAGGGACAAACCAAGAAAAAGTGGATGACACGATATTCTGAAATGATGGAAAAGAGAAAAAAATCCTGCAAAATAACTTAAAATGTATAGCAGACCAATAAAAAATAAAAAGGAATTGCAAGGAGGAGAAAGAAAGGTGGTTGCTAGAACAATGCAATGTGGCTGAAAAACAGCTGCATTGTTCAAATACTTCCACTGAAAGATAGAAAAAAATGTGTAGGAGAATAGCAAAGTTATAGAAAAAAGGAGCGAATCACAGAAGGATGATCAAATAACATATAAGACTTCAGGAATGAACAACCCAACATCAAAATTATTAAGGACTACCAACTTCGGCATTTGAAGATAGAAAGGCACTCAAATGGAAGAAAGCAAGGAAGACACAAGGACTAGACAACATTACATGGGATAATGGCACTTGATGACACTGATATAACAAAAGTAATTAGTCTCCTAAATACAGTCTATGACACAAGAAATATACTATCATATTTAACTCTTTGGGTATTTGGACACGCGTCCTGCGTGGTTGTATCCCTATTACGAAATACTTATAGACGCGAGGCGCGATGATGGTTTGTAGCTCTCTAATTTTGAAAATAATCAAAGTATCTTAAAACCAGCAGTTGACTTCCTTCCGGAATTCAGTTGTCCACATTAAGCGCATGGTTTGAGCAGAAAACAGAGCGATTCTTTGTTCATTTAAAGCCAGTTTTTCAAAGTTTATCGTCGCTAGGCCTTTGTTTATCAACAAATATGGCTTCCAGTGCTAGTCTCTTTCGTCCAGAGCAGCATATTTCTGCATTACAAGCTCAGAATTTAATTTAAAATTGTCTAGACTGTGGTGTAGAGAATGTAGTAGTAGAAATGGTAAATTTTCGGCACACATGGCAGTGATTGAAAGAATTTTTCGTGTTTTTTTTGGTCCAGCAGCAAAATGTGTTAGAAGGGTAGCTGGTGATACTACTTCTCAGCTTTTTGCTAGTACTAGCTGTAATATCACAATAAGTAATGCTGGAGATTGTGTAATTAAAAAAATTAAATGTTGTAGAATGCTTCAAATTTAAAAAAAAAAAAAAAATCAAAACACAATGGCCTGTTTTCTGGTAAATATTAGTCAACGACCGCCCACTTGTTTTCATGTAAATATTACCCACCCACTTGGTGTTTTTAGTTTGCTGTGAATGCATAACTAGTGCATATTTTCATGTAAATTTTGGAAGATATGTTAAAGAACAGATTTTTTTTTTTTTTTTTTCCAAGACTTTTTTTTTTTTTTTCAGACTCAGTGATTGGTCTATCAAGACCTTACACTGTGCAAACTGGGAACCTCGTATGAGGAATCCCTGTTGCTGTCATCATGTTCCCCTGTTTTTTTTGTTGTTGTTTTGTTTTGTTTTGTTTTGTTTTTGAGGGGGAAACTTTTTTTTTTTTCGAATTCAAATGAAAAAGGGTTTTAATATTTCTGTAATTTTCATAAGATCTTTTTATACTCTCTCTCTCTTTCTTTTCCTCTCTCTCTCTCTCCCATCATCATCTTTCTCTCTTTTGATATACATAATTCTTTTTTGGCAAAGCCTTCTCTTTCACTCTTTGGATGTACATAAGTTTTTGAAACTTAAATTTACTCTCTCTTACTCTTTTCTTTCTCCCTCTCTCTCATTCCATTATTCTGCTCGCTCTTTGCTGCATCAGTCCCGAAAATGTGGCAGGACTAAACGTGCAGAAATGAAAACGAGCCTTGTTTCTGCACGTCCACACCAAATACCTGAAATCCGCGAGCAGGACCAGTAACTTGGTGTGTGTGTCCGCCTGAGTTTTGGGGATTGTGTTCAACATTATGGCTCTATAGATGTCTGCTTGTTGTGCCGTGTGTGTTTCTATTGTATTCTGTATTGTTCTTATGGCGGTTGCCACTATTTTGCATTCGTAGAAAATGTGTTCTTCTGTTTCTAATACGTTCCTTCTGCACATGTAACATCGTCTTATGTTTCTGTGTTTTTCTCCGTGTCTCGTGGGTGTCATATTGTATATGAGCCTGAAAGTGATTTCTCGAGCTTTTGGTGTGATGTTTTTGAGATGGAGGTTTTTGAACGTGTCGGTGTAGTCTAAAATGGGGTATCTAAGTCCCCTCTTGATCCTAAGGTGCAATGGTGGTGCTTGCTCTCTGACCAAGTGTTTGTATATGTGGCTTGTTTTGTGTTGGATGAGTGTCTCATGTCTTTGAATTGCTTGTATGCAATTCTTGTAGAATGGTGGTAGTGTACCAAAATGGTGTGCCTGCGAGTTGTTTGGTTTGACTAGGTTTAAAAGTCTAAGTCCTATGTAGTAGTGAGCTAGAGGGTGTTGGTTTGGGTGTTTGATGATGCGGCCTACATGGCCTATTCTGAGTGCTTGTATTTTTGTCTGTATGTCTTGCAAGGCAATCCCTCCATGTATTTTATCCTGTATGAGAGTTTTATGTTGTATGCTGTGTATGGTGTTTGTGAAGATAAAATTCCTGATTTGTTTGTTTATTTCTCTGACTGTCCGCTTGGGAAGGTCTAGTACTGTGGCGGTGTATATTATTTTTGGTATTATGTATGTGTTTACTATGATGCTTCTTCCAAAAATCGTTGCTGTTTTGTATTTGTATCGTTGTAACATGTTTGTAATTTTTGTTATGAGGTTATCCCATGTGGGTTTGTGTATCTTATTTGGGTGCGATAGGAAAGTAATGCCATAAACGTGGATGTTGTCTGTGCATGTGAGACGAAAAGGGAAGTCCTTTTTATCTCGCCATTTGCCTAGACCCATGACGGTTGATTTTTGTATGTTGAGTTTTGCTCCGCTGCCTTTCCCGAACTCTGCGAAGGTGTCTAAAATGTGAGTTATTGATCTGTCTGTTGTTGGAAGGAAGATCGTGTCGTCCGCATACGCGAGCAACTTCCTCTCTCCCTTGCCAGGTACAAAAGTTCCTTTTATTGTTGTGTCTTGTCTTATTTTCTCTAGAAGTGGTTCTAGAGTGAGTATATACAGTAAAGGAGAGAGGGGGCAGCCCTGTCTCACTGATCTGGTTAGCCTGAAAGTCTCAGTAAGCGTATGGTTTACTAAGACTTTGCTCTCAGGCTTGGAGTAGAGAATCTGAATCCAGTCTCTGAAATAGTCTCCTATGTTGCAGTGGAGTAATGTCTTGTGTAGGTATTCGTGTGACACTCTATCGAATGCTTTCTCTTGATCTAAAGAAAGAACTGACGACTGGCAGTTCTTCTGGTGTGTGTAATATATAATGTCTCGTATGAAATGTGTGTGCTGGTGTATGTTCCTATCCTCTACACTACATTGTTGGTCTTCATGTATGAGTTTGTGCATGAATGGTTTGAGCTTGTTTGTAAGCGCTTTTGTGAGGATCTTGTAATCTACATTAAGCAGCGATATGGGTCTGTAGTTTTTGAGTTGTGTTCTGTCTGCTTTGCCCTTTGGTATGAGAGTAATGTATGATAGATTTTGACTCGGCGGGAGTTGTTTGTTTTGAAAAGCTTCTGTGAATACTTGTAAGAGGAGAGGACCTAAAAGTGAAAAAAAGTGTTTGTAAAATTCTGCTGTGAGGCCGTCTGGCCCTGGTGAATTGTTTTGTTGCATTGTTTGTAGTGCCTGCGCCAGGTTGTCAAGTGTTAGTGGTGTGTCTAGTGCTTGTTTTTCCGAATCTGTGAGTTGTTTAGTGTACTGCATGTATTTATCCTGTATGTGTGCATGTGTTTCTTCCTCTGTATACAGTTTTTGGTAGTATTCTCTAATGGCTTGTACTATGTTTGTATTTTCGGTTTGTCTGTTCCCTGTGGTGTCTATTATCTCTCTTATCTGTCTGCTTCGTTGTATGTTTTGCTCTATGCTCAAGTACTGCCTGGTAGGTATTTCTTGTGTAATGGTATTGAGTTTTGTTCTTAGAAGTGCGCCTTGAAATCTGTGCTGTCTGTGTTTATCAAGTTCTTCTTGTAGCGTAAATAAATGTGGTGAGTTTTTATCCATCTGTTTTGTTAGTTTGATTGCCTCTTCTAATATTTTCTCCTGTCTCAGCCTTTCTCTGTGTATTTGTGTTGAGAGCATTTGTGCTTTTTCTTTTATTGCATGTTTTAAATTCTCCCAGTGTTGTTGAATGTTGTGTGTGGGTATGTTATTCGTGAAATTATGTATCAGTTGCGCCATGTTTTCTGTGAATTGTTTATTTTGGAGGAGTGTGTTGTTAAGTTTCCAGTGTGGTGATCGTTTTGAAGGCGTAGCTGTAGATATTGTGTTCATTGTTGCTATGACTGCCTTATGGTCTGTGAAAGCTAAAGTACTATGGAGATGTCTGGCCTGTGCTATGTAGCACGTACTTGGTACATAAATTCTGTCCAACCTATATCCTCTATTGTGTCCGTGGTTCTCATGAGTGATCTCTCTGCCTTTAGGGTGTGTGTATCTGTATGTATCTACTAGATCGTATATGTTTATTATTATGTCTTGTAAACAATTCATATGATGTAAAACATATGTGGTGGTTCTAGTTAGACTTCCTATAGTGTCTAACTCTGATGTTATACCATTGAAATCTCCTCCTAAGATGATGTTGTGTCCTCTGTATCTGTGGCTGAGTAGAGATTCTAAATCTTCACAGAAGTCGGGCTGGTGATTGCGGTTGGGTGGTGCGTATATATTAACTATAGTGTATGTGTGTGAGTTGTTTTTAACCTCACATATCGCAATTTTCCCTCTACTATCTCTATTTGTCTTAAATACCTCCCACCTGTCTGATGTTTGTATTATTGCTACCCCCGATCCCGAGTCGTGAATAGCCAGGCTAAAACATGAATGTCTGAAGCCTAATTGCGTTGTGATTTGTGCTGCGTGTGTGTCTGTATGTATATTTGTTTCTTGTATTAAGATGAAATCTGGTTTGTATGAAAGTGTTAAAGAGACTATATGCTGTAGTTTTGTGCGTAAGCCTCTAATGTTGATACACAAAACTCTAATTTCATCAACCATTCTAAACTAGAAAAAGTAAATAAGCACTAAACATTGCCTATTATGCTATGTGTTGTAAGAACAGATGTTTGTGTACATTTTTATTCATTATGGAATTATATAAACAACTACAGTGGATTAACTTGATAGGTAAGTGACAAAAAATTTATTTTATTCCTTCATTTTCCATTCTTTCTTCTCAGTTCTTAGCTCTTTTTTTTTTGTTGTATACTAACAAAATGTTAAAAATTTTATTTGAAAAACAAAATACATTTTTTCTTCTTCAAAATAAAATCTTCATACTACAGATCAGATTATGCCTTTGTTATTCTTTTAAATGTGACAACCATCTCATTTCACATTGTGAAATTTACCCCCCTTGGTCTTTTGAGGGAAACACCCCCAGTATACAAAGAGTTAACCAAATCAGTTTTTTACTGTCTTTTCCAAAGAAAATTGGAACATGAGAATGTGATCATTATCGCACAACATACTTAAAAAATACTCTTAAAGATCATTAACTTCAGTATATGAAATAAGATGGATAGAAATTACAGAAGAACAATGAACTTTTGTTGAAGGAAAATGTACAAGTAATATGGTTTTTAAATCATGAACAATAACAGAGCAATCTCTAGAAGTAAAGATTAATACTTCTTCACTGATTACACAAAACCTTTTGACAGGGTGAGGAGTAAACACATATACTTGAAAAACTTCACAAAGTTTATTTTAAAAAATGAGAATTATTTAAGAATATATACAGGAATTAAAGAGCAGTAATAAGAGTGAACAGTGACAAATGTGAAATGTCAAACAAATCAAGCAGTAAGACAAGAGTGTTTTCTGTTATCTGATCTCTTCTCACCATACTGTGAAAACATCAAAAAAGCATTTAAAATCTGATAAAATTAAAATAGGAGCCTATGATATCAACAACCTAAGGTACAGGGGCAACATGATGCTAATAGCTGAACACAAGCAGTTTGTAAAAACCATTGAACAAGATTATGAAAAAGAGCAATTAAAAAAAAAGAATTTCAGCTAAACAGCAATAAGACCAGGCACTATAATATTAAGTAGAGTAAATATACTAACAGTCTGAGTATGAATATCACTGCAGTACAGATGTGATAACAAAGTGTTAAAACAAAAGTAGGAGCAGCTTTATTAATGAGCTGTAATGTTTCAGTTTACACCTTAATCATATAGAAAAATACAGGACATAGAAACAGAGAAAAAAGATAAAATATAAATTCTAATGAATACTATACAACAAATAGGAATGGAAAAAAAGTATTTTAAAAAGCAGCACTTAGCTGTGCCTTGTAAAAAGCTGCATCCAGGAGTGTATAAAGTGGAGTACTGTGAATGTTTAAATGAAGACTTAGGATGTGTGATAAGTTGGTAGTAAAGAATGGGTTAAGAAAGCAGAAAAGAGAGAGGATACAATGATAATCTAGCTGAGACAAGGCTTGGTGGAATGAATGAATGTTGTCAGAGTAGAGGGTTTGTAAAACCTAGTGCAATGAGGAGGTTCTGGAATATAAAGTACAGATGAAAAAAGAGTAAAAACCACTTATTAAAGAAGGAATATGATTGTGGAGAAAGGAAATGTTAAGTGTAACTGCATTTCAAGTTTAAACCATGTGGCCCCTGTGTCCCATATTCCTGAATACAGTGGTTCTCAAGGTACAGGCAGCTTCAGTCATCAGAGTAACACTGTTACTAGAAAATCAGATTTACCTCCATGGCTGGGGCTACTGAAATGATTAGAGACTGACTTAGAAACATGCTAGGAGATGTCATAAAGATCTTATCTGCATATAGTTCTGTCACTTACATTAAGATTAATCTGAGACTGGTTTCTCCCATATACATATATATATATATATTAACTAATCAGACCAATTACATAACAAATAAAATAAACAACAATTGAAGATATAACCTGTATTTTATTCAAAGTAAACCCCTTGTGCATTGATACAACGAGTGGCACGATCTAACAAACACTGGAATGACCTCTTCATTCTTCTGTTGGTATGGCCTTTAATACTCAATGTTATGTCCTTTGGATGTCATCAGTATCATCAAAGAAGTGTCCTTTCAACGGTAACTTTAATTTTGGGAATAGAAAATAATCGCAGGGAGACAAATCTAGGGAATAGGGTGGATGACTGAGAACACACATTTGTTTTTGGGACTAAAAATCCTGTACAACTACTGCCCGGTGAGCTGGTGCATTATCATGAAAAAGAGAAAAAGCTGTCAGGTGTTAAATACTCGAGTCAGACTTGGAGAATCCTTTTCAGTAGGCTTTTCAAAACACTTAACTCTTTCCACTCGCGAGAGCCCCATAAGGGCTTTTGCAGTTTAGCAATGGCACCCCGCAGAGCCCTATGTGACACCGGAGTTTCTTTCGTAGAAAACATGATGTTACTTTTCATTTAACCAGTTAGAACTCTTCTGGATTTAAAGTTAAGCTAGTGTTTTAAGCCTTGTGGATGAAGACGCCATTTTTGAAACATAGATAGAGGGTAAAATTCAAGTTTATTTCGAGATTGAGTGGTAAAATGGTCACACCGATCGACTAGATCTAGCTTACTATATGTGTTTCTAGTAGCTGTAGATCTGTTAGATTTATTCGATGTCACAAAAATCCATAAATATTGATTTTTCCGTGTTGAAATTTGAATGACTACGTATTCTATATTGGATTATGACACAGCTAAGGTAAGTATAAAGTAGATTTTCTTGTTCAGCCCTAAAAATTTTTTTGCGCCAAAAAATTGATCCATTGTTTCAGACCAGTTTTGTTCTTTTCTTTGTTTTTTATGATAAATAACTTCATTTATGGAATCTTCATTCATTTCCACTTATTTTAATGTGTGATACACACGTGTTGATCATGGAATTAATTTGGTACAATAACTTTTACACAGGGACCCCTTCTCCAAAATGTCCGCGCCCTTCTCCAAAATGTCCGCGCCGTAAGAAACTAAGGAACATTTTGGAAGTAACGCGGGTGGAAACAGTTAAATAAACTCTGGCAGTGATAGTCTGTCCCCCTGGAATAAATTTTTTGTGAATAACTCCTCTGCTGTTGTAGAAGCACACAAACAATGTTTTCACTTTCGACTTTTGAAGATGAATTTTTTTGCCTTTTGGTGATGATGATGACTTCCACTGAGCACTTTGGCATTTAGCTGTGGAATCACAGCTGAAAATCCATGTTTCATCCTCTACAACAATCAAATTTAAGAAATGTTTATTTCTGCGACATGTTTTGATGATGTCTTTTGTGTACTCAAAATGCTGATGTTTTTGGTCATCAGACAATAAATGTGGTACAAAGCGGCAAGCAACTTTTTTTCTTGCCCAAATCATTCACTAAAATTTTAAGAATGGTCTGTCGGTTAACACCAAATTCATCTGCCATCATCCTCACAGTCAAACAATGATCTTCTTGTATCCATTCTCTGACTTTTGTAATGAGTTCCTCATTATGAACAGAAATTGAGCGTTCATGTCTAGTTGCATTTGTAATCACTTCACACCACTTTTGAATCACGAATACCACCTGAATATCTATGCATGAGATAAACAATTATCCCCATAAACTTGTCGCATCAATTCAACAGTCTCAATGGCACTTTTTCTGAGTTTTAACCAGAATTTAACACTTCCCTGGCCAAAGACAAGAAAATTCATTTTCTGGTTTCCATGCATTGTTGCCCGAAAGCAGGATCTGCCATCTTTGATAGTTGTCATATTCAAACTGTTTCTAGCTTAAAGTAAATTTTGGTTGTCTGTATTTTTACTGCAAAGATAATATAATAAAATATTGTTTTCAATCTTCGTATCTTAAAAAAATAGAAATCTCACAGTTTTAGCTGTCGGGAACACGTGTTTACGAGATCTCGCCAAATCAACATTTTGTGGAAATGGTGGAGCATTCTTCTCTCGATGACACATGGATTGACACTGAATTATGCTCTGAATTTTTTGTCAGACTGCCCCAGTGATGACTAAAAATCACTGTTTAATGATTCTAGTAATGAAATTGATGTGTGTCAAAGTGATTTATGTGACGGCGATCAGATTAAAAATATGATTACAAGGCATTGGGTTGCTGTGTCACAAAGCGTAAGTTCGAGTAGCACAGATTGTGATTCAATGTCAGGATGCTTCAACAGTAAGTATTTCATATTTTTCATGTGATACAGGTGTGTGGAATAATATGGATTTTACACCAGTTCTTGAACAATTTCTAGGAAATCCTGGTGTTTCCATGAATGTAAACACACCAGACAGCATAATTTGTAATTATTGTAATTTTCAGTACAATGTTTGACAACAATTTTTTTTTTAACTGTTTAAACATGAAAATTTATACCGTGCACAGACCCAACATATGAACAAACCTGCTGCCTTTTTGTCTGAAAATA
Source organism: Achatina immaculata (assembly GCA_009760885.1). Lineage (NCBI taxonomy): Eukaryota > Metazoa > Mollusca > Gastropoda > Stylommatophora > Achatinidae > Lissachatina > Lissachatina immaculata. The sequence continues at coordinate 39,430,055 of CM019691.1, read as the reverse complement.
TAACACATTCAGACATGAACAAATTCTTTGGATTGATCATTTTGATGGGCCAGACTAGGAAGCCACACTAGAAAGAGTACTGGACAACAGACCCTCTTCTTAAAACATCAATATTTTCAAAAACAATCGAGCTAAATTTGATCATCTCTTGACAATTCTGCATTTCTCTGACAACTCTCAGACACTTCCAGAAACAGGTAGAATTACCAAAATAAAATCTCTGGTGGATTATTTTTTTTCTCAATTTCAAAAGTTGCATAAACCGAAAACAGCAGCTTTCGACTGATGAAGGCAAGACAAAAGACCTGTCTGTACGCTATCAACAATGATTATCTGGAATAGTAAAGGATCATATGTCCTGGTGAAACCTGAGGATGAAGGCACTAAAAGCATCATCTAGGAGGTGCAGAGTGTGCTTGGTCAATGAGAAAAAGAGTGAAACAAAATTTATTCGTAAAAGTTGTCAAGTTCCATTGCATCCAGATAACTAAAGATATCACACACTCAAGAAGTACTAGAGGGTCTTGGGAATCTGTCTAACAACCTGGATTAATTTATCTCAGTGGTCAGTAGAGATATGCATGTTTTTCTAAGTCCACTCAAAAAAGTTCATTTTTCAGAAAAATGGCTGGGTATTGGGGGTTTTTCAGGGTAAATAACTGTGGTCCACAAAGTGTTAATGTTAGTTTTTGCTCCATGCTAATTACGTAACAATGCACCTTTGACTAGGTCAACAAAATGGCGGCTTGTTTGTCGTCTGCTTATTGGGTGGCGATGAAAAGTTGCCAGATTACAGATGAAGGTTGCCTCTTTGGATTCCATGCTTTGCTTCATAGATGGCACTTTTGTCTTGGCCATAGTGAAATCAGTCTCATTATTTAATTGATGGACCCTGTATGTTATCCTACACTTTTTGTAAATTAGATGCATTTGAAAACAAATATATAAGAAAATACTCTGTATACATTGGAACGAATTCAAGACCAATGTAGCAATAAAGAAGAAGACCACATAACAACCAGTCACATCAATGATTAAAAAAAGGAGATAGACATATATTGGCCATGTCATGAGAAGAAACAATCACAGAATCTCAAAACAAGCCATCAAATGGGAGTTCTTCTTCTTCTTTGTACACATTGTCTGTCTATATCTGCAATCCTGTCTCTTGGATAAATTTCACTGTTTTTTGTAATTCATGTATGGAACCGTAGAGCTTATCTTCTTTAGTGGTTTCACTGGGCCAGTAATAATTTCTCAGTGTCTCGTAGATGGTGCAGTTTTGGAGGATATGTTCCACAGTTTGGGGCACCTGGGCACATGTACAAAGATTTGTAGTACCAACCTTAAACTTTGTATACATATGACTTCAGAGTCACCTGTGTCCTGTTCTGAGACGGAAAATGGTGAATTGTTCCTTTCTGTTTAGCGTGTGATAGTCATCATGTGGTAATGTTTGTGGCTTCCTGTAGGTTTTTATCATGCTTTTCTTCTGATTATAGATGATTGGTATGTCTGGCTGCTCCATTTCAGTGCCCTCTTTGGCCAGATGATTGGCTTTCTCATTGCCTGGTATCCCATAGTGGGAGGAAATCCACTGCAAGGTGACTCTGTGTTGTAAGCCAATTTTTGACAAGGCATCCTTAAGATTTGGTAGTTTGTTGCACTGAAGAGCTTCCAGTACTGATCTTGCATCTGTGAGAATTACTAGGGGGACTGTATCAATTCTGGAGTCTGACAGTTTTTCAACAACAGCAATAATTGTCCTAACTTCTGCATCATAGTTGTTGCAGTATTTTCCAGTGGGTATGGAAATCTTGTCAGTGGTGTTGTTGGGATATTTAATATGTTCTCCTACCCCTCTATTCTTTATAGCACTGTGTGCAGATTCATCTGTATACACACATATCCAGGTGCCATATAGATATTTGTCATCTAGCACACACTAAGTGTGGCTGTTGATCTTAGACTGCTTTGCATCTCACCATTCTGCACACCTTTCATGTAAGTCTGAATAGTTATTTGTGTATAATCTGCTTCTTTCCACAGTGTATGCTCTGGTAGAGACGATAATGGAGCGAGTACAGTTGGAAGGTCTGGTATCAGCTTACACATACGCTTGGCCTGATGAATGAAGCTGCTTCTTTTAAGCTGTCTTCTCTCTCTCTCTCTCTGAACCTTAAGTGCCCAGGGCACATGGGGCTTCCGCAAGGGTTTTCCACAAATGCCTGTCCTTCGCCTTTTTTTCTGCTCTTGCCCAGGTGAGCCCTCTATTGCTCAACATCCTTTCTGTTGTTCTTCTCCATGTCTCTTTTGGTCTACCCTTACTTCTGTTCCCCTGTGGTGTCCATCTTAGTGCTATTTTTGGTAGTGAGTTGTCAGTCATTCGGAGCACATGTCCCAACCATCGCCAGCGTCTTTCTTCAATAATTGTTGTCAGTGGTTTCATCTGCATTTCTGCTAATAAGATGGTATTTCTTATGGTGTTTGGCCAAAATATTTTTCTAATTCTTCGTAAACATTTAGTCTGGAAAGAATTGAACTTGTTTTCTATGGTTTTGGTGATTTTCCAGCATTCACTTCCATAGAGTAGTACACTTAGAACATTACTCTTAAATATCTTGATTTTCATATTTATGCTTAGTTTTTTTTATTTCCATATAGTCTGCAGCATTGCAAAAGCCTGGTTGGCTCTAGTAAGTCTGCTGTTGGTGTCCTCTGTGCTGTCTCCATTTTCTGCTACTCTGCTGCCAAGGTATACAAATTCGTTGACCTCCTCCACTAACTTGTTATCTACTCTGAGTACATTTCTGTTGTTCACATTTTGCTTCATTAACTTTGTCTTTCCTATGTTGATCTTTAGTTCTATGTTGTTTGCATTCTGAGTTAGCTTGTTTATTTTATCTTGCATATCTTTGTGACTGCTTGATAATAGACAAATGTCGTCCGCAAAGTCAAGGTCCTCCAGCACTGTGTCAAGGGTCCATTGTAATCCTCTGCGTTTGTCTGATGTTGCCTCCTTTATTAACCAGTCTACTGCCAAGATAAATAATGTTGGTGACAGTACACATCCCTGTTTCATTCCTGTTTGTACCCTAAAGCTGCTGGAGGTATGTTCTCCATAGATAACTTTGCACTGAAAACCCTCGTATAGGGCTTTGATTACATTAACTATTTTATGGGGGAGGCCATGCCATCTTAGGATTTTCTTTAAGCTGTCTTAATGCCAAGTTACTGAATCTCTCCTTCAGGGGATGGCTTACAGAGCTGTGGAATTTCTCTCCCAAGGTCATGACCTTTGTGTCTCTATGTTCTTTTAGCACTTGAGTACTAACTATTTTCTGCATTTCTACTACTGGTGTGGACCTCATGGCACCTGTGATAATCCATAGTGACTGATTTTGTACCTTATCTAGATCAAATGGGACAAAACAGGACAAAGAAAGAGAGGCTGACCACATGAAACTGAGAACGCTGTTGAGAGGCTAAATTAGAAGGTATAAGATCCATTGACAAAATGTAAAACTCACAGAAAACAGTAATGCATAGTGAACTACAATGTGAACCTTATGTGACGTTTAATGGCATGGGAAGGATATTAGATAGAGACTTTTTTTGTACACAGTCGCATATATTATGTGGCAAGACTCACATGCGAATCCCTAATGGAGTGTGAGGACAGTTTTTGTAAAAGTAATTGATTTTGCTTCTCAGACTACACTAGCAGTGACACAGCAAGGGTGTTTACATTTTCTAGTACCAACAAATGCAGAATCCTGCTTAAAGTAACAATGGAAGAGGATGTCCTTCAGATCTGGTTCCAATTTGTAGACCAATAGGGGAGATCAGAGAAGATTCACACGTGTCAGAGTTAAGCTTTAGCAGTAACAGATAAGGACAGATAATTCTCTTAACCATCTGGCCATGTGAATGGAAAGGAATCACTAATTTAATCTGACAGAGTTAAATTAGTGCTTCCTTTCCATTTATATGATAAGAAAAAAAGATGCAAAATTTTCTGGATATGTGAGGCAGATTTTGAAAAACTAGCAACCACTGGAGAAAAAAACATCAAAGAAAAAACATGAGAGGAAGGCCAAATGAAAAATATGACCTTAACAGCATCTGAACTGACTGGGAACACCACGGATCACACAAGGAGGAGACATATGATCACTAACATTATTGGGCATAGTACAGTAATGATTAGACGCAGCTGATTATACTGAATACAGCCCTCAGTAATTGGATTAACTTTGGTGAGATTCTGAATGATGCACAACTACAGACTTTTAAGTTTCTGTTCTGTTGATAACTTTGATAATTGCCACAGGTGCCAAAAGAATTAATGTGTAAAATGAATCACTCAATATGTTATGACAAATATTTCATACATAAGAATCAGCTACTACCACTTCCTTTCTTGATAACAAAATCAACAGCAACAGGAAATGCAGCAAATGAATTTGAAAAACTAAAGAAAAGACCCTACAACAAGAGAATGGAAGATTAACACTGAAAACCAAGTTTCTGATTTATCAAGGAAGCAAAAGTTCAAAGGTTCAAAATCAAACTCTGGCATCACTGCATTCAGGGCAGCCCCATATATGCTCCACCGCATGCTGCAACATCCATCCAAGAGTAATTTTGCTAATAGTTCCTGTCAAAAGTTGGCTGTTTATGTGTTTTATGCCACACAGTTCAGATTTTCTGCCAACACTTTTGATTTGTCCTAGCTTCAGCAATCTCTTCAGATCTACATTGTTCTTCCATTTCTGCTCTTCATTTTCCTGCAGTCTTTCCAATATAGCTTTAACAATGTCACCCTTGTCCATTCTCAGCCTGCCATTTATTTTAGCCTGTCCAGCAAGCCTATCTGCCACTTCACTGCTATGTGCTCCCGCATGTCCTAGACAATAAAGCCACGTTAGGCTTGTCACAGTTAACCTGCCCAACAGATGAACCCATTCTTTTCAAAGAAATTTTTTTCTCAATCTTATGAAGCATACGTGAATCTGTCACCATAACACCATGAACTATATCATGGGCAACTAGCCATTCCATTGCCACCAACACAGCCTCAATTTCCATTCGCATGCTTAATGCGGTGACTTCGAAGGTGTCAGAAGACCCATAGTGATACTGGATGAGATTTTTAACCCAAAGTTCAACTGCTCCCTGTGCTCTACATTCGTGGCCCTTCTGTATAATAACCTTTGTTAGTTGAGGTCGGTCCTGTACCCATAACCAATCATCACCTTTAGGCATCTCATCTAGATTGCACACTGACATTATTGTATCCTCATTCTCAGCCATCCAGATCTGCCTCGTTTGATGCGACTGCCCTTTATCACCCAGCTCCTTATGGAGAGGATGGTCCTTCATGCCAGCAACTCTGATGTATGCCTCTGACTAATAAATATTTGGGTTCTGACTTCACAATCAGCATATCAAGCAGAAAGCTCAGGGTCACTACAGGAGTATCCCTGGTGCAACCCAAGAACATTCTAACTGCCTCATTCTGTACATATTCTAGTCTGTTCAGCTGTTCATTTGACAGGGTAAGTAGGCCTAGACCATACTCCAATGGTGACAGCACCGGCGCATGCATTAGTAAGAACAGAGTGCATTGTGAAAAGTTTGCTGCAGCTATTAACCATCCACATTTTGTGCAAAGGACATGAACTGATCAAATGTGATACATGAAATGTGTTCTCTTACTATCTTGTCCCCAACATTTCACAATCAGAACTTCAGATCTTACAACTGTTATTTAATGAGCACCACAGGAAGCTAGCTTTTTCAGGGTTTGTCACTACACTGTTATCCTCACACTAGCCTATTATCTGACCCACCCTGTTCTGTATCCCTGCAGCTTGTTCCTCTCTACACCTCCCACGCTCATGTTTTAAAACACCATCAGCGTAGGTCAGTGTCCGCCTCACACTGTTCCCAAATAACAGCACAATGCCAGCAGAATATACATTGAATATCACAAGAAACAAGGGAGACCCCTGAGGCAGCCTATCAAAGGGGCAAGCTTAGAACCATCTTCTATACATCTGAAATGTGGCTTACATATTTAAGTCTGGAGAAAAAAACATCCCTTCTGTCTTTTCAAAATCAAGTACTATGACACAATCAATTCAATATGCCAAATATGAAGACAACACTCAGAAGAAACAGAAAATTTAGATGGCTGGGGTGTGGTGTAATAATGGATAGCAAATGCATCTCTGAATGAATATTACATAGTGAACTTCTAGAGTGAAGAAGACTACTAGCAAAACCAAAACTGAGCTAAAATGATATTTATGTGGCATCCATAATTACCTCATGGTAATTTAGGGAGTGCCAACTGAGGAAGTAGAGTATTTCACATATTTAGGCAGCAAAGTGGATAAATACAGGGGAACGGAAAAGGATGTTAAAGCTAGAATAACCAAGGCCAGGACAGCATTTATCCAACTTAACAAAATATGGTCATCTAAGAACATCAAAACAAGAAACAAACTTAGGCTTTCAATACAAGCGTTACAACTGTCCTATTATATGGTTCAGAGACATAGGTTATGACCAAGACAATACAACAGAGGATACAAACATTCATGAACTACTGGCTGAGGATTTTAAACATTAAATGGCAGGACAAGATCAGGAATGAGGAGGTCTGGGAAAGGACAGGAAAAGAACCTATGAATCTACAAATCAAGTCTAATGTCTAGGAAGTGTAGGTGGATTGGCCACACTCTGCGGAAACCTGACAGCAGCATAGCATGACAGGCACTGACATGGAATCCTCAAGGAAATAGGAAAACGAGGAAGACCTAGACTTAACTGGAAAAGAGAAATTATGACAGTGCTTAGAGACAATACAGAACATCTCTGATAGATGTAAGGTAAAATAGGGGTGCAGATGTTAACAGTGATCACAACCTATGTATAGGGAAAATAAAACTAAAAACTGAAAAGCCAACACAAGAAATCAATACACAGAAAGATAAACAGCCACACCCTACAAGAAGAAAATACTAACAATCATTCCACAATACCCAGTGAAGTAGAGGAGATAGGTATAGATGAATTATGGAATTCTTACAGCAAAGCCATAATCAAAGCAGCAAAAAGCAAGCACTGGACTGAAAAAACCAAACAGGAATGCATGGATATCAGAAAACACATGGAAGTACATATATGAAAGATGCGCAGCCAAATTAGACATGTTGAATGTAAAAACAGACCTTGGAAAAGATCTGGTGAAAACAACATACAGACAAGAAAGTAAAAAGTACAGCTAGAAGGGATAAAAGAGCTAGAGAAAGCAGCAAAAACAGGAGACAGCAAAACAGGTACTATTACATCTAAAGAAAGACCAATTCTTAGCAAAACTGGAACCCTATTAACATCAAGTAAAGACCAAAAGCAAAGATGGGCTGAACACTTCCAAGAAATACTTAATCAACCACACCCAAAAGAATTGTTAAACCTTGAAACCAACTTACCAGCCCCACAACTAAATGTCAACCTAGATGAAATTACATTGCATGAAACTGAAACAGCAGTGAATTTAATGGCTAACAACAAAGATGCAGGTGAAGATGAAATAACACCCGAAATGTTAAAAACTATCAATAGTGACAACATGAGACAACTACAGAGAATGTTTAATAAGATTTGGAAAGAAGAAAAGGTCCCTTCTAAATGGAAAAAAGGAATCATTGTTAAAATACCAAAAAAAAAAAAGGTAACCTTAGTGACTGTAACAATTGGAGAGGAGTAACCTTAATATCAGTTGCGTCAAAAGTATTTTACAATGTCATTTTTAATAGACTTGAAGATATAGTGGATACAGCAATGAGAGAAGAACAAGCAGGATTTCGAAAAGGGAGAAGCTGTCTCGACCAGATCTTTACTCTCAGAATAATACTTGAAGAACATATTGAAAAGCATAAACCATTAATACTGAACTTCATAGACTTTAAAAAGGCATTTGATAGCATACACAGAGATTCATTAAGGAGAATTTTATGTCTATATGGAATACCATCTAAAACTGTCAGCATCATTAAGGACTTATACAATGGATGTGTTTGTGCAGTCAAAACAGAAGAAGGGATGAGTGAATGGTTCCAGATTGAAACATGTGTGAAACAATGATGTATACTGTTTCCTTTGTTTTTTTAGAATTACAATAGACCTCATAATGAAAAAATGCTGCACAGGTAACACAGGTATTGACTGGGTACATGAGACCCAACTAGAACATCTTGATTTTGCTGATGACATAACTCTTATCAGTAACAATGTGAATTCCATGCAAAAAAAAAAAACAGAAAGCCTGTCTTCACTGGCTAGCAAAATAGGACTTGAAATTAACAAGGACAAAACAAAAATAATGAAACTTCCCATTAATCAAAATGGAAAAATTCACATAGAAGGGACAGATATTGAAGAAGTCAATCAATTTGCATGCCTTGGCAGCTACATAGACTAGGATGGTGACACCAGAAAGGAAGTTAGAATTAGAATTGCAAAAGCAGCATCGATCTTCAAGAATCTTGAGAACATATAGCATTCAAAAGTTATAAGCACAAAAATCAAGTTAAGACTATTCAATTCAAATGTAATATCCACCCTCATTTATGCATATGAAAGATGGAAATCAACTAAAGAAATAGAAAAGAAATTAGACTCTTTTGAAAGCAAATGCCTAAGGAAAATACTCTGCATCAAGTGGAATGAATTCAAGAACAATGCAGAGATAACACAGATGAGAGAACAACAACCAGTTAAGCATTTAACATTTTGAATAAATCTATGAAAAATCTGTCCTCAGACAATGAATCACCTCTGTCAGATCCTCCTTCAGATCTGATCTAATTGTGAGCAGAAAATGTCTCTCAAATCTTGGCTGGTACTTGTGAACAGGTAAACATCTCTTAGAATTTAATGGAATGACTTCTTGTACTGTTAATTTTATGTGAGAAATGCATTCAAAATTTACTCATTTTGTTCTCTATGGGTTTGAAGAGATCCTTTCCTATGTGGTGATGCTTTTCTCATTTCTGGCAGTCCAAATACTTTTAAAAATCAAATTCATCCTATGTTAATGAAGCTGAAAACAAGGCACTATAAACTTCTTCCTCTTGATATTCTTGCAACCCATTCATTCTGCTACTTCAGACAGAGCATCTTTCCATTTATTCAATTGTTATCATCTAACAGAGCCAAGTGCATTGGGTCTACACAAACAGCTGCTAAAATAATCTTGTTTTTAATAATAATATCTCCCTTCATTGAAGCAGCAATGCCATTTTCAGGTAATTCTCTGTAGATGGATGACATAGTAACTCTTTACAATTCTATATTGTGTTCACTGATCTTCATTTATGTCACTGAGGGTTGGCCAAGTCCACAAAGATTCAAGGTCAAGCATGTGCTGAATCATTAAGTAAATACTCATCCAGCATGCTACTTGATCTATAATAGCCCAACCACAGAGGCAAATCTGATTTTCTGGTAACAGCCATTAAACAATGTCACGCAGATGACACAAGCCGCCTGGCACTTGAGAACTGCTGCATTCAAAATTATGGGACGCTGGAACCACATGGGTTAAACTCACTGTTTAGTTACATGTAACATCATCTTCTTCAATTATTATAGTACCTCTCCACTAAGTCCACCTCTTCTTACTTTTCAAACTTCCTCACAGCATCACTCTGCAACCCCTCTTCCCCAATCATCTGTTTCAATTTCTCCTAGCTAAGTCTCAATATTGCATCACTCTCTCTCCCCTCCCTGGTTCCCCATCCACCAGCCCCAGTTACAACCCACCAACCACATGTCACAGGTCTCTATTTAAACAGTCTCCACGTCCTACTAAATCCATTCCTGGCACACACCGCCAGACAAGCCACACCTTACAATTTACAGCTAAGTACTCTTTTAAAAAAATTTGTTTTTTTTTTTTGTTTAATAGTATTCATGTGAATCTATACTTTATCTCCTCTCTCTATTTCTTCGTCCTGTATGTTTTTGTATGATTAAGGCTCACGCCGAAACGTCACAACTTTGTAATCATTAAGTAATAAAGCTGCTCCTACTTTTTTCCTATTTTATACATTATAATAACCCCTTTTCCTTTATCAGCACCTCTCTTCAACATGAAATGTGTTCTTGCAGAAGCAACTAATTTTCTTCCCTTGCAAACTGGAGCAGCAGCCTATCCATTTGCAGACTGTCTTAATATGTGTGCACAACACAGAGCATATGATTAGTCTTGAGGTAGCTTCAACAAGATCATTATTTTATTGTTGTTCCAGAATAACTTCAGTTTCTTCCTCAGTTGCATGAACATGTTCTTCAGTTTCAAAAGTTCCTTAATCTCTGAAGAACTCAAGCTTGTGGTCACTATCATTATCTGCATTCATTAGCTGAAATGTACTTAGCATGTTTGAGGCACGTTATTATAATAAAAAGAAATTGTTCTTATTAAGTGTTGCAGAACCTTTTCCATTAAGATCTAGGGATACTTACTCATGTAAGAAGCTTATGCATAGTTTACTCCCAGAATTTTGATAACTATTCTTTTTTGTCTTAAGCTTAATCTTAATTTATATTTGTCAGCCACTCATCCTTCACATAAAATTAAAAATTACAGCAAATCACTTTCACAAACTTCATGCCTTCCTTAAGGTTCCATATCGGAGACAATCAATTTATCATAAATCAATCAACAGATTAATTGAAGTCTGTCCATGGCTTGAATAACTATTAAAAATATGAATGTGAGCATGACATGGGAAGTTCTGATCTTAGGGACTGGTCATGGTCATCTCCTTATTATGATTTTAAAAGGTTGGCATTATAGTTGGAGCTGATACACATTTTTCAACTCTGATATTAGCCAGAATGATTCTGACTCAAACTCTATCACCTCAGCTCCACAGCCCTGGTTGCAATACAACCAAGGTTATGGCAGTATGCCACTGAGGCACACAATGTTAAAAAACCTGCATAGCAATCTAATTAAGATTTTACAAAAAAAAAAAAACATGCTTATAATTTAAAATCTTCAATTTCAGGAATCCCTTCTGCTTTTCAGGCAGCTCTAAGGATTCTGTTAATAAAGGATTTACTCTAAATTTCTGATGCACATGCTTCTGTACATTGCTAACATATTTGTTTAAAAATTCTACATATCCTATTTTAATTTTTAATCTGTGCTAAGATCCATTTTTATATGACAGCTGTAATCTAAAGAGTGATACCATAACAGTAACTAACAAACCTTCATCAATGTGAGTCCACACTTCAGGCAGCAAATGCAGAAAAACATCTCCAAGTAAACTACCAACAGCGAAGCTCAGCATTAATCGTAGCTTCTTTGCTGATTCTGGATTGCATATATTTTTAAAAATTAACATACATAATTTGGTAATATATGTAGACTATCACTCATCAAGAATTCACAAAATTCTGCAACAGGTAAACTGCTGGAAATAAAACAGGCTGAAACTAAATGTGTTTTATTAACATGCTACACTAGCTTGGTATACAGTTCTTTCCACTGCAGTTTTACTTCACTACAAGTACTAAAATGACGCAAATGTTATATGTAACAAATCTCTTGCTACTGTTTCAGTACATAAATCACTATAAAGAATTGACTTACTACTGTTGCTTCATTAACATCTTTAAATTACTGAAATTTCAAGAGTGATGGGTGTTATACTTACGAGGGCATCACACATAAAGTAGGTGAGATGTAACCAAACATTTGTTATGGTATGGAGAGTTTTCACAAAGTTAATATGTGGAAATACAAGCAAATTCTGTAGGTCACCTTTATCAGAGTGTCTTCTGATCCAAGAATGTGACATTTCTCTTTGATCTAATATGTCAATTCAAAGAATGTACTTGGATAAACACGCAGATCACCAAATACTTGGAATGGTAATGAAAATTATGTAGAAACAACAAACTTTCAGGAGGACTATAAAGATGGACATCCTCAATTTTTGAAATGCTTCTGATCCATGCCATATTTACAGGATGGTCCAATATTCTATGCGCACTTTTATACTTTAATTTCCAATTAAATACAAATAATACAACAGTGTAATAAACAGCATTTGAAAGCCTTCCTTTTAAAATATTTTATATGAGTAATTATATAAATGTAGAGCTGATCAATTTCATTTTATTTGTCATTCCTGCAGATGAACCCAAAATGGTGACTATAAAAAGATATAAAGTGAATTGCGTGCTTTAGTTTGTTGAATTAAAAGTCTTAATTCTTAATAATTCTCATCTTTACTATTTATATGAAGTTTTTCATACATTTACTTACTTTAATGCCTTACTTTCACAAGGTTTTGACAATGAAGAACAATGTAAATCTTTGTCTACTTCTAAAGATCATTTTGCTGTTTGTTCTTAAAATAAATATTGTATTATTTGCCTTTTCCTCTGACAAAATTACACTGTTTGTCTGCAATTTCTGTCTTTATCTCATGTGTATTCTGAAGTTCATAATCCCAAAGAGTTATTTTGTGATGTGGCTCATGACCGTGTGATGTTTATCATATTCTGTCATTGTAACTTTCTTTGAAAGTGCAATGAGCTGATTTGGATAGATCTGATGGTATATACTCTATATTACAAACTGTATTTAGGAGATCAGCTACTTTTTTGTATGCCAGTCTTGTCTGATGACTAAACCACTTTCCTTGTGATACTCTCTGGTCCTAACATCTTCTTTGCTTTCATCTATTTTAACGCATTTCTAACTTCATTTTCCAGTATTGGCAGAATTTTATTAATGTTAATTCACAGTTCATTCTTCTGTTTGCTATACAGGTTTCCTATGTGCTCTGACCACCTCTCCATGATTTTTTTTCTTTTCCATGTAACAACTTTACCCTTCTTTGTTTCAAATCAGCCTACTGTTTTACTTCCTCATTTTCCAAAAAGTCCTATTATCTTTTTTATGAAAATCTTTGCCACTATAAAACAGTTTTCCAATGTCATCACTTTGTTCTAATTCTTCTGTTTCTACTTTGTGCAGTCTTATTATTTCTTATAATTTTTGGTTATTTTTGCTCTTTCTTTGTTTTTCCATCAAATCAGGAATATCCTCTGTTCAGTTTTTATTGGTTTACTGCACATTTGGTATTGATGCTTCTAATGCTTGGTGGAATGATTCCTGTAATGTTTCTCATTCATCAATTTACAGGACTGATCTCAGCTAACAAAAGTTATAAAGAAGGCCAGTGAATATCGAGAATGGGCACAGGGAGCAGATGAACTTTGGGGTCAAGATCTCATCCAGCATCACTGTGGATCTTCTGATATGGTAATATGTGATGGCTCAGTGAGTCAGAAAAACAGAATTGGTTGCAGTTTTGTTGTCTACCACAGTGGAAGAGTAGTGGCACTGGGTTCAGGAGCCTTTGAAGTCACTACATCACGCATGCGAATGGAAATTGAGCCTATATCACCATATGTTTCGTAGGACTGAGAAAAAATTGCTCAAAAAGAATGGGTTCTTCTGTTAAGCCAGTCAACTGTGACAAGCCTAACGTGGCTTTACTGTCCAGGGTATGTGGGAGTATGTGGCAATGATATGGCAGATAGACTTGCTGGACACACTAAAATAAATGACAGACTGACAAATGTACAACTGGGACATTGGTAAAGCTGAACTGAACAGAATGAAAGAAAATGAAGAGCAGGAATGGAAGAACAATCTAGATCTGAAGAGACTGCTGGAGCCAGGACCAATTAAAGGTGCTGGCAGGAAATCTGAAATGTATGGCAGAAAATGCATCATAAACAACCAACTTTTGACAGCAAAAATACTCTTGGATGGATGCTGTGACATGTGGCGGAGCATATACGGGGTTGCCCCAAATGCAGTGAAGCCAGAGTCTGAATTTTGAACTTTCTCATTCATCATTCACATCTTGAAACAATAACGCAGCCCAACAAAAAAAAAAATTCTCTTGGTGCCTTGGCCCATTCCTGGGGTTATTTGGGGCACTGATTGAGAAAATTGCACTGGAAAGACAGCATCAGCTGTAGTTTCTTGGATATGGCTGAATTTATAAAATTTTAGTCCGGCTAAAAGGCTGGCTAGTAAAGAGGATTAAACAAAGAAAACTTAAATATTTTGGACACATTAAACGTCATGATAATCTACAGAAGACTGTCTTGGAAGGGTACATAATGGGAAAAAGAGAGGAAGACCAAGGCGAAGATGGCTGCAAGACATCTGCACATGGATGCATCAGCAGCAGGCCATCTTGCTCACAACTGAGAGGCCTACTGGAGTGCTGTTAGGGAGGCAAAGCTCCGCAAGGGGTATGCAAATGAATGAATGAGTTCGGTCTTTAACAATCTCTTCTGCTGAATTGGAATGTCATAACAAGCTATCTTATTTGAATAAGAAATTTATTTATTTAATTTACCCACTCTGTGTGTGTGTGTGTGTGCGTGCGTGTGTGTGTTTGTGTATATATTAAAAAAAATAATGACATCTGTTTCACAAACACTCATCTACTTCCTTTCCTATAAATGCATACTGGCGTAAAATTGTTTAGCTCAGATGACAAAATCACTTTTGTCCTGTTTTATTACATAATTGTGTGCATAAAATTAATATGGTAAATCATAGTTTTCGTAGACTATATAAATTTGTATTTCAAAGGTTTCTCAACTCAATATGTTTAAAACAGTTATGCTGTATAATAGTTATGATCGTACAGGAGGTGTGTGTATATTCCCAATCATATCACTTCATTTTCGCAAATCGAACACCGTAGAGATTATAGCTACTTCAATACAGAGCTGCTAGAATCATCCCAATGTATTTTGCTATGTGTGGGGAGTACACATTGAAAGCAAGTAGGAAACCTATTTCTAAGTTTGTAAAAAAAGAGCATATGTAGGTTATTTTGGTGTCAAGCTTGGAGATCAAGATAAGACATGGACTCCTCATACCGTATGCAAACCTTGTACGGAGCATTTGTGCCAGCGGACAAATGGAAAGAGAAGCTGCCTGAAATTTGCAGTACCAATGGCGTGGAGGGAACCAAAAAAACCACTTTGATGACTGTTACTTTTGTATTGTTACTATCATATGCTTCAGTCAAAATAATAAGTTGTCTTACTGTGATCTACATTCAGCCAGGAGACTTGTTGTGTACTTGGATCTTGTACCCATTCCACCTTTCCTTGAACTACCACAGGTCTCAGAGGATGAATTTTTCATGTCTGATATTGCACAAGGTAAAGAAAGTAGAGGTAGTGACAGTGAATTCCAAACAACTTCACATAGTGATCATTTTGATCAGAATGAATTGAGTGATCTGATCAGGGACTTAAATCTTTCCAAAGAGTCTTCTGAATTGTTTGACTCCAGACTAGAGGAAAAGAATGTACTTCAGCCTGGAATGAAAATGACATTTTATCAAAGGAGAGAAAAGGATTTGCTCCTATTCTTTACCGAAGACAACAACTTAGCATTGTGCAACAACATTGGAAAGATTGTGAAGAAAATTGGTCTTTCAGAATATAACCCAAGAGAGTGGTGAAATTTTCACTGACAGTTCAAAATGTAGTTTGAATTGTTTTCTTTTAAATAACATCAACAAATATAGTTCTACTCAAATCAGTCACTCTACCAGGATGAAAGAAGAGTACAAGGCTATTGCTTTAGTCTTGGAAAAGATAAATTACAAAGAACATCAACGGGTGATTTGTGTAGACATGAAGATGGTTAATTTTCTTCTTGGTCAACAAAGTGGCTACACAAAGTGTCCTTGCTTTTTATGCCTTTGGGATAAACATGAACATTGGGCAAGAAAAGACTGGCCTCCGAGGTAATATATGGTGGTTGGAGGACAAAATGTAAACAATGAACCTTTGGTAGCACAAGATAGAATCATACTGACATCACTACATATAAAACGAGATCAGACAACTTATAAATGACATTTCATAGAATCAATGAATGAAATCGAATCATGTGCCTGGTCTTCATTTGTTCTTGCTGCGAACAGCTTTCTTGTCAGACAACTACACTCAATTAGTAGAGGATATACTCTTTCAACAGGCTTGGCTATGTAACTTGATTGTAAAATCTATTATCTGCACAGTCACTTAGATTGCTTTCCAGAGAACCTTGGTGACTTTAGTGAAAAGCTAGGTGAAAGATTTCACCAAGATATAAAAAAAAATGGAAGTCAGATACCAAGGAAGATGGGATGCACACATGATGACATACTATTGTTGGAATCTTATGCAAGATTATCCTGGCAGATCCCATTCTCGGAAGTCTTACAAGAGGAGCTTCTTGTGTGTCGAATAAGTGGAAAGTCTGTATCACAAACTTTTGTAGGAGATGTCTCACTAAAGTGCTTTGTCTACGATTTTTTGGAGGTCTAATCCTACAAAACTGTGTTCTCTTACTTTACCGTACCAAAGCCTCATAGTTTCCTAGTTATAAAAAATTGTATCATAAACTTGTGCTTTTGGTATGAAATAAGTAGATGATCATGTAGTACACTTTTCTTTTAATTTTTAATATGTTTCCTTCATACTTAAAACATGTTAATTTTAAACACTACATTAAAATATCCTGATTTGTTATGAGCGAAACTGAATGCAAGTGAGTTCTTTAAATCATTTTACATTTTGTCTGCAACATCAGCACTCATCTGTGAGGCATGACTTTTTGTAGTGTGAAGTTGGCATCTGTGCTATTAGTTTTGCATTATTTTGATCCAGCAATATAACAGTTTCACACAAAAACATACAGGATAAAGAAAATATAAATTCACATCAATGATATGTAACAAATAAAAACGGAAAAAAATAATAGCTGTGACTAAAATAGGCTCAATCTGAGAGTGCATGTGGTGAAGTATTGTGACTGTTTAAATTAAGACTTGTGAGACGTGATACCAATCTGACTGGTTGATAGTAAGGAGGGGGTGGAGAAAGGTGAGAGCTGGATACAACGGTTAAAAGCATTTAACAATGAAGGAAATTAAACGGTTCACTGCTATGCAAATACAGACAATTTAATATTCATGAATTCAATGTTACTCATCTTTTTTTTTAATGGTTATGTTTTACAGCGCCAGTATCATTTAAATAAAGAAGTGAATTCTTACCTCCTTGTTTCAGTGCTGGACCAGATTCAAGCGGAATCACCAACAGGGGAAAAACTCCACTCAAGCCTATTAGAACTGCACCCAATATAGAGAGAATCCAGATTTCATAAATGTGTCTACTGGTGCCAGTGAGACCTTCAATAACATCTGGAGAGAGCGACTGGAAACAAAGTGTGTCCTTGGCTCTATAGAGATGCTGGTTTCCTCTATCGCTAAATTCAGGCATTTTAGTTACGTTGCCACTTCAGAATCGCTTTAATTGTTCAGTCCGAGCCTTACACGTCGCTTCTATGTCGAACTGCTACAAATCTGCAAGGTTCTCTGTTGAACTGAGAAAGAGCACATCATGACTGATAACAACAGAGTGGGTACAACTGTGCAACAGCTGATTAATGTACCCAATCAATGCTCATTATCGTTTACAACAGTGATGACGTATCCGTATCGACTTTCTATCGCTATCTTCTATCACACTCTTCTGTGTCTATCATGATCCATGACCTACTTACAGAACAGTCGTGAAAATGGTTATCTATTGAATCATAGAAGCTTTAGGATTTTTTCGCCAACTTAATGAATCTCAACATTAAACTTTTTACACTGCTTCACTTTCACACATCTGAACATTAAAGCATTGTGCAACACATATGTATATTTGCTTCACATGTTATACCATTTTGCCACACACATATGCCACTTAATGTTTTGACTATATGCACATTCTTCTTATGTGCTGAATTTGCTATCTTCATGGCCAGCATGAATATCAGAAGGAAAAATGTCATTGATGTGTATTTCCTACATTGTGTTTTAACCACGTATGTGAAAACAGTGTACCATGATGACCGATTTAGTGCATTTCGTACTGAGTCTAGTACTTTTCTGCCATTATTTTGTAAAGCGACACAACATGAGGCGCAATAAAAAGTTTTTAAAAATCAACACTCGATTCTGAACACCAGTCCTGTCTAGCCTTCTCTTATGTGACATCAAAAATGTGTCGGTTTTAAGGTAAGAAATTTTTTTTTAAGTTCAAGGTTACTCGGCGTCCTTGACCAAGAGGACCACCGTTAGAGGGTTTCCTCTAAGCTGTGCTGCTGCGCAGTCGCGCAACGTAGAAAATTTATCTTATCTTGTCAGTACCCTTTCTAGAGCAGACAGTCTTGATGCTGAAATCACCAACAGACCAGCGTAGCATATGGGAGGCTACGAAAAAATCTATGGGAAAGAAGAGGACTCAGCGTTACCACTAAGTTAAAGGTCTATATAGCATATGCAGCCGAAACATGGACAGTCTACAGTAGGCGTGCAAGACAGCTAAATTATTTCCATCTAGGCTGTCTCATGAAAATGCTAAACATGAAATGGCAGCAATTGATTCCTGATACTGAAATCCTCATTCATTCTTTCATTCATTCATTTGCATGTCCCTTGCGGAACTTTACCTCCCTAACAGCACTCCTGTAGGCCTCTTGGTTGTGAGCAAGATGGCCTGCTGCTGATGCATCTGTTTGCAGATCATCAACGATGCCTTCCGGCCATCTTCGCCTTGGTCTTCCTCTCTTTCTTTTTCCCATTATGCACCCTTCCAATACAGTTTTCACTAGATTATCATGACGTTTAATGTGTCCAAAATATTTAAATGTTCTCTGTTTAATCCTCTTTACTAGCCAGCCTTCTTCAATAATAAGTTCTTGTAGTATGGATATATTTGTTCTTTTTTTAAAGTCCTCACAACAGCTAAAATTCCAAGCACTGCTTCAAAAGGCGCAAATCCGTTGGACAGGGCATGTGGTAAGAATAAGTAACACTCGACTGCCCAAACAACTCCTATATGGGGAACTTCTGAACGGAAAAATGAAAACAGGAGTGCAAAAAAAAAAAACAAAAAAACAAAAACGATACAAGGATATGCTCAAAACCTCACTTAAGGCCTTCGGGATAGACACAAACTCTTGGGAGTCCAAAGCACAAAAGTCCCCCCATCATGGAAGGTTATACCCACTCTGGGTGCCCAGAGAGCTGAGCGCTCAAGAATTGAAAGTGCTCACCACAAACGCGCAATGCGAAAAGCCAAGACTGCACAGGCACCCACGACTGAATCTGGACATGCATGTTCCGTGTGTGGCAAAACTTTTAAAGCTTGTATAGGGCTATTTGGTGACGCACGGACACACCTCACACCTCACCCTATTTAGACTAAGATGAAGCTGAGGTCATCATCGAAGACGATGGACGAGCAACAACAACAACAAGAAAACGCACACACACACACATTGTCCAAAAAAAAAAAAAGAAACCCATAACTACTGATGACCCAATTTTAGCCATAACTTTGATATTCTATAGCTTTTTAAATTGAATGAATAAAATTTTCAAATTCCACACAATAATACCTAAGGCTTTAAAGACTCCCTTGAAATTTTTTTTTTTTTTGCATCTGTGTGAGGAGGATTTGTTAGTCCCAGGGGTTCTCAAATTAGTATGGTGTGTGGCCTCCGCTTGCATCGATCAGCGACTGGCATCTCCTGGGCATAGATGCTATCAGATGTCTATATGCGCTTGTGAGATGGCTGCCCACTCTTCATTGAGTGACTGCCACAGATCACGACGATTGGTTGTAGAAACGTTTCGGCGACAGACACATCTTTGCAGCTCATCCCATAGGTACTCCATCGGATTCATGTCTGGAGACAAGGATGGCCAGGGAAGGGTGAGAATGTTGATGTCAGTCAGGAACTGTGTGGTGAACCGTGCAGAATGGGGTCTAGCGTTGTCCTGTTGAAACACAGACCTTTTCGCAGCCAAAAATGGAAGGACATGTGGTCGAAGAATTTCATTAACGTATTGTTGCGCATTCAAGCCTCCTTCAGTCTGCATTGATGGACTCCTTCCGTTGAAATTGATCATTCCCCATACCATTACACCTCCACCACCGTGCGGTGGAGCTTCATCAATGCAATTTTGGGCAAAACGTTCATTTGGTCTACGGTAGACGCTTCTCCACATATCATGGCGGTGCAACAAAAAGGAAGATTCGTCACTAAACCAGATACGTCTCCATTGATTGTAAGTTGTCCGGGGCCGATGGTGGTTTGCTCAAACAAGTCGATTTTGGCGATGGCGTCTCATTAAGACAGGACCTCTGTGAGGTCGTCGTGCCACAAGTCCAGCTTCATGCAGTCTATTCCGGACAGTTTGATCAGATACGACGTCCTGCAGGCAATGACTGGGCATTTTAGGAAGCTGTTGTAAACATGTTTCTGAGATGATGAACCAGAATAAAGCGATCATCAGCTGCTGTTGTCACCCTGGGTCGTCCACTGTGGTGCCGGCCTTCAGCTGAGCCAGTGGCTTGGAAACGGTGCCAAAGTCGACTGATGGTGTTCTGCTGCACGTTTAAATGGCTGGCAACCTGGCTTTGACCAATACAAATTTTTCGTAAATTTTGCTATAGATGTGCCATAACTGTCTGCTTAAAAATTAACTGAATTTGTTTGTGTAACCTAATCCTTTTATAGGGTTTAATTTGCGTGGGAAGTGAGCTGTGCTTACCACAAAAATCACGACTTTTCCATAAACGCAACGTGAGTTATGGTAAAAAAAAAAAAAATGCGTGATTGGCAAGGGCAGCTACTGCGTTCTGACTATATACGATAATAGCAAAATTCGCGCCAAATCATGGACCTGATATATTGGTGACAATTTTTCGTTTAGTTTGAGATACCCAGGAAAAACATTTTTGTCATAACATAAGAAATGAAGCGTATATAAGCTATGACTTTCTTTCTTTTTTTTTTTTTGGACAGTATATATATACTACGCACTTTTGCACACGTAATATTTTTTGCACATAAGCTGAACATTTTGCACACAGACCGCAAACCCTTAGAGTGAACATTGGTTGGGATGTCCATTTCTGCGTTTTAGCGCAACTGTTTTGTTAAAAAATGCATTCGCTGTTCACATGATGATCCATGTTTCTAACTTCATTTCAAGCATAACTGTTAGTAACGTTGAGTAGTCTATTCGATTGTAAGCGTCTGCTAAGTCTAATGCAACCGTCAATGTTTCCTCTTTACTTTGGAATGCCTCAATATACTACAAATGCTACGCTGGTGGTTGTATCTCGTCCGACCAGCATCCTCCCAAAGTTTCAGATAGTATGCAATTTTTTTTTCAAGTTCACATGATATTCTTTTATCTATTACCTTTTTGTGATTTTAATTTATTTTGAAGAGTAATAATGTAATACATTGTTAATAATGCCTGGCCTTTTCCTTCTTCTGTGTATAAACTTTCTCCTTCTTCATTTTGTATTGTGAATGATAGTTCATTCATGTTTTGCTGGCTCGTGCTGCGGTAAGAGTTCCAGAATATGGTTAATGATTTATCTGTTGTTAATTTTTGCCCGAATTCCATCCATCTTTTCATTTTTTTCCTCATTTACTAGACATTTGAAGTGACTGACAGATTGTTTCATTTCTTCTTCAAGTTTTTTTTTTGTGGTTTGTATTATTGTATTGTTGTTTCTCTTCCAAAGATATATATATATATATACATACGGTACACCCATGGGCAAGGTGGAGTACTCGTATAGCTTATAGTCCCTCCCCTCCCCCCGCTCAGGATCAGAGTGATGTGAAGCCATGGAAGCCGGTGGTGGATGGAATGGAAGACCAGCCGACAGATAATATTAGTTATGGTCACCATTCTATGATGCTAGGCAGATGATCTCAATGTAGGGAAATGGCTACGATTACTGACTAGTACAGTCACTGCCCGGAAGGAAAGCAATGGTAAACTACCTTCTGGAAATATACCAAGAAAACCAACAGCAACATGGAAGGTCAGATAGGAAGAAGATTTGTGGCGCGATCACCCAAGCTAGATAGATCTAATTTCAACACTGGGGAAGAGTGTGAGACAGAGGTCAGTACTAGTAATTGTAATGACGGACAAAATCCTGACGGTGTTACTAAGGAAAACCCCTGCATCAAGCTAAAAAGAAAAATAAGAATGGAATAACATGGAATGTGAGGGAAAGTATCAAATAAGTGACGAGATGAAAAGAACGGGGATACAGATTTTGGGAATCTGCGAACATCGATGGAAAGGATCAGAACACTTCAAGATCGAGAATAATAATATATTTATATACTGTGGTGAAGAATTAGGATGAAAGAATGGAGTGGTCTTTTACTTGGACAAATTAACATCAAAAGCATTACTAGATTACAGTCCAGTAAGTGATAGAATCCTCACTCTCAGACTTAAGGTCACTCCTAGAAATGTAACATTTATCCAAATATATGCACCTACATCAGCAGCAGAAGAAGACGAAGTAGAAGACTTTTATAACACACTGCAAATTACGATAGACCAGGTACGGAAAAATGATACTGTATTAATAATGGGGGATTTTAATGCAAAGATTGGTGCAGAAAGAGCAGAAGACGAAGGGTATGCTGTGGGGAAATTTAGCATAGGACATAGAAGTGAGGCAGGTGACAGTCTAATGGCTTTTTGTATGGAAAAGATCGCTAACACACTTTTTAAACAACATCAAAAAAGACTTTACACATGGGCATTACCTAATGATAGACCAGGATGGTGACACTAGAAAGGAAGTTAGGATCAGAATTGCAAAAGCAGCATCAATCTTCAAGAATCTTGAGAACATATGGAATTCAAAAGTTATAAGCACAAAAACCAAGTTAAGACTATTCAATTCAAATGTAATATCCACCCTCATTTATGCATGCGAAAGCTGGAAAACAACTAAAGAAATAGAAAAGAAATTAGACTCTTTTGAAAACAAATGCCTAAGGAAAATACTCGGCATCAAGTGGAATGAATTCAAGAACAATGCAGAGATAAGACAGATGACTGAACAACAACCAGTCTCACGGGTGATCAGGAAAAGGAGATGGACATATGTTGGTCACTTGATGAGAAGAAATGATCAGAGAATCCCAAAACAAGCTATCAAGTGGAACACAACAGGCCGAAGAAAAAGGGGCAGACCGCGTGAAACTCTGAAGAGGACATTATTAAGAGAGGCCAAGTTAACAGGCATAAAATCCTTTGTTGAGGTTGAAAGACTCGCCGAAGACAAGAAACATTGGCGAACTACTTTGCGAGCCCTTTGTGACGTCTAACGGCACGGGAAGGATATAAGATATAAGATTACCTAATGGGAGAACCAAGAATCAAATAGATTACATTTTAGTGCAAAGAATTGGATATGCCAGAACAATCCCGCATAAAGATTCCAAAAAGTGTATGTTTGCTATCACGCTTGGTATTTCCATTGTTTTTAATGTATTGGAAGTCTTACAAAAGGTGGTTCTTGTGTATTAAATGAGTGGGAAGTTTGTATCATAAACATGTGCTTTTGGTAGAAAAGAAGTAGATTTTCATGTAGTACACTTTTCATTTAATTGTTATTGTTTCCTTCATCCTTAAAAGATATTAACACTGCATTCAAATATCCTGATTTGTTATGGGCGAGCTGAGTCAAGAGCGGTACAAGGCATATGTTATGTATCTCAAAAATTAGAGCTGATAGCGGAAAACGTGTGACATTTTTGGAATCAGCTGGTCAAATATACTCAGAAAAAGTTCTAACATTTGAGGCACCAAAATGTGTGTTGGCCGGTGAGCTATCGATTGATCAGTTTACGTTTTGTAGCATTGTATTAAGGTAAATAGTACTCCCAAAAAATAAGGACACTTAGAACAGCAAATCCAGTCAGAAGAAGTCGACCTATCTCTTTGGGCAATCTGAAGCTAAAACTTGAATTTATCAATGTGAAAAGGGTATTTTCCCTCATGAATGTGCAACGGACAGAGGAACGAAATCACCTTCACATCTTAGTTGTAACAATAATTAAATGTTTTTGATTATTGAATAATCTACTCAGAATTCTATAATTTTGTCAGTCAGTGGCAAAATCTTCTTTCCAGTACCTTGAAGTCTAATAAATACTAGCGGCAGGACGCAGGACGCCAGGATAATGCATAATCTTTAAGGTAAATATTCGATATGAAAATACATTCGTACTAAGATAAAGAATGCTCTACATCCAATAGATTAATTTTGAGCTATTTTAATTTCAAAATGCATGCAAAGTATAAAACATTAAAAATAGATATTATACATACATGAAATAGTAATAATTTCTGCTCTTATGAGATACACGATATCATTAGTATGGCGTAACTTATATTCTTTTCCTTGCATATGCTATTCTAAAACAAATTAATAGATCTTAACTGTAATCAGAGACTGGCATTCCTGCATTCCGGCCATTCCATACGTGCTCCGCCTTCTGTTCCAACGCCCACTGAAGTGTGTTGACTCAGTCACACAGTGGTTGTGGGTAAGTCACTAAACGACTTCATTCAGAAAAACGTCTACTTCCCCTCCCCACCCCCACCCTTAACTTGATCATCCTCTTGATATGATTGTTGTCATTTAGCCAGATGTTGTCTTTCACACACAGCCTGCCCAAGGTATCTCTTGCAATCTTGTCCATTCTTAGGGTTCCCTGAATTGATGGCAAGCCTGCGAGCTTGTTCGCTCTCTCATTGCTTTTGACTCCCACATGAGCTGGGCAGTAGATCCACGGACAAATGGATAACCGAGAATCCTTTAGAAACTGGGCCCACTACACACAGAAGAAATGTCTCTCTTCTCCGTAACATGTTTTGAAAGTCTGTTACGACGACCCCATTGAAGTCGCCCTGCTCCACCAACCAAGAAATTGATTCTGACGCTGCCTGCATCTCCATTCTCGTGCTCGATGTGGTAGTTGCATAGGCTCCTGATTTACTCGCAACTACTTTGCCGTTGCGGTAGACAGTATAGGCCCATCCGCGGTTCTAAGGACTGTTATCGCCGGAGGTGCGGTGGAGGATACACTCTCCACTCCAATTAAATGTCCTCAAGGCGTGCGTCTCACATAGCCTCTGACAGTCCATGTCCACCTTCTGGCCTTATCGTGGCGGAACTGTTTAAACTGACAGGAGAAGGGGCGAAGGCGAATATATGGCGCCTGAAAACCAGACATTTCGGGTAGATGAGAGTCTTGTTTGGTAGCTCATCTAAGAGAAGGAAAACTCTGATTTAAAACCCACTGCTGGCGAGATTCTTCAGCTGCCGTGCGTGGTGTGAAACTCCTCCCGGCCACTGAAGAAAAATGCGATCAGGTTTGCCGCGCAGCGCCGCAGTGGAAAAGGTCAAGGAAAGGATTAAGTGAAGTAACCAGTAGTCTCGAGGTCAGGACTTCTCAAATAACGGCACCTTTGCTCTAGAGGCCGGCCATGTCCTAAATACACTCATACTGGGGCAGATTGCCTAAACCGGCTTAACCCAGGGGTTAAAATAATACACTGCTGGCGAGATTCTTCGACTTCTACGCATGGGGTGAAACTCCTCCGGGCCAATGAAGAAAATGCGAAAATGCGATTAGGGTTGCCGTGTGGCGCCGCTGTGAAAAGGTGATGGAAAGGATAAAGTGAAGTTTAATCGATATGTCCAGTAGTCTCGCGGCGAGAGCTACTCAAACCACGACACCTCTGCTCTAGAGGCCGGCCACGTCCGATATACACCCATAGTGGTGAAATATGCCTAAACCAGCTTAAACCAAGGGTAAAACTTGATGACTACTCATGTCACGGTACCTCCGCTGTAGAAGTCGGTCACGTCCTAAACACGCCCATACTGGGATAATACGCCTAAACCGGCTTAACCCAAGGGTGAAACTTACTAGTAGCGAGGATTCGTTTTCTTGGACAAAAGCTCCATCCTGGTCACAACTAGGAAAGGTAGCAGTCACGACCACAAAATGCTGAAGTTGGAGACACTGGACCAGTGCAGTCTAGATAGCCAACCACCTCTCACCCGACGGGGATATATGCGTATCCTAATCACACTGAGGTTTTCCTGTGAGAAAGTCCAACGCTGGACTGGATGGGCAACCACCTCTCACCCGGCGGGGATACACTGATATACAAAACACAACGAGGTTTTCCGGTGAGAAAGTCCAACTCTAGATTAAACTGGTGCAATGACAACCACGGTGTCACGCAGTCCCGCTTCTGTGACCCACCGAGAATACAGCCCCAAGCCCCACTATACTCTGAATCTCTTGTGGTCCTTTCGGTTATCTCTTGTGGTCCTCTCGGGGAGGACCACAGGACCTATCAAGGACCATTCATTTATTCATTTCCATGTCCCTTGAGGAACTTTGCCTCCCTAACAGCATTCCTGTAGGCCTCTCGGTTGTTAGCAAGATGGTATGCTGCTTATACATCCATTTGCAGATCATCAACGATGTCTTCCAGCCATCTTTGCCTTGGTCTTCCTCTCTTTCTTTTTTCCATTATGTACCCTTCCAAGACGGTTTTCACTAGATTATCATGACGTTTAATGTGTCCAAAATATTTAAATGTTCTCTGTTTAATCCTTTTTACTAGCCAGCCTTCTTCAATAATAAGTTCTTGTAGTATAGATATATTTGTTCTTTTTTTGTGTCCATGATATTTGAAGATCTCTTCTGTAGCATTTACATTCAAAGGGATTTATGTGTTTCTCAGCTGTTTTGTTAAGTGTCGAGGTCTCACAGGCTACAGGAGTAAATTCAATAGGATGACGGGGCGGTTTTGTTTGTAGAAGCGAACGAAGAAGAAGAGGCCCATCCGCTTTTTAGGCCTCGTGTCACTGACTCGTCTGTGAAGATTACAAGGTCATGGAGATTGAAGTGATGCTGAATTTGTTCCAGCATTTGGGCTTCTGTTTTAGACTGACCCCATCTCAGCATTCACATCCAAAATGGAGAACAATCTTCATTAGATTCTGCATATTTGACAGTTTAATCCATTCCGGTTCTAGAGGAATCTGGTTTGGGTGGCAGACTGCTGAAAGTGTCATTTCTGCCTTCACCATCCATGATTTCCCTCTCTTGTTGCGCTTGCCATTTGCTGAGTTCAGCTGTGATAGGAGGGGGTGGTTTGCCATGTCGGCTGTCCTGACATACCTGTTGCATTAGTGCAGATATGAAATAAAATGTATATACGTTGGTGGCAGAACAAATGCCACTTCAGCTGTTGTGGAACTGGAGGAATCAAACGTTATTCTAATAATTATAAGTCAGTTCTCTTTCACAGAATCTGATTTTAAGATACTTGCAACAGTTTAACATAAAACATCATATTATTATAACAATATATAGAATAAGATAGATAACTCATCGTCAGCTGTTTGTGAGTAGAGTCCATTCGTGTTGTCTCAGTTTTCACCGTGCGATTCATAGGTCACGGGTAAGGTATGACAAAGAAAGGTCAGGTGAGAGAGAAATCATATGACTGAAGGAGAGTTGTGTTTTGTGTATCGTCTGGAAAAGACGTAGATTTAGATTGTTAGAAATATAGTCGTTAGAAAGGTAGTTGTTAGTGAAATAGTTGTAGAAATAGAGTGTAGTAGGATGTTCTGATGGCGACAAACGTCTGCCGGGAACATATATTCTGTCGTAAAGTTGTAAATTACGTCCAGTCTTGTGTTCATGGAGTTTGTTGATGCCTTGTCGTCCTTGTCATATTGCTCAGCGTCACCCCGTGCATCATTAAAGTCATTTCATATTATAAAGTTGCTGCTTCTGTATTGCAATTTCCACTGAGAGAGAATGAAACTGGGAGCAAGTAAGTCTGCGAAGTGAATAACAAAACAGACGCAGAACAGATGTGAGACAAAAGCTAACAGTAATATAAGAAAGAACATTATTACAGAGGACAATACCAAAAATTTACAGAGAGATGAATAATTATAAGCAACAAGTTTACATCTATACATAAGCAGAAGAAAGAATCCCCGAGAATTCTGATTTATTATATCCTACAGTTAAAAATAAATCAGCACGTGTAAGCACTTGCAGATATTCATCATAGATAGCCATGTAAATAAAAATTGAAGGAATGTTTTTATTTTAAAAGTTTGTTCAATCTCCAATATTAAATGTATTTCTTTCTCAACAGTGACCGAAATTGATTATATTTATTAAACACACATGATGCCTCCAAAGTTTCTTGGTTTGTTTTATTATTATTTTATATAACATAACATAGCATAATATAACGTAATATAATATAGTATAGTATAGTATAGTATAATATCATTCATTCATTTGCATGTCCCTTGCGGAACTTTGCCTCCCAAACAGTACTCCTGTAGGCCTCTCGGTTGTGAGCAAGATGGCCTGCTGCTGTTGCATCCATTTCCAGATCTTTTTCTTTTTCCCATTATGTATCCTTCCAATACGGTCTTCTCTAAATTATCATGACGTTTAATGTGTCCAAAATATTTAAGTTTTCTCTCTTTAATCCTCTTCACTAGGATAATATAATATAATATAATATAATATATAATATAATATAATATAATCAGTCTGTTCCACAAATAACTGTGCACTAACTCGGTATCGATTCCAGTATCGTAGTGATATCTTAATATCTACCTGCCGTGGCTGTAGTCGCCGATTAAGCGTGCTGATTAAAAAAACATGATATGTATTATAAGCTAATCAGACACGTAACTTATAACAAATGTTGAAAGTGATGTCCTTGTGTGTCTTTGCAAGCTAGAACACGTTTAATTTTATTAGCAAACACTTTTCTGCTGGCGAAATGTTTTTTCATGTTAGCAGGTATTACAGTTTTTAATTCATTCTGCATGCGTGGGCGATTTCAATAAACGTCAGACTTAGCTGGTCCCCACAGATAAAAGTCCAGTGAAGCGAGGAAGCCATACATTTTTAGAGATAACACGATCTCCGAAAATCTCGTTCATAAGTTTCAAGGAATTTTTAACTGTATGCACAGTAGCGCCATCTTGCTGAAACCATGAATAGGTGATTTCATCGTCCTCAACATGCCGATGAAATCATTGAGTACTGAACAATAACGTTCACTGTTGACTGTCTCTTCAAAGAATATAGGGCCAACAGTGAGCAGTCTAGATATCGCAATCTGCACTCTAACTTTCTGGTCATGCAAGGGCGTTTCATGCACGTCATGAAGATTCTTAGAGGACCACAATCGTGTATTTTGTGTGTTAACATAGCCCGGGAGGTGTAACCATGCCTTATCTGTTAAAAAAGGTGACATCAACAATATCAGCAATTTTAATTTTAATGAAATGTGTAAACCATTCGCAGTGACAAAGTCCCTTTTCATGATCCACCGGCAGCAATTGTTGGACTGCAGTTACTTTATATGGGAAGAATTTCAAATTTTCTCTGACCGCTTTATGCGCTGTTGCAAGTTCGATACCTTATTGTTGTGCTAACTTCCACAAAGTCTTTGATGGATTCCGAAGCATAGAGACAGAATTGTTCGATAAATAAGTTTAGATGGTCTCCCACTACGGTGTACGTCTAACACTGAGCGTGTTTCACGAAATTTTTCAATAAGTTTATAAAATGCATTGCGATGAAGTACGAGTGCCCCTGAGAATTTTTCAACAAATTGCTCCTGCACTAAATAAATGTATATACTGCCTTCTCGGAATACGTGCTCAGCAATAAAAATACGCTTCTCTAGTGAAGGAACCATAGTGAATACGACTGGCATTCAGAAAGTATTGCACCACATGGTTTTTCTCGGGATCTGTTTATAAAAAAGGCATGAAATTTATATACAAAATACATGGATATGTCTTGTAAACATCGGTATTATTCAACATACTCCCCTATCAACTTGTATGGCTTTGCGCCAGCGCGAAACAAGTGCATGTATTCCTAGCCCATACCATATTTTCTCTTGATTATGTAACCATTTCTTCGCTGCATGAATCATTCCTTCGTCATCTTCAAATCTTACCTCTCGGAGTGGATCTTTAAGTGGACCAAATAGATGGAAAACAGAGGGTGCCAAATCGAGACTATAGGGTGGATGGGGTAGTACAGTCCAACCCAATTTGGCGATTGTTTCCCGTGTTGCCAGACTTGTGTGAGGGCGCGCATTGTCGTGAAGAATAAGCAAGTCTGGTCGATTTTTGTGCGGCCGAACTATGCGAAAACGTTGATTGAGTTTTTTCAATGTCTTAATGTGAGCTTGGAAATTGATTGCCTCAGCTCTTGGTATAACATCCACAAGAATCACACCTTCAATGTCCCAAAAGACAGTGATCATGACCTTTCCATCTGAAGGAGTTGTCTTGGATTTCTTACTTCGTTGTGATTGTGGATGATGCCACTCCATTGACTGTCTTTTTGTCTCAGATTCAAAACGATGTGCCCAGTTTCGTCACCTGTTACGACTTTAGCCAAAAAGTTCTCTCCCTCAGCATTGAAACGCTCCAACAATTCAGAAGAAATTGCTTTCCTTTGCAATTGATGATCATTTGTGAGACTTCGAGGAACCCATCTTGCGCAAACCTTAGAAAATTCAAGAGCTTTTATAACTGCATTTGCACTACTATTGCTGACTAGCAGCTTTAAGATGAGCTGTTGAGCAGTGATACGCCTATCAGTAAGAATAATGCCCTCAGCGCATTTCAACATTTCTGTCTTGATGTCTGTGGCAGGACGTCCACAGCGCGGCCGATCATGCAACTCCTTATCTCTACTTATTGATTCTTTAATTTTCTGAACAAGCGACTGACTGTACTCCTGTCGACTGCAAAACTTCCAAACACATCACATAGACGCTTGTGAATGTTCACAACAGTTTCTTTCTCTACAACAAGAAATTCTATCACAATTCGGTGGTTATACTGCAAGTTGCTTATCACGCTCCATTTCAGCGATTAGGGCAGCCATATTCTTTGGTCTGTTTCGATGCAATTTGGTTCACACAATCGGCATATGCCATATTAAAAGTATGCAAAATTTCATGCTTCTATCTTCATTATTAGCTGAATAAAAAACGATGTGGTGCATTACATTATGAACACCCCTCGTATTTAAACAATTCGCCCATCGTCGGCTTCGACAACTACTTCGTTGCTTAATAACTGAATACACAAAGACAGACTGAATACGGTGAATGTTACACAGCACACTAAATTGATGACAACTGACAAAACAAACAAGGCAGCTGATATATGTATCAATAAGGAAAAAACTGGAAGAAGTGGAGAGTTTTGAATATCTTGGATCAATGCTAACTAATAATGGAGATACAATGAGGGAAATTAAAAGGAAAACATATATCGGTATTCAGAAAGTAAAACAACTAAAGAATCTGTGGAGAGGAATAGACAGAACTACCTCTCGGTTGTGAGCAAGATGGCCTGCTGCTGATGCATCCATTTGCAGATCATCAACGATGTATTCCAGCCATCTTCGCCTCAGTCTTCATCTCTTTCTTTTTCCCATTATGTACCCTTCCAAGACGGTCTTCTCTAGATTATCATGACATTTAATGTGTCCAAAATATTTAAGTTTTCTCTCTTTAATCCTCTTTACTAGCCAGCCTTCTTCAATATTAAATTCTTGTAGTATGGATGTATTTGTTATTTTTTTGTCCATGATATTTGAAGAACTCTTCTGTAGCACAAGTTGAAACAATCTGTATTATTCTGGAGCGTAACGCAGGTAAGTGATGACTTTACATTCCATGCAGTTTTGTACCATATCTTGGACATTTTTCCTTGAGTTGCTGGACTAGCTTCAGCCAAAATGTATAAAATAGGAAAAAAGTAGGAGCAGCTTTATTACTTAACTATTACAAAGTTGTGACGTTTCGGCGTGAGCCTTAATCATACAAAAACATACAGGACGAAGAAATAGAGAGAGGAGATAAAGTATAGATTCACATGAATACTATTTTACAAAAATATTTTTTTAAAGAGTACTTAGCTGTAAATTGCAAGGTGTGGCTTGTCCGGCGGTGCGTGTCAAAAATGGATCTAGTGGGACGTGGAGACTGTTTAAATAGAGACCTGTGACATGTGGTTGGTGGGTTGTAACTGGGGGTGGTGGATGGGGAACCGGGGAGGGGAGAGAGAGTGACGCAATACCGACCTAGCTAGGAGAAATTGAAACAGATGATTGGGGAAGAGGGGTTGCAGAGAAAATAGCGGGGTTGCAGAGTGATGCAAATCTGATTTTCTGGTAACAGCCATTAAACAGTGTCACGCAGATGACACAAGCCGCCTGGCACTTGAGAACCGCTGCATTCAAAATTATGGGACGCTGGAACCACATGGGTTAAACTCGCTGTTTAGTTACACGTAACATCATCTTCTTCAATCATTATAGTACCTTTCCACTAAATCCACCCCTTCTTACTTTTCAAACTTCCTCACAGCATCACTCTGCAACCCCGCTTACTTTTTAAACTTCCTCACAGCATCACTCTGCAACCCCGCTATTTTCTCTGCAACCCCTCTTCCCCAATCATCTGTTTCAATTTCTCCTAGCTAGGTCGGTATTGCGTCACTCTCTCTCCCCTCCCCGATTCCCCATCCACCACCCCCAGTTACAACCCACTGACCACATGTCACAGGTCTCTATTTAAACAGTCTCCACGTCCCACTAGATCCATTCCTGACACACACCGCCGGACAAGCCACACCTTGCAATTTACAGCTAAGTACTCTTAAAAAAAATTTTTTTAATAGTATTCATGTGAATCTATACTTTATCTCCTCTCTCTATTTCTTCGTCCTGTATGTTTTTGTATGATTAAGGCTCACGCCGAAACGTCACAACTTTGTAATCGTTAAGGAATAAAGCTGCTCCTACTTTTTTCCTATTTTATACATTCTGGTATCACAGCTTTACTGCAGTGCTTCGTGTATAGTTGTATACTTATACACTAATTATTGTGTAGCTTCAGCCAATGGAGGTAACATGAATCCGCTTTGTACCTTTGAAAAGTCTGAACAGTATTTTAATAGTTTCCTCAGCTCTTGTTTAAAAATATTTTCCTCAGCTCGTGTTTTAATATACGTTTATATTTGTCCTAATTTTCCTAATTAATTATTTCAGCAATACAGACAATTTAAAGTGATGTAATGGAAATTAAATGAAATTTTAAAATTAACGAATATGAACGCATCTAGCCTTATTTTATGGGTGCTCGGTGGAAAAGCATTTTATACTGTTATAGCACCGAACTGTTCTGCACTTACCATGAACTCATATACCGCTTGTATGCATCTTCCAGATTTGCCCCATGGAAGATTTTTCACACCTGTGTTGCATACATTCATGATACATTCATGATACATTCACGACAGCTGCAGCGTTATGCCAGGCCTCTGTGTTCTATTTGTAGTCACCAAGTAGAGAGTTAAATATGATGCCTTTTATAAGACAGCATACCATATAAATACTACTTCGATCAGCTTGCCAAAATTGTTTTACATACCGATTACGATATAGCAGTTATTTTGACGTATCCTTTCCGGATCTTAACACAAACGGCCATCATATATTTTACTGCTTTCAGTCAGCTGCGTGGTCGCGATGTTAGACTCTCATCTCTGATCCAGAAGATTGCAGGTTCGAATTCCAGCAGAATTGACGGGGATTTTTTTTCTTGCATATAATCAATAACATTTCTTTGGTCTCTATGTAATGGGACCGAACGTCCGCTGGCATTGTCGCGCATGTTAAAATTGGAAATATCAGCCAAAAACAAATGTGCATGATGCACAAAATTCTAGCACATCTAGCACGGAAATTGGAGCAGGCGCTTGGAGTATCTACGGCGCCTGCGACACCAGTTCTAAGGTGTCTGAAACAGAGACCGGGCAGATTTTAAAATGCCCTGACTGCGATAAAGTGATGTTCCGAAACAACGAACATTTTCATTACAGGTATTGTATACTTTAGACCACATATGCCTTCTTGGCCCATGACATCGTTTTTTTTTTTTTTTGTGGCAGCCAATCTGGGTAATTTCGTTAAAAGACTGTATAATTTGTGAAAATGTTAGGTGTAGAACTGCAATAACCTGGCTTGATTACGAAGGTACATATTAGTTTTGATTCTCTTAAGCTCGAAAATGAAATTAAATCTTTTAACTCGATCTTATATCCTTCACGTGCTGTTAAATATCACATAGGGCTGGCAAGGTAGTTCGCCAATTTTTCCTGTCTTCGGCGAGTCTTTCAACCTCATCAAGGGATTTTATGCCTATTAATTTGGCCTCTCTTAACAGTGTCCTCTTCAGAGTTTCACGCGGTCTGCCTCTTTTTCTTTGGCCCGTTTTGTTCCATTTTATAGCTTGTTTTGGGATTCTCTGACAGTGTCTTCTCATCACGTGACCAACATATGTCCATCTCCTTTTCCTGATCACCCATGAGACTAGTTGTTGTTCAGCCATCTGTCTTATCTCTGCATTATTCTTGAATTCGTTCCACTTGATGCCGAGTATTTTCCGTAGGCATTTGTTTTCAGAGGAGTCTAATTTCTTTTCTATTTCTTTAGTTGTTTTCCAACTCGATCAACAAACATTAATTTATTTTTCTACTATCCTGAATATCACAAAATACTAGTAGTTACAACACGTTCTCTCCTATGCTAGATAATAGCTGCGGTTACGCTTTCAATGAATTCACTTTCCTTCTCCTACCTCCACCGTAATCTTATCGAAGTATTGCTGAAATCAACCAAGCTGGGATCACTGATACCAACATTTAATGACGGAATGTCATTTTAAAGCAAGAATTATAATACATTATATGAGATTCTTAACAAAGAAGACTGTCCCAAGATTACGCTTTGTTTTTAAATACTCACAGTCTTAGCTGACACTGTCATTCCCACCTCATTCTTAGCTGGCATTCATTTGACATTTCTAATGATTGAAGTCCTTTTTAGTCTGTTTTTATGTTAGCAAATCACACATTCATTACACGAGAAATTTCAGTCCTCTTGATGTGACCTTTTTCATGGATTGCTTCTGTATTGTTCAAGAAGCTACCATGCCCATATTTACAGTAGCACAGCTTATAGGTAGCTCATGTGTCTCCGCAATGACCAGACTATTGAATTTCGACTTCGTCGAACCGCTTAACAAAATTTCCGACCTATGCTGGTTTCAAGAATTTGAAATATTTGCAATTCAATATTCGGCATGAATTATGTGTATATATTTTGGTTTTATTCATAAGTATTTGTGTTATTTCTTGTATCATTGGCAAATCATACAAGGTGTATCAGTGCACAAGGGGCTTAATGTGAATAAAATACAGGCTATATATTCAACTGTTTTTATTTTATTTTTTTATGGAATTAGTCTCATTACGTAATTGTCGGACCTTGTATATATTTGACACTTTAGTCCATTTCGTTTCTAGGTGGATCTGCTTTGGGTCACAGACTACTGACAGTGTCTCTTCTGCCCCTGTCATCCACGATGCTTTTGCCTCTTGCTGAGTTCAGGTATGGTAGAAAGGGGGTGGTTGTGCAAAATATAATAAAGTTGATTTGATTCGTTGCTTGGTTTTAATGAAATGTATTTCTTCATATTTTGTGTACAATCGGGACAAATTAGGACCCATTAACAAATCTCCCCACGTGTGGCCTTCATTGGTTCTAGTATGCTACCATTGTTAATTTTAAATTAAAAAGAAATAACATTCTTCTTCTTCTTCTGCATTCGATTTTGTTGGTCACATCAGATCCTGATCCCTGTCGACATGGCAAAGACCGCGGTCATCTCCAGATCCTGATAGGAGCGCCAAAGCTTTTACCCCAAGCTTGTGTCCTCTGGCCATGTCTCTCGTCTCAGGTTGGCATGCTTTGGGCACTCTTGAAGGATATGTTCTGGAGTCTAGACTCTGGACTCCACTGCCACATGGACACTTGTCTGTTTGAGATATTTTGAGTCGATCTGGGTGGCTCAGTAGTCTGCAATGGCCTGTCCGAAGGCGAAGGAGGATGGTTTGCTGATGTCTTTGTAATTGGTGTATTGTATCTAGTATTGCATCATTAACACCTGACATTCAGCACATTTCCATAAGCAAAACGCTTTAACGACCCGTGATCAAGCAATATATATATATATATATATATATATATATATGTATATATCGTTTAATTACAAGACTGGGCACATCACTCAGGACAACAACAATCGGAAATAACAAAATCCGATCCAATAAAAATGAGAAACATTTAAACCACAAATACAGACAATATATGATCAATAACTCCACGAGCAAGAAACATCTTCATATTGATGCTCACATTACACATCACAGTCACTCATTAGGCCCCTTCTTAACCTAAAGCCTCTCCAAGAAAAGGTTTCGTGCAAGTCGAACTAATCTTCCTCTGACATTGTTGAACTTCCACAGCCATATGACTCATTGTTGTGCAAGTCGCACTAATTCTTCATCATTATCTTCCACAAACATTTCTGAGCACCCACAGTCATATAAAACATCACGCAGTTACTCAACTGCATCTTGTCGACAATCAAGTAATATGAAAAAAAAATCTCAACACATACATCGTACATGCACATACATATCTGGGCATGAAAACAAGTTTTATATATATATATATATAAACATACATGTGCAAAAAAATTCAATGTGAAAAATTTATCTGAATATTTTTAGCATCATACATGGGATTTTATTTTTGGTACACACCAAAAAAAAAAAAAGACCCAAGCCTCTAAAATGGGTTCCAGAGAAATCTGGGAGGTAAAGCGGCCAGGCGTGATACTGACCATATCACACTTTCATGCGCCGAGGGTCATGGAAAGTACAGGCCTAACACAGTATCCCCAATATGCCTTATGACATGGAAACGGAAAATTTACTTTTTTTAAAAACATGAATAATGATCTTTGGTGAGATCACTGATGACGTAAGAATGCAAGCTTGACAAAATATGGCGAATGGCGAAATTTCAGTGAGCAAAATCAATAAACATAACACATGGAAATTTCAATCAGCACAATAAATCAACATATCAAATGGCATATCAATAATAGTGATACATGACCCACACTTAATGTATAATATGTAACACATCGAAAACTTGACAGTTCACAAAAAAAAACTTTACCTTCGACGCAAAATCACGTTCTACACACTAGGTAACAAAATCTTACAATAACTCAGATAATACGACATCAAACTACAAACAAAACTCACCAAAATGAAGGAGGCGCAGGTGGAGATAACTGCAGGAGAGAAACTTACAAAATATCGCATTTATATTCATAAAAGAATTACGAAAGCACGTTTCCTTGCTTCCTGTCTGTACCTCAACAACAGCAAAAAGACGAAAGAATTCAATCATCTACACATCACTGACAGGAAACATACACTAGACAGGATTCGTGACCAATACGAGGCGCTTACTTTGACCTTTCGCGTCGGCAGCCCCTATAGCTCAACACCAGCCACTTTCACAGTTTGAAGTGCCGGGAATCCTGAGAGAATCTGAACATAACTTGAACATTGCAGAAATTGTAGGAAGATAACTTTACACTAAGCAGTCAGAGAGAGAGAGAGAGAGAGAAACCGTTATTTTCAAAGTGTTAAGAACTGGGCACGCAGGCCGGTCTAACATTCTGCCCTTCACTATGTAACTTTTGCTCTGTCAGCATGTTTTTAGTTTTTATTGTTGAACTAAGCATTGAATTAAAACATTTCTTATTCATCCACTCCATTATCTCATTTATGTAACTACATGCAATAAACTTATGTTACATTCTCATATTCATTGCACTATGTAAGTGTGTGATCATCATGGCGTGCCGTTTTCCGTACGAAGATTGGCGGTAATGAATCTACAGCTTCCTCTCTTTCTCGCATAGATTGTGCACTCTGCCAGATGTATTCTGTCCATTCTCGTATGTTATCTTCCCATTGTCTGCCTCTTACTGTTTTTCCTTCAACTTTTCAATCCAGTTTATTATTATGCATTTTTGTGCGGCTAAAGCATTTTGTTTGCTTGATTATTATTTCTTTCACATTGTAGTTGTATATGTCATACATTCATGTATATCCACATTTCTCCTGCATTTATTATTCTCTCAGACTTTTTAACTTATGAGTCCGGGTTTCTCTGCTGTAAAGCACAGGAGTGATTTCTATTTTATTCTTTCTTGTTTGTGTGTTAAACTGCCACTTGTTAAACTCCCCTGTCTTCCTTGGCTAGGAAAATAGGTCTTGAAATTAACAAAGACAAAACAAAAATAATGAAATTTCTCATTAAAATCAAGAAGAAAAAATATTTGTAGAAGGAAGAATTGTTGATGAAGTAAACAATTTGCATACCTTGGCAGCTACATAGACCAAGATGGTGACACCAGGAAGGAAGTTAGAATTAGAATTGCAAAAGCACCATTGTCCTTCAAAAATCTTGAGAACATATGGAATTCAAAAGTTATAAGCACAAAAACCAAGTTAAGACTATTCAATTCAAATGTGATATCTAGACTTGCTGGACAGGCAAAAATAAATGGCAGACTGACAGTGGACAAGGGGGACATTGCTAAGGCTGTATTGGAAAGATTTGCAGGAGAATGAAGAGCGGTAATGGAAGAACAATGTACCTGTGAAAATACTGCTGTAGCCAGGACAAATTAAAGGTGCTGGCAGGAAATCCAAACTGTGTGGCAGAAAACGCATCGTAAATAACCAACATCTGACAGGAAGTATTCGCAAAAATACTCTTGGATGAATGCTGCGGCATGTGGCTGAGCATATATAGGGTTGTTCCGAATGCTGCGGAGTCTGAATTTTGAACTTAGAACTCCCCTTTACCGTACTCCTCGTGTATCAATAAGCATGGGTATGTGAAATGAAACAGGGCAAAAAACTCTATTACAGACATCACAGTGCACCTTCCTAAGAAAAATAAGTTAGTATGTATATATATATAATATATATATATAACTCAGTATTATTATATTCGTCACATCAACACTTTAAAGAGAAACATGGGAGGGACGTTGTGGGTAGACTTTTTCCTTTCTCCACATCAACCATGAATCTGCGAGTAACTGGACTGAATAGTGCTTCTTTACTTCTCCTTCCACATGGTTGAACCACGGTCTTCCGAGTTTCATAACATACAGGAACTTCAAGAATTTAAACACTTGGAATTTGTGGCGCCACCTAAAAAAAGCAAAAGACACAGGCTTCTGAGACTTTATAATTTTCTTTATCTTTTGTTTTAAATACAATTGACTAAATAAATAAATACATTTTAAAAATGCATTAAATACATTTAAAAATTAAATATAAATACAAATTAAATACATTTCTGACTTTCTCTTATTCACATATGTAATCGAAAGTGAAACAGGAAGTTGATTATTCACAGAATGCAGCTCTCACATAGAGATGTGTGAAGGTGCTTATGGTTTCAGATACATATTTTATTTACAAATAGGAACCAGCATGGCTTTTGCACAGTAAAGTAAGCAGCCTAAAATAACAGGTAGTGTATGACACGTAACAGACTGTTACTTTACTGTGTGAAAGCCTTGTAGTTTCCTATCTGTAAAAAATGTGAGTCCGAAACTATCTTTATGTAGAAGTTTTTGTTTATATGTTGTTGTTGTTGTCCTGTATGCACTAGACATTTGTAGGAGATCATGTGTATGCTTGTGTTTCAACCTGTGAGAGATTGAAACTAAGCAACAGAATTTGTGTGCTATGGGCCTCCTTTCTTTTCCGGGTGTCACGATTTTCAGTCAGACAGACACGGACAACTTAGTTATCAAATTCCTTTTTTTTTGTGGGGGGGGGGGGTGCTAGATGGCTAAGTTTTGATTAATATGTTGTTCTCTCGTGGTTAGACAGTTGCTCGTCCGTGGTTCAAATCCCAGGTAATTCTCTTGTCGTTTTTCTTTCTCTCACGCCTAAAAGTGCTTTGTTTATGATTTATTGAAAATGCTTAGGGCACTGATTGTAACATTACATCAACTGCACGAGAACAAGAATATGAAGAAATGGTGGTTGAATGTGGTGATAGATACTTTACTATTTTATTATAATACAACAGACAGGCAGTTAGGTCTACATTGTCAGGTACACATAAGCACATTAATTAAGAGAAAGATATTACAATTAAATATATTACAGCGCGCACATATGAACGCTTCCTTAATTCAAAATGTTCGGAAATTATATTCAGTTGGACGTTTATAAAGCCGTTCAGTGACATCTGTAGACATCATGCTCTCTTCATTTCCTCCAGTCAGATTCTCATTCTCCCCCACCCCCACCCCCCGATTCATAAAAACTGATAAATACACTTACTGATATTATTACAACTATTACAAATATGGTACACGATTTTCTCTCGCTCCATGATCTTTTTGCTTTTTTCCTTGGATGAAGATTCAATGGTGACATATATATTTCACAACGAATATACAATAATCACACCAAGTCACAATCATAGCGTTCAATACTTCCGCACTCCATGAGAACTCCTTCCTCGAAGTGTATGTTATGTGCTCCTTCCGAGAGTCTGGACTGACAGCGCTGTCTCTATAAAACAGAATTTAATTTCATAATTTAAATGGACGTTACACGATATATACATACATATGTGTGTGTGTGTGTGCGGTGTGTGTGTGTGTGTGCGTGTGCGCACACAAGGATGAATCACATGAAAGTTAGAAAATGCGAATAAATTTTCCGAAAGAGTATTGAAATCCCTTAGTAAGCATAACGTGTTAGCAACAAGGTCAGTAAAAGCCAAGAATAGCTCATGTCAAGATGGCGGTCACGTTGGAGACAGACTCCAATGAAGAAGTGTGTTCTGTCTTCCGATTTTTGTCCGTCAAAGGTCTGAAACCCTGGGATATACGCCGTGAAATATCTGCAGTATATGGTGATGAGTGCATGGGCAAGGTTCGAGGTTTCAACTGCGTTCATGACACCGATAGTCTGGTCAAACATACAAAAGATGCAGTGGCTGAGGAGTCAGGAATTGGGACGAAGGTTCACAGGTGGCACAGATGCATTGCAAAGCAAGAGAATAGTACTGAAAAATAGAAAGTTTTGTTATTCCTGTACTAAATATATTTTTTGTCTAATTCGCATTTTCTAATTACATTTCATTCATTAAAGAGCCGGGGGGGGGGTGGTGGAGGTGGAGGAGAACAGTACTTCTCTGATGATCTGAGGAGTTACGTTGTTTCGCTCTTTGAAACAGTTTCATGCCTTTATATACAGGTGTATGCAAATGAACCATCATTTATATCCTCTGTTTTCATTTAGTGAAGAATCATAAACCTGGTCAAAATGGTAAACACGTCCCTGTAAAACATAGAACATAACATGAATAAACATCAGTGTTCAAATAAA
Source organism: Achatina immaculata (assembly GCA_009760885.1). Taxonomy (NCBI): domain Eukaryota; kingdom Metazoa; phylum Mollusca; class Gastropoda; order Stylommatophora; family Achatinidae; genus Lissachatina; species Lissachatina immaculata. The sequence goes on along the minus strand of CM019691.1, from coordinate 39,388,568 downwards.
TACGAATAGGACAGCATCCTTACAGACTGTTTGACAATGTTCAAGCTCACTTATGTGAATTTATTCGTAAATACCTGCTTCATTGAAGTAAGTGTTGATGATAAAAAATGAAGCGGTTATAATGTTAAATGTAGAAGCAATCTGAACTTTCCGAAATAGGACATCAGATAACTGGCATTCTCCTGCAAGCAAATGACTAGATGAAACTGCCAACATATCACAATGTTAACGCTGCTTGCCTTTGGCCTCTTGTGTGTCTAGTGATGTCACAAAGGATAATTCCTATTTTTGTTCATAAACTACGAAGGTCATTCTCTTTCCATAAGCGATGAATACGTTTTCTAAAATAAAAGGTTTGATAGAAAAGCTACTTTCTCTTGACACAGAAGGAGCAATTGGTAACAAGTTTTAAATCTGCTTTAGTAAATGCCACTGACCTCTTAAAAAAGAAAACGAAGCTACACTTTCTCAACAACCCCACCACTATTTTGTCACAGTGATAAAGATAATTAAAGTTATCATAGCAAAGTTTCAACGAATTATCACCTTTTTCTTAGACAAGATTTTGTGACAAAGTGGGAACAGGATCTATCACTCTGCGATGTAGAAGTTTAACAGCTTTAAAAATACCTAGTTTTGAAGCTCTGTTTTCAAGCTAAAGAGTTTGCACTTCTTCTATACGAAGAAAAACTCTCTATTTCAAAAGTTTGAAACAAAAGATTTTAAAATCGAAAAATTAAAAGCTTTCGCAGGTACACTGCCATTTGATTTACTACCAGTATCTTTGCAAAGTTCCAAATGTTAAAGCAGGTGCTTTAACAAGTTGTATTATAAATACAAAATTCTATTTTATTCGGAAATAAATAAGCAAGCACTGTAATACTTTCATAACCTTTTTTATCTTGATACCATTGCGTTTTAATCCATAATTGCGCAACCCGATCGTGCAAACTGAAGAATGCTTTGTTTTGAGAGTAACGCCTATCTTAGTTTTGTTGACACTGAATAAGATCACAAACTCAAAGTTCAGTTGCCCAATGTGCCCAATTCCGAAATTAACGGCCTCATGATACCTCATGCAGTGTGTTCTCTAACCTCTGTTAGTTGAGGTCGGTCCTGTAACTAACCAATCCTCGCCTTTTGACATCTAATTGAGATCGCAAATTGACATTATTGTATCCACAACCTCAGTCATTCAGAATCTCTTCATTTGATGCGCATTCTCTTTATCAAACTCAGCTCCTTATGGAGAGGATTATCTGTAATGCCATAAACCTTGATGGATGCCCTAACCTGGGTATACTTGTGCTTAGACCGTACACTCAGCATGTCAAGCAGATAGTGCATAACTATCACTGGAGTATCCCTGGTGCAGGTATCATTATCTCGCTCTGTACATGCTCTAGTTTGTTCAGCTGTTCATTTGACAGGGTTAGTAGCCCTAGACCATACTCCAATGGTAACAGCACGAGCGCCTGCGTCAATAAAGTACAGAGTGGCTATGGAAAGTACACTGCAGCCATTAACTAACAGCTCCTGACGCTTTCCTGGTTTTTTTGCATTACATTGTCCACATAGTGATTGAAGGACAAGGATTTATAAAATACAATCCCCTGATACCTCATGCAGTGTGTTCTCTTAATATCTTAGTCAATCGAAACATTAACTCCTACAATTCTGTTATTTAATGAGTACCACAGGATGCTGGGTTTTTCGGTTAAAGTTTACTGATGGCTCTGTGATTCGGAATAGCAAAATTGGCTGGGGTTTTGTTGCCTACCAAAATGGAAGAGTAATGCCAGTGTTCGGGAGTATTTGAAGTCACTACATCAAGTATGCGAATGGAAATTGAGGCTGTGTCGGCGACAGTGGAATGACTGATAGCCCATGATGTGGTTAATGGTGTCATTGGGACGGATTCACAGTGTATGCTTTGTAAAACTGAGAAGAAATTGATTCGAAAAGAATGTGTTACGCCATTCAGATGTGTTGAGCCTAACGTGGATTTACTGTCCAGGTCACGTGAGAGAACATGAAAATAAGATGGCGGATAGATTTGCTGGACAGTCTAAAAATGGCAGGCTGGAAACGGACAAGTGTGACATTGTTAAGCTGTATTTGACAGTCAGTCAGTCAGTCATTTGCTTGTCCCTTGCTCAACCCTGCCTATCCAACAGCTCTCCCGTAAGTCTTTCGGCTCCAACCAAGATACCCTGCCGCTGATTTATCCTTCAGCAGATCATCAACGACGTCTTGCAGCCATTCTCGCCCTGGTCCTCCTCTCTTTCTTTTTCCCACTATATACCCTTCCAAGACTCTTTCCTAAATTCTCATGACATTTAATGTGTCCAAAATATTTACGTTTTCTCTGTTTAATCCTCTTTATTAGTCAGCCTTCATCAATATTAAGTTCTTGTAGTATGAATATATTTGTTCTTTTTTGTGTCCTTGATATTTGAAGAACTCTTCTGTAGCATTTACATTCAAAGGCATTTATGTGTTTCTCATCTGTTTTATTAAGTGTCCAGGTCTCATAGGCAAATGTTGCGATGGGAAAGATGCATGCCCTTAAAAATCTTATTTTTGTAGTTCTATCTGTTCCTCTCCACAGTTGTTTTACTTCTTGAAGAACGATAGATGTCCTCCTTTTAATTTCCCTCATTGTATCTCCATTATTAGTTAGTAATGGTTCAAGATATTAAAAACTCTCAACCCTTTCCAGTTTTTCCTGATTGATACAAATTTCAGCTGAGTTATTTGTCATCAATTTAGTTTTCTTCGCATTAAGATAGAGGTTTTGCTCTTTACTATTCTTACGGAGTGACATAATTACTTTTCCATTTCTTTTTATGTTGTGGACAGTAATATTGTGTCTTCAACATATCTAATCTCTGGTATTTCATAACCTTCAATTATTGTGCATCGTAATAACAGAAAAGCGACACTAGTCAAAACAGCATTTTTGACAATAACTCATGACAGGTTCATGAGAATCCCGTGAAACTTATTGAACACAAATCTCACTGACCTATTGAATGCCTATAAAAGATTGACGCTACTCGAATCATTTCATTTGAAAATTCAGTGCGCAACTAATAACGATTCATCTTCATTGGACGTTTACAGACTAGACAGTCACAAAGTGTAATGGCCAGACATTTTAATGTGATTTGAAGCACCATTAGTCGCCTTTAGATACGATTTCAAGAAACTGGCTCAGTTGCAGACCGGCCACGCAATGGAAGACCCATAGTCACAACTCCTGCCGAAGACCGCTTTATATGGCTGGATCACCTCAGGAATCTATTTGCATCTGCGTCCTCAACAGCCCAGTCAATGACAGCAGCTCGTCGAACTTCAGATCAAATAGTCAGAAACCGGCTGCACGACGCTGGAAGACCCTACCGAGGTCCTGTTCTTATGGACCGGCATCGCCAGAACCGACTGCAGTGGTCGAACCAGCATCGTTAATGGACCGTTGCGAATGATTGGAGAAGGGTTTGGTTTAGTAATGAATCATTCTTTCTGCCCCAGCGACACGATAGTCGGAGAAGAGTTTACCACAGTGTATATGAGCGCTACGCCCATAACTGCGTAGATGAGGCTCCTCCACATGTTGGTGGAGGTGTACTGGTGTGGGGACGATCAACTTCATGGGACGATGTGACTTGGTGAATATTAAAGGACGCCTGAATACCCAACAATACGCAGCTGAAATTCTTCATCCTTACGTCCTTCCACTTCTGGCTGCACCAGGGTCGCTTTTTCAGCAGGATAACACTCGACCTCATGTGGCACAACTCATCACCGAATTTCTCGCTGACAATAATGTCCAGACCATTTCGTGGCCATCCATGTCATCAGACATGAGCCCAATAGAAGACATGAACTCAACAGACAAGTCTGCCAGCGGGACGTTGCATCAACCAATCATCGACATCTGTCTCTTGCACTGCGGAAAGAGTGAGCAGCCATCCCACAGTAACAGTTCCAACGGTTAATCGGATCCATGTCAAGGAGATGACTCTGATACAGGCCAGAGGAGGCCATACACCTTACTGAAACGGAGGCCTCAGTCGCAAAGAATAAAAGTCCAAACTATATTTAATAAACATCATTTGATTGTCAAAATCGTAACGTTTTTTCATGCAATGATTGAAACATTAATTCCTCAAAATAAAATTTTGATCATTCATTCATTTATTTGCATGTCCCTTGGGAAACTTTGCCTCCGTAACAGCACTCCTGTAGGCCTCTTGGTTGTGAGCAAGATAGCCTGCTGATGATGCATCTATTTGCAGATCATCAACAATATCTTGCAGCCATCTTCGATTTGGTCTTCCTCTCTTTCTTTTTCCCATTATGTATCTTTCCAAGACGGTCTTCTCTAGATTATCATGACGTTTAATGTGTCCGAAATATTTAAGTTTTCTCTCTTTAATCCTCTTTACTAGCCAACCTTCTTCAAAATGAAGTTTTGATACAAGCTTGAAATTTGGTGTCCATTACGACTACAGTAGTGTTGCGTTTCTTCTTTTTTTTTTTTTTTTCTTGAACAGTATATATAGATGTGAAGAGACTGCGAAGCTGAGACAGGAAATCAGAAATGCAAAAAACGCATCGGAAACAAACAACACTTGACAGGAACTATACTGTCCAAAAAAAAAAAAAGCGCATAACTACTGATGACCCAATTTGAGTCATAAATTTGATATTCTATAGCTTTTTAAATTGAATGAATAAAATTTTCAAATTCCACACAATAATACCTAAGGGTTTAAACACTCACTTGACAGTGTCTTACATCTGTGTGATGAGAATTTGTTAGTCCCAGGGGTTCTCAACTTAGTACGGTGTGTGGCCTCCGCGTGCATCGATCAGCGACTGGCAAGGATGCGATTAGATTTCTGATGTCCGCCTGTGAGATTGCTGTCCAGTCTTTCTGGAGTGCCTGCCACAGATCACGACGATTGGCTGGAGAAACGTTTCGGCGACAAACACGTCTTTTCAGCTCATCTCATAGGTGCTCGATCGGATTCATGTCTGGAAACAGGGATGGACAGGGAAAGGTGAGAATGTTGCTGGCAGTCAGGAATTATGTGGTGAACCGTGCAGAATGGGATCTGGTGTTGTCCTGTTGGAATACAAACCTTTGCGCAGCCAAAAATAGAAGGACATGGGATGGAAGAATTTCACTTACGCATCGTTGTGCATTCTAGCCTCCCCAATCTGCACCAATGGACTCCTTCCGTTGAAACTGATCATTCCCAATACACCTCCACCACCGTGCGGCGGAACTTCATCAACGCAAACGTTCATTTGGCCTACGGTAGACCTTTTCCCAGGTCACCAACTGAGTTGATGGCCTGCATGAAGGATCGTGTAATCTGGAGAAGCATAATAGCCAACGCCATTCGGCACGGCACCTGATGATGATGATGAGACCCTTCTCCGCATATCATGGCGGTGCAACAAAAAGGAAGATTCGTTACTAAACTAGACACATCGCCAATGATTGTAAATTGTCTGGGGCCGATGCTGGTTGGCCCAAACAAGTCAATTTTGGCGATGGCGGCTCGTTAAGACAGGACCTCGGTGAGGTCGTCGTGCCACCAGTCCAGCTTCATGCAGTCTATTCCGGACAGTTGATCAGACACACGACGTCCTACAAACAATGACTGGGCACTTTAGGAAACTGTTGTAAACTTGTTTCTGAGATGATGAACCAGAATAAAGCGATCATCAGCTGCTGTTGTCACTCTTGGTCATCCACTGCGGTGCCGGTCTTCAGCTGAACAAGTGGTTTGGAAACGATGACAAAGTCTACTGATGGTACTCTGCTATGCCTGGCAACCTGACTTTCACTTTTGCCTGCTTGCAGGCGACCAATACCAATGTTTCGTAAATTTTGGGATAGAGGCGCCATTATTGTCTACTTGAAAATTAACTGAATTTGTTTGTGTAACCTCATCCTTTTATAGGGTTTAATTTGCGTGGGAAGTGAGTTGTGCTCACCACAAAAATCACGACTTTTCCATAAATGCCACGTGAGTTATGGTAAAAAAATGCGTGATTGGCAAGGGCAGCTATTGCGTTTTAACTATACGCGAGAATAGCAAAATTCACGCTAAATCATGGACACCTTGGTGACAATGTTTGGTTTGGTTTGCGATACCCGGGAAAAAATTTTTTGTCATAACGTATAAAAAATGAAGCTTATATAAACTATGCGTTTTTTTTAGGACAGCAAACAAACTATTGGGTGGATGCTGAGGCATCCGGAATAGCATATATGGGACTGTCCTGAATGCAGTAACGCCGGAGTCTTAATTTTGAAACTTAATTACTCTTGTTGAGCGAATTATGGAAGTTTTCGTTCCATTGCAGTTATATATGTTGTTGTAAATTTTTTCCCGGGTATCGCAGCACTTGGTAACATTAAAACCAGTGGTGCCGTTAAAAATAACTTACAACCGATTCTGTTTATATTATCTCTTTGTCATATTGTGTACAAGTTAACCAATAAATTTCAACTTTTGTGTTTCATCTTCTCGGGACAAATTTTAACAACTAGTTTGGATGCATGCGTGCAATCGGGAAGAGTGGGATCACTGATTAAAGCCATAACATCAAATCAGAGGATGTTCAGTAGGATAATTCTGTTGCTTTACCGACAACCGCTCTAGTATCTTCCTATTGATGATAAATAACAGGAGTCATCAGACTGAAGTATCTTTCATAAAACATAATTTATTTATATTCTCTGTTGTATGTTCTCCAAATATCGTGGACACAAAAAGAACAAATGTATCTATACTGCAAGAGCTTAATATTGAAGAAGGCTGGCTAGTAAAGAGGATTAAGGAGAGAAAACTTAAACATTTTGGACACATTAAACGTCATGATAATTTAGAGAAGACCGTTTTGGAAGGATACATAATGGGAAAAAAAGAGAGGAAGCCCAAAACTAAGATGGCTGCAAGACATCGTTGATGATCTGCAAATGGATGCAGCAACACCAGGCCATCTTGCTCACAACCGAGATGCCTACAGGAGTGCTGTTTGGGAGGTAAGTTCCGAAAGGACATGCAAATGAACGAATGAATGTTTTGTTAGTGATTTTAGCTATAACTTCACTTTGTCATTTTAATTATTGATCAATACATTAAAAATTACTTTTTTACCTGTTGTTTTATCTGTCGTGTTCTTCCGTCCACGTCTTCTTCTTCTTTCTCATTCTCTCTTTCTTTTTATTCCTCCTCCTCCCTCTTGTTCTTCTTCCTCCTCCTCCTCCTCTTCTTCTTCTACTTCTTGCAGCTGCTGAATTTTGCAGTTTTTCGAGCCACTGAGGCTGCAGACAAGACATGTGCTCCATTCCTCTGTCTCCACTGCGTGCTATTTTTAAATAATTAGTAATACCAGTGCATATTTGTAAATTTGTAACATTCTGATAGTTATTCGAGCACATGCTATATTATCATCATCGGTACCGTGTTCATAAACAATTGTCAACAAACTAGTTCAGTTAATGTATCAGATAAGATGCTTTTTTGCCTGTCCATTTTTTCAGTCTTGTATAGATATTTTTATTTCAAGTTTCACTGTTTATTTTTCGCCCATAGTTTCCCCATATCAACATCTTTAATTTTTGTTTTCTTATAACTTACGATTTTTTCACGGCATTTTATCATGGATTTTACTCAGTTGTGCAATTTTTCTTAGAAGTTTAAAAAAATTTTTTTTTAACTACGGTATAGTCTGATTCCTCTGGTGTGACGTGCAAGATGGCGGACGTTTTTTTTAACGCTTTCGGCGGTATGTAGAAATCAGCGGAATTCGGCTTGATCTGTTACATATCCTGTACCGAGAATTGGGCATAAGGCTAACAACCTTATCCTGGGACCTATCTAGATTCGACTCCAGATGGGGAAAAAAGATACCTTTACGGAAACTCGCACAGAAACCAACCGAGCATCAGGGATGCCAACTCCGAGGAGCTCATTCGTCGGCCCCAAACATGTGACAAAGATTAGATTCTGGAATGTAAGAACGATGGCAGCACCAACAAAAACTACTCAGGTCATCAAAGAAATGGAGAGATACCAGCTAGACGTAAAGGGCATCAGCGAAATGCGATAGCCAGAAGCAGGTAAAAGATCGGCGGAAAACGGTACGTTAATACATTCAGGCAGAAACGACGATAAACATCGAGATGGGGTAAGTATTATTATGTCAAATGTAGCAGCAAAGAGCCTTGTAGAATGGGAACCAGTGAACATTCGTATAATAAGCGCACGATACAACCTAAGACACGGAGGAATAACAATAATACAGTGTTATGCACCCACGAACGATGGAGATGATGAGGTGAAAGATGACTTCTATCACCAACTACAACAAATCATCAACAAAGTCCCTAAACACGACATCCTAACTGCTATGGGGGACTTCAACGCTAAGATAAGGAAAGATAACACAGACGTTGAAAAAGTGATGGGGAAAGAAGGAATTGACATGGTTAATCAGAACGGAGAAAGATTAATTGAAATATGTCTAACAGAGGGCATGGTCATTGAAGGCACAATATTTCCACACAAAGAGATACAAAAAACAACGTGGATATCTCCAGAAGATAGAACTAGAAACCAGATAGATCATTTTTGTATTAGAAAGCAATACAGAACATCTCTGATAGATGTAAGGGCTTATAGGGGTGCAGATGTTAACAGTGATCACAACCTGTGTATAGGGAAAATAGAACTAAAATTGAAAAGCCAACACAAGAAATCATTACACAGAAAGATAAACAGCCACAGCCTACAAGAAGAGAATACTAACATTAATTTTAATCAGGAACTTGCCAATCATTCTAAAACACCCAATGAAATAGAGGGATTGGTATAGATGAATTATGGATTTCTTACAGCACAGCCATAATCACAGCAGCAAAAGCAAGCCCTGGACTGAAAAAAAACCAAATAGAAAAGCATGGATATCAGATAAAACATGGAAGTATATACATGAAAGAAGAACAGTCAAATCAGACATGTTGAATGTAAAAACAGATCTTCGAAAAGATCTGGCAAAAGCAACATACAAAGAAATAGACAAGAAAGTAAAAAGTTCAGCTAGAAGGGATAAAAGAGAATACATAGACAATATGGCGAAAGAGGCAGAGAAAGCAGCAAAAACAGAAAACAACAACACTTTATATAATATACAAAAGAGGCTAACAGGTACTATTACATCTAGAGAAAGACCAATCCTTAGCAAAACTGGAACCCTATTAACATCAAGTAAAGACCAAAAGCAAAGATGGGTTGAACACTTCCAAGAAATACTTAATCGACCACACCCAAAAGAATTGTTAAACATTGAAACCGACTTACCAGCCCCACAACTAAATGTCAATCTAGATGAAATTAAATTGCATGCAATTGAAACAGCAGTGAATTTAATGGCTAACAACAAACCTGCAGGTGAAGATGAAATAACAGCCGAAATGCTAAAAGCTATCAATAGTGACAACATGAGACAACTACAGAGAATGTTTAACAAGATTTGGAAAGAAAAAAAGGAAAAAAAGGAATCATTGTTAAAATACTTAAAAATGCAACCTTAGTGACTGTAACAATTGGAGAGGAGTAACCTTAATATCAGTTGTGTCAAAAGTATTTTGCAAGGTCATTTTGAATAGACTTAAAGATATAGTGGATACTCATTCATTCATCATCATTCCTTTGCATGTCCCTTGCGGAACTTTGCCTCCCAAACAGCACTCCTGTAGGCCTCTCGGTTGTGAGCAAGATGGCCTGCTGCTGTTGCATCCATTTCCAGATCATCAACGATGTCTTGCAGCCATCTTCGTTTCGGTCTTCCTCTCTTTCTTTTTCCCATTATGTATCCCTCCAATATGGTCTTCTCTAAATTATCATGACGTTTAATGTGGCCAAAATATTTAAGTTTTCTCTCTTTAATCCTCTTTACTAGCCAGCCTTCATCAATATTAAGCTCTTGCAGTATAGATATATTTGTTCGTTTTTGTGTCCACGATATTTGGAGAACTCTTCTATAGCATTTACATTCAAAGGCATTTATGTGCTTCTCAGCTGTTTTGTTAAGTGTCCAGGTCTCACAGGCATATGTTGCGATGGGAAAGATGCATGCCCTTAAAAATCTTATTTTTGTGGTTCTGTCTGCTCCTCTCCACAGATTCTTTATTTGTTTTACTTTCTGAAGAGCAATAGATGTCCTCCTTTTAATTTCCCTCATTGTATCTCCATTATTAGTTAGTAGTGATCCAAGATATTCAACTATAGTGGATACTACAATGAGGTAAAAACAACAAGATTTCTTAAAGGGAGAAGCTGTCTCGTCCAGAGCTTTACTCTAAGAATAATAGTCGAAGAACATATTGAAAAGCAGAAACCGTTAATACTGAACTTCATAGACTTTAAAAAATTGTAAACATCATTAAGGAATTCTACAATGTTCATGCAGTCGAAACAGAAGAAGGGATGAGTGAATGGTTCCAGATTGAAACAGGCGTGAAACAAGGATGCATATTATCTCCATTGCTTTTTGGAATTGACATAGACTTTATAATGAAAGGATTCTGTACAGGTAAAACTGGCATTTATTGGGTACATGGGACCCACATAGAATATCTTGATTTTGCAGATGACATAAATCTTATCAGAGATGGGACCCAAATAGAATATCTTGATTTTACAGATGACATAACTCTTATCAGTGACAATGTGAAATCGATACATGAAAAAACATATTACTTGTCTTCCTTGACTAGCAAAATAGGTCTTGAAATTAAAAAAAAAGACAAAACAAAAATTATGAAATTTCTCATTAATCAAGAAGTAAAAATATACGTAGAAGGATCAGCTGTTGATGAAGTAAACTAATTTGCATACCTTGGCAGCTACATAGGCCAAGATGGTGACACCAAGAAGGCAGTTAGAATAGAATTGCAAAAGCAACACTGTCCTTAAAAAATCTTGAAAACATATGGAATTCAAAAGTTATAAGCACAAAAAAACCAAGTTAAGATTATTCAATTCAAACGTGAAATTCACCCTGATTTATGCATGTGAAAGCTGGAAATCATCTAAAGAAATAGACAAGAAATTAGACTCTTTTGATGTGCGAACGAAGAAGACTCTTTTGAAAACAAATTCCTAAGGAAAATACTTGGTATAAAGTGGAATGAATTTAAGAATAACGCAGTCATAAGACACATGAGCAAACAGCAGCCTGTCTCATTGGCGATTAGAAAAAGAAGATGGACATAGGTAGGCCATGTGATGAGAAGAAACAATCAGAGAATAGCAAAACAAGCTATCAAGTTGAGCACAGCAGGCCAAAGAAAAAGAGGTCACCACGTGAAACTCTAAAGCAAACATTGTTAAGAGAAGCCAGTTTAGTGGGCATAATATTCCTTGAAGTTGACAAACTCCCAGAAAACAGGAAAACATGGCAAACAACTGTGACGTTTAAGGGCACGGGAAGGATGTAAGATATTTTGCAGTTTCTTTTTTAAATCTCTGTCCTTCATGTTAAGTCTCGATAAAGTCCTTGTAAGCAGTTTCAGATTGGTTCTCGTCTGTTAGTCAAAATGTTAAAAAATGACTTAATTTCAGTTACCAAATCAGTAACACTAGAGCTAATTTAATGTAGCATGCAGTGATGCTTGTGAGTGGTGAAGGTGAATATAGCAAAATTAAATGCGTGTAAATAAAAGTAACACTCGGTGTAGACTTTATTCGCCAAGCATCTCATCAGTTATTTACTCGCTTTGATTTTACACATTAAAGTTTATTTGAAATACAGTACGAGATCTTAAGAATAATGTCGATTTGACAGTTTCTACTACTTGTAAGAATTTTATTTCATGGCTCATTATTTCTTCTATACCTTAAAAAGCATAGCGAGAATTTTACCTGATTCTAGCCTTGAGCAGTTGGTGCTGACATACCTTTTAACCTTGTTAACACTGTGGTTCTTAACCTGTGTTCCATTGCTTCATTTTTAATGAGAGGTCTACAGCTGTTCTCCGCCCCAGCAAATGGTGTCCAAGGTAAAAAAAAGGTTAAGAACCGCTCTCCTAATCTTATTATTTCATCGAACCATGAAACTATCACACAGTCCTATCTTACGTTGTCGAATTTGTTTTGTCTGACATCTTACTTCTTCCCAAAGTGTCATTAGGTATTTACTAATATGACTAAACTGTTTATTGCAATGTTTGCTGACTACATTATTACTAGTTTTAAAGATAAACTGAAAGTTTAAACCCGTTTTTTTTCGCCTTTTATGCCATTTTAAACTTATCTGATATACCACTCCCATAGTAGTGATGATCACTTCCATTATATGCCAGGGCCTCCCTATCAATGCCCAGCAAGTCTTGTGTAGATATCAGAACCAGAACTATGTTTGAATCTGGGTCCTGCTCTCTTGTTGCCAGTTGCGACATTTTCTTTCTGTTCACCACAAATAGGTTCATTCCTAACAATGCAGTATGTAATCCTCGACACTGTCGTATTTATCACAATGTTGCTCAGTTTGTACTTCGAACATTAAAAACCAGCAGTCTATCCCCCGTTACTTCTTAAACTTAGATAAGAACTTCCGTTGTTCTTCGTCTGTGAGTGAGTTATTTCCAATATATATATATTAATTATTAACGATATATATATATATATAGAGAGAGAGAGAGAGAAAGATGGAAGGAATATTGCAAAGGAATGTATGAAACAACCGACTGTGGAAACAGAAATCAACAGTGTGAATTATTATTGGAGAAGAAAGAACCCGAACCGACAATAGAAGAAGTTTTATGGGCAATAAAGAATCTGAAAAATGGTAAATCACCAGGATGTGATGAGATAACAGCTGAATTTATTAAAGCAGGAGGAAAGGAGTGTGCAACAATCTATCATGCACTATGTAAAAAGATATGGCATTCAGGTATTTGGCCAAAAGAATGGAAAAGAACTGTATTCATACCACTGCCAAAAAGGGTAACCTGAAATTATGCACAAACTACAGAACTGATGCCCTGATTAGTCATGCCAGTAAAATTATGTTAAAAATCATAATGGGTAGACTTCAAAAGAAAATAGAAAAAGAAGTCAATATGGTCCAAGCTGGTTTCAGGCAAGGAAGAGGATCAAGAGATCATATATTCAATCTAAGATTAATAATAGAGAAATGCAGAGAGTTTAATGTGAATCTATATTTATCCTTTATAGACTATTCAAAGGCATTTGATTGTGTACAACACCAGAAACTTTGGGAAATAATGGAAAAAAATGGGATTTCCAACACATTTGACACAACTAACATCACTGCTGTATCTAGACCAACAAGCAGCAGTAAGAATAAATGGTGAAACAACAACTTGGTTTGACATATAACAAGGGGTCCGTCAGGGGTGCATATTGTCACCTTACTTATTTAACTTGTATACTAAAAATATAATGAGGAATGTTAGAGAAGATGTAGACAAAGAATATTACGATGCTATAACAATTGGAGGTTATGAAATACTAGAGATTAGATATGCTGATGACACAGTGTTACTGTCCACAACACAAAGAGGAATGGGAAAACTAATTATGTCAGTCCGTAAGAACAGTGAAGAGCAGAACCTCTATCTTAATGCAAAGAAATCTAAATTGATGACAACTGACAAAACAAACAAGGCAGCTGAAATATATATCAATGAGGAAAAATTAGAAGAAGTGGAGAGTTTTGAATATCTTGGATCACTACTAATAATGGAGATACAATGAGGGAAATTAAAAGGAGGACATCTATCGCTCTTCAGAAAGTAAAACAAATAAAGAATCTGTGGAGAGGAGCAGACAGAACTACAAAAATAATATTTTTAAGGGCATGCATCTTTCCCATCGTAGCATATGCCTGTGAGACCTGGACACTTAACAAAACAGCTGAGACACACATAAATGCCTTTGAATGTAAATGCTACAGAAGAGTTCTCCAAATATCATGGGCACAAAAAAGAACACTTCTATACTACAAGAGCTTAATATTGAAGAAGGCTGGCTAGTAAAGAGGATTAAAGAGAGAAAACTTAAATATTTTGGACACATTAAACGTCATGATAATTTAGAGAAGACCGTATTGGAAGGATACATAATGGGAAAAAAGAAAAAGAGGAAGACCAAAACGAAGATGGCTGCAAGACATCGTTGACGATCTGCAAATGGATGCCGCAGCAGCAGGCCATCTTGCTCAGAACCGAGAGGCCTACAGGAGTGCTGTTTGGGAGGCAAAGTTCCACAAGGGACATGCAAATGAATGAATGAATGAATATATATATATATAAATGCAACTCCAGTCCAGACTTGCAGGCCTTGTAGTTTCAAGTTGTCCGTTATCCACCCCAACCTGTCAGTTATTTCGTGTTGTAGTCCCACTATAGGCCCACTCGCCTGCCCATTGCAAGTTCCTTTTGCTGAGCTGAAATTGTATTAGAATCCAGGAAACTGAAGCGACTCTGTATCGTTTATTGTAAAAGCATTCTATCAAAATCATACAACATATGCTCCAGGAAGGTGCCAGTTGTCTGGTGCTCCTACAGTTAGAATAACCAATATTTTAGCTTTTGAGTCTTATTCTATCGGATTTAGTCATATTCTTACCTTTCCTTGCTATCTTTTTCCTTTTATTCCCCTTCCCCCTCGCCCTCCATGACGATTCCTTTTTCTTCTCCACCCCCTGTCCATTTAACTATCTATATAGATGCTGCTGCAGCGTTCATATCAGTAGACGAACTCCATTGCACCAGCGACGATTCTGTAAATTAAAAGATAATTCTATGGCACAATTAAGGCAAGATACCTATTGCCGACATGCAATAATTAGTGTATAAGTATATAACTATACACGAACCACTGCAGTAAAGCTGTGATACCAGAATGTATAAGCTAGGAAAAATGTAGGAACAGCTTTATTACTTAACAACTACAAAGTTGTGACGTTTGGGTGTGAGCCTTAATCATACAAAATCATACAAAACGAAGAAATAGAGAGAGGAGATAAAGTATAGATTCACATGAATACTATTAAAAAGAAACAAAAATTAAATACAGTACTTAGCTGTAAATTGTAAGGTATGACTTGTCTGGCGGTGTGTGTCAGGAATGGATTTAGAAGAACGTGGAGACTGTTTAAATGGAGACATGTGATATATGTAACTGGGGGTGGTGGATGGGGAACCGGGGAAGGGAGAGAGAGTGATACAATGTTGACCTAGCCAGGAGAAGTTGAAATAGATGATTGGGGAAGAGGGATTGCACTCGTGACATTTTCTCTGATCCACCCCTATTGGCATACAAACGTGAGCCAAACCTTAACGACATCCTCGTCCACAGCCACTTGAAGCAGACCCTTACATATGCTGGCACCAGAAAATGTAACCGCCCCCGCTGCGTTACCTGCCCGGTAGTCTGGAAAACGAAAACAATCACCTTTCCCAAAACTATCCTCACTCTTCATGAGGGATTCACATGCGAGTCCCATAACGTGATATATGTCATCGTTTGCAAAAGATGCAGGATAACGTATATTGGTGAGATTGGCCTCAGATTAGGGGACCGCATGCAAAATCATCTGTACGACATCGCCCAGCATGCTTCAAAACCAGTCCCAAACCATTTCAATGGCCCCAATCACAGAGGCAAATCTGATTTTTAGGTAACAGCCATCAAACAATGTCACGCAGATGACACAAGCCGCCTGGCATTCAAAATTATGGGACGCTGGAGCCATATGAGTTAAACTCGCTGTTTAATTACACTTAACATTCTCTTCAATCATTATAGTACCTCTCCACTAAGCTCCACCCCTTCTTACTTGTCAAGCCTCTTCACAGCATCACTTTGCAACCCCTCTTCCCCAATGGAACGCCATATCATAACTTTGGAAAAAAAGAAAACGCCATACTAATACAGGAATGGAACTAAACGATCACTGTGGCAGAGCCCTCAAACCAGAGAAGAATCTTAACTAGCCGCCCAGTGCTGCTCCTCTCGCATCAGAGCACTTCGACGTTAGCGACTGCACTCCTTGCAGCCATTCAGTTCCTCAGCACGCCGAGAGCACTTTGGACTTAGGTTTCAGAAAAATTCTTCCCGTTATAAATGTCGTTTGGTTGCGCCAACCTCCCTTATGTCGGTAATAGGTATCTTGCCATTATTCGCCACATTTATATTTGGACGTTTGCCGCATGGTAAAGCAACAGAGCACAGAACCGCACGGCCTGAAAAAAAAACACAGAGAGAAAGAAAAACGACAAGAGACCCACCAGCGACTCGAATTTTCAAGTCGCAACTCTCTTAATACTCCCACATCCAAAAGAATCCCCTTACGGAGGTTCCACCACGCAATACCACGCTCTATCATCGTATTGTGCTAAAGCCTTGTTTTCATTTTTTGAGCAGCATTCCGTATCATACTCTTATCATACCGCTGATAGGTGTACTAAGAAGCGGAGAACTCTTCCCATGTTCTCACACTGGCATATACTGCTGCATTAACTATGCCAAACTTGCATTTTGCAAAAAGGCTATAAACATAAATGGCAGTCAACAATGTCGCCATCATTAAATAACAGAATTGTAAAATCTGAAGTTCCGATTGTGAAGTGTCAGGGACAAGATATTAAAAGAACATATTTCATAGGTCTACAGGGATCGTATTTGATCGATCCTGGTCCTTTGCACAACATGTGGACAATGTAATACAAAAGGCCAGGAAAGCGTGGGGAACAGTTAGGTTAATGGCTGCAGCAAACTTTCACAGTGCACTCTATTTTTGCTGATGCACGCGTTGGTGATATCACCAATATAATCTAGGCCTACTAACCCTGTCAAAAACACACAGACCACAGCGTATATATAGAACGAGGCAATAAGAGTGGTCTCAGGTTACACCAGGAATACTCCTGCAGCGACCATGCGCTTTCTGCTTGATATCCTGAGTGAGAGGTCAAAACACAAGTTTGCTCAGGTAAGGGCATGCAACAGCAACCCTGCTGGCATGAAGGACCATCTTCTCCATAAGGAGCTGGGGTTGATAAATGATAGACGCATCAAACGAGCCAATCTTGGATAGCTGAAGTAGATGGTACAATAATATCCGTGATCTAGATGATATGCCTTTGAATGTAAATGCTACAGAAGAGTTCTTCAAATATCGTGGACACAACAGAACAAATATATATATATACTACAAGAGCTTAATACCGAAGAAGGCTAGCTAGTAAAGAGAGAAAACTTAAATATTTTTGACACATTAAACGTTATGATAATCTAAATAAGACCGTCATGGAAGGGTGCATAATGGGATAAAGAAAGAGAGATGATATACCTAATGAGATATGAGAGGTGATATACCTAATGAGATGATATGCCTAATGGTGATGATTGGTTAGAGGTACAGGACCGACCTCAGCTAACAAAGGTTATTATACAGAAGGGCCTTGAATGTCGAGATTGGGTACAGGGGGCAGTTGAACTTTGGGTTCAAGATCTCATCCAGCATCGCTGTGGGTCTTCCCATACAGATGGCTCAGTAATTCGGAACAGCAGAAGAGGTTGGGGTTTTATTGTCTATCGCAATGGAAGAGTAGTGGCCACAACAAGCATGCGAATGGAAACTGAGGCTGTGTCGGCGGCAATGGAATGACTAGTTGCCCATGATGTAGTTCATGGCGTCAATGTAATGGATTCACAGAGTATGCTTCGTAAGACTGAAAAAAAAATTGCTTCGAAAAGAATGGATTTATCTGTTAAAGCAGTCAACTGTGAGGAGCCTAACGTGGCTTTATTGTACAGGGTGTGCAGGAGCACATGGCAATAAAGTGGCAGATAGGCTTGCTGGATCATCATCATCATCATCATCATGTGCCGTGCCGATAGGGTATCCTTGCTGGATAGGGTAAAATAAATAACTGTCTAAGAATGGACAAGGATGACATTGCTAAAGCCGTACTGGAAAGACTGCGGGAAAAATGAAGAGCAGGAACGGAAGAACGATGTATTTGTGAAACGATTGTTGGAGCTAGGAGAAATTAAGGCTGCTGATCTGAACTGCATGGCAGAAAACGCACCATAAAGAACCAATATTTGATGGGAAATATTAGCAAGCATACTCTTGGATGGATGCTGCGGGAAGGGTGGAGCATAAATAGGGCTGTCCTGAATGCAATAACGCCGGAGTCCGATTTTGAAATTTTGAACCTATCTTGAGTAATTCAATGTGTAGAGGCAAGCAAATATTAAAACTGTTTATAGTAAAATTTATAACTGAGCTATTTATGTTTTATACAGTAGCATTAACGAACTGGAAGAAGCACACATATTTTTAATATATTAATAAACTTTCTCTACTGATGGAACTACAAATATTAAATGTATGCTGGCATTCAGTCATTTCAGAAAGAAACGCGTGTTTATCTCCTATTTCAGATCTCTGAAACAAGTTTCAAAATATAGGAATTTTGCCCACATACTTTTGTACGTACATGAAAAAGGTGTTGACAAAAAGAAACTCAGAAACTAAGAATAAATCTAATAGACACAGATATATTGATAGGCCTATCGTTTTCCTAACATATTTCATTACTGTTCAGCATAGAAATTATAGAAATGAATAAAATGAGTAAAGTGCTGCTGAGATAGTTGATAAAGTAAAGAACAGTATGTATATATACACACATATACATATATATATACATATATATATACATATATATATATATAGAGAGAGAGAGAGTATATATTCAATAGTGAACTGTGAATCGTATAGCCGAGAATTTATCTCTGGTTCTCGTTGTGATAGATAATGGCTACTAAACGCAAACGTATTGATCTGGATTTGAACAGTAAAATGGATATTCTGAAGCAAGTTGATGTAAACGTTACAAGAAAGGACATAGCGGATAAATTTGAAATTGACGTTTCAACTGTATCGAAAACTTTTTAAAAACTGAGACCAAATTGAACGAGACTTTCACTCGTCTTTAGTTAGGTCAAAATGTAAGCGAAGGTGAGCGAGTTCCTACATTGAGTGTGCTCTGCTGAAATGATTCAAACAGATACGTTCTGCAAAGTTGCCCGTGTGCGGTCTTATGCTGACAGAAATCGCAAAACATTTTGCGAAAGAAATGGATATGCCCGACTGGAAGCTTTGAGCGCTTTAAGAAACTCCACAACATAACATTTAAGGTTGTTTCAGATGAAGCGGCAAAAGTTAACACCGATGTCGGTAATAATTGTATTTCTCGCTTGCTAAAAATTCTGGACGCGTACATCCCAGATGACATTTTTAACATGGATGAAACAGGCGTGTTTTATAAACTGCCACCGAACAAGACCTTTGTGCTTTCGTAATGAGAAGTGCTATGGTGGCAAACGTTCTAAAGATCACTTAACAGCTGTAGTGTGCTGTAACATGTTTGGCACTGAGAAAACTTCACTCCTTGTTATCGGGAAGTTACGAAATCCTCGGTGCTTCAAGAACGTAAAGAGCCTGCCCGTCACTTACAAGGCCAACCAGCGTGCTTGGATGACAAGTGAACCGTATGAGGACTGGGTCATTTTTTCGGCACAAAATGAACCGAATGAATAGAAAAGTTTTTTATTCGTTGACAACTGTCCGCCACAACTGACGTCGCCAATCTGATGGCTACAAAGCTTGTTTTCCTGCCACCTAATACAACCAGCGTGCTGCAGCCTTGCGACCAAGGTATCATTTACGCCTTCAATCAACAGTACAGAAAACGAATAGTATGTCATGTGCTGTATGCTGTTGAACAAAAGTATGTCGCAGAGATCGACATCAAGATAGCGATTAATTTTATGCATGCGGCATGGAATAGCGTCGGTCAGTCAACGATTGTGAACTGCTTTCGTAAATCGCAGTTTACTTTCTTGCCCGAGACAGTGATTAATACAAATGCTGGCGATATTTGTGACGTTCCTTTGGACATGATCACAGATGAAGAATGGGCAGTAATTTCTGACGGAACTGTCACATTTGATCAGTTCGTTTCAGCTGATGACGGCTTGTTTATCAACGGAAATGTCGAAGAGATCATGGCTAGCTGCAGTAAAAGCAAGGTAGACTGCGACTCCGAGGATAGTGCTGATGATGTCAGTGAGTGCATCACGGACCAGAGGCCCACCAGAACTGTTTCTTACGCTCAGTCTGTAAGCGCGTTCGAGACTGTGCGCTCATTCACTTACATCATGTCTGACGTGACGCAGGACGTTTTTAGTGCTGTATCGTATTTAAATGACTTTTTTAAAATTAATAGACAAGTTATCACTACAGAACGCAAAATCAAGCATTTCTTTAGTACTGCTGCTGACAAGTCAGATGCTGCTTGATTATATTGTTCTCTATATTGTAAGACTAAGACGTACTGTATTTTGTGATTAATATATTTTGTGACTAATATATTTTGCGATTAGTACATATTGTGTCCGATGATGATAGCTTTGGCTGTTTGTTATGTGTTTAATGTAGCAAATATGGGACGGAAGGACGGACACACACACACTTTGTCCAGTTAAATCCTTGTAATGGACCTCGTTTAATGTCAACTCCTCTTAATGTCATCATATTTTGACGATCCAGACGATGTGATATTTAACGTGTTCGACTGTATATGTATGTATATATATATATATATATATATATATTATTTATTCTACTTTTTTCTTTATTTTCATAACTTACAATCCATGTTGCTTGCTTTTATCTCTGAGGTTATACTTGAAACTGCTTGCAAAATGAGTTTGGATATAAGACTGTCATGAAGGACTTTGAATGCACCTCTTAAAATTTACCTGCAGGTAGGTGAAGTCCAAACACTTAATAAACAAATTGGAATTTAAATTTCTGAACTCTAGGAAGTCAGTGAGATGTTGATTTTATAACCTAAGTATTATTGTTTGCAGTAACAAGAGACCGAATTATTTGTTCCGGCTAGTATTTTGCCATTATTCGCAGTTTTGTGGAAAAAAAAGAAACTGTTAGGAGATCGTATCCTTTATTCGCCTTTGTGAGATTAGATTGGCTCATATTTTATCTTTTCTCGTCTCATTCTCTCTGATATTCTTTCTCGGTGACGTTTCTTCAAATAATTATGACGTTCAGAAACACAGAAGCTGTGAAATGTCTGGGGCTGAACACACGTGATCCATTTTGGAATGGTCGTATAGAATTAGAGTCCAACTTATATGCAAAATCCAGTGCCAAAAGTTAATACATTATTAATTTTTTTAATAAAATAATTTATTTACATAAATACTAAATATTATTACATTTTCAGGCTTTGAAATTTTCAGTATAGTTACACTAATTAGTAATTAGTATTATATCTGGAAGAACGAACTTGATCATATTTATCAGAAAGAGCGAACTTTAACGTATTTACCTCCTGGAAGAGCAAACTTGAACGTATGTATCTCATGGTACAACTTTTCTAATGCCCTTATCAACCCTACAAAAGCAACAGTTACATGGTTCTCACTGAACAACAATACAGTTAACACTGATATGCCTGTTGTGAGACTGGGTGGCAAGGATGTGACCAGAACCAACTTGATGACATACTTGGGAGCGAAGTTTGATCCCAGTCAGTTTCAGAGAACATGTTGACCACATAATAACAAAAGCTCGCAAAGGTATATTGGCAGTGACGGTCATGATGGCTGCAAACATTGAGCAGACGCTACTAATACTTCTATAGTAAGGACTGGTCCTTGCACCATCTTATATCTTATATCTTATATCCTTCCCGTGCCGTTAGACGTCACATAGGGCTCGCAAAGTAGTTCGCCAATTTTTCCTGTCTTCGGCGAGTCTTTCAACCTCATCAAAGGATTTTATGCCTGTTAACTTGGCCTCTCTTAATAATGTTCTCTTCAGAGTTTCACGCGGTCTGCCCCTTTTTCTTCGGCCTGTTGTGTTCCACTTGATAGCTTGTTTTGGGATTCTCTGCTCATTTCTTCTCATCAAGTGGCCAACATATGTCCATCTCCTTTTCCTGATCACCCGTGAGACTGGTTGTTGTTCAGTCATCTGTCTTATCTCTGCATTGTTCTTGAATTCATTCCACTTGATGCCGAGTATTTTCCTTAGGCATTTGTTTTCAAAAGAGTCTAATTTCTTTTCTATTTCTTTAGTTGTTTTCCAGCTTTCGCATGCATAAATGAGGGTGGATATTACATTTGAATTGAATAGTCTTAACTTGGTTTTTGTGCTTATAACTTTTGAATTCCATATGTTCTCAAGATTCTTGAAGATTGATGCTGCTTTTGCAATTCTGATTCTAACTTCCTTTCTAGTGTCACCATCCTGGTCTATGTAGCTGCCAAGGTATGCAAATTGATTGACTTCTTCAATATCTGTCCCTTCTATGTGTATTTTTCCATTTTGATTGATGGGAATTTTCATTATTTTTGTTTTGTCCTTGTTAATTTCAAGTCCTATTTTGCTAGCCAGTGAAGACAGGCTTTCTGTTTTTTTTCTTGCATGGAATTCACATTATTACTGATAAGAGTTATGTCATCAGCAAAATCAAGATCTTCTAGTTGGGTCCCATGTACCCAGTCAATACCTGTGTTACCTGTGCAGCATTTTTTCATTATGAAGTCTATTGTAATCCCAAAAAGTAAAGGAGACAGTATACATCCTTGTTTCACGCCTGTTTCAATCTGGAACCATTCACTCATCCCTTCTTCAGCTGAAGAAACTGTCTTGACTGCACAACCATATCCATTGTATAAGTCCTTAATGATGTTGACAATTTTAGATGGTATTCCATATAGACATAAAATTCTCCATAATGAATCTCTGTGTATGCTATCAAATGCCTTCTTAAAATCTATGAAATTCAGTATTAATGGTTTCTGCTTTTCAATATGTTCTTCAAGTATTATTCTGAGAGTAAAGATCTGGTCGAGACAGCTTCTCCCTTTTTGAAATCCTGCTTGTTCTTCTCTCATTGCAGTATCCACTATATCTTTGAGTCTATTCAAAATGACCTTGCAAAATACTTTTGACACAACTGATATTAAGGTTACTCCTCTCCAGTTGTTACAGTCACTAAGGTTGCCCTTTTTTGGTATTTTCACAATGATTCCCTTCTTCCAATTAGAAGGGACCTTTTCTTCTTTCCAAATCTTGTTAAACATTCTCTGTAGTTGTCTCATGTTGTCACTATTGATAGCTTTTAGCATCTCGGCTGTTATTTCATCTTCACCTGCAGCTTTGTTGTTAGCCATTAAATTCACTGCTGTTTCAATTTCATGCAATTCAATTTCATCTAGATTGACATTTAGGTGTGGGGCTGGTAAGTCAGTTTCAAGGTTTAACAATTCTTTTGGGTGTGGTCGATTGAGTATTTCTTGGAAGTGTTCAGCCCATCTTTGCTTTTGGTCTTTATTTGATGTTAATAGTGTTCCAGTTTTGCTAAGTATTGGTCTTTCTTTAGATGTAATAGTACCTGTTAGCCTCTTTTGTATGTTATATAAAGTTTTGCTGTCTCCTGTTTTTGCTGCTTTTTCTGCCTCTTTCGCCATATTGTCTATGTATTCTCTTTTATCCCTTCTAGCTGAACTTTTTACTTTCTTGTCTATGTCTTTGTATTTTGCTTTTGCCGAATCTCTTTCATCATCTGCTTTTGCATTCAACATGTTTAATTTGACTGCTCGTCTTTCATGTATATACTTCCATGTTTTATCTGATATCCATGCTTTTCTATTTGGTTTTTTCAATCCAGCGCTTACTTTTGCTGCTGTGATTATGGCTGTGCTGTAAGAATTCCATAACTCATCTATACCTATCTCCTCAACTTCACTGGGTGTTTTGGAATGATTGGCAAGTTCCTGATTGAAATTAATGTTAGTATTTTCTTCTTGTAGGCTGTGGATGTTTATCTTTCTGTGTACTGATTTCTTGTGTTGACTTTTCAATTTTAGTTTTATTTTCCCTATGCACAGGATGTGATCACTGTTGACATCTGCACCCCTATAAGCCCTTACATCCATGAGAGATGTTCTGTATTGCTTTCTAATACAAAAATGGTCTGTCTGGTTTCTAGTTCTATCATCTGGAGATATCCATGTTGTTTTATGTATCTCTTTGTGTGGGAATATTGTGCCTCCAATGACCATGCCCTCTGTTAAACATATTTCAATTAATCTTTCTCCATTCTGATTAACCATGTCAATTCCTTCTTTTTCCCCATCACTTTTTCAACGTCGGTATTATCCTTCCCTACCTTAGCATTGAAGTCCCCCATAGCAATTAGGATGTCGTGTTTAGAGACTTTGTTGATGATTTGTTGTAGTTGGTGATAAAAGTCGTCTTTCACATCATCATCTGCATCATTTGTGGGTGCATAACACTGTATTATTGTCATTCTTCCGTGTCGTAGGTTGTATCGTGCTCTTATTATACGACTGTTCACCGGTTCCCATTCTACAAGGCTCTTTGCAGCTACATTTGACATAATAATGCCCACTCCGTCTCGGAATTTATTGTCATTTCTACCTGAATGTATAATTAACTTACCGTTTTCCGCCGATCTTTTACCTGCTTCTGGCCATCGCATTTCGCTGATGCCCAGTATGTCTAGATGGTATCTCTCCATTTCTTTGATGACCTGGTTAGTTCTTGTTGGTGCTGCCATCGTTCTCACATTCCAGAATCCAACCCTTGTCACATGTTTGGGGCCGACGAATGAGCTCTTCGGAGTTGGCATCCCTGATGCTCGGTTGGTTTCTCTGCGAGTTTCCATAACGATATCTTTTTTTCCTATCTGGAGTTGCCTCTAGATAGGTCTCAGGATAAGGTTGTTAGCCTTATGCCCAACTCCCGGTACATGATATGTAACAGATCAAGCGGAATTCCGCTGATTTCTGCATGCCGGCGAGAGCGTTTTAAAAACGACCGCCATCTTGCACGTCACGCCGGAAGTCATGCGCATGGCTTCATTTTGCATCTTTTTTAAACGTTTTTTTTTCAATCTGTACATGGTGCAAGGACCATGTACAGATTGAAAAAAAAAACGTTTAAAAAAGATGCAAAATGAAGCCATGCGCATTGTCTTGGGTTGTATGAGAGACAATTCCTGTGTAGCAATGAAATACCTCCTTGATCTCCCCACCATTAATCACAGGATTAAGATCTGGAGGGTGCATGCATACCTCAAGATAAGTGCAGACAAGGAGCATGCATTGGATCAAGAATTTCTCAAAAGAAAGAATGACAGGCCAAAAATGGTAAATCACGTACAGAGGAGGTTATCAAGCAAGTCTGTGAACTTAACAACATCAACCCTGGCGAGGAATGGGGTACAGTGCCTCCAGCGTTCAGGGGCACCTACTCAGCATTGTCAAGTTTTAAAAGAGGAGCAGGGAACAGAAACCATTTGCTGTAAATGCAGAGGTCAACGTCCTCATGAGTGAAAACTCCAATGAGGCAGATGTTGTTATTTGCACAGATTTGTCCGTCAATGCCTTTGAATGTAAATGCTACAGAAGAGTTCTTCAAATATCATAGGCACAAAAATAAAACAAATATATCCATACTACAAGAAAATTTGAAGAAGGCTGGCTAGTAAAGAGGATTAAACAGAGAAAACGTACATATTTTGGACATATTAAACGTTATGAGAATTTAGAGAAGACCGTCTTGGAAGGATACATAATGGAAAAAAGAAAGAGAGGAAGACCAAGCCGAAGATGGCTGCAGACATCGTTGATAATCTGCAAATGGATGCATCAGCAGCAGGGCGTCTTGCTTACAACCGAGAGGCCTACAGGAGAGCTGTTAGGGAGCAAAGTTCCGCAAGAGACATGCAAATGATTGACTGATTGTCCGTTATACGACATGGACGTTCACAGCACCCTCAGCAAGCAGAACAATCCAGGAAGCCAGCAGCGCCTTCGCTTTGACTATAAGCAGCATGACAGCGGAGCTGATAGCGGTGAGCAAGAGCAGTCGAACGGCTGGAGTCACAGGACTACGCCCGAGTCTGCATACTAAGTATTTCAATGAGTGTGATCCGGAAGGTCGAGGCAGTGGTTTGAGTTTTTATAGAAATAAAATATTATATCCTTTATCTATGTCCCTGGGCACGCAGACGCCCTTGGAAACGAGAGAGCTGATAGGCTGGTCGGCTCTCCCATCATCACAGATGGACAACCACTGGATCGAGCTGACATTGTTACCGCTCTCAGATAGATAGGCAGAGTGGAGGACTTCGAAAACACCAAATCCATATCGCTGCTTAGACTGGGAGAGCTGGAGTACAGATTGGTACGGTCAGGAACATGGATGTGCGAGGTCTGTGGATGTGCGAGGTCTGTGGATGTACGAGAGGACTTGTCAGCCAACACAGGACGGGCACTATCAGCCGCAGAACGCTGACGGATATGTTGAGGGAGGATCTGAACACTTATGAACATATCAACAGTGCAATGATAATGACCCAAACCATAAACCATTAACACAGGAAATCTATGATGGCTTTTGCCAAATAACTGTGGATGAAATATATTATTTTAAATTTGTATGAAATTTCTCTTCATAAACACATGATTTCTTAAATAATCTTCATGTGCCATGTTAGTGTTCGTGTTTCTGGTTTGCCTGAAAAGAGTGTATTATTTCAGGACACGTAACTAGTGTATTTTACAGATCGATAGTCTTCGATGATCATCACGCGTACTTGCTAAAGTGGTAGTGCTAAAAGAAGTGACTCGTTTTGTTTTATTAAAATTCCTTTTTCGACTTCCACCGATGAATTAATAGTTTTGAGTAAAATTAATATTTTCGTTTTATAACCTGTAATTTTTATGAGCTACAGGTAGTATTATATATTATTTAGTTCGCAATGAAGTATATCTGAGATTGACAATATGCATATCACAAAGACGTTTGACAGAAAACGTTATTTTGTATACATTAACAAAGATACTGAACATTACGATGAAACAATCATTTTACTTTTACACTTTGACCCACATTTTTTTAGTAAATAAAGCATACATCCAAAGAGTGCAGTTGGCTACATAAATATAAGAAGGCAGTAAAAAAACATACCTGCAGATAGGTTGCTGATAGTCGCCTGTTGCTGAATCGAAAATATCCCATGAGTCTGTCTTTTGTTGCATCAGACATGAACCAGGAAGCAAACAGTACTGGTGTGATGCATGTCGAAAGAAACCCAAACCAAGTGAACAGAATATAAGTGATATCATAATGGCTTGTGTTGGTCTCATTTTCATGAACAAAATAATTGACGAGTATAAGAATGTGAAGTGGGCACCAGCACATTGCGAATAATGTTGTCATGGTAATAAGGTAATTCTGCGTCCGTTTCTCTTTAGCAGTATCCATTTCTTCATCACTGTCCTGGATCGGTCGTTCGTTGTAAGATTTACCATTACTGTGACTAGTCTGTCTCTCAGTAATAACTGTACTGCTAATGTCACGGTGGGTACCATGACTGTGTAGTTGATAATGTGAGGGCACTTGATGGCGAACTTGGTGCACAAGTTTAGATGTGAGTAAAGCGTTGTTTTTGTCGCCGGAAAATAAACTAGTGCTGGAAGTAATTCTTTGACTGTTCATTTGCGGATGTTGGCGAGCAGAGAACCAAGTAATGTGTAAATTATTTCCATGTGGATAGTTATGATCCGTGTTCGTCATGGTTGAGCTCTGAGCATACTGCACAGATATAGATACTGTCTCTTTTGCTTTGATTTCAGCAGATATACGAACATACAGCAAGGTAATGACAGCAAGTGGCATGGCGTACAGGATAACAAACATTGCTCGAATGTACTCTTCAATACGTTTCTCCACATATACATAGCATATACCCACTCCAGTAAATTCGTCTCCTGATTAGAAAACATCGATAACATTGAAATTTAACTCCTTGTATCAATATAAATGTACCTGCAGTTCTCATTACAAATGAAATCAATAATGGTTTGAAATTCTAGGTATAAAGTAACAAATCATTCTAAAACAATGATTTTGATGTTAATAGATTTAAATCCAAGTTATTATTTTCACACTGTTGTCATGTTTCTTAGACTTCAAAATGTATACTCGTCAGACGTTCAGGAAGGACAACACTTCCTTCGAACCGCTCAAAAAATGTGTTACTTCTTTAAAAACACAGAGACCTGACTCAGAATTGGCGTTTTTTTTTTTTCGTTTCTTCTGAATCGGAAATCATCTATTTATTGTCAGCTTTGTTGCTTTTGTTCATCAAATGTACATTTTAGTTGCAGTCTACAGTGTGTGAATTAATTTGTTCAACATGAAGAAGCTAGCAGGATTTTATGGTAACTCGAGTGTCATGTTCTTTTGTATTCTTAATACCACAGTTAAAGATGCATGAAAAACAATGTTGATGCTGCTATTAAAAGTCTTTGTGCAACTTCAAACATTAATAATTTTAAGCACAGTCTGTAAGACTGAGTAAATTATATCTAAAAGGTGGAACATTTAATAAAATAAAGCTTGACTTTTCTGAACATTTCTAGTATATTAAATAATTTTATCAGTTTAAAACAATTCCTTAGCTTGTGCTCAGGATTCCAGAAACAGCATGCATGAACATGATTTTAAGTTTACCCAAAAAACATGGTTTCCGTCAATGCACAAGTTTAAAAATGGAGTTGATATGGCTAACGAGGAAGCTAACCACTGATTCACTAGTTTGGGAAAATTTTGTAAAATTTTGAACATTTTAGTACAGTGGCAGGGTACATCATCTTTCTGAAAGAAAATGAAGTCTGGAAACGTTGACTACAGTGAGACAAAGAAATTCTACATAATTTGAAAAATACATTGACAGATTATATGGTTTCATTTTTTAAAAGGATTTGTGAGATGGGGCTCGGCGCAAAGTGTGTTTTTTTTAAAAATATACACATTAATTGACACACATACGAATACACATATTTCATTTTTTTAGACGTTCGTATGAAGCAGTTTCACCCTCATTCCATGTCTGTGTGATAAGAAAAGGTTCACATATTACTGAAGACTGGAGTACTCGAAAAGTTTATGCGACAGCATATGAAGAAACCTGCGTTGTGACTTGCTAAATCAGACCATTTTTGGGAAAATGAAGTAAGTCCAACGATTCTAGATGATTTTTTATTTCTTTTAGTTGTTTGTTTTTGTTTTTGTTTTTGGGGAGGGGGCACATATTTTAAATCAAGTCGTCTTTAACCATGTAGTCTTGTGTGAATCATCTCCCTTCATCACCATCATCGCGTCAATACGTGCAGAAAAACAACTTTCTGTTTATAAGTGGTGAAAATTAAAGTTTGAAGTATCATATATATTGTTTCATGTTAGTATTTTCAATGGAAGACAATGAACTCAGTCATGAATATATGACAGCCATGTCTGTTTTTTTTTATTCGCACACAGAAAATAATGTGGAATTAATTTATAATTACCAAAATCTTCAGATATTTTATTTTACTTTCACAGACCACGACCTATAGAATCAATCCAAAACGGTTTACACCGAAGTTCGGTGTAGCAATCGTGTCTGTGAAAAAGAATTATTACTGGTCTTGTCCGTGTGAATGTTTTCATCATCATCATCATCATCATCATTATCATCATCATCAGCTATTATGCTTCTCCAGAGTACACGATCCTTTATGCAGGCCATCAGTTCAGTTGGTGATCTCCTCTCACACCATCCCGTAAGACTGTCAAGTATCATTTCTTTTGGTCTTCCTCTTGATCTTCTTCCCTCTATTTTTCCTGTTATTATGAATATTTTCAATGCCCCCTCTTCTCATTGCATGTCCTATGAAAGTACATTATCTCTCTCTTATTTTTTTTACAAGATTTTTTTGTCTCTCCAGCTCTTCTCATACATTCTTCATTAGTTATTGTTGCGCCCTGAGTATTCGCAGCATTCTTCTAATAAATCACATTTCTACTGCTTCCAATGAATTTTGTGCAGACCTGTCTATTATCCATGATTCACTTCAATATAACAAGATAGGTTCAATTATAGCACTTTAGGACTCGTTCATTGATAAGGATGTGTTGCATAATATGTTCCTCATTCTCTGAAATGCAGTCTTTGCTTGGCCTATTCTGTTCCTAATTTCTGTTCTGCATTTCCCATCTGAAGTTATTACTATTCAATTTCTGCACCTGGTTTAGAATAGTTCCGTTTAATTTTATACTGCATGTTGGTGGATTCTGTTTCTTAGATATAACCATAGTCTCTGTCTTTTTTATATTTAAAGTAAGGTCTTTCTGCTCACTTCCTTTAGCGACTTTATCCAAGAGATTTTGCAGGTCTTGCTGGTTCTCGGCTATCCGTACTGTGTCGTCAGCATACCGAAGGTTGTTAATATTGTATCCTCCAATTTTTATGCCTGGTTCTGTGATGATCGTTCTTAGAATATTCTCGCTGTACAGAGAAAAAAAAGTATGGAGATAGTACACATTCTTGTTGCACCCCTTGTTTTATAGGTTGATATTTTCCAGTTCTATTTTCAGCTCGAACCGCTGCTTCTTGTTGCCAGTATAGATGTTTTACAATCCTCAGGTCTATGTCGTCTATACTGATGTCTTCAAGCGGTTTAATAATTTCATTATGTTTCACCTTGTCGAATGCCTTGGTGTAATCAAGGAGGCATAAGTCGAGATCCTTCGGTACTTCTAAAGCTCTTTCTGTTAGTGTTTGTAAAGCATACATATCATTGTGTGTTCCCTTTCCTTCAACAAATCCAAACTGTTCATCTGCTATTTCCATTTTTATCTTTTTCCTTGTTCTTCTCACAATAATTCTCAGATGTAGCTTTGTTATGTGACATGAGAAGCTGATAGTCCAGAGGTCAGAACATTCCTTTGCACCTGGTTTCTTTGGTAGTGCTATAAACATGGATTTAAGCAGGTCACTGGGCATATAACTACTGTTCTAAATGCTATTCAGTAACTTGGTTATTATTTTTATTCCTATCTCCTCTAGCACCTCTATTTCTGTTATATTATTAGGCCCAGTAGCTTTTCCTTTCTTCATGTGTTTGATGGCATCTAAGATTTCATCTTCAAGTATTGATGGTCCATCACAGTTTTCAGTATCTGGTGTTAATTCTGGTCTTTCTCCTCCATACAGCTCACCGATGTACTCTGTCCACCTGTCCACAATGTGTTGCAGTCAGCTCCTGGCATGGGTTTTGTTGTCAGTAAAACTGTACTAAAATTCAAGGCCAGTTGCTGGACGTTCCGTCAAAAACCTCTTTAAAGTTAACCTACTCCCCTAAAAGAGAATGCTTCTTTGTGAAACAACTGATCAATCAAATGCAATTTATTCCTTATATGCATATTACCGCTTTCTCATAATGACATAAATTTATGAAAACACAACCGAATGCCCCGTTTGGAAATATTAGAATGAATTTTGTATATTAAACAAAAATTTGAAAAAAGACATCTCCGATTACCGAAATACTCCGTTAAGAATACGTGTCTTCGACTTTTCTTATACTAAGAGCAGACTTGTTTGTGTTTAATATACTGAGCCTTCGCTGTCTATCCTGATATTATTAAGAAAGCTGTGAAAGAAATCGTCTGCCAAAGTCAACTTAAGTGGTTATCAAATCCGTGTCTGTCAGCTTTTTGTTCTTACACATTTTACATCCTTTAAGTGCCGTTAAATGTCACATAGGGTCAGCATGGTAGTTCGCCAAGTTTTCCTGTTTTCGGCGAGCTTTTTAACGGCATCAAGGAATTTTATGCCTA
This sequence comes from Achatina immaculata, assembly GCA_009760885.1. Classification (NCBI taxonomy): domain Eukaryota; kingdom Metazoa; phylum Mollusca; class Gastropoda; order Stylommatophora; family Achatinidae; genus Lissachatina; species Lissachatina immaculata. Next base: position 39,356,705 of record CM019691.1, on the reverse strand, counting down.
CTAATTTGGCCTCTCTTAACTATGTTCTGTTTAGATTTTCAAGCGGTCGACCTCGTTTTCTTTGGCCTGTTGTGTTCCACTTGTTAGCTTGTTTTGGGATTCTCTGATTGTTTCTTTTCATCACGTGACCGTTACGTCCATCTTCTTTTTCTGATCACCGATGAGACCGGTTGTTGTTCATACATCTGCGTTGTTCTTGACTTCGTTCCACTTTATATAAAGTATTTTCCTTAGGGATTTGTTTTCAAAAGAGTCTAATTTGTTGCTATTTAGTTGTTTTCCAACTTTTGCATACACAAATGAGGGTGGATATTACATTTGAATTGAATAATCTTAAATTGGTTTTTGTCCTTTTGAGTGAAATATGTTCTCAAGATTTTTGAAGATCAATGCTGCTTTTGCAATTCTAATTCTAACTTCCTTCCCGGTGTCGCCACCCTGGTCTATGTAGCTGGCGATGTATGTAAAATTCGTTTACTTCTTCAACAGCTGTTCTTTCTACGTATATTTTTCCTTTTTAAGGTAGTGATTCAGCTTGATTCACTTTTTTTTAGTCACAAATTAATTATGATTTTCAACTGCTGGTTTTACATCATTTTATGTATTACTACAATAACAATAGACATTTAACCGATGGAGTTGGTAGATGATAGATGACACCGGACAAACACGACCTTTAACCAGCATTGGTACATGACCTGTGACATATGAAAAAAAATGTAAGAAAATATTTAAGTTCACCAACATTGAACTAATACTTTTATAATTATAATACCCTTACTGCAACTAATGCCTTTAACATGCCACTACTCATAAAAAAATATTTATAATGACACTTCATAAATAATCCAACATTTTTCAAGATATTACAAAATACTAAAATTTTTTTAAAAAAGTATTTTTAAAAATCTCAGTGAAAACTAGCGAGTCTTCTTATTCTTCGTCGTTCGGTTAGACATCGACGCCAATCTCTCTCACAAGTGCGGCAGTTCATCTCAGGTTTTCAGCATCACCATAGAGCTGGGTTCTGATCAGGTCCTTTGCGAGTTGTGTAGCTGGCAACTCTGGAGGATGTGATGTGGTGTCTGTTGATCAGACATAGGATCATAGCAGGAGCATAGGTCTATCCTGCCATTTTTCATCTTCTAGTATAGATACCGTTTCAGTCTGCAGTTTCCTATTCTCATTCGAAAGATTATCACTTGGGCATTTCTTAAGAGTTTGTAGTAATCATCATCTGTTTTTGTTGTGGGGTGTTGGATTGTCCATTTGTCTTTATATATGGCTTTTAGTCTGTTTTTTGCTTGTTCATATGTTGTGCTTCTATCATTCTGTTGCATTCTTCCTCCCTCTTTTGCCAGTCTATCTGCCTTTTAATTTCCTTGGATGCTACTGTGAGCAGGTATTCACTGTATGACTGTTTTATTGAATACTGTGCTTGCTAGTGATACGGCTTCTGTCAGGTTGTCCAGGGCTTTCATATTTTGGTGTTTCAGTGCTTATATTACGGACTGTGAATGTGCGAAAAAGACTATTTGCTTATCAACGTGGTTTCTGTATTCTATTATCTTCTCTGCTGCAGTTTTTATTGCTTCTGCCTCTGCTGTGTAATTATTGGAGCAGGCACCTGTTGATATAGCCATCTGTATTGTTTGCTCTTGTTTTAGTTTTATAAATATGCCTTCATTTTCTGTGGCGTCTGTAGCTGATCCGTCTATGTCCAATACTTTTTGGGGTAGTTTTTTAAAATGTAATCCACTGCTATTACTTCTTTTTCTTTTACTGTCTGGGTTCCTAGTAGCGAGAATGACTGTTGTTATTTTAACATTTAGATCTGAAAACATAAAGAAGTAAGATTTCTCTGAAAAGAAAAAAAAACAGACTTTTAAAATATTTTATCTTTTCTCGATCCTACTTCTGACAACCCGCAACCATTATTTGGGTCGTGACCTGAGTTTGAGAACCACTAGCTTAAGAAGTAGTAAATAATGACTAAACTAAATGAACAATCACTTTATTTTAAAGCAATATAGAGCAATATATGAAGAATAACCTAGAATAAATCAAAACAATGGGAAAATGGTTCCGTAAATAATATGTATTATTTTTATCTGGATGCACGTTAATAATAGCTGACTTCTAAGCATATTGTGTTCATAATGACTGACCTCTGAGCATATTGTACCGATGTAAATATTGTCTCTTTAATTTCAGCAGAAATACGGCCATACAGCAAGGAAATGACAGTAAGTGGCATGATGTTGATCATGTTTCCATTAAACATCAAATGTTCTAAAAGCAGAGTGACTTGAAGAAAAAGGCCAAAGACAGAAATGATTGGAAGATCTTTATTTCAGACTTACGCTCCAGAGGAGAGACTACAGGCATTGATTACGCGATATTAATTAACAGCCACCGAGAGTAAGGGCACTTTAGATGAATGAACACCTTCAAAATTAATTATGGATATTAAATGCCTTGAATCTACTAAATGCATGAATCCAATTTAACTTAGATATGGATAAAAACTTTAGACACTTAATAATTAAACATAAAGGTCATTTCTTTTGCATTTCTGAAAACTGCATAAAATATAACAGATATACATGACATAATCTTTATCTGACATGATGTAACTGGATAGAACAATTTACACAAATGCAAATTTGTGTCGTGGCTATATGTCATGAGTCTAGCAGCCTTGTAAAATTAAATAATAATTCTTTGTAGATGTGGTGGGAGTAAGGAAAATATGAAAGAATGGAAAAGTCTCAACAATTACGAATGTTACAGGAACTGATGATAACTACAGATTCTTAATGTATGCCATTTACCTCATTTACAAGTTATAAAATCTGTGTCATTAGGCTTAATTTAAGATGTAGCAGATACGTATATTTAAAAAAAGGTAAACAGGTAAGCATGAAATTGGTATCAACACGTGTAGATGAGATTCTAAAGCTAAGAATTAAAATTTAATATACAACTCAGAAATATACATTGAATTAATCTTTATTGTAATTTTACAAAAATGAATCATATATTAAAAAAGGGCCTACCTAATGACGCCCCCAAATCAATGTATTTTATATATATTGCGTATGGCAGCACAACGCATGCAGCTCCAACCCATACAGCAATAATGCACAACCCGGCAGGAAGTCTGGATTTAAATGGATGAACAATAAGTCGATATCTGCGAGAACAAGAAAGATTCATCAATAAAACTGATTTTATCTCACCTAGAACTAAAAAAAAAAGTCCACACGTATAATACAGCAAGTACTATGTCTTTTGAATTATGCAGATGTATAATATTTTATATCGTCGAAGGTGGATGTTTCGGCCTGAAAAGCTGTCACAACGTAGCAGCAGAACATAAACCATACAAGCAACACCCTCCTTGAGCGCGAACATAGAAGAAGACTTTATTTAAACTTTATTTAAGCCTAAATGAATCTCGTAGTCTTTGATTAATTATCATGGCCTTCACCATTTTTTTTCAGTGCGTGCCTTTATGAAGTTCTAATGAGGTTATAATCATAAACATAACCATAAGACATAACCATAAACGAACTATTATTTGCAGATGACCAAGCTCTAGTTGCCGACTCAGAAGAAGGCTTGCAAGATCACATCAATAGACTGAATAATGCATGCAAAGAACACAATATGAAAATTACCCTAGGCAAAACAGAAATCATGACCATCGCAAGAGTAGACACACCAAAAAACATTACACTGGAAAACCATACAATGAAGCAAGTAACGCATTTCAAATACATCGAAAGCATTTTCTGAACAATAGGAAAAATAGACATAGAGATCGAAAACAGAGGTAATAAGGTGAACCAACTTATAGGGCAAATGGTTCTCATACTAAACAACAAGCATGTCTCACTGGAAACCAAAAGAATTATCTATAAGACAATCTTCATACCAACTTCTTGCTACCAATGCCAGGCATGGACGCTGACAGCAAAAGACAAAAGGAAAATTACAACAACTGAAATGAGATTCTTGAGAAGAATTCTTGGAATATTAAGAATGGACAGAATCAGAAATGATGTCATTAGAAATAACGTAGGAGTTGAACCCGTTCTGAAATATATTCAGAAACAGCAAATAACATGGTTCGGTCATGTGTCCAACAGAACGTGTACCACAGAGAGCAATGTTTTACAGACCACACAAAGGCAGAGGAAAGGGCCGCCCATGCAAACGATGGACCGATGGTATAGCAGAGTTCCTGAACATCTCAATGTACGAAGCCAACAGGTGAGCCACTGGGAGACAATTACACTTCACTTCTACACCTAGCAGTAAATGAGGAAGGACAAGACAAGACAAAAATGAAGTTATAATCAATGACAGCTGATTTCATATATGCATGCTAAGAAATTACTGGTAAAAGACTGACTGAATAAGCAGAGGTTCGGTCCACTGGTCAGTCTATGACACAAAGCGTGAGATCAACAGATCCCTGTCACCTTCCAACTGTCATGGTTCTCACCGGTGCTACTGAACACGTGCAGAGTGCTGAATTGTTCTTCCACGGAATGAGATCAAGAGATTTATGCAGTCGTTCGGCAGAGATTTTAATGAAATTTAAAGATAAGAAACAGCAAAATTAGTAAATAAATATGTGAAGTCAAACATTGTCTCATTCCATTATCCAAGCCCACAACTTAGCTATACACTCATATATATAATAGTATGCTGAAGTGGACAGTTATGGAAAAAATCTGTAGGGGTGCAGAATTTGAATGAGAGAACAATCTCAACAATCGCAAAATGAACGAAATGGGGTAACTGGTGGGGGGGGGGGGTAATGCAAAGGAAGAATAAGCTCTCCCTATGGACGGAATCGATGAACAAAGTCAACGTGAGATACGACAATCAGTACACACATCCTACGATGATTACTTGAATCGAGCGGTAGAATGAATTCAATTCTCCGTCAGTCTTTTAAGATGTCGAATTGTATACCACTGGAGTTTTTGTAAATCCCTATACAGGTTTTTCTTGGACTAGTATAAAAATTAACGACATAGTTTCTTCTCTTCTTCTTATGTTGGACCCTCTTGTAGTACATATTTTTACGTTACCTTACATGTGCACAAGTCTGTCGGGTCAGTCTGGAGTTTATTGAACAGATGATATCTTAGTATGCTATGACCGGTGCGAAGCCGAAAAATTATTACTCTTAATTTATAAGTTGGCAGTAAGCATATTTTGTATATAACCACTAGCTGATTAACCGGCGTTGTCCGGGTATTATTTATCCCAATCTTCTGTTAGACAGGAAAAGGAAGGAATTCTATCTGTAGTGTAAAATGGAAGTAATTTTATCTACAGGTATTTAGAAGTATAAGTACAGTATACAAATTACAGAGTAAAGTCTTTTACAAAATCAATATAATTTAATTAAAAACCTGATTTTATAAAATATTTTTAGTTTCACCTCCAGGAGCAAGAATAAATAAATTCTTAGGTGAACCCACCCTTGACCAAGCAACATAAAGTTGTCCGTGGGAGAAACATGGCGATCTCAAATCCACTCTGCAATACTTAATAGACTGCCCCTGTGACTTGTTTATCGTAGTCGAGAACGCAAGTCTCACTGGAAATTGCAATCTTTTAAAGTTAAAAGGGAAATCTCCACAATCGTTGGATTGAGTGGTATCCGAGGGATAAAACCTGCTTCACCTTCTCCATTTTCTGTTAAGATAGTCGCTTCAATTACATTACTGAGCATCTTCTTTACACCCAGCCTTGTGCCGTTGCAAGTTTTGGCGGATCGAGGTTCCGTAGGAAAATAATTGGAGATCCCAATTTAAGTAAAAGACGTTGTGGTGGCAGTCCAGCAGGATCAAGTGAGTTTAGGAACTCTGGTGGGAAATTAACGACCTCATCGGCATATACTACGGTATCGATAGACTTGTATTCAGTGACTACACCTAGTAACATGGCAAGTATTTGAATATTTATATCGTGGGCATCTTCATTTTTAGCAGCAAGAATGGCCCTCTCTCGGAACCAGTTCGAATTGTGATAGTTTTGGAAAACAGCCGGATTATTATTATTAGCTTTGCGACGGACAACACCAGATTACAAAATTCAGATGGTAATTTTATCCTGCCAGAAGACTCGACTGCTAATCTACTCGTACCTTCTCCGATCTCCAGTAGTTTGTTTGAGAAAATCTGAGCACTCTCATCCCCCCAGATGTTTTGCTTTAAAGTTATCTTTCCCACGTCTCCACAAAAATGAACGTTTCAAACATGCGTGGATCTCATCGGCTGGCGCTGACAGAGTTTGACGAAAGTCAGCACAGAGGAGTACCAGAGCTCCTTCCATCAGGTTGTCGTTTCCTCTCAGATCTCTTAGGGTGACGTCAAGGACCTCGGAAGCTTTCTTGTGAGCCATGGTGCATTCATCCCACACGATTAATTTACATGTCTTGAGCACCTGCGCCCGACCACTTGCATTGCTTATGTTGCAGGTAGGATCTTCCTGCCTGGCGATCAAGTGGCAACTTAAGTGGAGAATGGGCTGTCCTCCCTCCTTCCATTAACGTCGCCGCAATTCCTGAAGAGGCGATGTCGAGGGCAAATTCTCCTTGGGCCCTGATTTCGGCCAGAATTAAATTAGTTAAAACTGTTTTCCCTGTGCCCCCATAAGCATCAAGAAAAATGATACCACTTTGTTGTTTCTTTACCTGATCCATGATAATTGGATATGCTTTTTTCTGATCTTGATTTAAAAGTGGCATCTTGTTCGAGACGTATGCACTCAGCTCTTCGATGTTGTAGTTCTTTTTTCGTATGTATTCTGCGTGAAGTACGTCTTGTCCGTCTCGTACTGGTGCAGGCAGGCCGAGTTGCAGTAATGTTTTATTGAACATGTCCACACATTTGTCCTCAAGAATAATCAAAACCTTGTTGAAAATGTTTGGACCTCACGTGATTTCTAATGCCGGTTTTTCCCTCCGGACTTTGGCGAGTATATCATCACTTGGGGCCTCCTTATAATTTTCCTACACAGTGTATGGATTCAATGGACTGCATGTAGTCAATATTATAGCAAACAGGTTTCTGATTTGTTGTGGAAGGGAGATCAATTCGGCTTATCGCAATGTGTCATCCCAGTGCTGGTCTCCTTCCAGTAAACCCAACTTCTGACAGGCCTCTCTAAATATCTGGCATACCCCGCCGTTTACTGTTCTTAGCTCCGCGAAAGATCTTGGTCCTTGAAGTGAGTGAAGAAGCATATTAAGGAAATAGCATTCGGCGTTACTGGGGTGAACTGTGTACACTCGACCCAAGGCGTCACTCGCGACTGCATCATGTCCAGGGACGGGCTAGCCAACCTTTCTTCTACAGAAAAACATGTGTATTATATGTGTAATATCGAGGTATCTCAGGATACAACAAAATCCTTGAGCAAGGATCTTGCTGACACAGTTGAAATAATGCTGTTAAGGTCGTGTTTGGTGGCTGATCAACCACTGTAAGGGCGCTCTCTGTTGTGAAATAAACTCTCTGACCATTTTCTACGTGGACGCTGAGGTGAACACAGAAGAGTGTCTTTCGTGAATCGGAAATCCTAGGATTCTCTAAACTGCCTCGTTGCTGGTAATGTACCTTCCCAACTGATACTGCATCGCTTCATCGTTTTTTCTGTCGTTGGTTATGTCGAAAACAGCCATATCACTACCTTTGTTAACATACTTACACACATATTTAATCGATTTCACACGGTTACAGTACTCCACGTTGATGTGTGACTGAAACATTTTTGACAGCAGCGGCGAAAATGGCATAACCCACCCACTGTCGATTTCTATTTCTGTGGTGCTTCGTATCTTTAGTTTCTTCGTGAACCCTCCATCTTCTTGAGCTCGCCGTCTATAGACGATAGAAGATAACCGTCATTGTCGGTCTGTGTCTCAGTAATCAACTTTCTTGGGTATTTCTTGGTACATTTTCCGTCCTTCATACACGGAGAGTTGGGACTGAGATCTCCACATGGTCCGTGGATCATGTTTTTCGTTATCACTGGAGAAAAGTTAAGGATCTTGTGTTGGGTCAGGCAACTTCTGGATATAACGTCATCGATTTGTGTGGGCTGAATTTTGTCCGCAATCTCTGAGGTCACCCTTCTTTGGTAGTTTTACTATAAGCCCAGTCTTCCACTCCTCTGGGGCTTTTTCTAGATCCCAAATTTGTTGTAATATCCGGCAAAGTTGTTTTGGTGTTTCTGTTTCTTCTGCTTTCAACATCTCAGCAGTCACTTCATCTTCACCTGGTGCCCTGTCTGATTTAAGCTTCTTTATCGCCTCCTTTACTTCATTTATTGTTATTGGTCCTGTATTGATGTTTAGTTCTGTTTTTGCTTCAGGTATGTCTATTGTTTGTGCTGCTTGTGTTCTGTTTAGTAGGGTGTTAAAGTGTTCCATCCATCTTTCAATTTTTTCTCTTTCTCCACTGACCAGTTGTCCATTTTGTGTTCTTACTGCACTTTCACATCTTGTGTTGAAGTTACCTGTCATCTGCTTTGTGATTTTATATATGGTTTTCATGTCATTTGTATATGCTTCTTTCTCTGCTGTTTCTGCTAAGTTGTCATAATATTGACGTTTATCTTGACGGCAAGATTCCTTCACTTCTTTGTCTTTTTGTGCATAATTACTTAAAACTTGTTCTTTAAGCCGTTGTGATTTGGTGTTCAGTAATTTTTTCTTGATTTCTTTTCTTTGCTCTATCTTTTCCCATGTGGTCTCGCTTATCCATTCCTCTTTTCTCCTTTTCCGATATCCCAGCACCTCTTTTGCTGTTTCCTATAGTGTTTTATTGAACTCTAATATGGACATTTCTGCTTGTCTTGTAGGACACTGAAGCGGTTCTTAAGTACTATTGAGAATTCATTTCTTGTTTGCTGGTCTATCAGTTTTCTTGTATCAAAATGTATCTTTCTGTGTTCTCCGATTTTGGCTTTCCTTAATTTTAGTTTTATTTTTGCTACCAGAAGGTTGTGATCACTTCCTACATCTGCTCCTTTCCTTGCTCGCACATCTTGTAGTGACCGTTTCCACTTGTTTATTAGTATGTGATCGATTTGGTTTTCTGTGGTTTTATCTGATGACCTCCAAGTCAGATTATGGATGTTTTTGTGTTGGAAAATTGTCCCTCCGATGGTCATCATGAGATTACGGGAACTGGAGAGCCATTACCCTACTGCCACTCACCAGTAAAGTATTTTGCAGAATAATCATCAACAGAATTGTACCAACAATTGAGGAAAAACTTCGGAAAGAGCAGGCAGGATTTAGGAAAGGAAGATCATGCATAGACCACATATTTGTACTTAGACAAATATTAGAACAGGCAAATGAGTGGCATAGCACAACATATGCATTATTCATAGATTTTGAGAAAGCCTTTGACAGTGTCAACAGAGATGCACTGTGGAAAATCCTAAGATGGCATGCCCCCCCCCCCCCATAAAATAGTTAATGTAATCAAAGCCCTATACGAGGGTTTTCAGTGCAAAGTTATCTGTGGAGAACATACCTCCAGCAGCTTTAGGGTACAAACAGGAGTGAAACAAGGATGTGTACTATCACCAACATTATTTATCTTGGCAGTAGACTGGTTAATGAAGGAGGCAACATCAGACAAACGCAGAGGATTACAATGGACCTTTGACACAGTGCTGGAGGACCTTGACTTTGCGGACGACATTTGTCTATTATCAAGCAGTCACAAAGATATGCAAGATAAAATAAATAAGCTAACTCAGAATGCAAACAACATAGGACTAAAGATCAACGTAGGAAAGACAAAGTTAATGAAGCAAAATGTGAACAACAGAAATGTACTCAGAGTAGATAACAAGTTAGTGGAGGAGGTCAACGAATTTGTATACCTTGGCAGCAGAGTAGTAGAAAATGGAGACAGCACAGAGGACATCAACAGCAGACTTACTAGAGCAAACCAGGCTTTTGCAATGCTGCAGACTATATGGAAATAAAAAAAACTAAGCATAAATATGAAAATCAGGATATTTAAGAGTAATGTTCTAAGTGTACTACTCTATGGAAGTGAATGCTGGAAAATCACCAAAACCATAGAAAACAAGTTCAATTCTTTCCAGACTAAATGTTTACGAAGAATTAGAAAAATATTTTGGCCAAACACCATAAGAAATAACATCTTATTAGCAGAAATGCAGATGAAACCACTGACAACAATTATTGAGGAAAGACGCTGGCGATGGTTGGGACATGTGCTCCGAATGACTGATAACTCACTACCAAAAATAGCACTAAGATGGACACCACAGGGGAGCAGAAGTAAGGGTAGACCAAAAGAGATATGGAGAAGAACAACAGAAAGGATGTTGAGCAATAGAGGGCTCACCTGGGCAAGAGCAGAAAAAAAGACGAAGGACAGGCATTTGTGGAAAACCCTTGCGGAAGCCCCATGTGCCCTGGGCACTTAAGGTTCAGAGAGAGAGAGAGAGAGAATTTTGTCCGTCAACCAGATTAAAGTGTGTGAGTGTGGAAGTCTTCGCTTTTGCCATTCGATCGTGTTCATCCAGCATCTTGGCACTCCAAAGACATGATCCTTTGCTATAACATCACTTAGTTTCAACTGATTCTACTTAAATACACTCGTAATCAAGTCGTGGCGCTCACTGGGTAATTGACCATTGATAAGCATATCCTTTATCTATGTCGAAGCCCGACTGCAGTTGAAGGTGATAAATAAGTCTGGTCTCCAGTACGTCCTCACATACGTCATAGCATCTTGCGTGTATTCGTGTATGTGTCTAGTACTGCCTGTAAACGTAGCTGGTAGTGTGATTAAGGCACCGAGGTTTTCAACATTCCCGTCATTTGCCACAACATTTCTCAGGTGAATATATTCTTCAACTCTCAGTTTACGTTGATTTAGACGAATATAAAAAAAGACGATCACTCTCGATTTTTGCATACATAACAACGATGAATTGATGAAACAATTGTCTGCAGTTTATTATGTGGTTTTGTTCAGTATCTCAAACCATTAGTCTGTATGCATAGAAATTCTTCGCTGAAACTTTCTTGCTGGTTGTTTTACCTGTTGTTGGGTTGACCTGCCTCAGATTAAAATGATATCCATCTTTACCACGGGGGAATATCACTGGGTACTGTAGACCATCATAAGATCGATGTGTTTCTGAAATGCGCTGCAATGATTCGCCTCATCGTTGAAGTACGATATCCCGTTGATCAACTTCATCCCCTGATATTACCACCGTGACTTCATCTACCCGAGGAGCACTGAAGCGCCGCTCGTGTTCGCCTGCTGGTCTTCGATCTCCTTTTATGATTACTTTATAATACATTCGTTGGCGTACGTTCCAATGCTGCTTTAATCGTCTTAATAAGGTCAGTGTGCTCATAAAACATCCTTTGTATGTTTAACGCAATCTGGCGTCTTGCTCCTGAGATGTAGGCGCACCTCAGTTTCCACTTGTTCTTTTCCAATAAAATATTGTAGAAATTTTGGTGGTTGATCTGGCAGCAGAAGCAACGATCCCATCCTATGGTAAATCTGCCCTTGCACCGTGAATGTTGATGGAAATCTGGGCTGTTCAACCACTGATGTGGCGCCGAACGATGTCATTTGGAATTATGAGTTGCATTTTCTGATGTTACTCAGAAAATGTTTTGACTCTGACATATCTCCTGATGTGTAAGTCAAAAGTTCTTGTGGTGGTGGTTCCAGTTGGCGAAGTTTCATTTTCCCATTTTTGCAGCAAATACCAGGAGACTCTGATGTAAACCTTTAGGCTTGACAGTAACTATAAACCATTTCCATTTTTTCCGATGGTAATACTTGCATGCTGCGAGTAGTCTTTATGTGGGTCATAGCGGAATCCTTCCATTGCTAAGCTAAAATATTGCACAGTCCGTGATCGTCTGGCTCTGTGTCATTTCATGTAGTCCGGCCTGACGATGTTGTACAATCTCCGAAGTTCTAGATGTAGTAGCTCTGTCTCTCTTAACCTGTAGTCGGACCTCACGCTGTTGTATAGTTTCTGATGCTCTAGATGTAGAGACTCTCTCTAGCAGCGTCGCAAGTCTTTCATTCCCCTCCTCGGGAGTTTCTTGTCTACGCCGTTGTTTAATTTTTTTAGCCTCTGATTGCACTTGACCAATCGCCTTACGTTTCCTTGCAGCCATTATTACGGCAATGAAATTTCTACCGAACGTGGACCTCTTTTTGTACTGGGGGTTCTACCTCAAATTATGGGGTCATAAAGTGGAATGGGATGGTTGTCATATTTAAAAGGATCACAAAGGCAAAGTCTGATTTGCAGTATGGCATATAAAGTTATATATTGTTTTTCTGACAAAACTGTAAAATTGTTAGTAGGTTGTTAGTATAGAACACACACAAAAAAGAGCTAAGAAGAAAGAATGGAAAATGACGATGAAAAATTTTCTCCCTTACCCCTCAAGTAAGCACTAGGTCCAGTATATCCATAATGAGTAGAATGTTACACAAAATTATTTATTTACAATCAACAATAATCTGAAAACATGAAAACACAAGTAGGCAGCGTATAAGCTTAGAAAATTTTTTAACTTTTTAATTTCGTAACACAACAATGCTCTCACTTCAACATACGATACCTCGTGTCGATGCTTGTAACATGCCAGAAGGCACTTACAAACTACCGGTTTGGCCAGATTTTTTAAAAGTATAGTTAGATTAAATTCAGAATTAGAGATTAAGGCACTAAAACGCTATTTTGAAGTCATTTTAGACATTTTATTTGTCACCTATTCTCACCACCATGCCGATGAGGGCTGAACGTAGACCTCTTTTTGTACTGGGAGGTTTTACCTCAAATGACCAAGGGGGTAAATTTCATAATGTGGAATGGGATGGTTGTCATATTTAAAAGGATCACAAAGGCAAAGTCTGATATGCAGTGTGACATATTATATATATTAGTTTAAACAGGAAAAGTTCTCAATTCAACATGCATGACGGCATGTATATTGTTTTTCTAATAAAATTGTTAGTAGGTTGTTAGTATAGAAAAAAGCTCAGGGAGACTACACATGCTGCTCTTAGACCAGCACCCCTTTATTTCACGATTATCTCCTTTAGACCATTCTTTTCTTCATCCTTGAATTTATTATGTAGTATGTCACCTTCTTCCCACCCCACCCTATGGGTAATAGGGATATCTTACCCCATAGTACTTTTCTCCAGATTGTAAGCCATTTGTGTACCAAATTTGATTGAAATTTCTCCGGGCGTTCCAGAGTTATGTTGGAACATACACACACATACGTCCATTTATATTTCTTTCTTCCATTTATTCTTGTATGTTATTTTTATCATTGGCTATAAATGTCCTGACAAACAGTGTCGCTACAATTAATCAATTATTCAATCTAAATAAATATATTATTTTACTCAAGTTCGTTACTTTTTTCAAATTAAATTTTAACATTCTGAATCTCGAGAAAAACATAAAGTACCTCAACCAAAAACATGGTAGGAGTATGATTATCACTACTCAAAATCCAGTAAAGTGAAACAACCTACACCTATGCACACAGCAACCTTTCCCTACTCTTGGTCTGTGACAGAATAAAAGTTGCAGCTGAAGAAATGTGTCTATGCAGTCGTTCTGACATAGGAAACTAGTGCATTTATTTACTCGCAAGGTAGTACAAAACTCCCCACATTTACTGTACCCTGGTGACATTATTTTAAAATATGAGCTTATTTTAAAATATGACTTCTTCATATTATGCCCATACACTCACAACAATGCAAAATGTAAATTTTATGGATGACAGTATAAGTTTTCATTTTAGAGTCCTGTTTGTAACCTACAGATTTTGCCACTTTGATATGCTTATCAAATATCTTTATTGTATGTATATGGTTTTCTTTAAAAAGTAATGGTATAAATTTGCATCTTCAATATGATTTTAAAGCATCTCCGAGAAGTTTTCTGAACAATGCCATACCAATGTGTAGCGTGACTATGTAAACGAGGTCCGACATAAAAATAACGATACTGTGCTATTTTCTCATTTTAGTGAGGAAAGTGAGAAAAGTTAATTTTATTTTCTTCAAAACAGTTCCAACTGAAGTTGTCACAAATCTGCATACGATGCTATCAACGTTGAAAACAATTCTGCAGTCATTTTTTTTAAAGCTGTTGTTGCTTCCATATCTTCTACTGACAAAAAATAGGGTTTCTTTGAGCAGCTTGATCCTTGAGAATGGGCATAAATCACAGGGAGCCAGATCTGGCGAATATGGTGGATGCTCAAGCACGGTGATGTTGTGATTTGCTAAAAACTGCCTCATAGACAAAGCGCTATGGGTTGATCCACTATGTCTTAGTGCAAAATCCAACCGGCAGTCATCATCATTCGTGTTTTTTTTTCTGCCTTCCGAAAATCGTTTATGATATTCAAAAATACGTGCATGAGACAAGCATTCACGACTATAGGTCTTTGACAATAACTGAACACTTTCTGTCGTGGATTTCTTCAATTTCACAAAAAAACTTGATGTTAACTCACTGCCATTTTCGACCAAGGATAGGTATGCGTCTCGTATTTGAAGGATAAAACGATGGAGTTGAGACGTGTCTTACAGTGACAAGTTAGAATATGCCTTGAAACCACTCCTTCGCCTCTCCTTTTCCACTCTTGGTTTCCAAGCTATAGTGTCAGTCTTTTTGTGTGTGCTGGACCTAGTAGTAACAATGGCGTATTGGTAATTCTTGAATGATATTACTTCAAACCCAGCAATGCAATGAAGAATCACAGTTGAATGCTTTATTATAAAATGCGTAACATTATCCAAACATAACTGAGAAATCCTTTGAGATTTACTTTCCCTGAAGTGTCTATGCAAACGACTCTGACCTCTTGAATTACATGCCTTAACAGTTCATTTGTCAACTGATTTTAATTGAAGACTGCTATAAATGTACATAATACATACAACGATGCTATAATGCTAGTATAGTAAATAATAAATTATTTGTTCATATTTTATTTTAAAAATTGCTTTGCAAGCTCCTTTATTTTAGTTACCAGCAGTCCGTCAGCTGCATATCTCGAAATGATGCATCATTACCTTCATAGTCACTTAAATTTTGATCCTGCTCGTGCTTTTATTCGTACAGTGAAGAGAGATGAGACCTCAGAATACACTTTTGCTTCTTTGCCAGTTTACTTCTTGATATCAGAATGACTTCACTCTCACTGCTGCCGTTTGATGCCACTGCGTGTGTTTAATAACACTTGGGACTTTACTATTTTACATGGATAGTTGGTATCACTGATTCGTGCCTCGATTTATTGAATACATCTTCATGATCGATGTTTCAAAAATGCCAAATCTGGGTTCTATTATTATTTTAGTGCATTATTTTCTTTGATGTCAGAGTAAAGAAGTGGTTAATGCATTCGTCTCTCATTGTCGGCGGTTTAAATCCGACCCTAGGCGTTCCAGTACACAACAGTAGACATGGTACCTGACAATATCAGGCCTTAGGGGAATGAAAGACGATCAAGGGTGCTGCTGGTCATATCATCTCTGGTATGGCGACAGGTCAAAGAAAATGTGGGCATCAACACCATATTCCACCAAATAATATGAGCTGTGCTGGCATATGTTCGCTGACAGTGCAAAACTGTGATTGCTTTTGCAATGACTGTGATAACAGGTAATTTGTTGACAGTAGGTCGCATAATGTACAGCTGATTAAAAATTCATTCGCTGATGTCGACTATATGAATTCTACAATCTACACGAAACAGCAGTACTCATTATTAGTTAGACCTCACCACTTCACATAATGCATTGTGGGCTTTCACCAACTTTGGTGGCGTGACATGATGCACGAGAAGGGTGAGATGATGATGATGATAATATTTAGAGATTGAGATACGATACTAGGTAAAGCTGGGTCGACCATCCCCAACCCAGCGCGTCACAAGTGGCGGATGGTGAAAGTCCTCCAGATATGGAGGATCCCTGTGAATAAGGAGTTGTCCAAATAAGCAGGCGCGGACCAACTGGCGGTAGACTCAGAGAGCGAGGTGGGATAGTAGGTGGCTCTACTACTCCTATAAAGTGCCTCAGGTGCTCAGTGAAGGGAATACCAGGCGGGTCAGAGGCGCCTTAAAACCTCTCGCTCCGGCTGCCTTGTGGGTAGGACGGGGAGTCCAAAGACTAGCGGAGAGTCCGTACACAAACCGACAGAAGGCAACGAGAAACCACTGTTGTAGTTCCCAAGAATAGTTATGCTTGAACAGAATAATCGATTAATCATGAACGACGTTAATGGATGTTCCCCTGGAACAGCCTCGTCCGGTAGGGCAGCTCACGAGCCATAGGTGAGGCCAGATCGTCATCAAGCTACTGGTGGCAAAACTAACAAGTTCAAAATAGCAACATGGAATGTCAGAACTTTATTCCAGGGTGGAAAATTAGAAAATGTAAAGATGGAAATGGAAAGGATGAAGATCAACATATTAGGAGTGATTGAAGTTAGATGGACAGGTGCAGGGAAGATAAAATCAGATAAATATACAATAATATATTCAGGAAGTGAGAAACATGAACGAGGAGTAGGAATTATATTTGATGAACAAACGGCAGGGACAATTGTAGGATATTTGAACATCTCGGACCGAGTCCTGCTAGCTCAACTGAAAGGACAACCAATAAACATAAATATTATACAAGTGTACGCTCCAACATCTGAAAGCTCTGAAGAAAATGCACAGCTATTTTATAATGACATAGAGACAGCACTAAAACACACAAAGTCACATGAAGTTACCATAGTCACGGGAGATTTTAATGCCAAAGTTGGTAAAGGAAGAACTTCAGACATCGTTGGTGACTATGGACTGGGGGAGAGGAATGACAGAGGTTATAAATTAATTGAATGGGCAAGAATACACAGCATGGTTGTAGGAAACACCTGGTTTAAACAACATCCTCGAAGACTGGCAACGTGGCGCAGCCCAGACAAAAAGACTTTTAACCAGATAGACTACATATTAATCAACAAACGATTCCGCAATGCATTACTGACAACAAAAACCATGCCAGGAACTGACTGCAATAGTGACCATGATCCACTCTATGGAAAAGTTAGAATAAAACTAAAGAAAGCAGGCAGAAAAGTGAGAAACATCAAACTGAATACAGAACTTCTTAAAAATGACCAAGAACTGCGAGAACAATACAAAGTTATTATAACAAATAGATACAATGCAATAGCAAAGATAAACAGTATAGATGAACAATGGGGAATGTTAAGAGATTCTATCCGCCAAACTGTTAAGGAGGTAATACCACCAAAAAAAGAAGCCCCTAAAAATAAATGGATGACAGACGACATCTTAGGACTGATGGACAAGAGAAGGAGGAATAAAAATAACGAGGAAAAATATAGCAAGATAAATAAAGAAATAAGACGCAAATGCAGAGAAGCAAAAGAAGTGTGGTTAAATGAGCAGTGCAGACAGATAGAGGACTCTCATATTAAAGACAGCAAAAACATGCACAAACGAATTAATGAACTCACAGGCAGGAAAACAAAATATACCACAAGATGCCTGAAATCGAAAGAAGGTAAAATGTTAATGGGAAAAGAAAACATTGTGGACAGGTGCACAGAGTATATCGGTGAGCTATATGGAGGAGAAAGACCAGAATTAACACCAGATACTGAAAACTGTGAGGGACCACCAATACTTGAAGATGAAATCATAGATGCCATCAAACACACGAAGAAAGGAAAAGCGACTGGGCCTGATAATATAACAACAGAAGAAATAGAGGCACTAGAGGAGACAGAAATAAAAATAATAACCAAGTTACTGAATGACATTTACAACAGTGGTTATATTCCCAGTGACCTGATTAAATCTACGTTTATAGCACTACCAAAGAAACCAGGTGCAAAGGAATGTGACGACCACCGGACTATCAGCCTCTCATGTCACATAACGAAGCTACTTCTGAGAATAATTATGAGAAGAACAAAGAAAACGATAAAAATGGAAATAGCAGATGAGCAGTTTGGATTTGTTGAAGGAAAGGGAATACACAATGCCATTTATACTTTACGAACACTAACAGAAAGAGCTTTAGAAGTACAGAAAGATCTCTACTTATGCTTCATTGATTACACCAAGGCATTTGACAAGGTGAAACATAATGAAATTATTAAAATGCTTGAAGACATCAGTATAGACAGCAAAGACCTGAGGATTGTAAAACATCTATACTGTCAGCAAGAAGCAGCAATTCGAGTTGAAAACAGAACTGGAAAATATCAACCTATAAAACAAGGGGTGCGACAAGGATGTGTACTATCTCCAGACATTTTTTCTCTGTATAGCGAGAATATTCTAAGAACAATCATCACAGAACCAGGCATAAAAATTGGAGGATACAATATTAACAACCTTCGGTATGCTGACGACACTGTACTGATAGCTGAGAACCAACAAGACCTGCAAAATCTCTTGGATAAAGTCGCCAAAGAAAGTGAACAGAAAGGCCTTACTTTGAACATCAAAAAGACAGAAACTATGGTTATATCTAAGAAACAGAATCCACCAGCATGCAGTATTAAATTAAACGGAACTATTCTAAAGCAGTAAAACAATAATTGGTGTATAAGTATACAACTATACACTAAGCACTGCAGTAAAGCTGTGATACATATATATTCTAAAACAGGTGGAGAAATTCAAATACCTTGGAGCAGTAATAACTTCAGATGGGAAATGCAGAACAGAAATTAGGAACAGAATAGGCCAAGCAAAGACTGCATTTAAAGAATGAGAAACATATTAGCTAACACATCTTTATCAATGAATGTTAGAAAACGAGTCCTAAAATGCTATATTGAACCTATCTTGTTATATGGAAGTGAATCATTGACAATAGGCAAGTCTGCACAAAAATCATTGGAAGCAGCAGAAATGTGGTTTATTAGAAGAATGTTGCGAATCCCCTGGACAGCAAAAATAACTAATGAAGAATGTATGAAAAGAGCTGGAGAGACAAAAAACCTTGTCAAAAAGATAAGAGAGAGACAATTTACTTTCATAGGACATGCAATGAGAAGATGGTTGCATTGAAAATATTATAACAACAGGAAAAATAGAAGGAAGAAAATCAAGAGAAAGACCAAGAGAAATGATACTGGACAGTCTGACGGGATGGTGTGAGAGGAGATTTGAACTGATGGCCTGCATGAAGGATCGTGTACTCTGGAGAAGCATAATAGCCAACGCCAGTCGGCACGGCACATGATAATGATGATGATACGATGATGTGCTGCTGTAGAGCATGTGGTTTCCGTTGTCGTGTGGCCAATAGGTGGAGACGGTGGCTGCAGGGACTTTGTAGACAGTACGGATAGCAGGACAAGGACTGACTACTTTGGACGTCTCCTAGAAGCTGAAGATTTTGACCCTTAGTCGCGTCCGTTGCCTAACCCTAATCAGGGGAATTCAGGTGTGTAACCTTTGCGTTCCTACCCGCATCATAACCCCAAGAAAATTAATTCTTTATGCGCTCCACTACAACAAACATAATAAATAACACAAATATGTAGAATAATATGAATGGTTCGCTGCCAGGGGTAATAGGGTTTATTTTAATTTTACACAGACCTACACCTAATTTAGCCCGAATCCTCGATAAACACAGGAGACTAAATGTCCATAATTATGTATCATTCTTAAATGACAGCTCCTAATAGTTCCTAAAGCATCTGTTTAATAGTCGCCTCATAAACATGGTTATCTCCCTCAACAAAATGAGTTATCTTCTCCTTAAAACATAGTTATCTTTTCCTCATCACATAAAATAGTGATTTCTTCCTTTAAACACATTATCTCCTCAACAAAATATGATCTCTTCATAAAGCCAAACATGATGATTTCCTACTGAAACTAAACATAGTTTACTTCTCCTACCCAAACACACAGGACAGCAAGCTACATTCTGCAGGGAATGTTGTAACCTTAGAGGTGACTGGCCCCTCAGACGTAACGCCTGGGAATATCGGCTGGCCGCAGTTCAGCTCTCTCCGAAGTCGTCTCTTCACTGTTGGTAGTCGAATTGATTTGAATCTTCTCTCGAGTAAGATCACATGATTTCGCCCGCACGTCTCGCGAGGAAGTCACGTAACGTCTAAACGCGAGCCGGCTGTCTTTGTACTTTCACTACTTCAACAATTTTAGTCAAGAATTTCCATTTCTTAGCTTGTAGTATTCCCGAGACTGTCACACAACCATGATTTAAAGGCCGCTGTTTACGCTGCTTTCGGAGAAGTAACGGAGAAATGCACTGAAAAAAACCACGAGGAAACGTGGCCTTTGCAGAGATTATGGCGGACCTCACATTGATATCATAGACGCATAACAAGTGTATTCATAAAAATGATGTAAAAATCATACTACACATAACAATAGGTGTCTTGGGACTTTTTGCCAACTCTATAGTTCACCTGTACAGATTCCTTTCATTAGATGGATTGTATGCTGAAATACATCATGAATCGTCTCTGTTATCGATGTTGCTTACAAAGAATTTTTTAAAAAATAGAAACGTCATCTTCGACATTTCTGACAAGCCTAACTCATTGCCATTATGTCATTTCAAGTCTATATTTCTTCTGTTTTTCCCTTCAACATATCCATGCTGTTCTTTTACCTATAATGTCTCCTCATATCTCAGAAGATGATTTCAAAGCATGTACATTTTAACTCTTTGTGGAAGTTACGCTTCCTTTTGTTTAGCAGCTTCATTCATTACTGAATTGACCAGAATTGGTTTAGTATTAGACTACATTTTTAAACACGGAAGACCAAAGAATACATACAGCAGTTACACAATAGTTATAAAAATAGAGGGAATCACATGGTGTGATTTGGAGAACAATGCCAATGATGGCAGCGACTGAGAAGGCTTTATTTGTGGCTTATGTTTTGGAAGAGGCTCTACGGGCATTTATTAGGCCACATTAAAAACAAAACTACTTGTTGTACCGGACCTATTCTCTTTCATTTACTTTTTTTTCTGTCCTCGTCTTTAGCCCTCGTTTCCTCCTTATTTTATGCAACATCCTTAAGAAAATTTGCTCTCTATCTGGCAACTCTTTTGTCAGTTCTTCACAGTCTTTGTGGGAAATAAAAGGTATCTTGGATGCCTTACAAAAATCCTTGTTCTGAAAATCTGATCTACCGCATGGTCTCCTCTCCAGATGTTCTTCATATAATATTTGCTTGAAACTGCAGCTGTCATCCCTTCTTTTAGGGCACCTGAAGTTTAACGGAGATTGAGAAGTGGTTTATGCACTCACTTTTCAATGCGAAGGTTGATCATTTGAATCTTGTCACAGGCATCTGATTCATGCATCTGTAGAAATGGGAGCTGAAGAATGAAATGCAGACAGGCACAATGCTAATAACATCAACCTCCAAACGCTAAAACTGTATTCCCTGGGTTCCTCTATGCTATGGCAGAACTACCTTTACTTTTTAAAAAAAAACAATTCTTTTAACAGTTGACAATTTCAGCAATTACTGGCTCTTTGACTTTGATAAAATATATTATGCTATTTCCCTTAACAACTCTGCACCATGATAATGATACTCAATGTGAGAAGAATATTTTATCAAACGAATGAAGAGTCTCAGTTCGACAAAGAAAGACGTGTCTAAATAATTAACTTGTGTGATAGAAGTGGCCATGACTTATATAAGAGAGTTAGGAGCACCAACACAACCCCGCATGATTTCATTCTGACCTTAAAATGTCAGATGTATTTTAATTAGATTGTTTTGTGACTTTTGCATCTTCATGAAATAAAGTAACTATCTTTAGTAATAATGGCGAACACTCAGTGTTTTCTTTAAAAATGCCCAAGTCTGCTCAAAGGGTCGAATGTTTTAGTGAGGTCGACAAAAGAAAAAAAAGGTAATTCGGTGTTCACATTTTTTTCTGAAGTTTCTTTTTCTAACTATAAAGACTATGTCACTGGTTGATTGGCTCGCTTTGAAACCGCTTTGAGACTGAGCGTTTAAATCTTTTGTCGCTAAAGGTTTGCAGCACTGCTCCATATGGTACTACGTAATAGCCTTCGTCTTGGTGTTTAGTTTGCCATGGATCTTTGGGTTGTGCGTGACTGTGTTGCTTACCTTTGAGCTACACGACCCGCACTGAATGATCTCAAACAACGCGTAACTGAACAAAATCACACAGGATATGATAGAGCAGGTAATGGTGAGCTTCCAAAATCGACTTCAGCACTGTGGGCAATGTAATGAAGACATCATTTTTAAGATATAATTTTTAAGTAGACATGCAATCTTCCGGCGTGACGTGCAAGATGGCGGACGTTTTTAAAACGCTCTCGCCGGAATGCAGAAATCAGCGGAATTCCGCTTGATCTGTTACATATCATGTACCGGGAGTTGGGCATAAGGCTAACAACCTTATCCTGGGACCTATCTAGAGGCAACTCCAGATGGGAAAAAAAGATATCGTTATGGAAACTCGCAGAGAAACCAACCGAGCATTAGGGTTGCCAACTCCGAAAAGCTCATTCGTCGGCCCCAAACATGTGACAAAGGTTGGATTCTGGAATGTGAGAACGATGGCAGCACCAACAAAAACTACTCAGGTCATCAAAGAAATGGAGAGATACCATCTAGACATACTGGGCATCAGCGAAATGCGATGGCCAGAAGCAGGTAAAAGATCGGCTGAAAACGGTAATTTAATAATACATTCAGGCAGAAATGACGGTAAAATTCGGGACGGAGTGGGCATTATTATGTCAAATGTAGCTGCAAAGAGCCTTGTAGAATGGGAACCGGTGAACAGTCGTATAATAAGAGCACGATACAACCTACGACATGGAAGAATGACAATAATACAGTGTTATGCACCCACAAATGATGCAGATGATGATGTGAAATACGACTTCTATCACCAACTACAACAAATCATCAACAAAGTCCCTAAACACGACATCCTAATTGCTATGGGGGACTTCAATGCTAAGGTAGGGAAGGATAATACTGACGTTGAAAAAGTGATGGGGAAAGAAGGAACTGACATGGTTAATCAGAATGGAGAAAGATTAATTGAAGTATGTCTAACAGAGGGCATGGTCATTGGAGGCACAATATTCCCACACAAAGAGATACATAAAACAACGTGGATATCTCCAGATGATAGAACTAGAAACCAGATAGACCATTTTTGTATTAGAAAGCAATACAGAACATCTCTCATGGATGTAAGGGCTTATAGGGGTGCAGATGTCAACAGTGATCACAACCTGTGCATAGGGAAAATAAAACTAAAATTGAAAAGTCAACACAAGAAATCAGTACACAGAAAGATAAACAGCCACAGCCTACAAGAAGAAAATACTAACATTAATTTCAATCAGGAACTTGCCAATCATTCCAAAACACTCAATGAAGTTGAGGAGATAGGTACAGATGAGTTATGGAATTCTTACAGCACAGCCATAATCACAGCAGCAAAAGTAAGCGCTGGATTGGAAAAACCAAATGGGAAAGCATCGATATCAGATAAAACATGGAAGTATATACATGAAAGACGAGCAGTCAAATTAGACATGTTGAATGCAAAAGCAGATCACGAAAGAGATTCGGCAAAAGCAAAATACAAAGAAATAGACAAGAAAGTAAAAAGTTCAGCTAGAAGGGATAAAAGAGAATACATAGACAATATGGCGAAAGAGGCAGAAAAAGCAGCAAAAACAGGAGACAGCAAAACTTTATATAACATACAAAAGAGGTTAACAGGTACTATTACATCTAAAGAAAGACCAATCCTTAGCAAAACTGGAACACTGTTAACATCAAATAAAGACCAAAAGCAAAGATGGGCTGAACACTTCCAAGAAATATTTAATCGACCACACCCAAAAGAATTGTTAAACCTTGACACTGACTTACCAGCCCCACAACTAAATGTCAATCTAGATGAAATTAAATTGCATGAAATTGAAACAGCAGTGAATTTAATGGCTAATAACAAAGCTGCAGGTGAAGATGAAATAACAGCCGAGATGATAAAAGCTATCAATAGTGACAACATGAGACAACTACAGAGAATGTTTAACAAGATTTGGAAAGAAGAAAAGGTCCCTTCTAATTGGAAGAAAGGAATCATTGTTAAAATACCAAAAAAGGGCAACCTTAGTGACTGTAACAACTGGAGAGGAGTAACCTTAATATCAGTTGTGTCAAAAGTATTTTGCAAGGTCATTTTGAATAGACTCAAAGATATAGTGGATACTGCAATGAGAGAAGAGCAAGCAGGATTTCGAAAAGGGAGAAGCTGTCTCGACCAGATCTTTACTCTCAGAATACTACTTGAAGAACATATTGAAAAGCAGAAACCATTAATACTGAACTTCATAGATTTTAAAAAGGCATTTGATAGCATACACAGAGATTCATTATGGAGAATTTTATGTCTGTATGGAATACCATCTAAAATTGTTAACATCATTAAGGACTTCTACAATGGATATGTTTGTGCAGTCAAGACAGAAGAAGGGATGAGTGAATGGTTCCAGATTGAAACAGGTGTGAAACAAGGATGTATACTGTCTCCTTTACTTTTTGGGATTACAGTAGACTTCATAATGAAAAAATGCTGCATAGGTAACACAGGTATTGACTGGGTACATGGGACCCAACTAGAAGATCTTGATTTTGCTGATGACATAACTCTTATCAGTAGTAATGTGAATTTTATGCAAGAAAAAACAGATAGCCTGTCTTCACTGGCTAGCAAAATAGGACTTGAAATTAACAAGGACAAAACAAAAATAATGAAATCAAAATGGAAAAATACACATAGAAGGGACAGATATTGAAGAAGTCAATCAATTTGCCTACTTTGGCAGCTACATAGACCAGGATGGTGACACTAGAAAGGAAGTTAGAATCAGAATTGCAAAGCAGCATCAATCTTCAAGAATCTTGAGAACATATGGAATTCAAAAGTTATAAGCACAAAAACCAAGTTAAGACTATTCAATTCAAATGTAATATCCACCCTCATTTATGCATGCGAAAGCTGGAAAACAACTAAAGAAATAGAAAAGAAATTAGACTCTTTTGAAAACAAATGCCTAAAGAAAATACTCGGCATCACGTGGAGATAAAACAGATGACTGAACAACAACCAGTCTCATGGGTGATCAGGAAAAGGAGATGGACATATGTTGGTCACTTGATGAGAAGAAATGATCAGAGAATCCCAAAACAAGCTATCAAGTGGAACACAACAGGCCGAAGAAAAAGAGGCAGACCGCGTGAAACTCTGAAGAGGACATTATTAAGAGAGGCCAAATTAAAAGGCATAAAATCCTTTGATGAGGTTGAAAGACTCGCTGAAGACAGGAAAAATTTGGCGAACTACTTCGCGAGCCCTATGTGACGTTTAACAGCACGGGAAGGATATAATATATAAGATAAGACATGCATTCTATAAGAGTTACTAATTTAATATTCAAGATAAAACTCCTTTCTTTGTACCATTAAAGTTCATTAGTACAAAGTGATGCCTATTTATTTCACTTCGAAACCCGTCTGACATTTCTGCTCTATCTTAGAGTACTTTTTTCGTGTGTGCAAGTGTACGCGAGTGAGTGTATGTATGTACGCTTGGAAGAAACGTGGAGAGACATACTTAACTTGTAGAGCAGAGGAGGCGTGGGGGGGGGGGGGGAGGAGTGGACCAACTATTTTTAGCCGCTTCCTGTCTTCTTATCTTATATCTTATATCCTTCCGTGCTGTTAAACGTCACATAGGGCTCGCAAAGTAGTTCGCCAATTTTTCCTGTCTTCGGCGAGCCTTTCAACCTCATCAAAGGATTTTATGCCTTTTAATTTGGCCTCTCTTAATAATGTCCTCTTCAGAGTTTCACGCGGTCTGCCTCTTTTTCTTCGGCCTGTTGTGTTCCACTTGATAGCTTGTTTTGGGATTCTCTGATCATTTCTTCTCATCAAGTGACCAACATATGTCCATCTCCTTTTCCTGATCACCCATGAGACTGGTTGTTGTTCAGTCATCTGTTTTATCTCCACGTGATGCCGAGTATTTTCCTTAGGCATTTGTTTTCAAAAGAGTCTAATTTCTTTTCTATTTCTTTAGTTGTTTTCCAGCTTTCGCATGCATAAATGAGGGTGGATATTATATTTGAATTGAATAGTCTTAACTTGGTTTTTGTGGTTATAACTTTTGAATTCCATATATTCTCAAGATTCTTGAAGATTGATGCTGCTGTTGAAATTCTGATCCTAACTTCCTTTCTAGTGTCACCATCCTGGTCTATGTAGCTGCCAAAGTAGGCAAATTGATTGACTTCTTCAATATCTGTCCCTTCTATGTGTATTTTTCCATTTTGATTTCATTATTTTTGTTTTGTCCTTGTTAATTTCAAGTCCTACTTTGCTAGCCAGTGAAGACAGGCTATCTGTTTTTTCTTGCATGGAATTCACATTGTTACTGATAAGAGTTATGTCATCAGCAAAATCAAGATCTTCTAATTGGGTCCCATGTACCCGGTCGATACCTGTGCAGCATTTTTTCATAATGAAGTCTATTGTAATTCCAAAAAGTAAAGGAGACAGTATACATCCTTGTTTCACGCCTGTTTCAATCTGGAACCATTCACTCATCCCTTCTTCTGTCTTGACTGCACAACCATATCCATTGTAGAAGTCCTTAAAGATGTTTACAATTTTAGATGGTATTCCATACAGACATAAAATTCTCCATAATGAATCTCTGTGTATGCTATCAAATGGCTTTTTAAAATCTATGAAGTTCAGTATTAATGGTTTCTGCTTTTCAATATGCTCTTCAAGTATTATTCTGAGAGTAAAGATCTGGTCGAGACAGCTTCTCCCTTTTCGAAATCCTGCTTGTTCTTCTCTCATTGCAGTATCCACTATATCTAAATGACCTTGCAAAATACTTTTGACACAACTGATATTAAGGTTACTCCTCTCCAGTTGTTACAGTCACTAAGGTTGCCCTTTTTGGTATTTTAACAATGATTCCTTTCTTCCAATTAGAAGGGACCTTTTCTTCTTTCCAAATCTTGTTAAACATTCTCTGTAGTTGTCTCATGTTGTCACTATTGATAGCTTTTAGCATTTCGGCTGTTATTTCATCTTCACCTACAGCTTTGTTGTTAGCCATTAAATTCACTGCTGTTTCAATTTCATGCAATGTAATTTCATCTAGACTGACATTTAGTTGTGGGGCTGGTAAGTCAGCTTCAAGGTTTAACAATTCCTTTGGGTGTGGTCGATTAAGTATTTCTTGAAGTGTTCAGCCCATCTTTGGTTTTGGTCTTTACTTGATGTTAATAGTGTTCCAGTTTTGCTAAGGATTGGTCTTTCTTTAGATGCAGATAGATGGTAATATTCCAGACAGTTATAATGAAGAGCCCTAGACACTGCCCACCGCCAATATAATGAAGAGCCGTAGACACGGCCCACCGCCACAGCCAATCGGCGAACCGGGCTATCCTTAGGGCACTGGCGAAGAATATATGTCAGAGATACAATGAAATGCAGCCCGAACCTATTTTTTGCAGACATATGTATGCAGAAAATGGATAACATGAGGAATGGCTCCGTTACAACACGATGAGGTTTCATGCACTATACAGCTGATGAAATATGGAGTATCATTCGTGCGTCTGCCTCAATGTGGTGAACAAATTCTCGCGCGTGTCGGGTATTGTGTCAGCTTGATCCACATTCGCCAGTGTGTGAAACAACTTGGTCCAACTGTGCAAAAACTGTCATTGTGTGAGTGGAGGGACCCGATTTTGCAAATTTTCATTGGTAAACAATGGTGACGATACTAGGTTTAATTTTCTATTTTCTTATGGTGGCTCTAAAAACATGGAGCCGTTATGCTATCCCACACTGTATAATGATTCTTGTGGGAGAATTAATGTCTTCGCAACAGTGTTAATCAAAATATGGAGCGCTACACACATATGTAAGGAGGAGGCGCTATTGTTTAACTATATTCTCTTATCACCATACACACAATTCAGTGAATTGTGAAAATGTACATTAGTTTTCACAATTCAACTCTGGCTTCTTTTCGTCTACGTTCTATTGTTTCTTTTGTTGATGTTATGTCTACACCACGTGCTTGAATTCGGATTTCTTCCTTCATAGTGCGGTACCGTCTAGTTCATCAATAATAAGAGCAAATTCCTCATCCGAGATCTTTGAATCAGTCATCGCCTTGGATATATGTTGGTGGATTGTGTTTAGTTGGGCTCTAGCCGCTTGCTTCACAGCAGCAAGCTTAATGGAACACTTGTGAGTAATTTCGGCACACGCCAAATGAAAGACCACGTTCTTAGTGCGGTCAGCACAATACCCGGAATAGCGCCAATCCCAGTCGCTGTTGGTGCACTTCCAGCTGACACCAAACCGGGGCCAACAACATCGACACCTATGGTCACACTATGGGTAATATTGACAACGGGATGATATTTCTTTTGCATTTTTCGCCGGTTTTCAGCCTCTTTATCAATAGCAAGGAAAGCATCAAGCTAGCAGTGTGAAATTGTTGGCCATTTACTAGAGGGAGGAACTCTGTGGCTCTCTCGGATAGCATAGGATATAGAGTGATTCGTGAGTCTCACTACGTCTGGGTTGAAACTGGCTTTGTGTTAGCTATTAAATAGTTCAAATAGTCATCAGAAACAGGCGCCATGCAATATAACGGCTTTAAGTAGTATACACAATGCGAGTTCTGGACCACTCGTCCTGAAACTCTTCACCACTAAAGAGCCCCTAGCCAGTCCCCGCCCTTGCGAAGGCTTGACCACAAAATATCACTTTGGCAGACACTAAACCACTTACAGTGGGGCCTGCTCCCACCCCAACCGACGTTCTGCCGAATCAACCCCACTGTTGCCGACCCAGCCATGTTCTGGTGATTTATCCCTCTTTCTCGAATACAGAGGTACAACCCGACGACCTACTCATAGAGTTCCAACAAACGTTTTGTCAAAGTTTCACCGTACTTGACTACCTTAGGTTACTACCCAAAACACTGCTTAAAAGAAAGGTCCCCTCAGTACCCCCTGTAAGGCCCCAACCAAAGCTGTACCCATTAGGTTCCCTTTTATATATACCCTTTGACAATGGATATATAGAATCAGCGACACAGTGAGGCTGAGTAAAAATACGTGTCATTGGTTTAACTTGAGCTCTACCAAGTTATGTGGCTGGTGCTTAGAGGGGAGTATTGTTATGTTCACCTGGCTCGGCTGCGAAAAGGATCGTGTACAAAGCCTTTCTATGTTTGTGGTGAGGAGGTGACTAACCAGCTATCTCTTTGCAAGAGGTGTGATTACAAAAATGAGAAAATAAAACTATGGTACTGGGATCAGAGAACTGTGGGAAAGCAATCCGCTCGGCTGGTAGCCATTGAAATTTTAATTTAAAGATGCAGTGACCGCTGGTAAATACACTTAGCACGACGACCATGGATGAATATGTCGACCAACTGTCGGCGGAGATGGAAATACTAAAAATGGTCCAGAGGGTTGTTCACAACATCCTGGATGAGTCCATTTCAGAAACAGTAAAAAGAAGCTTAATCAAGCCTCTGTTTCCACGAAAATAGCGGCCTATCCTACCAAGTCGAAAGAAGAATAAGAAAAAAAGGAGGCTATTATTGAGGAGTTTGATCCTTATTGCCCCTCAAAACTTTCCGAACTACTCAGACTACCAGAAAGAGATTCTTGTTCTACAAGACCAGACCAATGCTGAATCGTGATAAATTACAAAATCGGGATTTAGATTCTGGGAAGAGGGCGAAGAAGTCCTCGCAATCGGCCGTTGTTAGCAGAGGTCCGAAAAGACAAAAGCAGTGACATAGAGGGGTACAAGCAGTGACATAGAAAGGTACACAGATCCCGTGGTCCATCACAATCTGGGGACTGTCCTGCAGGTCAGCGAAATCAACGGCGCTGAACAAGAAACAGACCCATCGAAGCCTTTGTTGGCTGGCAGATAGAATCCAAATTCTCTAGTTAGAGAAAAAAATAGGGATGATCAATGTATCTAGTGGGTCTTACGCCTTAAAAGCTTTGCTAACAACGGCCGATTGGGAGGACTTCTTGGCCCTCTTCCCAGAATCTAAATCCCGATTTTGTAATTTATCACGATTTTGTGAAGAACAACGTTCGCTGTGTTCTACACATACACAGCCAGAGGGCTCCAAGCATGGTCGAAGACTTTTGCACGAAAATAATTGCACGAGCGATACTTGCCCACATTCTTTGCCAACAAAAGAATTTTTAAACTTCCGGTTTATATTACAGAGTATTATCTGTGACTTTATGGTCCATCAGGGTACACTACTTCCGGGCCCAGGACTCCTACAGACAACAACTAAATTCGCCAGTTCACCAGTTAGCATCCACCGATACATTTGTACCACAACGCTCCATAGTTTTAGAAACACTGCTGGGAGTTCTAAAAATAAGCGCACTCCAGTAAGAAATATTTATCAATGACCGTTTCGAAAAATTCGGTCGGGTTGATCACACACGTGCCATTTTGAAAAACTGGACCATGTTGCTTCTCGCTGACTGAATGGATCAAGTTGACACAATTACTCGGCACGCGCGAGAATTTTTTTTCATCACACTGAGGGGGTACACGAATAAAACTCTTTATTATAATCGTATTAGCAGTATGAAACCTGGCGAGTTGTGCATGGATCCATTCCTCGTGCTCTCTTTTTCTGCGTGCATATGTCTGCGAAAGTGGGTATCATTAACCTTGCACTGTATCAATGATATATATTCTTTATTAGTGGTATATCTAAGACAGCTCGAGTTGGCCGGGCCTATTTTCTAAACAGTGTTTTGCAAAAATGCTGATGTGTGCCAGAAATTGGTTAGATTTGTAGAACTTGGGTTGCCATGAGGTGGGGTGCGGGCCCAATGTGTTATCAGTTTTGCTTTTCTAAGAGTGAGAAGGGCTCCCGCTGTATATACATACACATAGGACTGACATACACGAAAGTGTTGGTATGTATGACGTACAGATTTGGCGCATCGGTACGTATAGCATGTTGGTGCCCTATGTCCTGTGTGTTTGGGGGGTATCCCTGACTTTTTTTGGTGCTCAGCCTCATTGTGTCTCTGATTCTAAATACCCATTGTCAGTGGATATATCTAGATGGAAACCTATTTGGTAGAGCTTAGGTTAGGGTCTTTCACCAGCGCATAGCAGGCCCTATCTTGTAAAGAGTGGTTTGCAATAATGGTGAAGTGACTTTGGCAGAAAATAGGTTTGGGGCAACTTGGGTAGGTGGTCGTGCCATCCTTCTACTCTCCATTTGTATTCGAGAAAGGGCGCTGATTGGACAGAACGTGAATGCGGCCCCGCCAGGTGAACTGATTTGGCAAAACTCTGGTTGGGAGGGGGTACGGGCTACACGGTAAGTGTTTACTGATGGAATGCTTTATGGCAAAGCCTCCGCAGGGGCAGGGGTCGGCTAATGGATGAAAAATACTCCATGGTGGGTGGTCTGTATACTGTTGCTGGATCTCCCGATTTTTTTTTATTATTATCTCGTCCAGTTGGATATTATATCCCAATCTTGTTGTGAATCAGGGTTGGTCGCTCTAACAGTGAATGTTCTGCCAGGGTTAGTAGACCAGAGCAACAAGTTTAGGAGGTGGACGATCCATGCTTAGGTCAAGGGGCGTACGACTTGACCGAAGTGTCCTCTTCCACAAGATGTAAGTGTTTAGGAAGGATATATATATATATATATATATATATATATATATATATATATATATATATAGGAAAGCGTTGCAGTTGGCTAGAGGCAGTGGCGGGGCAAGGTCTTGCTCGTATTGTGGTTATGATGTGATGGCATACTTACCCCGAGCCGACCTCATACTGTGATCATGTCAGGTGTAGTAGGCTGTGATGTGGATTTATGTAATTCACGTATTGATATGGAGATTCCGTATGAATCATGGTAATTATCGTTATATTGGATAGGCACATGTCTGATTCCATCATATCTCCTCAATCATTCTATATGCTGTTATGTGTTATGAGGAGACCTGTGTCACAGCAGCGACAGCTGTGTGATTTCAGTGCATTAGCACATTTTTGGAATTCGCAGAGATTAGGGAGGTGGGCCATGGCAGTGGCAGCTGCATGTTAGAAGTGCATTAGCATATATATTATGATTCGTGGATATATGAAGAAGTGCTTTGGCACGTAGTGATTCGTGGAGATGTAGAGATGTACTGTGGTACCAGTGGCTGCGTTGGTTATAAGTACGACGGCACAATTAAATGTATAGTGTGTCTTACTTGTGGGACTAGGAGAGCCCAGGACCATGGGCCCATCGGTCTTAGTTAATACTCACATGATAAGTAATCTAGTATATTGATATCATGCCTTGTTACCATTATGAATGACATATGTTGTATTTCCTGTGCATGTAGTGTCAGTTGTGTATTGCGATATGTGTACTGAAGATTAATAAATTGTTATATATTTAATTTGCTGACTTGGTAATTTGTATTGTATGTTGATTTAATGTGTTTGGATTAATGTAGAATGATGCATAACTGGCATACAGTATTACTTAGGATGGAAGAACCTGGGTTGGCGGTCTTGAGGGGGAAGCTAGATCTTGGCCACGCAGTACAGTAGTACACTGCCAATGGAACTGTTGGAACAGATTGATAACTATTCCTCCCCAATTATCTATAAAAATGTAAATTATGCACCAGGTAAGTTTTACAGTACCAGTCCATTTAATTGAGAAGCCGCGGAACACTTAGACCCAATCATAAGGAATATCTCTAAGGAAAGCTCTAAATAAATAGTGACACTTTTTTACATGGTTTTCTTACTCTTTAGAACTGATAATCGCTTTCAGTGTAACGGGATTCTCCGAATTTGTATTGACCAGATAAAAAAGTCTCCGGCCGTCAACAACTGCACCTTCCGTGCCATACCGTTGAAATGGCACTGGCGTTTTATCCTTGTTTTCCAATCTTACCAATTATGTTGCTCAAGATTAACATGCAGTGGTCTACTTTAAGTCCCAGTTGCTTTATGTTGCTTTATTGTTGCATTATGTCCCAGTTGCCTGTGCCAGTTCTGGAAGCTGCGATTGTCGCTCTTTTATAGCAGCTGTACTTCGTCATTTCAAGCCCATGGATCTGCAGTTCTCCTGCTATGAAAAACCCTTCTGTGTCCCCATGTCAGCAAGATTTAGCGTGCGTTAGGCCTTGTGAGTATTTGTCCCTGGACCCTCAACATCTGTCATTTTTATTTACGGCATTCAACCGTACTTCTAATAGACAGATCATCCTAAGTAAAGTTTGTATAGTCTGCTCGAATTCTCCTGATCCAGCCTGTTTTTGGGACAACGGCAGTGTACACTTTCAGCTCCGTTCCTTTTACAAATGTACTAAAGCTCGATAATGCGATATTAATAAGAACTGGATCATGCTGGAAGTCGTCATGTCCACGCTCAACCCAGACTTCTAAAACTATGATGTTTACATTTTAAATCTTGTTATGCTATGAAGACTAGGATCATGTTGTAATGCACATCTGCTTTAAACGACCGACATACGCCTTGATGGTGGCGTCTTGAGGATTTACAGGGTTTGTCACATTCTTAATGCCATGTATGCCCATGTCTTTGTGATCCCTCATAGAACCACCGAGCTGTAGAATTCTACCTGAACTTACGCGATCGTCCACATACGCCTTGGTTCCAGCGTCTTGGGGATCTACAGGGTTTGGCACATTCTTAATGCTATGCGTGCCCATATCCAGGTGGCCCCAATCTTAGAACCATCAAGCTATAGGACCTTATCCGAGACAGTCCATATATCTTTTGTTGCGGCGTCTTGGGCCTTTAGTGTATGCCAGTTGTTTAATTCTGAGTCCATTCCAGCGGATATCTTGCGCATGAACTGCCGCACCATCAAGTAACAGGGTCTTACTTTTGATTAAGAAAATATGGCTTCAACCACTGATCTACTGATCCCGCCTTATCTCCAATACACATCTGAGATTTGTCAGCGCTACTGGCTTGTTGAGTTCTTTGAGAATTGAAAAATCAAGACCAGTGAGCGTTTTCTTTTCAAGAAGGATAAACTGTAGTGGAAATAAGCTCTTCGCGTTTGTATTACCCCTTTTGTTAGGAAACGCACGCAGCAGAGTGGGAGGGGCCGGCCGTCGTTGTTATTTTCTTTTACTTCAGCACTAAGATAGACAAACATTTCCTTAAAAGGGGACAAATTGTGGGTGCGGTAACCGCTAGCAAAATTCTGAGTAATTTCAGTAGCATTGAAGCGTTTAGCTCTAAATCTCAAGTTTTTGTTATATCACTAGCAATAAATATGTGGTCCTCAACCTTAGTAAAAGACTATTTCTTCATGATCTAATGATAATTTGATCTTTAGCGGAGAAAAGACTTGTTCTGCCAGCGTGTGTATATCATAGTACACATCTGAGATAATAATTTTCTTTTTGTCAATATGAAATTAGTTGTTACCCAATTTTTCGGATATATTCCATGCAATGCGGTAGCTGATCTCACACAGAACGACTTCTAAATCGTCTTCTCGGTTATCGAGTACAGGGTAGAGAGGTATAACCTCAGTGGATTTTATATTTTCCAGTGTTAGATACATTAAAGGCGAAGATGTTGTGATTGGAGCTCTTTTATAGTAGCCTTCCTTCTTCAATATCAGTCTGTAGATCTGCGGCTCCCCTGGTACGTTAAACCGTTCTGTGTCCCTTAGGTTAGAAAAAGTTAACGTGCTGCAGGCCTTTGTCGTAGCATCAACCATCGTTATTTACAATTTCGACGCTATTCTAATACAGATTTTCATCTGTAACTTTCCAAGTCTGTTGTGTTCATCGAGAACCGAAATGTTTACACTAGACAGCATTCCAGTCTCAGTGCACTTAAACTGTAACGGAAAAAATGTCTTCACACGCAGTTCTCCTTTTTCACGGAAATCGAAAGGAGTTTGTTAATTAAGCATGTTCTCGGCCCTCATGATTGACAGTTTCTTATAAATGATCGACGTTGGGAAAACTTCACCGATAACGATACTAGTAACAGGAATGTTAACTAAGTTAATGAATCCTAAGACTGACCAAACAATTGACCTATCCTAACAAGATCAATTGTCTCTTGATCTTAATGATAGACACTAGTCCCGTACTGGATTTAGCACTATATTTAGTGGAGAAAAGACTTGCTTGCCTAGCATGCTTATATCATAGCACCAGTCTAGGACAATGATTATTCCCATTGACATCGAAATAATCGTTAGGCAGTTTTTTGGATATGTTTATCTATGCTGGATAGTAGAGGATTTCAGACAGCACGATCTCCATATTCCCGTTTCCAGTGCAGGGTTAGGGTGTGGCCTCTCCGTTATTGATATTGGACAGTGTTACGTACATCTTAGATATGCTCTATGTACATCAAAGCATGTGCCTTTAATAAGGATGCCGCGTACCACGTCGGCGCCTACTATGCCGCCGGAACGTCGGAGAAACTAGCTATCGCTGAAGTCTACGATATTTTCGTGTCAGAGGCCGCTAGTTTTACAGCGACAATCTCAGATATATTCTCGAAGTACAAACTGCCTCATGTGTCTTGTGATCATGTTGTAAATCTTTGGAATTCCCACCCGATGCAGTTCTGGCAGAACTGATTAAACTTTGCCATGTGATATTCAACTACAGTGTGTGGGGCTTGAGCCAAGGATCACCTCAGGAACTCCGCAAACTTTATGCTCTTGTTTTATTGCTTTCATGTTTGGGTTTGTTTTTTTTGCAGGTCCGTAGAATTCTTAAAGAATTCAACATATCTCTTCCTCAGGACAAAACCTGGAATGCTTATGAGAATGCATATAACTGAAGAGCATTTGAGCGAATATGAAAAGAATTTAACGTGTTTTCCAACACTAAACGGAGGCAGAAGGGCCTCCCCAACTATGGCAAGCCACCTGCCCTTCTATCACAGCGGACTGTGGGGAGGAGGGGGGGACAGGCTAAAGTACACTCACGTTCAAAGACTACAGCCGCGCAGTCCTGGCACAGCTAATTACAGAATCAGCATCTGTTTCGAGTTCGATATGGCACCGCTACCAGAACTGGCCTGCACCATCAACAACCAGTATGCAAGACACATCATGATCTGCTACAATGCATCTTCCACCACTGGAAGATCTCTTGAAACAAGAGGGTCACCTTTGCTACACAAATCTCAACATAAGCTACATAAGCTCTAAATATAAAAGGAGTCCTGATGCTCTTCGATGAACTCTCTCAGCCTTGTCAACGCGACACATAAAAATTCTACAAACCTAAGATCACCACAGTAGAAATAACCATTCAGGGGATACACAACCAACTATACTCTCAAGGTATGCGAGCTTAATAGGTTCGGGACGAGGCACAGAAGTTTTTCTTCGCCGTCTGGAGCAATCGACATTCCGAGGTTGTGATTGCAGACGTCAATATGGAAGAGGTTTTGACTATAAAGTATGCTCTATGGCTTAATTTCAGGACGACTAACGATGACAAGCTTCACTACAGTCGGCGACAGGTGGAGAACGCTTACGAAGGTGTAACAATTCGGGTTACCAAGCACGCAGAAACTGCTGGAGTGTTGAATCTGTACCTCTGTTGTAAATCACGGATGCCCAGCTCAACAACGAGGATGGCAGATTCGTTAGTGCAGTGTTTTAGCTTCTTGAAGGACCCCCATTTAGCCATCATCTGTTTGTGTAAAAAAAGTTTTCGTACTTGATCTTCTGGAGGAGCCCTACCATGGTGTCTTGATCTTCTGGATGACCCTACTATGGTGTCTTGATCTTCTGAAGGAGCCCTACCATGGTATCTTCTAGTAGGTAATGATCTTCTTACGATACGGCGCAACAAAACATATTTCACTCGCCCCTGGGTAGGGAACAACAATGATGTCTACATCGTTGATGCAGTGGAGCTGCGGATGAGCGGCTTCATGATTATCCGCGTGCCTTCTATTAGATTTTTCAAGTAGATCCACGCTGTACAGTTACTGACGACTACTCGGCCACGAAGGCTCTCACCAGGAAGAAGTATATGCTATCAGAGCTGGGCTTTTCTGGGCGGATACGCAGTTGAGTTTCTGGGTTCTCATTCAGAAATGTAACCGTCATGAAAGAACTGCTTGAGCAAACGCGTTAGATCACTCTCTTTTACTGAAATGACCAGGACTCCTTCGAGGATTGTTTCCGAGAAAATGATGTGATTCCCTGCAGGGAAGGACACGCCGTGGTTCGTCAGCACCTCGCAGAGACAAAACATGGCAAGCTTTTTTTTGAAGATTTATCAGCTTATGTGATAACATTGTGTTAGGCTAAGCATATTATATGTTCACCCAGGCTCTCGTCATAATAATCCTCCTGCAAGACTAAAGCGCCTGGCTAGTCAATATGCTGTTAGACGCCTTATATCGCAAGATTGACTGTCAGGAGATCATCGATAAGATTCTAACGGAATCTGCAGCAGAGCTGCAAGCAAAGACCATCCACATGGCATGTCAAACGTGGGACATCACACGCAAAAGAAAGAGCTTGGTTGCAATAGCCATAGAAGGTGCAGATCGAACAGTATCATGGTAAGACCGTGACAGCTGATCAAACTGAAACCATGAGCAACAATGATATTGAAAAACTCTATGCTCGAGACGAGGCTAAGTGTGGCAATTACGAAAACTCCTAGGCAGGCTGCGTTACAGTTATATGAAGGAGCGGCCGGCATGCTTCTATTAACTCTTCCCCCCCCCCCCCCCCCCGAAAACCATCCAGAGTCAATTGCTGATCTAGAGACCGACCCATTCGTCAGAAATGCGCTGAATAGTGCTACTTACGAGCTGTACCACATTTGTCGCATGTTCTTAGCGCCGCTCACCGCAGCCTTGACCAAAGAAATATTGCCAGTTTGGCCACACATATCCGCACACAACTGATAACTATTTCAGAAAATACATCGAAGCCGTAAGAGAAGTCGATGTCGAAAGAGATCCCATCTAAACAGCAAAACAAACCAAAAAATTGTGCATGGCGTGCTGGAATTGCAGCTGAAAGGGTATAAACATTTCTTGCAGAACATTGAAATGTAAGGCTTCTATCTCGGACAGTGATGGTAGAACAGACTGTGATAGCAAGACGACCATCGGTGATATCACAAATGATTCTAGAACAGACAGCAAAACCAACTGGGCTCCTTCGACTGGTGGAGGGGTTGCTTTGGCATCTGTTGTTTTGTAAAAGAGAATGAAAGTGGTTGCACCACAGGTGACGGCATCACTGGTGAAAGCGTCACAGACACCGTTTCAATTAAACAGACCCCTCGACCCGTTCTATTTGCTATGATTACTCCTGATGGAAAGATGCCCGCCAAATGAGCGGTTGATAGGTCTGCGCCCACCACCATAGACCCCCATCTCAAACGCCCGCAGAGTTTATATACAATTACTACCCAGTTACTGATGGAAAGATTGTCGCCAATGCGGTATACCACAGCACAGTTGTCACCAGGCTTGACTATGGTTACGCCCGCCTAGCTAAAATGGGCTTTGGCAGCTCTCTCCCACCCCTAAGTTTGAATACACAGCCTGCGATGTAGGCTTGGGAGTTGCCGATGTCGTCTTAGCCAGGGACACAGAAGACAAGGAATCATATCTCTTGATATCATTATTTAATGGTTGACAGTTACTCTCATAGCTGAAGGGTCTCTCCAGGTGGACAGCCAATTACGAAGCCCGATGAGCCTGTGCTCTGTTACTTTGTGGATGGATTACCACTTGGCTTTGTCCGGTAGCAGCTCCTCCTGGTGCCTCTTTATACTCAGTTTCCGCCTGATGGGGTTCTCGTTTGTTGTGCTGCAACACTGTTCGGTTGCACTCCAGACAGGCCTGCCACACATCTCCTCTGCGGTGCCCCTTGCTGTTGTCTAGACGGTCAACACTAAACTGCTGTATGTCTTTTGGGGCATACGACCATAAGAACTCTATGTCACATGCAGTACAGCTTTTGAACTGGGCTTCTGTGAGATGTAAAATGTAATCTACCTTCAATGAAACCCTTCGGCCTGGTCCTGACGCTTGTAGGCTAGACATTTCTTTTGGATTTGTTTACGGCGTTGTTGCTTGGTGCGTTGCCTAACTTCAAACCCCTCATATAGAGGATAGGTTATCCGTTTGAGCTGGTGTGTATACTCTACCCGAGACACGGCGAGGTAGGACCAATGGAAGTAGTCGTCGATGATCCAGACCTTTTGTGGTCGTGGATGGTGTGGACCTGTGAGTTGAGAACTGTCATTGCATAGCCGAGGGAGCACTCTGAATCCCACTTGCTGCCTGTTACCTCTTGGACGTACTGAACGAGTACCTCCAAGACGTCATTTAAGACAAGCTCCTCTCAGTCAGGTCAGTCATCGACGACAACAGGCTCAGGAATGGTTACAAGATAATTTTGTCTGTTAGGTATCTTTCAGTCAGCACAGCAGGGGAACAGATCAGGAAATGCTTTCTAATGGTAACAGAACAGGAGACGCTGGGCTTGGTCTCGGGCCTTCTGACGACTAGTCAAGATGGTCGCCATGCTTCCAGGCTTCAACAAATCTGTTCCATACCAGGCAGCTAAAGTGAGAGACTTTCGCATCTCCTGGCACTGAACTTTGTTTGTCTTGAGGCGGATGCCTTTTTCAGGGCTTTCAGTGCATTGTCTTGACCCTGTGATCTATCTCAGTCTCTTCATAGTACTTTTCTTTCTGTTGCAAAAAAAAAAAACAAAACAAACAAGACGAAGAATCGGAGAGAGGAGACAAAGCATAGATTCACATCAAGCTTATGTAAACGAAATAACAAAAAATGAAACAATTAATTTAAAAATTAATGAAAAATTGTAACTGAATGAAAACTAATTTTTCATTAATTTTTAAAATTTTTTGTTATTTCATGAATCTAGGCTATGTCTTCTCTCTCTCTCTGATTCTTCGTCTTCTTTGTTTTTGTTTGAAGAAGGCTCGCGCTGAAACGTCACAAGAGTGTTATCGTTAAATAATAAAGCTGTTCCTACTTTTTTGTAGTTTATACATTTCAGTATAGTGTGAGGGATGCTTTGTTTTGGTTTTCCGAAAACTGCCGATTCGGGGGAATCAAGGTCAACCGTCTCATCGGGTGTCCGGGTCGAGGCTATCCTGAATATGTTTTGGTCATGTGATATTGTTGTAGTGTGTAGGGAAATGTGTAGCTAGCACGGTCAGTTGTTTCGAGGAATACGGCGGGGTAACACGGGCGAGCATGTGATCGTGGAATATCTGGATGTGAATCTTAACGTTTCTGATATTGTGTTTAGGAATAAGTGAATGTTCTGCTATGAACCCTAAATGTTTCCCTAGCCGACTCATGTCGTGGAGTTCTATATGTAAGTTATTGTATGTCAGATGTTGATGTATTGTAAATGTGGACATGAAAGGTGTTCACTGTTGAGTGTAGTATATGTATCTTCTAGAAGTGATGAGAAGTATGTGAACATATTACCATCATCATTGATTTTCATTACCATTCTATGATTTATGCATGATGTCATTGAATTCATAGACATTGGTATACTGTTTAGCATATGTTTGTTGTGCGCACTTAATGTTTTGCCAATGTCTTGATGTTTTTCATGATGGTATAATTTGTTTATTTGTTCATGAATCATAATGTATTTAATGCCACATTGTTTCATTTTTCCATTGAAGCCTTTATTTGATAATGGTATTGAGCAGGCATTAGTACTGCCAATATGTTTGCCTTCAGTTAGCAAGATGATAATTTATGTGATAAGTATGTGTTTGGGCTAACTCACTATTTGGTAATATGCTTTTGTGCTCAAGGAGGAAGTCAAAAGTTTGAAGTAGATGCTGAGAATTATTAAGAGCGTCATGTGAAGTGACAGATGGAGTTTTGTCATGTTTGACTTCATAAGTATTTGCTCCCCTGATTCATGTTTGATATTATGTTCTTTTGTGAGAACGATCAGGTTTTGTGTCTTTATGTCAATCTGGTAATGTGTGTTATGTAGTTGTTGTCTGTGATTCAACTTATGATTAATTTTGCCTGAATCAGTATGGGTTCAGTATGCGTTGAGTGATCATTTATGTCGGTAGAGAGAGTGAACTGAATTATGTGATGACTTGATTCTCTTGACGTCAGGAAAAGGCAGTTGGGGTGGCAAACTGGACACATATTGAAAGGGTTAGGACTGGGTTGTGGGAGGGTGCAGTTTGGGTTCCCATGTACGGCTGTATTTCTTATTGGAATTGGAACTAAAATTAGTTACCAAACGGCTAGCACTTTAAGCCAAGCACCAGAGAGAGAGAGAGAGAGAGACAGACAGACAGACAGACAGAGACAGACAGACAGAGAGAGAGAGAACTCCCATGCGATAAAGATAAATAGAAAGATAAATAGATAAAATAAAATAAATATGATAACACCAAAGAAGCACCAAGTAAAATCTGGTGTGCCTTAACTCCCTTAGTCCGCATCTCTTGAGCGAGGCTATTGGTGGAAGTGAACACAAAGAGGTCCCTCATCCGGAAGATCTCGATAGCTCTCGTGGTTTTTCCGCTACTCCCGCCGCCGTTCAGGCCGCTCAGATCGTGTCGGGTCATCATATCATGGTGCAAATTATTCGCCCATAGGTTTTGCATTGCTGCGCCACTGGTCCGAGCCAACTCGCGGTAGAAACGGCTTGCATGTGAGGCAGTTCACACAGTTCCCTACCGCAGTCGCAAAGTCTAGGAATCACATATGCCTCGATCCCGTAAACTTGTGCAGTGCGGTCTTCTGGATATATATGCTATCAGTAGTAACCTTGACAGCCTCCAGCTGCTCAAATCTGGCCAGCATAGTGGCTAGGTTCATGTGGACATAGGCTGACATGCTCATTAGGTGAGTGTGCTGGGGCTGGCAACAATCATAGTAGGTGATGATGTGGCTTAATGGACACTTCTGAGGTGCGCCAACAAAAGTGCCGCTTTAGTTAAGTTCTCCCTTGTTAGTCACAAGCCTTCGTGTCAGTCTTTTGCCATCGGCCTTGCTGCTGTATATGAACTTGCCTATAACGCTATAAACTTGGTAGTAGGGGCTACTCTGAAGCAGACCACAGTTTGGTTCTCAAAGGCAATCATGGCTTGAGGCTTTTCAGGAGACTTGACTCCACCAGAAGGGCAAGCGAAATGCTTCCAGAACCAGGCAAAGATGCCCGGGTGGCAGTTGCAAGCAAATTCCCATTCCTGAACCTGGGAAAAACCGGTGTCGATTTCTTGAGAAAGGGGGGTCGTTAATCGAAACACTGGCCATGTTGTTAGTGCGGTGCCCGAACCGCTCGAAATATGGCTTCGCCTCACATTCTCGAAAACTGGCCGGGTTGCAGGCTCTCATATCAATACTGACAATGTTTCGCGTGTCATTGTCCATTGAGTTACAGCGGCCACCATAGTCGTGTTCCACACAGGCCTCTTGCATGTCGTTGAGGATGCTATCTGGGCTCAGTTTCCAGCCGTTTCTTTGTTTGGCCATGATGCTAGGGGTTTCGTCGCTCCAGACCCACAGGCCACCTAGAGCCTTTGATGGCCCTCCTAGGTCCTGTAAGTGTGGCCGTCTTGGAGAACAAACTGGTCGACGTAGTTTGTACATTGCATTGTACCCGAATCCAATGAACCAGACGGCAATCAGCGCGTTTAGGGTCGTTTGGTGGATTTATTTCCATATGTCATCCTCGTAGACATGGACCTACTTTGAGCTCGGGAAATGGAGGTCTTTTGACCATGCGTGACCGTTGTGGACGATGACCTCAATATGGCGATATTCTTTCTGGTATTTATTGATATTGTAGATGTCTTGGCCGGCGATGTCCCGCATGATGACCGCATGCTTAAGGATCCTCTCCAGATCCGCCACATCCTCAGCGGTAGCCCGTGTTTAATAGACTCTCTCCCCTACTCCTGTATTTTCCAGCGCTGCGTGGAGATTAGTCCCTGCTCTCCCAAAGCACCTTCGTAATGTTCCACCACTCTCTGGGCAAGGAACTGGGGGCGGGTTGGCACAGTTTGGGTCTCTGAGAGGGTATATGCAGCAGATCACTGCCAGAGAACGTTAGCTAACATTGTGGAAGACTTCGTCGATGCCTGTCAGTGTGCTTGCTCTGGTGGTTTGGCTTATCTCAACGACACGATCTGTCCCTCTGTGTTTTGACCGGATCGAGCTTATCTAATAGTGTCCAGTTGTTCTCTTTCCTCCCGTTGAGGTATTTGATTTTCAAGATAAAATCACCTTCCTTGATGGCTACAAGTAGCCGTGCAGCCCTCACGTCTGCCATACTGGCATCAAAGACCATTCGGCCAGCCTGAGCATGAATACCGTCGGCAGTCTCAGCGTCGCCAATGTCAAGTGACATTCCTCCATGTAGAGAAAACTGCGATGATGTCATGGGCTTCAAATTCATCTTGGGCGTTGTTCAAGATCTGGACCCACGATTCATCAGCTGGGAGCTGGATCGGAAAAGGGACATGGGTGTTCAGGTCGATAAATTGCGCCTGCGGTGGGGAGTCAGGCAATTCTGGAAGTATCTCGCCGATAAGATCATCCATGGTGGGCATGTTGCTTAATTTGTATACTCAGTGCTCGACTACTCTCTAAAAGTGAGTTCGGACTGCAAGAAGCTCATTCATCACCAACACAAACTGTTGTCTAACCCTCTTTTCGAAGGCTATATGTCTGTGCCGAATCTTTTCTCGTCCATGTGTCCAGCAAAACTGTACACCACTCTGAACACCTCTTCCACAAAGGCTACAGGATATCAAGATTTTAGAACCGTGGCGGATTTTTGCGAGTTGCATCATACAGTAAGTGGAGCAGAAGGTGTTATCACAGAGTGATTCTTCTTCTTCTTTGTTCGCTTCTACCACCAAGACCGCCCCGTGATCCTATTGAATTTACTCCTATGATCCTCGATAGGTCCCGTGGTCCCCGAAAGGACCACACGAGATCCCCGAGGGGACCA
The DNA here is from genome assembly GCA_009760885.1 of Achatina immaculata. NCBI lineage: Eukaryota > Metazoa > Mollusca > Gastropoda > Stylommatophora > Achatinidae > Lissachatina > Lissachatina immaculata. The sequence continues at coordinate 39,312,401 of CM019691.1, read as the reverse complement.
CAAGAGGTTCAGAGTATCGCAGGGCTTGAGTCTTTATTCTCGGTGGGTCTCAGAAGCGGGAGTGTATGACACCGTGGTTTTCGTTGCACCAGAGTTGGACTTTCTCTCCGGAAAACCTCGACGTGCTTTTGATATCAGTATATCTGCGCTGGGTGAGAGGTGGTTGCCTATCTAGACTGCACTGGTCCAGTGTCTCCGACTTTAGCATTTTGTTATCGTGGCCGCTACCCTTCCTAGTTGTGACCAGGATGAAGCTTTTGTCCAGGAGGACGAATCCTCGCCACTAGTAAGTTTCACCCCCTGGTTTTAGCCGATTTAGGCATATTATTCCAGTATGGGCGTGTTTAGGACGTGACCGACTTCTAGAGCGGAGGTACCGTGACATGCGTAGCCATCAAGTTTTACCCCTGGTTTAAGCCGGTTTAGGCATATTTCACCACTATGGGTGTATATCGTACGTGGCCGGGCCATAGAGCAGAGGTGCCGTGGTATGAGTAGCTCTCGCCGCGAAACTACTGGACATACCGATTAAGCTTCAACTCTTCACATCGGCGCCGCACGGCAGCCTTAATTGCTTTTTCGGATTTTCTTCATTGGCCTGGAGGAGTTTCACTCCACACGCGGCATCCGAAGAATCTCGTCAGCAGTGTCTTAACCCCTGGGTTAAGCCGGTTCAGGCAATTCGCCCGGTATGAGTGCACATAAGACATGACCGACCTCCAGTGCAGAGGTGCCCTGATTTGAGCAGTCCTGACCTCGAGACTACTGATTATTTCACTTAATCCTTTCTTTCACCTTTTTCACAGTGGCAGGCAACCCCATTCGCACCTTTCTTCACTGGACGGGAGGAGCCCCACTCCACGCACGGCAGCTGAAGAATCTCGCCAGCAGCGGTAGATGAGCTACCAAACATGACTCTCATCTACCCGACGCGTCTGGTTTTCAGGCGCCAGATATTCGCCTTTGCTCTTTCTCCTGTCAGTTTGAACAGTTCTGCCACGAGAAGGCCAGGAGCTGGACATAACTGTCAAGAAGCTATTTGAGATGCATGCTTTGGAGACATTTCATTGGAGTGGAGAGCGTATCCCCGACCCCTCCTCCGGCTATAACAGTCCTTAGAACCCCACAGAGTGATGTTTTCCCAGCTTTTGCCCAGGGGTAAATCGTGTGACCCTTCATTATTGCAGCGTGAATACCTTAGGTACTGTATATCCATTGTCACAGGTGGCAAAGAAGGAGAGCCTTGGTCGGCGAGGGTGGTGAGCCGTCCTTCGGTTCTCCATTATGTCTTTCTGGGACATGGGACTGGGAAGCTCTACGGCTAAAAATAATTAGTCTTCACCCCTATCTCCCCGCTGCAGACTGAAGTATTTGTTGTTGGATCTCACTTTATGTTGTCTAACTGAGTTTCTCCACGTCATATCATTTGATAAAACAGCCTTACAACTACACAAGTGCATATATATAAATTTTCTTCAGTATTTGTCTTCATTCTTATGTTATGATAAAACACTATAATTCCAGATTAGTTCTAACTACCCTATTCTCACACTATGCTGTGTCCTTCTTTCCAATCATTGACAGGTAATGTGAATTTCAAACTGAAGGCTATTTTTCGTTGCCTTGAGCAAAAACAAAAGCAAGAGAAGAAATGTTTTAAAAATAATAAATAAATGTGCGCTGAAGGATTCCAAAAACGTAATTCCAGAATCGAATCTCATTAAAGACTCATTAAATTGCACTCTCCTCGAAGATGAAGAATTCTGATTCCGACTCGATTTACAACTTGACATTTTTTAGCCAGTTGAATCGACTGCTTTACTGGAGTACAGTATTCAGTCATTTGCATGTCCCTTGCGGAACTTTACCTCCCTAACAGCTCTACTGTAGGCCTCTCAGTTGTAAGCAAGATGCCCTGCTGCTGATACATCCATTTACAGATCATCAACGATGTCTTGCAGCCATCTTCGCCTTGGTCTTCCTCTCTTTCTTTTTCCCATTATGTATCCTTCCAAGACGGCCTTCTATAGATTATCATGACGTTTAATGTGTCCAAAATATTTAAGCTTTCTTTGTTTAATCCTCTTTACTAGCCAGCCTTCTTCAATATTAAGTTCTTGTAGGTTAGATATATTTGTTTTTTTCTGTGTCCATGATATTTGAAGGACTCTTCTGTAGCATTTACATTCAAAGGCATTTATATGTTTCTCAGCTGTTTTGTTAAGTTTCCAGGTCGTTGCGATGGGAAAGATGCATGCCCTTAAAAATATTATTTTTGTAAATCTGTCTGTTCCTCTCCACAGATTCTCTAGTTGTTTTACTTTATGAATTGTGTCTCCATTATAAGTTAGTAGTGATCCAAGATAATCACAGCTCTCCACTTCTTCCAATTTTTCCTCATTGGTACATATTTCAGCTGCCTTGTTTGTTTTGTCATGACAACTGTCATCAATTTAGTTTTCTTCGCATTAAGATAAAGGTTTTGCTCTTCGCTGTTCTTACGAACTGACATAATTAGTTTTTCCATTCCTTTTTGTGTTGTGGGCAGTAGTAATGTGCCATCTAATTTCTGGTATTTCATAACCTCTAATTTTTATGACATTGTAATATTCTTTGTCTATATCTTCTCTGACATTCCTCATTATATTTTCAGTATACAAGTTAAATACTAAGGCGACATTATGCACCCCTGACGGGCCCATTGTTTTATGTCAAACCAAGTTGTTGTTTCACTATTTATTCTTACTGCTGGCTGTTGGTCTAGATAGAGCAGTGATATTAATTGTTTCAATTGTACTGGAAATGCCATTTTTTTCCATTATTTCCCAAAGTTTCTGATGATGTACACAATTAGATGCCTTTGAATAGTCTATAAAGATAAATATAGATTCACATTAAATTCTCTGTATTTCTCTATTAATTGTTTTATATTGAATACATGATCTCTTGATCCTCTTCCTTGCCTAATACCAGCTTCTACCATATTGACTTCTTTTATTTTCTTACGAAGTCTACCCGTTATGATTTTTAATAGAATTTTACTGACATGACTAATCAAGGCAACGTTTCTGTAGTTTGTGCATAATTTCAAGTACCCTTTTTGGCAGTGGTATTAATACAGTTCTTTTACATTCTTTTGGCCGAAATACCTGAATTACATAGTGCTTGGTAGATTGTTGCACATTCCTTTCATAACTTCAGCTGTTATTTCATCACATCCTGGTGACCTACCCTTTTTCAAATTCTTTATTGCCCATAAAACTTATTCAGTTGTTGGTTCGGGTTCTTTCTCTTCCAATAATAATTTACACTGTTGATTTCTGCTTTCACAGTCAGTTGTTTCATACATTCCTCTGCAATATTCATACCATTGTTCTAGAATTTCCTCTGTCAAGGTCTTCCCGAGATCGTCACAACTTACATTTAGCTTAGGTGTGATATTTCTCGTCAATGTATTCATTTCTTTAAAGATTTCACTATCTCTTCCACACCTCTGATGTTCTTCTATTCTTTCACAGCAATCTTGTATGTATTTTTTTTGTCTTTTCTTATGTTTAATCGTACTTCCTTTGTTACAGAGTTATATTCCTCTTTGTTGTTGTTCGTCACTTTCCATTGCGTCTTCATTTCTCTACGTTATTTTATCAGTTCTAGGGTGCCTGCTATAATCCATCCACTATTTTGTGTTTTCTTTACTGGAACTAGTATTTGATCTGCAGTGTCAACTCCTCATGTACAGCCATCAGGATTTCGGAACAGTTCTTCACTTCTATATTTTGTTCTATATTTTGTTCTGGTATTTTTATAAGATCAAAGCTGAGAGGTCTTGATCCCGTAACTGTTTTTTTCGTCTTTATCTTCGTGTCTGCTATTAATAACTCATGGCCCATGTTACAATCAGCACCTGGTAAAGTTTTTGCTGATATTATACTTGATCTCCACACTTTGTACTAAAATGTAATCTATTTGATTTTTGGTTTTCCCATCAGGTGATGTCCATGTGTAAAGTCTTCTTTGATGTTGTCTAAAAAAGTATGTTAGCGATCAATAGCTCATTTTCCATGCAAAACGTCATTAGATTGTCATCTGCCTCATTTCTATGTCCTATGCTAAATTTCCCCAAACGTATCCTTCGTCTTCTGCTCTTTCTGTACCAATCTTTGCGCTAAAATAGCCAATTATTATTAATACAATATAATTTTTATAATTTTTCCGTATCTGGTCTATCGTCTTTGGCAGTTTGTTATAAAAGTCTTAAAATTCCTCTTCTTCTGCTGCTGATGTTGGTGCATATATCTGTATAATTGTTACATTTCTAGGAGTGCCCTTAAGTCAAGTGAGGATTCAATATATGGTCAGCCGCATTATCTCACTGTGTGCAGCTGTACATATCTAATTTGAATCTAGTCCTCTTTAGGTTTGCCTCATAGTCACTAGACATTATGTAATAATCTGTTGATTTTAGACAGAATGTAGTGCCAATGCCAATGAAGGACTGCACACCACAGCACAAATAAATGGGCCCCAAGAACTGAAGTATTTATATCATTAGCCCCCCACTTGCTCTTTTTATCTTACACACATACACAAACACACACACACACACACACATATATATATATAATTAGCAAGGACAAAACAAAAATAAGGAAAATTCCTATTAATCAAAATGGAAAAATTCACGTAGAAAGGACAGATGTTGAAGAAGTCAATCAATTTGCATACCTTGGCAGCTACATAGACCAGAATGGTGATACCAGAAAAGAAGTTAGAATTAGAATTGCAAAAGCAGAAGAATCTTGAGAACATATGGCGTTCAAAAGTTATAAGCACAATAACCAAGTTAAGACTGTTCAATTCAAATGTAATATCCACCCTCATTTATGCATGCGAAAGCTGGAACTACAGAAATAGACAAGAAATTAAACTCTTTTGAAAACAAATGCCTAAGGAAAATACTCGGCATCAAGTGGAACGAATTCAAGAGCAATGCAGAGATAAGACAGATGACTGAACAACAACCAGTGTCATGGGTTATCAGGAAAAGGACATGGACATATGTTGGTCACATGAGGAGAAGAAACGATCAGAGAATCCCCAAACAAGCCATCAAGTGGAACACGACAGACCGAAGAAGAAGAGGCAGACCACGTGAAACTCTGAAGAGGACATTGTTAAGAGAGGCCACATTAATAGGCATAAAATCCCTTGATGAGGTTGAAAAGCTCACTGAAAACAGGATAAATTGGCGAACTACCTTGCGAGCCCTATGTGACGTTTAACGCCACGGGAAGGATATAACATATATATATATATATATATATATATATGAATGTGTGTATGTATGTGGAACGCCTGGAGCAATTTCAACCAAACTTTGCACACATATGAATTACAACGTGGGCAGTGCACCGTGGGGATTAGATCATCCCTAGGTTACCCCTATGACCCCTAGGGGTCGAGGTGATATGTCAAAATAATGGAAAACGACCGATATTAATGTCAAATCCATTGTTTCTGGGATCGCTGAGGTGGATAGTGACACTCCCGATGCCGTGTAAGTCCAAGTTCAGTCCCCAACGGCATGGGGGCCCTAGGGGGTGGGGATGGCATGGGGTGACATATAAAAATAATCGAAAGCGACCGATATTAGTTTCACATCCATTGTTTTTTTGGGGTCACTGAGATGAATAGTGACACGCCCGATACCGTTTAAGTCCAAGTTCAGCCCCCAACGGCATTGGAGGCCCTAGGGTGGGGGCGGTATGGGGCGACATGTAAAAATAATCGAAAACGACCGATATTACTGACGATTCCATAGTCTTCTGGATCTCTGAGATGAATAGTGGCACTTGCAAGTTCATCCCCCATCGGCATGTGCGGGGGGGGGGGGGGGAATGAGAAGTGGTGAAAACTAAAATGTCCAAATTAGTGTTGAGATTAGTGTTGAATCCATAGTGTTCGGGGTGGCAAAGCTGATTGGTTACAGTCCTGATATCAATTAAGCCCACGTTTAGTCGAACAGAATGAACAGAACAATGTAGAACCATCTAGACTCTGTAGAACTTTCTAGAAGGTTGTGGAAATGAATAGAGCATTGTAGAACTTCTAGAAGAATGTGAAACTGAATAGACCTATGTAGAACGTTCTGTAGAAGAGAACTTTGTTGATTGGGATAAATAAATACCCGGGCAACGCCGGGTAAATTGTGTGTGTGTGTGTGTGTGTGTGTGTGTGTGTGTGTGTGTGTGTGTGTGTGTGTTTGTTTGTTTGTTCAGAGAAAATTTATTAACCTGTTCAACAAACTATCAAAATAAATTACGTGCACATATGTATTGCCGTCCACTGTGAATGAATGAATAAATGACTTCTAAATACTTTATGAAGTGGTAAATAAAGTATATACTGTGTAATTTATTTATTTTACTTTGTTCACTTTCACGCCTTGTGTAAGCTATATTAATTATTTTTAGTAAAATTAATCTGGTAATTGAAACCAACAGTGTACTCTGTTAACATTCTGACTCATAGACGTGAGATTTGACTTGAGACTTGAAGCTAGTTGCAAAGATAACAGATATGAAAGTAGGGACGACCTGTCATGAAAGATATGAACGCGACATAGCTAAATACTGTAGTTTTCTGTTAACATTAAATACGACATGTATGAGATATTTCTTGAAATTTCTCCTTGTGCGATCTAATCAATTCTGCACTTTAAGAAATATCTCTTCCAATTGATTTGGGACAAATTTTAGAAATAAATATATTTTACATTATACCTACTCCTAAGATATCTTTCAATCCGTAATTTATTACATGTGTTTGGAAGGAAATGGATAGTTGCAAAAATACTGTAAATTAGAAATAGCTGCACATGAGTTAATACTATATATGCAAAAGAAAACACGTAAATACAGTAACGGAAAATCAGCCATAATGATAAAGCAGCAACAAATAACAAAACGAACAATTGTTAAAAATAATATAATAGTAAAAGTAATAAAATAAACTTAACTGGATACACAAAATCTATAACTAATAAAACTACAGCTTTCTATTACCTGTCAACAGCAATGGTCAAAAAAGTGAGCATAGATGCATGTACTGGAAAACACTGCAGCATTGGCAGGAAGAAGCAAAGGAAACTCCCGAAAAGCCAGTTTTGTATGAGGAGATTAGCCAGAGTGATAGGCAATACAATCATGCACTTAATCAGGTCCGCCAAAGCAAGATTGCTCATTAAAAAGTACGTCTGATCCTTGAAGGAAGATACACACAAAGTTAACATTATTTATAAAAAAATAAAGTCAAATTTAATTGATGTAAAGATTTATGAAAGTAAATATGTCATCACAAATATTTTATCTTGAAAGAATGCAACTAATTAACTAAGTTTCATTCTTTTTTACCAAAAAAAAAAGTTAACAAAGAACCATATAAGTTTGAAATAATCACTGAATTAAAAATAAATATTTTCTTTAAAAAATTATTTGCCTTACTTGTCTTGTCTTCTTTTCTTCCTCATAAACCTTTCGATAAAGTAAGAGAAAACAGTTTTGTAGGATTCGTAAATATAAGATATAAATATAAATATAAATATAAGATATAAGATAAGGATTCGTATATCTTATATCCTTCCCGTGCCGTTAAACATCACATATGGCTCGCAAGGTAGTTCGCCAATTTTTCCTGTTTTCGGTGAGCTTTTCAACCTCATCAAGGGATTTTATGCCTATTAATTTGGCCTCTCTTAACAATGTCCTCTGTAGAGTTTCACGTGGTCTGCCTCTTTTTCTTCGGCCTGTTGTGTTCCACTTGATAGCTTGTTTGGGGATTCTCTGATCGTTTCTTCTCATCACGTGATCAACATATATCCATCTCCTTATCCTGATCACCCATGACACTGGTTGTTGTTCGATCATCTGTCACCTCTGCATTGTTCTTGAATTCGTTCCACTTGATGCCGAGTATTTTCCTTAGGCATTTGTTTTCAAAAGAGTTTAATTTCTTGTTTATTTCTGTAGTTATTTTCCAGCTTTCGCATGCATAAATGAGGGTGGATATTACATTTGAATTGAATAGTCTTAACTTGGATATTGTGCTTATAACTTTTGAATGCCATATGTTCTAAAAAATCTTGAAGATTAATGCTGCTTTTGTGTTGCACAGTGCTCATTTTGTTTCAGTTGTGATGTATTTGTTTTTCAGTAAAGGAGTCATTTGTCAAATGTTCTGATTTGCTTTACTGCATCTGTTCCCAATTTCAGCGTCAATTTTCTCAGAAGATAATATTGTACTACCAAGGTTTTTGAAATGTTTCACCCGATTTCAGGGCGGGTTGTCTATGAAGATGTTTGGATTTCTTCTCTCGCTATGGTCATGATTTCCGTTTTTCCAGTACTGTTCTTCATGTTGTGACTTTTACATGACCTTGCTAAACTATCCATGTTCTGCTGTAGGTCTTTTTGTGATGTGGGTATAAGTACTTGATCGTCCGCAAAAAAGGAGTTCGCTTGTGGTCCACCTATCTGGTATGTCTTCTGGAAGGTTTTGTGGGTTTATCGGCATCTTTTATATGATTGAGCAGCTTTTGGTGGAGTTTTTAACCATGCAATTTAGCTTATTTGCAGATGCTGTCAGTGTATGTTATGAACAGTAAAGGAGATAGCACACAGCCCTGCCTCACTCCAAATTTTATGATGAATGGTTCAGTGTCCAGCATGTGTTCTAACTGTACACTGACTGTTTTCGTATAGGTTTTTGCATAAGTTGATCAGATGTGTACTAACTCCATAATGCTGTAAGATTTCCCACAGTTTATATATATATATATATATATATATATATATATATATATACTTACTCTATCTACTGCTTTTTCTTGGTGTACATAAGCTATGTGCAGTATCTGACTGTGTTCACTGATTTTTCTGTTAGCTGTCTTAGGGAAAAATGGCATCTGTACAGCTTCTATTTTTTTCTAAATCCCATCTGCGTTTCATTTAGCTATGGTTCAAACACTGGTCGCAGTCTGTTCTCCAGGATCTTGCAAAATATTTCCCCAGTATGGCTTAGTAATGAGATGCTTCTATATTGGTGGCAGTCCCTCTTACTGTTTTTTTTTCTTGGAATAGTTACAGCGTTTCTCCAGTCCTGTGGTGTTTCTTGTTTTTCCCATGCCGTTATAGTCTGCGAAGGCAAGCTATTTCAACTTCTTTCTGACATTTGATTAACTCATTGAGTATTCCATCACATTCTGGGGCTTTATTCATTAGGGCCTTTCTGATGGCTGCTTTGATTTCAGCTTGTAGTATATGTCTGATTTCAACTCTATGGGACTAGCGGTGTTGTGGGTATAAGTAACTTATCGAAGTACTGGCTCCATCTCTGTAGTACTTTCTCTGGTTCGTATACTGGATCACCATTGACATCGCTCACAATCTATGTTGGGTCGAAGTGCTCTGCTCGCTTTATCATTGCACTGATCTTTTTATAAAAGATTGTAGTAGCTTATTTGTAATTGTTGATTAATACCTGACTGTATTCCTGCCATGATTTTACTTTTGCTTCCTTTTGTCTTATGCATGCTATAAATTAACTTTCTAGAAAGAATTTTAGCTGTAACGCGTCAGAATGAGGGGATAAGAAATGAAAATTTTGAGTTTATTGAAATTATAACACTTAATGTGATACCAGTGCGGTTAAATTCTAAGACAAACTTCCGAAATATTTCTTCTGGAATAATGTTGATTATCTCAACAAACTCCAGATGTTACATTTATCACCAAGTGGACGAGTATTCATTATTATTTTCTTTAAAATGCGAATTACTGCTTAATCTGGACGAGTTTTCAGCATTCATTCATTCATTCATTCACTGCATGTCCTTGCGGAACTTTGCCTCCCTAACAGAACTCCTGTAGGGCTCTCGGTTCTCAGCAAGATGGCCTGCTGCTGATGCATCAATATGCAGATCATCAATGATGTCTTGCAGCCATCTTCGCACTGGTCTTCCTCTCTTTCTTTTTCCAACTATGTACCCTTCCAAGACGGTCTTCTCTAAATCATCATGACGTTTAATGTGTCAAAAATATTTAAGTTTTCTTTGTTTAATCCTCTTTACTAACCAGCCTTCTTCAATATTAAGTTCTTGTAGTATGGATATATTTGTTCTTTTTTGTGTCCGTGTTATTCGAAGAACTCTTCTGTAGCATTTACATTCAAAGGCATTTGTGTTTCTCAGCTGTTTTGTAAAGTGTCCATGTCTCACAGGCATATGTTGCGATGGGAAAGATGCATGCCCTTAAAAATCTTATTTTTGTAGTTCTGACTGTTCCTCTCCACAGAATCTTTAGTTGTTTTATTTTCTGAAGAGCGATAGATGTCCTCCTTTTAATTTCCCTCACCGTTTCTCCATTATTAGTTAGCAATGATCCAAGATATTCAAAACTCTCCACATCTTCCAGTTTTTCCTCAATGATACATATATCAGCTGCCTTGTTTGTTTTGTAAGTTGTCATCAATTTAGTTTTCATAGCATTAAGATAGAGGTTTTGCTCTTCGTTGTTCTTACAGACTAACATAATTAGTTTTTCCATTCCTCTGTGTGTTGTGGACAGCAATAATGTGTCATCATCGTATCTAATCTCTGGTATTTTATAACCTCCAATTGTTATGGCATCGTTATATTCTTTATATACACCCATTGTTCTATGTCAAATGAAGTTGTTTCACCATTTATTCTTACTGCTGCCTTTTTGTATAGATACAGCAGTGATGTTAATTTGCAGCATAGAAATATAAAATAAGGCGATTTGCTTCGTGTAGATCGTATGAATAACAATATACGGTTTCATAATCGACATCCAAGTATCTGATATTTTAATTTTTAGTCAATTATGCAACACCTTTGTGCCTACCACATCTTGCAGTCCCCGGCGAATCAACCACAGTTCTGTACTTTAGATAAAATGCCTAAATTTACGTTGACTCGCATGCAGTGTAAAAATTAACTTGTGACGTTGACGCTTTGAGGTACAGATCTCAGTTCTCTTCGTCCGACGTGTCCTTTCAAGAACGCTGTCACTCTTACTGCCTCCATGAAGGCTACTTGTCTCGGGCAAATTGTCTTGCAGTGACATATTCAGACTTTCCGAGATGTCCTGAGCCCACCTTCTCTTTTGCCGGGCGCTATGCCTTCTAGTATCAACCTCTCCAAACCACTGTGCCTCTTGATGTGGCCGAAGTATCTCAGCTTTCTAATTTTGATGGTATTTACGAGCCATTTTTCTGCGACACCTAATCCCATCAGTATCTCTTTATTTGATTTGATTATTTTTTTCTATCCGTGATATTGTAAGTGCTCTTCTATAACATTTCATATCAAATTTCATGTCAAATGCTGTTTACTCTTCTTTCGAGTAATTTGTTACGTGTTTACGTTTTGCATCCCTACGTTGCCACTGGGAATATGTAAGCTCTTAGTAAACTTAGCTTTATTCTGTTGCTGGTAGGGAGAAATGATACTGGACAGTCTGACGGGATGGTATGAGAGGAGATCACCAACTGAGCTGATGGCCTGCATGAAGGATCGTGTACTTTGGAGAAGCATAATAGCCAACGCCCGTCGGCACGGCACCTGATGATGATGATGGTGATGACCTTGTTACATACTTTTCATTTGCACTAGCTTCTGTGAGGCATTTGCTAATCTTCTTTCGATTATCTGCAATAGCCATTGTTGGTGATAGAAGGAAAGTATCATCAATGTATCTAATTTCTAGAATCTGGTGGCTACCGATGTTGAAAGAGTCAATCTTAGTAATTTTTTCACCTCTTACGTCCCTTGTGATGTTTTCAGCGTAGATTTTAAACAAGCATGAAGAAAGGATACATCCCTGTATTACTCCATTTTGAAAGTCACCTGATGTTTCATTATTTACCTTCACTGTTGCTTGCTAATTCAGTTTGATACAGTCTAACGATGAAGTGCATTAGATGATTGGAAAAACCTATATTGTTCATAACAGACTATAACTGTTAATGCAGTACACAGAAGCTTTGGAGTAGTCTACAAAATAGATCTACATTAAACTTTCTGCACTTTTCTACGATGTTCCTCATGTTTGGTAATATGATCGCTGTTGCCTCTCTCTCTCTCTCTCTCTCTCTGAACCTTAACTGCCCAAGGCACTGTGGCTTCCGCAAGCGTTTTCCACAAATGCCTGTCCTCCGCCTTTTTTTCTGCTCTCGCCAAGGTGAGCTCTCTATTGCTCAACATCCTCTCTGTTGTTCTTCTCTTTTGGTCTACCCTTACTTCTGTTCCCCTATGGTGTCTGTTTTTGGTAGTGAGTTGTCAGTCATTCGGAGCACATGTACCAACCATCGCCAGCGTCTTATCTCAATAATTGCTGTCAGTGGTTTCATCTGCATTTCTGCTAATAAGATGTTATTTCTTATGGTGTTTGGCCAAAATATTTTTCTAATTCTTCGTAAACATTTAGTCTGGAAACAATTCAACTTGTTTTCTATTGTTTTGGTGATTTTCCAGCATTCACTTCCATAGAGTAGCACATTTAGAACATTACTCCTAAATATCCGGGTGTTTGAGTGGCGAAGTGGTTAGTGCACTGGTCTCTCATGGCGAAGGTTGGGGGTTCGAATCCGGCCGGAGGCACCCCAGTCACCCAGCTGTAGAAATGGGTACCCGACTTCTTCTGGAATTGGGGAAGGAAAGGCGGCCAGGCGTGATACTGACCATATCACCCTCCAGTGTGCTGACAGGTCAAGGAAAATATGGGCACTAATACCATATCCCTATGTGCTTCTAAAGCATGACAGGATTACCTTTACCTTTTACCTCCTAAATATCCTGATTTTCGTATTCATGCTTAGTTTTTTTTAGATTTCCGTAGTCTGCAGCATTGCAAAAGCCTGGTTTGCTCTAGTAAGTCTGCTGTTAATATCCTCTGCGCTGTCTCCTTTTTCTACTACTCTACTGCCAATATATACAAATTCGTTGACCTACTCCACTAACTTGCTCTGAGTACATTTCTGTTGTTCACATTTTGCTTCATTAACTTTGTCTTTCTTACGTTGATCTTTAGTCCTATGTTGTTTTCATTCTGAGTTAGCTTGTTTATTTGTGATTTTTCTGTTGCCTCTGCCTGGTCTGAAACCAGAATGTGCTTCATGTATTTCTATGTTCTATTTTCCCCTCCATCCTTTTCAATACGATTCGTAGCAGTATTACATCCTACATCCTTCCCGTGCCGTAGAACGTCACATAGGGCTCTCATGGTAGTTCGCCAAGTTTTCCTGTTTTCGGCGAGCTTTTCAACCTAATCAAAGGATTTTATGTCTACTATTTTGTTATAAACAGGAAACAACGTACGATAAGGTAAGATAACACAGTTTTGTAGGATTAGACGTCGAAAAAATCGTAGACAAAGCACTTTAGTGAGACATGAGAGAAAGAAAAATCATAAGATTCGAACCACGGACTCCGGTAGGACGAGCAGCCTTCTAGCCACGAGAGAACAGCGTACTAACCAAATTCGCTATCTGTGGTTAGAATCCCAGGTAATTCTCTTGTGATTTTTCTCACGTCTTACTAAAGTGTTTTGTCCACGATTTTCTACGAAACTGTGTTCTCTTACTTTATGCCGACTAGTTTAGTCTCTCTTAACAGTCCTCTTCAGAGTTTCTCTAAAAAGACGCATTCTGTGTTCCACTTGATAGTTTTTTGTTTTTTTTTTTTGGGGGGGGGGGGGGGTGGAATTCTCTGATTGTTTCTTCTCATCAGGTGACCGATACATGTCCATCTCCTTTTTCTGATCACCAATGATATACGTTGTTGTATAACTCATCTGCCTTATCTCCGCGATGTTCTTGAATTCGTTCCACTTTATACAGAGTATTTTCTTTATATACGATGTATGTATATGGTTTTATGTGGTAGGCATATTTATTTTCATGTAGACATATTATGAGGCAGCCTTTAAAAAAGAGCACATTTTCCAATTCATTGCTCTATTATGCAAACTTCAGCAGAATGTAAAAAACGTATAATACTTGATTACGTTTACTGCTGAAAAAAAAAATCGTCTAGTTGTTAACAAATCTTTCTCATACAGCGCGATTTATTTTGTATCATATTTCCTGTCTGCCACTCTCTTTCTCTCTCTCTTTCTGACACATTTTCCCTATTTCAATAAGCCATTTTTACATATTTACAGTGTCCAGCATAAGCCATAGCTGAATTTTTTAAATGGAAAATAAATAAGCGTGTTGGACAAAAGAAGTGAAATGAAACTCAGAAAAGTGGGTATTTTTATTATTAATGACAATCATATTTAGGTTTTGAAAATTACGCCGGTTAAATGACTGCCATTACATTTGATACATTCAACCAGGAGTCTGGAAAATTCCTGCATAACACCATTTAATATTTTCAAATGGATATTTTGAATGCAGTGTTGGATTCAATCTTTTAGGTCTGCAACTGATTGTGGTCGACTAGCATACATCGTGTTCTTGAGATACCCCCACGAAAAAGAAGTCTGCGGCCGATAAATCAGATGACCTTGCCGGCCAATGAATATCCCAAATCTGTAAATAAGACGATTGGAAAATGCTTGTCGCAGCATGGCCATGGACTTACGGGCTGTGTAGGCAGTTGCTCCATATTGTTAGAACCATATTAGTCTCTTATTTCTATTGGCCAAGTCTGGAATGAAGTATTCAGTTAACATCTGCACATAAAGATCACTATTAACAGTAAGAGAATGCCAGGTGCCAAAGCGTTCCTAACGCTGATCACCGAGGGCTACTCAGCAAAGCGTTGCGGATTTCAGGTGTCTGTTGAGTTCTTGGACGACCAGTAGACTTGTTATTAAGGCAATCAGCGGCTTCCTTACATTTTTTGACCCACCTCAAAATTGTTTTGTTCTCCGATCAGGAACATTATCACGGAGATGCAACGCAAAATGACGACGAAACTTTCGTTGTACAGTAATAGACGATTCTCCACGTTTAAAATAAGTTTCAACGGTGAATGCGCGATGTTGTGTTTGCCAAGAAGCCATTATTAAAAATGACCGGTTGTCTGTTTCATCTCTGACGTCATGTTTTTTTTTCACACGTATTCACTTTCTGTACACTACGTCAGTTAAATCCAGCTATGCTTTATGTCGGACCCTGTACATGACAAAGAAAAAACGTTCTGAGCAATGCTCAGCTTTTATGGATATATCACACCACACAGTACTCAAAGAAGTCAAGGGCCACTTAGCAAATCTTACCATATTAAAAATGCGAAAATGATAAATGAATTCTGTTTAACTACGTTGTTCTTCAGTCATTTGGACATTAGACTGAGATTTTCATGAAAAATAACGAGCTTGTATGGGGGTAACTGCTAGCTATTTGGACATACTCTTCCTTCTGAAATTCAGATAAAGGAGATGGTGACTGCAGTAAAACTGGTTTAAATAATAAAGGTAGATAGAGGTGTATGGTGTAATTTTACAAAGTGGTAGAGGGAGTGAGTAAAGTGAGAAAAAACGAATAGAAAGTATGAGAATGTAGAAATGAAAAACATACAACATCCGATATTTCGGCGTGAGCCTTTTTCGAGGATTACATAGCAAACGAGACCAAAAAAAAAATATAATTAAACGAAGAACTTAACTTAATATGGCCTCCTCCAGAAGTAGGAAACAGAGAAATGCGTGTCCACTAGAAGAGGCATAGAGACCACGCGGGGCCACACAAAGGATATGCCGAGAGAGCCTATCGTAAAGAAGAGGTGGAAAGAGAGGATGAAAACAGGTAGTTGACGGGGGAGGGCAATAGAAACATGATAGCCGCTAGAGGAGAAGGTGTCGGGGGGGGGGGGGAGGGAAGCGGAAAAATAATGAATGAAGAACATAAACACCTGGAGGAAGAAAATGTGAAACTGGTGAATAGGACAAGATCCTATAAACACAAAAATGTCGCCAGAGAAAAAGAGAAGGTGGCGATAGGGTGGGGGAGCTAGGAGAAAGAAAGTAGAGTGAAAAAATGGGGGTGGGGGTGGAAAACTAAAGAAGTTACAGAAAGCTGAAGACATTGTTAATTCCAGTGGGGTGGAGACGGCCAGTCTGGAAAATAAAGCGCTGTTCTAGGACTCTCCGAGATCGTACATCGGCAGAATAAGATGCGGATCGCACTAACAGAAATGTCCTGTTTTACACTATGGTTGCTAAGGCAAAAATGTTTAGCCACAAGTGTCCAGGCCTTCTTAGAAATATCATTAAGATGTTGGCGAAAACGATCTCCTAAGGATAAACCGGTCTCCCCTATGTACTTCATATCACAACGTTTGCACATAATAGCATAAATAACATCTTAGTGAATTGCAGGTGAAACCCTCCTGAACTGATAACGTGGACTTAGAGAAGGAGATCTGGCTAGCCTCGACAACAAACGAACAAGTGTTGCATCTACGGCGTCCGCAACGTCTGTTATCATAAAAAGTGTCATCTGTCTTAAGGCGACTTCGAACTAAATGGTCACTGAAGTTCTTGTCCCGTCTGTAGGTCATCAATGGGGGTTTCCCAAAAAGTTCAGGTGTATCAGGCTCGGTCTGGAGGAGATGGAGATGGCGAAACAGTATGTTTTTAACTGCCAGGCTATGAGGGTGGTGCGTGAGTACCAGTTTAACTCTGTCCGAGCTACAGTGCGGTTTAGGAATGAGGGCTTGTTGCTGCGATATATGGCTGATGCGGTTCCAAGATGACGAGAGAACATTTTCTGGACAGCAGCGTTGACGGAAGAAATCTAGCATTTTATGGCCTTTTGTCAGCCGCGCAGGCCGACCGTTCCTTTGGCGAAAAATAGCTCTCGAGTTCCGTGCGTGGGGAGACAGGCTTTTGCTCCCTTCCCGGACGGCGAGAGTTAAGGTGTGTTTCGATGCAGAAGCGAGTGGTATTTCGAAGCATATAAACGGCTAGCCAGCCAGGTTCGTGCTAATGGTGTATTACGGTTGTGTCGACCGATGGTCCCGAAATTGGCCCATCTCTCGCAAAGAGTATCGGGTCTGCAGTATGTAATGTGCGTTGGTTGTGAGTGGCCGGGCTTTCTTCTCGTTCGTTAGAGCAGAGAGAGCCACCGTTTAAAGGAAATGAAACGCCGCCGGGGTCGAAAGGGATCCGCTCTGAGCAGAGCGCTGTCTCCCTTGCCCCGCGTCGGTCTGTCGGCAGATATCCGACAAAGGTTCGGTGAAGAAAACTATCTGGTTGATCCTGCCAGTAGTCATATGCTTGTCTCCCGCTGCTGGCGAGATTCTTTAGCTGCGGTGCGTGGAGTGGGCTCCTCCGGCCAATGAAGAAAGGAGCAAATGGGGTTGCCGTGCAGCACTATGATGGAAACGGTGAAAGAAAAGAATAGGCGAAGTAAACAGTAGTAAAATCACGGCACCTCTGGTCTTGGGGTCTGCCACTTCCTAAGTGCGCTCATATGGGGCGAAATGCCTGAACTGTCTAAAACACTGCTGTTGAGACTCATCAGATGCCATGCGTGGAGTGAAGCTCCTCCGGGCCAAGGAAGAAAATGCGGAAAAGCAAACATGATTGCTGGTGTGGCGCCGATGCAAAAAGGTGATGGAAAGGACAAAGTGAAGCTTAATCGGTATGTCCAGTAGTATTGCGGCGAGAGCTACCCATACCACGGCGCCTCTGCTCTAAAGGTCGGCCAAGTCTGAAATACACCCATACTGGTAAAATACGCCTAAAACCAGGGGTGAAACTTGATGGCTACGCATGTCACGGTACCTCTGATCTAGAGGAAGTCATGTCCTAAACACGCCCATACTGGGATAATATGCCTAAACCGGCTCAACCAAGGAGTGGAAGTCACTAGTGGCGAGGATTCGTCCTCCTGGACAAAAGCTCCGTCCTGGTCACAACTAGGAAGGGTAGCGGTCACGACCACAAAATGCTGAAGTCGGAGACACTGGACCAGTGCAGTCTTGATAGGCAACCACCTCCCACCCGGCCGTGATACACGGGTATCTCAAAACACGTCGAGGTTTTCCGGTGAGAAAGTCCAACTCTAGATCAAACTGGTGCAACGAAAATCACGGTGTCACGCAATCCCGCTTCTGAGACCCACCAAGAATACAGGCTCAAGCCGTGCGATACTCTGAACCTCTTGTGGTCCTCTTGTGGAGGACCACAAGACCTGTAGAGGACCACAGGGGTGAATTCAGTAGGATCACGGGGCGATCTTGGCGACAGAAGCGAACAAAAGAAGAAGACGATGATGGCCTTGATTATGGAATCCAAATCCACAGTACACAAACGTTGCAACCTAAGAAGCTGGGAAAAGGGAATAGAGTCCTTACGCGATTTGGGATTAGAGGAAGAGTACAAGAGATAGCGCTGTGAGAGTCTGTAGGTTTATAGTGGACAGAAGTAGTAAGCCCGGTAGGGCCGATAGTAACGCAATGTCGAGAAAGTTAGCGGAAGTAGTAGAGACATGGGAGGTGAAAGAAATGACAGGATTGCACTCCTTAACAAAACTGATGAAGTTGTGAAGATCTTCATCTGGCATTGATGTGACCCCAATGCCGTCATCTACGTAGCATCTATAGAAGGCGGGAAAGGGGCCTCTAAAGGGTCTCAGAACAGACATGCGTAGCTGTGGATCATTTTGGTACCCATGGCCACATCACTAATCTAGTCGAAGTAAAGGCCATTGAATTCAAAAGAACTGAGTTGGAGGACAAGTCATGTAAGGCGCAGAACAGTAGGAGTAGGAATAGAGGGATTGCGTCTTTTGTTCAGAAAGAACTTGATGGCCTGAAGTCTCTGTAGTTGGCTCTATCGGCTTATCCTTTATGTGGCCCCGCGTGGTCTCTATGGCTCTTCTAGTGGATACGCATTTCTCTGTTTCCTACTTCTGGAAGAGACCATATTAAGATAAGTTCTTCGTTTAATTATATGTTTTTTATCTCGTTTGTGTATGTAATCCTCGAAAAAAGCTCACGCCGAAATATCGGATGTTGTATGTTTTTCATTTATACATTCTCATACTTACATGCTTTGAATGTAAATGCTACAGAAGAGTTCTCCAAAAATCGTGGATATAAAAAAGAACAAATATATCTATGCTACAAAAAGCTTAACATTGAAGAAGGCTGGCTAATAAAGAGGATTAAAGTGAGAAAAGGTAAATATTTTGGACATATTAAACGTCATGATAATCTGGAGAAGACCGTCTTGGAAGGGTACATAATGGGAAAAAGAAAGAGAGGAAGACCAAGGTGAAGATGGCTGCAAGACATCGTTGACGATCTGGAAATGGATGCATCAACGGCAGGCCATCTTGCTCACAACCGAGAGGCCTACAGGAGTGCTGTTTGGGAGGCAAAGTTCCGCAAGGGACATGCAAATGAATGAATGAATGAGGGAAAGGTGAAACATGCAAATCAATGACAGTTTTCTAGTGATTTTCCTCGGATGTGGAATGCCAGTAACAGCATGATTTATCCTGCTACAGCTGAAGAATTTGTCACCATCGTGTGGTTTATTACTGTACTTTGGCAATCAGTTGTCACGGCAAGTCATTTCTATATTTGCGGCAATTTTTGTTCGCAACTCACCTGAAACATGATTGTGGCCCTTGAATTCTTCTGAGTAGTAATATATATATATATATATACATATAAAACACGTACGCGCGCTAATGCACGCGCATGCACACACACACACACACATATATATATATACATTTCAACATTACCTGGTATAATCGGCGCATCCCTATAATAATCATCATACCAGCATTCCCTGCTACGCCAGCAACTCCCACAGAGGCGTGGAGAAACATGAAGAGGGGGTAAACGTAGCGCAGAGATGGCTTTATAAAAGGCTCCTTGAAATCAAAGCCCGTGTGGTTGTTGTTGGTCATGAATTTTATAATGTGCTCAATGTACGTTTCTGTTGCCATGTTCCACACTTAGTAGGATCTAGTTTTTATTTGTAGTCAACGATGACGAGTTTTCAGTCAGAAATGATATTACTGAAAAAAAACAAACATATATTAACTCTTTTCCTCATATAAACTGCCATCATTTTCACCATCTTTAAACAAAGTCAGCATGTGTATATGTATGTGTTGACGTGAGCGCCGTTGCGGGATGAAGCGATGCCGTAATAAAATGATGCTTATAATATACAATTGTCAGCTGATGAAAACAGGCAACATGACTGTGTGTCGTAAAATCTATTTTTGGTTCAGAAGATTTTTTATTTTAGTGTTCGCTTTGGAATGTATTCTAGTTAGTTTGTTTCATTTATGCAATGACATTTTGTAGCAGTGAATGCGCTGCTCGCTCGACAATTTTTTAAATTTATTTTTAATCCTACTGTCCTACGGCAGTTTATAAACATGACACAAAAAATACATTTACAAAATACTTCAGGCTAACAAAATGTCCACAGTATTACAAACGTGATAATAAAAAAAAAATTCAACTGTGAATTTTGCCTAAAACTGGATTTAATAGGCTTTTGATAGACTTTATGTTGGCAAAAAGATGTTCGAAACATGAAACTGATGCTATAAATTACTGTTATTCGGATAAAAAAAATTGAATGAGTTCTCAGAGAACTAATTGTCAGTAGAACGAGTACGACCTCTGGTCATATTAGAATGCATAAATGAATTACGAAGTATACATTTAATTAAAAAAACATAGAACACAATATAAACAGTAGCTTTCACAAAATATGAATAGCTTCATCACATGTACTCCTATAGCATGCATTGTCTCTGGTGCATCCAAGAACTGCCCTCCTGATGTTGTTCTTAGTTTTTCCAGCTTTGATAGCATGGTCAAACAAGGGGGACAATCGGGGCATATGTTTGGGACTGTGCTGTTGCAGTACAAGAGACGTACGAAGAAGGCAATCTGATGATCTAATGTAAGGGCTTATCTGTTTGACTAACATCAGTCAGTTAGATGCAAACACACAAGGGCGCATGAAAGGTACAGGTCCCATGCCATAAAACTGAGAGCCGCTCGAGAAATGAGAATCAGGAGCTCATTGTATCGTAAGAGGACTATCTGTAATCTGTAATCAGAGACTGGCTTAACAACACTCTGGGCATTCCGTTCCAACACCCACTGAAGCATGCGCCTGCTGATTGAACCAGTTACGTACTGATTGTGAATAATGTGGGCTAAACCACTTCGTTTGGAAAAACGTCCACTTTAAAGTCAACGTGAGTTGCTTTGGGGGAGAGAATCTGTATGCAGTCTAATCTGTTCACTCGCATTAAATCAAAAGTTAGTTAATCCGATGACTCATGTTGCTCACACTTAAGATCGTTTGAATCATGAATGTGACAGTTCCGTGACAACGAACGAACAAACGAATGAAAAACTTTATTTTCAAAAGGTTAATAACTGGATACGGAGGCTCGTCTAACATTCTGTCCTTCATCACACAACTTTCACTCAGTCACATATATTCAGTATTTCTTATTGAACATAAAAAAGCATAAAGATGCAAATACGAATAAGTAAATAAATAAATCATGAACTATCTCTTGTCCATATATTCTACACTCTGATTTATGTAACAACAAGAAATAAACGTAATTACATTCGTACATTCATTCTAAACTCACATATTTATAGAGAAGCATTATACGAAGTACAACGATCAAGCCATACTTTAGATTAAACTGCTTTACATTTTGATAGTAATGAAGATTAAACATAGAAAATGTATAAAACTTAAAAAATATTTTGGACATATTAAACATATGTCATTGTCATGATAATTTAGAGTAGATGGTCTTGGAAAATGAAAGAGAGGAAGACCAAGGCAAGGATGACTGCATGACATCGCTGATGATCTGCGAATGGACGCATCAGCAGCAGGGCATCTTGCTTACAAACGAGAGGCCTACAGGAGAGCTGTTAGGAGGGCAAAGTTCCGCAAGGGACATGCAAATGACTGACATTTTGACAGTATATATATATCTGTACTTTTCATATACTCAGATAAATACAGATACATATATGGAATTCGCAGACTCATGGATATACATACCATACATATATACAGACACATACACACATGCACGCATACACTCTCAGATTCTCATGTATACACATAAACATATGCATATGTATACATATATATGTACATCTACATATGTACAAACATATATATGCACACACACATATATATACATATATATGTACATATATATATACACATATATATGTGTACACAAGTATACACATATATATGTACATACATATATGCACACATACATATACACATAAACATACTTACACATATTCATACATATGTAAACGTACATGAGAACACATACATATTAGGGAAGCATATATATAGTCCAACTCAAACAGATGTTGACAAATGTCTGAGGTTAGAAGGACAAATATTATTTGTAAGTTTAACACCAGTCGGTATGGTATTCCAAAGGCTGACAGCTGAGTAAGAGAAGCTTTTTTCTAAACATGTCAAGCTTTAGTCCAAAGCTTCAAAGGTTAAAAATCAGACTCCGGCGTCATTACACTCAGGACAGCCCCATATGTGCTCCGCCGCATGCCGCAGCATCCATCCACTAGTATGTTTGCTAATAGTTCATGTCAAATATTGGTTGCTTAAGATGCGATTTCTGCCACGCAGTTCAGATTTCCTACCAGCACCCTTAATTTGTCCTAGTTCCAGCAATCTCTTCACAAGTATATTATTCTTCCACTCCTGCTCTTCATTTTCCCGCAGTCCTTCCAATACGGCTTTAGCAACGTCGACCTTGTCCATTTTCAACCTGTCATTTATTTTAGCCTGTCTAGGAAATCTGTCTGTCACATTATTGTCATATTCTCCCTCTTGTCCTGGACAATAAAGCCACGTTAGGCTTCCCACAGTTTACTGGCTTAACAGATGAACCCATTCTTTTCTAAACAATTCTTTCTCAATCTTACGAAAAATATTCTGTAAATCAATCACAATGACGCCACGAACTACATCATGGGCAACTAGTCATTCCATTGTCAACGACACAGCCTCAATTTCCATTCATGTGGTGATTTCAAAGCTCCCGAAACCTGTGTAGACTGCAAAACCCCAATCATTTCTACTGTTCCGGGACACTGAGCCATCTGTATATGTTACAAGTTACAGCTAAGTGATCTGTTCATTTTAATTGATTTTACTTTTGTTAACATAGTATTCATGTGAATTTAATCTCCTCTCTCTATTTCTTCGTCCTTCATGTTTTTGTATGATTAAGGCTCACGCCGAAACGTCACAACTATGTACTCGGTAAATAATAAAGCTGTTCCTACTTTTTTTCCTAGTTTATACATTGTGTACATATTACAATGTCGAAAGACCCACAGTGATGCTTGATGAGATCTTGAACCCAAAGTTCAAACCAACCCACCCCCGTTCCCAGTCTCTACATTTGCGGCCCTTCTCTATAATAAACGTTATTTAGCTGAGTTCCGTCACATATCCCTAACCAGTCATCACCTGACTTGAGGGTATTTATTACATCTTTTCTTTCCAACAGACAGCAGGTAGTTTGCCTCAAAAACTGTGTCATGTTCATCTGTGGTTGATAATGGTGTTCCACAGGGATCTATTCTTGGTCCTTTCCTTTTCACCATCTACATCAATGATCATATAACTAAACTCACTGTACAAAAAAGTTTACCAATTTACTAAAATTAAAAATATTTTCTTGACATAGACACCAGAAAGATATACCACATATCACAGATACAAACACATTTGGACTACTGTTCCACAGTCTTGGATGATTGTTCCATGTCAACATGAAAAGACTTTACTCAATTCAGAAACGAGCAGTAAAGCTTATAGATGGTAAACATGCAGCACGTATTACAAATAAGGACAAACATCTTGATATTCTACACCTCAAGAAAAGATTTATTTTCAACAAGGCCAATTTAATTCATAAAATTCTATCGCACAATGCTTCACCCTATCTGTGGCCTTTGTTCAAATCCAACCCAAAACACAGTCAACGCTTAACCAATTGTATTCTCTCAAAACCAAAGCTTGACATGTTTTAAAAAAAACTTCTCTTACTCAGCTGCCCACCTTTGGAATGCCCTACCAACTCATGTAAAACGTATAAGTAATAGTCGTTCTTATAGCTTCAAACTTTTCAACATCTGTTTGATATTTGCTATACGCCTCTCTAAGCACATGTATGGCTTGATTGTTGTAATTCTTGTATACTGCTTTTCTATAAATTTGTTAATCTAGAGGACTGCGGGCTTGGCCATGTCCACAGGGATCATGATCTGATGTGACCATCAACCTCGAACGCAAGAAGAAGAAGAAGTTAATTTTGAAAGAATGTAAGAAAGTAAATTTATTTCACGGTGTTGCATAAATCATAGTGTAGAGTGTATGGACATGAAATAAGTTTATTATTTATTTATGTAATCGTTTAATTGTGTTTTCATGATTATCATGCTCATTAACAAATGCTGAATCTTCTTCTCCTTCTTCGTTCGTTTCTACCACCAAAACCGCACTGTGATCCTACTGAATTTACGCCTGTGGTCCTCGTTAGGTCCCGTGGTCTCCTATGTGGTCTCCGAAAGGACCACACGAGATCCGCCAGAGGACCACAAGGGGTTCAGAGTATCCCAGGGCTTTAGCCTGTATTCTTGGTGGGTCTCGGAAGCGGGATTGCGTGACACCGTGGTTTTCGTTGCACCAGTTTGGTCTAGGGTTGGACTTTCTCACCGGAAGACCTCGACGTGTTTAGGATATCAGTGCATCCCCGCTGGGTGAGAAGTGGTAGCCCACCAGGACAGAGTTGGACCTTCTCACAGGAAAACCTCGACGTGTTTTGAGATACCCGTGTATCACCGCCGGGTGAGAGGTGGTTGCCCATCCAGTCCAGAGTTGGACTTTCTCACCGGAAAACCTCAGCGTGATTAGGATACACAAACATCCCCGCCGGGTGAGAGGTGTTTGCCTACCTAGACTGCCCTGGTCCAGTGTCTCCGATTTCAGCATTTTGTGGTCATGGCCGCTACCCTTCCTAGTTGTGACCAGGATGGAGCTTTTGTCCAGGAGGACGAATCCTCGCCACTAGTGACTTCCACCCCTGGGTTGAGCGGGTTTAGGCACATTATCCCAGTATTGGCGTGTTTGGGACGTGACCGACCTCTAGAGCAGAGGTACTGTGACATGCATAGCCTTCAAGATTCACCCCTGGTATGAGCTGGTTTAGGCAAAGTTCACCAGTATGGGTGTTTATCAGGCGTGACCGACCTCTAGAGCGGAGGTGGCATGACATGTCTAGCCATAAAGTTCCACCGCTGGTGTGTGCCGGTTTAGGCATATTTCACCAGTGAAGGTGTATTTCGGACGTGGCCGGCCTCTAGAGCAGAGGTGCCATTGTATGTATAGCTCTCGCAGCGATGCTACTGGACATACCGATTAAACTTCACTTTATCCTTTCCACCACCTTTTCCACATCGGCGCCGCACAGCAACCTTTATTTCTTTTCCGCATTTTCTTTCTTGACTGGGAGGAGCTTCACTCCACGCGCAGCTTTCGAAGAGTCTCGCCAGCAGTGTCTTGACCTCTGGGACAAGCCGGTTCATGCATTTCACCCGATATGACTGCACTCAGGACGTGACCGACCTCCAGACTAGAGGTGCCGTGATTTGACTGTTTGCTTCGCTTTATCCTTTCTACCACCTTTTCCGCAGTGATGCTGCGCGGCAACCCCATTTGCACCTTTCTTCATTGGCCGGGAGGAGCATCGCTTCACGCACGGCAGCTGAAGAATCTCGCCAACAGCGAAATGCTGAATGAGTGTGACCGAGTGAAAGCTGTATGATGAAGGGCAGAATTTTAGACGGGCCTGCGTGCCCAATTATTAACCTTTTGAAAATAAAGTATGTTCGTTCGTTGGTTCGTTCGTTCGTTCGTTCACCTTTAGATACCTCAAATACGAGTAGATCGCACACTGACATCATTGTTCCTCAGCCTCAGCCATCTAGGAACAGCCTCGTTTGAAGCGTCTACATTTTATAAATTCTAGCTCTTTATGCTAGCAACCCTGATTGTAAACAGCCTGTTGTCAGCAGCGGGACATTAGGCTGTGAATACTAACATACAAGTTGTTGCATAGATATTTTCCAGTTAATTCGGGATATGTCTCTGTGGCCGATTTATGTGGATGTGATTGGTTCTTGATATTGAAGTATATACAGTGTTATTGTGCCCTTCATTGATTATGTTGTAAGTATATGTGATATGTGGTTGTTGGCTATGACCCCATCGAGCACCCCGGACTCAATTAGGTTGGTTGTGGATGAATTTCTTTAGTAGAGATGATTTCGTACGAATGATATTGAATGTACTGGGTGCACCCATAGGTATGTAAGGCCGGGTTGTAGTATATGAGCTGGATGGTGTTAATATATACAGCTAATATGGGTTGATATACACTAATGCTTTTGGTCTGTGCTGATAACATGGTATGATTTATTATGTATGAGGCCTTGAACGATGGTTCATTTCAATATATTCTTTTGCCATGTGTTTGATGTCGTTGTCACGTATATATAGTGTATATGTAACGTTGAATTTTCATATGATGCTAATTAATATTCTTCATTCACTTGCTGAACTTTGCCTCCCAAACAGCACTCCTGTAGGCCTCTCGGTTCTGAGCAAGATGGCCTGCCGCTGATGCATCCATTTGCAGATCGTCAACGATGTCTTGCAGCCATCTTCGTTTTGGTCTTCCTTTCTTTCTTTTGCCCATTATGTATCCTTCCAATAGGTCTTCTCTAAATTATCATGACGTTTAATGTGTCCAAAGTATTTAAGTTTTCTCTCTTTAATCCTTTTTACTATCCAGCCTTCTTCAATATTAAGCTCTTGTAATATAGATATATTTGTTCTTTTTTGTGTCCACAATATTTGGAGAACTCTTCTGTAGCAAAGGCATTTTTGTGTTTCTCAGCTGTTTTGTTAAGTGTCCACGTCTCACAGGCATATGATGCAATGGGGAAGATGTATGCCCTTAAAAATCTTATTTTTGTGGTTCTGTCTGATCCTCTCCACATATTCTTTAGTTGTTTTACTTTCTGAAGAGCGATAGATGTCCTCCTTTTAATTTCCCTCATTGTATCTTCATTATTAGTTAGTAGTGATCCAAGATGTTCAAAACTCTCCACTTCTTCCAGTTTTTCCTCATTGATACATATTTCAGCTGCCTTGTTTGTTTTGTCAGTAGTCATCAATTTAGTTTTCTTTGTATTAAGATAGAGGTTCTGCTTTTCGCTGTTCTTATGGACTGACATAATTAGTTTTTCCATTCCTTTTTGTGTTGTGGACAGTAATACTGTGTCATCAGCATATCTAATCTCTAGTATTTCATAACCTCCAATTGTTATGGCATCGTAATATTCTTTGTCTACATCTTCTCTAACATTCCTCATTATATTTTCAGTATACAAGTTAAATAAGTAAGGTGACAATATGCATCCCTGACGGACTCCTTGTTTTATGTGAAACCAAGGTGTTGTTTCACCATTTATTCTTACTGCTGCTTGTTGGTCTAGATACAAGAGTGATGTTAACTGTATCAGATGTGTTGGAAATCCCATTTTTTCCACTATTTCCCACAGTTTCTGGTGTTGTACACAATCAAATGCTTTTGAGTAGTCTATAAAGGCTAAATATAGATTCACATTAAACTCTCTGCATTTCTCTATTATTAATCTTATATTGAGTATATGATCTCTTGTCCTCTTCCTTGCCTGAAACCAACTTGGACCATATTGACTTCTTCTTCTATTTTCTTTCGAAGTCTACCCATTATGATTTTTAACAGAATTTTACTGGCATGACTAATCAGGGCAACAGTTCTGTAGTTTGTGCATAATTTCAGGTTACCCGTTTTTGGCAGTGGTATGAATACAGTTCTTTTGCATTCTTTTGGCCAAATACCTGAATGCCATATTTTTTTACATAGTGCATGATAGATTGTTGCACATTTCTTTCCTCCTGCTTTAATAAGTTCAGCTGTTATCTCATCACATCCTGGTGATTTACCATTTTTCAGATTCTTTATTGCCATAAAACTTCTTCTATTGTCGGTTCGGGTTCTTTCTCCTCCAATAATAATTCCACAGTCGCTTGTTTCATACATTCCTTTGCAATATTCCTTCCATTTTCTAGAATTTCCTCTGTCTCTGTCAAGGTATTCTCCATCTCATCACAAATTACATTTAGCTTAGGTGTGACATTTCTCGTCAATGTCTTCATTTCTTTAAAAATTTCACTATCTCTTCCACACTTCTAATGTTCTTCTATTCTTTCACAACAATCTTGTATGCATTGTTTTTTTGTCTTTTCTTATGTTTCTTCGTACTTCTTTTGTTAAAGTTTTATAATAAATTATTTATAATAAATATTTGTCTAGGGTTTTGAGGGGGTAATAATATTACTGCTTGATGCGTTTTCAGATTAAAATGGCTTCAATGGCATGGTGCACCCAAAGTTTAGCAGTAATTTAGTATTTGTTTCTTTTGTTTTGTATGGAACTTGGTTCGACATAAAACAATGGGTCCGTCAGAGGTGCATATTGCCACCTTACTTATTTAACTTGTATACTGAAAATATAATGAGGAATGTTAGAGAAGATGTAGACAAAACTACTTATATGTAGTGTCTTTGATCTTGATAATGTTGTGTTTTCCATGTTTATTAGAACTTGGAGACATGCTTGTTTTGCAAGACTTAAGTAACTAATGGTGGTATTATTTTGGTTACTGAAAATGCTGACGTCCCATGAGAAACGGAACACTAGATGCTTAATGAGTGTATTTGTTTCTAATTTTCATTTTTACTTTCATCATATCCATGACCTTGCATATTGTGTCCACATGTACATCCTCATATATATCCATATTTATGTGCATTTTGTTTTCCTCGTGTTGAATTTTGTCGTCATTTTGTTTTTATTTTTATGGTCATTAAGATCTCACATATTTATTTTATCATTTTCAAAATGTACAACTTATTTTGTTTGGTTTATTCTGTGTGGTGAAAATGTTCATGTTGTATTCTTGTTTCATACTACGAATCTAATGTGCAACGGCACTTATTCCACGCAGCTACTGCAGCCATGACACACTTATGTTATAACCACGTTGCTACAGCACAAGATCAATCTACATGAAATCATAATAACGTTGTAACAGAATAACATTCTGTACAGATTGTATTGTGTATAACCCTGTGGTTGGTCTGATAGACGACAACACATCACTGTATGCCAAGCATGTGTTTCGAGAGAATTCTGAGTCACGTGGTTTAGTTTAGCGGAAGGTGTGCATGGGCTGAGAAAGTTAGCTTTTGGTCAGAATGTTGTAGCGAGAGGTTGTGTGTTTGATTCTAGGATGGGACAGAGATTCTGTAGTTAAATTATTGTAGTGATGGATTCTTTTTCTTAAGACAAATTGTTGTAATAGCCATGTAGATTTGTGTGTCGATTTGTCCACGTTTTTTGGACAAATGTTGAATGTCTGACCTAGTCCTATTGCGATGTTAGTCGCCCGGACTTATGTTTCTTTTGGATGATCATTTGTAATTGTATCCATCAAGTTTTACACTCTACATCATTACAACATTCATCGTACAAATGGGATCTCATCATTAAACATTTACATTGTGTACGCTGAACTTGTAATTTTTTGGACATGTTTAGTGTCATTGGTTGGACGGGCTTTAGTGGTGCCGAATCAGGCCACTCGTCACGTCCAGTGTGTTTGTTTACATGTTGACCAGTTCATGCACGTTTTTTCTAGCCCACAGTTGTGTGTTGGTAGTATGTTTCGTCAGTGGTTTTCAAGTTTTGGTTAGGGAGTTGCATTTTTGTCTAGTGTTAGAGATAGCTATAGTAGAAGCTGTTCAAGGCGGCGATGATGTCCAGCCTGCCCGAAAGTTTGCGCCACATCTAGTCCTGGGTCCTAGGCAGTGCAGCTACTGACGCTTACCTGTGCCTGCAATCAAGTCCAGTGAGCCTGAGCCTGAACTAGAATCCGGTGAGGAACCAGAGCGGTTTGTTCCCAGCGACATTTCAACCAGCTCTACCCAGACAGCCTTGTTACTTCTCAACCAGCTCCACCCAGACAGGGGAGGTAACATGTTGTCAAATTAACTGTTTTCTGCATTTTCAGCAGTTACTTTGGGTCTCTAGCTTTACTGCAAGAAGGAACATTCTGAACATCGCTACTTGATGAACTTTTGCTAGTTTTGTTTAAACGAGATTATTCAGCAGATAGACAGGAGTGGACATTGGTAAATGGACAGTCGTTGGATGTGCTCTTTATTTGTGGTGTAGGATCAAGGACATTTTAGATTCAGTTATATTTGGAATAGACATTTTAGGACATTCTTCTCTAGTGTCATTTCTTGGACTTTATTGAACATTTAATTTAGTTGTGATATTTGGGACAGTGCATAGAATTATTGTTGCTTTCCATTTAAGATAGGACTTAGTTGTAGTTAGTTTAGTAGTTCGTGGTATAGTATTTAATTGAATTTCTTTTCTATGTTTAATACTTGGATGGCATTAGTGCATGATAATGAATAATTGATATGCCATTGCTTTGAATAATTGTTGACATTACCTTATATGGTTGTATTGTATTGACTCCAGTGTTATATACTGACAATAAGTAGGGTGCGCTACAGAAAGACGCACGATGGCTTCAGCTCCATCCACGTCAGACTTGCTGGGGTTATTGCAAGATACTCTGTCCCAAGTCAGCAGTGACTTGAGGTTTTCCTACGTCATGTCAGCTGTAGCAAAGTTCGACGGGGACCCAGCAAAACTGAAACCATGGCTGGATGAGATTGATAAGCTCATGGACATCCGGAATGCTGATGTGCCTAGTAAGAAGAACTTGGTGTATTTACGCATCACAGGTTCGCTGGCAGAGTTCGTCAAACAGCGTCTCCAGATCCAAGAGACATGGGAGGAGTTCGTATCTGTTTTATTGGCACGATATGGGGTGCTGCAGACTCCTCAGGAGGCCTGGCATACGCTAGCCTCTACTAGACAGTCTCCTGGAGAGTCCGTTCAAGCCCTGGCTGATCGCATCAGTGAGGCAGCCAGAGTTGCTTACTCTGCGGCGGAATTGGTAACTCCGCTGGCGCAGAGGCAAATGGTGCAGTCGTTTGTAGATGCAATACTTTCTAGACCATTAAAAGCAAAATT
Source organism: Achatina immaculata (assembly GCA_009760885.1). Lineage (NCBI taxonomy): Eukaryota > Metazoa > Mollusca > Gastropoda > Stylommatophora > Achatinidae > Lissachatina > Lissachatina immaculata. The sequence continues at coordinate 39,281,075 of CM019691.1, read as the reverse complement.
ATTAAGAGATAAACCTCTTTTATTTTCACAGGCGGTGGAGTTAGCCTTACAAGAAAATGATCTCATGAAGTCGGTGAATCTTAGTTGTAGTTCCCGACAGGCTTTTATTTCAGGTTCTCGACCGACCAGTGAAATGACGACACATAGAGAGACTCCTAGTATGGGTTCGCAGAGAGTACAGCTAGTCTCTCATCAGGAGAACTCTCGAATACCACCTTCACATTTCGAAGAAGGTAGGACAGACTATCATAGGTCTAATACCAGGAGGCTAAACCTTCGAGTACACAACCACGAGAAACTAGATCTTGTTACAATTGTGGAAAGCAGGGTCATATAGCCAGATTCTGTAGGCAGAGTGTGAGAAAAGATCGTGCATATTTAAACTGACAAGTCGGCACATGAATAGCTCCCATGTGTCCGACCGTATCTTTACACCATCTAGGTCTACCAAACACTCTGTCTCATTTTCGCATGCTACACCACTACTTTCGGTGGCTGCGAATCCCCCGACTCCTACTTCTGTCCTTGTTTCTGTTGGTACTTGTAGAATTAGAGCATTGTTAGACACGGGAGCTAGTGTCTGTCTTATCAAGGATTCTGTATACAGATCCTTATGTTCTGCTCCTAAACTCTTGCCCGTTAGAATTACCCTGCAGACTGTTACTGCAGCTTCCATGAGAGTAATTGGCAGAGTTTACTTACCTATCTCTATTGCTGGAGTCACTGTTTCTCATTGCTTTTATGTGGTTCGCAACATGAACCGTTCTGCCATTCTTGGGCGTGATTTTTGTCTCGTTCTGGTGCTATCATAGATTACAATTCTACTACACTAAACATACATAACAAGAAGATTCCTTTAGAGTTAGATGCACATATTGCTGCTATTCTTCGTGTTCAGCGTTCTTCTCTTCTTTCTCCACGTCCAGTCAATCTTATTCCTCTTAAACTGAAAGCCCAACCATATTTTCCCCCTGGAAATTCTTATATGGTTCAGGGTATTGAGACACCATTCTTACTGTCACAACCGGAGATAGAGCTGGTAGACTCAGTATGTGAGCTCCACACTAATCACTATCCCGTGTTGACAGTAATTAATCATTCTAGTAAACACATCGAGCTCAAGCGTGGATGTGTTCTAGGTAAATTGACACCACTCACAGAGTCAGTTGACTCTATCCAGCAAGATTCTGGTACTGATGAGTCAACACCTGAAAGTCGTTCTGAGACTATCGTTCGACAAGTTCAGTGCCCTGATGTGCACAAGGACATAATATCCAGGTTGTGATACAGAACAAGGATGTCTTTGCCTTGACTGATTCCGAGATTTCGCATACCTCGACAGTGCAGATGGAGATTGATACAGGCGATCATCCGCCAATCTCCAGGAAACTCTACTGCACTCCGTTGGCGAGTAGAGAGGTGATAGAGAAGGCCGTTGAGAATATGTTGCGTGACGGAATAATTTCCGGCACGATCTCAGAGTGGTCATCACCAGTTGTCTTGGTGACTAAGAAAGATGGTACGCATCGTTTCTGTTGCGATTACCGTGCACTCAATGCTGTGACACGTTCACTGTCATATCCATTGCCACGCATTGAAGATATCCTGAGCACGATAGGAAAAGCCAAATTTTTCAGCACTTTGGATGCTCGATGTGGCTTTTGGTGCATTCCCTTGTCCGAAGACGCTCAGCAGAAGTAAGCTTTTAGCTGTCATCTTGGATGTTTCTGTTTCAGCTACATGAGCTTTGGTTTAAAAGGAGCACCATCTACCTGTGTCGCACTCATGGACACAGTATTACAAGGCTTAGGAAAGTTTGCACAAGCCTATATTGACGATATACTGGTGTTCACTGATGGAACGATAGAAGACCATGTTCGCGATCTCCAGGCTGTATTCAACCGATTGCGCGAACACAAGGTCAAGCTAAAGCCATCAAAATGCCACTTTGCGGCCTCTGAGACAAAGTATCTCCGTTATATCATCAGCCAGTCAGGCATATCTCCTGATCCTGAGAAGGTCAGAGCCATTGCCGAAATGCCGTCTCCTTTGAATGTGAAGGAGGTGCGCTCTTTTCTTGGGACGTGTAGTTACTATCGACGTTTCATTCCCCATTTTTCGGAGATTGTGGCTCCCATAGTAGACCTCACAAAGAAAGGTCATAGGTTCAAATGGCCTCCAGTCTGTCAAATGGCGTTCGAGTCTTTGAAAGATCGCCTTGCGAAGGTACCGCTTCTCTCGCATCCTGATCTGCATAAGCCACTTACATTGTTTACAGATGCCTCCAATGTTGCGGTTGGAGCCTGTTTGGTGCAGACGGCTTCCACTTCTGATGGACTCTCAGTTGAAGAGCCATTATATTTCCTTTCGCAGAAGCTGTCGCGCTCTCAGACTAAGTGGTCTACTTTCGAGAGAGAAGCGTATGCCGTCCATTACGCCACGCAGAAGTTGAGATATTTTCTGGCGAATAGACACTTCGCTGTGAAGACTGGCCATAGATCCTTGGTGGATACATTCCTCAGTCGGCAGGAGATGTCAGACGTCAAGTTGCAGAGGTGGTTTGCTAACCTCCGCACCATGGACTTCCAGATGTTGTTTCATCCGGGTGCGCGGGAGAAAACGTTAGCAAGTTTCGTTGGTGCCACTTCTATACCAGTACCAGTTCACGTTCTTGATAGAGACGTTCCTCAGTCACATGGATCTGAGACATGTGACGTAAAGTCAGTGAGCGTTGTGGATGCCTATTAACAGGCAGAGCCCCCACTTGTAGTAGATTGCTCAGTGCAGACTGACTTGCCGTGTCCCTGTCAGCAGAAAGAGAGAGTAGAGAGGGCGACTAATGCATCCTGTCCTAAGGTTCAGGACGTCGCCATTAATGTATCGTGGCCTAGTGGGACCTTTCAGAGGCAGTATCAGCAAGATCGTTGTAGATCTTACCTGCCACGTCCCATTAGACAGAGATTTTCTCTTCCGTCGCCTCCTCGTTTTGTTCCCAGGCTCCCACCATGGTACCTGAAGGAAACCCAGCAGAGAGTGGTCCCTAGGGCTCAACCCTCAGACCACTATATGGAGGTGGATGCTTCCGCCTCAACAGTTCCTATGTCGGTGGATGACCTGCGACCTCGGCATAGTCGGAAGAAACGGAAGAGAGCCGATATCTGCCATCTGTCTCAGAAGAAACACTGTCCTCACAGTGAAGATTATTTCCCTGAAGAGACTTCACCTAGTGCCGACTGCGATACGGAGATTGATCAGTTGTACGTCTCCGATCGTAAGCTCGTTGTGGCAATAGGGCAGATAATGGATACAGTGGACTTAGAAACGTTCACGATGAAAGATCTCCATAAAGCACGTATGGAAAAGTTCCCACTATTGGAACTGGATGACAGGAAGCAGTTCATAGAACGTGTTGTGATCAACATATTAACTGCGCTTCATTCTACTGTATAGTTCGAAATCTATAGGGATTTCTAAAGAAAAGCACAACAGACACTAGTTGGGTAAGGAGTTCATCCTTTGCTCCTGTCCTATTTCTATGGCAGTAGAAATAGATGTTGAAGTTCATAGAACTCATTATTAAAATGTTGTAAATATATGTATATTTATGTTTGCAAAGGTTTAACGTATTTATTTAGTACAAATTGTGCGTGCACGAAATTTTTGTAGCTGCATAATCAGCTTTGATTGATTGTTATAGCTCACATTTAGTGAGAGTTTTCTGTAAAAGTTAGTAATTTTTTGTTGGAGATATTTGCTGGCCAGATATCTACTTTTAGGGGGTGGGGAGATATTCTGTAACAGAATAACATTCTGTACAGATTGTATTGTGTATAACCCCGTGGTTGGTCTGGTAGACCACAACTCATCACTGTATGCCAAGCACGTGTTTCGAGAGAATTCTGAGTCACGTGGTTTAGTTTAGCGGGAGGTGTGCATGGGCTGAGAAAGTTAGTTTTTGGTCAGAATGTTGTAGCGAGAGGTTGTGTGTTTGATTCTAGGATGGGATAGAGATTCTGTAGTTAAATTGTTGTAGCGATGGATTCTTTTTCTTAAGACAAATTGTTGTAATAGCCATGTAGATTTGTGTGTCGATTTGTCCACGTTTTTTGGACAAATGTTGAATGTCTGACCTAGTCCTATTGCGATGTTAGTCGCCCGGACTTATGTTTCTTTTGGATGATCATTTGTAATTGTATCCATCAAGTTTTACACTCTACATCATTACAACATTCATCGTACAAATGGGATCTCATCATTAAACATTTACATTGTGTTTGCTGAATCCTGTAATTTCTTGGATTCATGTATGTGTCATCAATGGTGTTGAGTTAGTGAATTACTTGTAACTGGTATGGATGAGTATGGATGAGTAATGGAGTCAGTGTTACCTGGGTTGTCCCGTTACAGAGAGAATATCATTGTAACATATGTTGGGTGTCTCTGAGCCTAGTGCTCATGTAAGAGAAACTGTAATAATACACAATACTGTGTTACGGCTTTAAGCAGTGCCGAGTGCAGTAATACTGGTTTACCTTCCAATATACCTATAAATCACACTGAAAATCATGTCCATCTCTCTCTCTCTCTCTCTCTCTCTCTGAAAAGTGCTAAAGGCACATGGGGTTTCCTCAAGGGTTTTCCACAAACGCCTATCCTTTGCCCTTTTCTGCTCTTGCCCAAGTGAGTCCTCTGTTGCTCAACATCCTCTCTATTGTTCTTCTCTATGTCTCCTTTGGTCTACCCTTACTTCTGTTCCACTGAATGTCCATCTTAGTGCTGTTTTTGGTAGTAAGCTGTCAGTCACTTGAGCACATGTCCAACCATCGCCAGAGTCTTATCTCAATAAATGCTGTCAGTGGCTTTATCTGCATTTCTGCCAACAAGATGTTATTTCTTACGCTGTTTGGCCAAAATATTTTTCTAATTCTTCGTAAACATTTAGTCTGGAAAGAATTCAACTTGTTTTCCTGATTTAAATATCTTGATTTTCGTATTCATGCTTAGTTTTTTTAGATTTCCATATAGTCTGCAGCATTGCAAAAGCCTGGTTTGCTCTAGTAAGTCTGCTGTTGATGCCATCTGTACTATCTCCATTTTCTACTACTCTACTACCAAGATGTACAAATTCTTTAATCTCCTCCTCTAACTGGCTATCTACTCTGAGTACATTTCTGTTGTTCACATTTTGCTTCATTAACTTTGTCTTTTCTACGTTTATCTTTAATCCCATGTTCTTTGCATTCTGCGTTAACTTGTTTATTTTGTCTTGCATTCTTTGTGTCTGCCTGATAGTAGACAGATGTTGTCCGCAAAGTCAAGTTCCCCCAGAACAGTTTCAAGGGTCCATTGTAATCCTCTGCGTTTGTCTGATGTTGCCTCCTTCATTAACCAGCCTACTGCCAAGATAAATAATGTTGGTGATAATACACATACCTGCTTCACTCCTATTTGTACCCTAAACCTGCTGGAGGTATGTTCTCCACAGATCATTTTGCACTTAAAATCCTCGTTCACTGTCTTATGGGGGAGGCCATGCCATCTTAGAATTTTCCATAGTGCATCTCTATTGACACTATCAAAGGCTTTCTCAAAATCTATAAACAGTGCATATGGTGTGCTATGCCACTCATTTGCCTGCACTAATGTTTGTCTAAGTACAAATATATGGTCTATGCATGATCTTCCTTTCCTAAATCCTGCCTGCTCTTTCCAAAGTTTTTCCTCAAGTGTTGGTACAATTCTGTTGATGATTATTCTGCACAATACTTTACTAATGAGTGGCAGGAGGTTATTGCCTCTCCAGTTCCCGCAATCTCTGAGGTCACCCTTCTTTGGTAGTTTTACTGTAAGGCCATTTTTCCACTCCTCTGAAGCTTTCTCTAGATCCCAAATTTGTTGTAGTATCCGGCAGAGTTGTTTTTGGTGTTTCTGTTTCTTCTGCTTTCAATATCTCAGCAGTCACTTCATCTTTACCTGGTGCCCTGTCTAATTTTAGCTTCTTTATTCCTTCATATAAATATATATCCACCATGTAAAAAAGATATGGCATTCAGGTATTTGGCCAAAAGAATGGAAAAAAGTGTATTCATACCACTGCAAAAAAAAATTCATACCACTGCAAAAAAAAGGTAATCTGAAATTATGCACACACAACAGAACTGTTGCCCTGATTAATCATGCCAGTAAAATTCTGTTAAAAATCATAATGGGTAGACTTCGAAAGAAAATAGAAAAAGAGGTCAGTATGGTCCAAGCTGGTTTCAGGCAAGGAAGAGGATCAATAGATCATATATTCAATATAAGTTTAATAATAGAGAAACGCAGAGAGTTTAATGTGAATCTATATTTAGCCTTTATAGACTACTCAAAGCATTTGATTGTGTACAACACCAGAAACTTTGGGAAATAATGGAAAAAATGGGATTTCCAACACATCTGATACAATTAACATCACTCCTGTATCTAGACCAACAAGCAGCAGTAAGAATAAACGGTGAAACAATTTGGTTCGACATAAAACAAGGAGTCTGTCAGAGGTGCATATTGTCACCTTACTTATTTAACTTGTATACTGAAAATATAATGAGGAATGTTAGAGAAGATGTAGACAAAGAATATCACGATGCCATAACAGTTGGAGGTTATGAAATACCAGATATGCTGATGACATAGTATTACTGTCCACAACACAAAAAGGAATGGAAAAACTAATTATGCCAGTCCGTAAGAATAGTGAAGAGCAAAATCTCTATCTTAATGCGAAGAAAACTAAATTGATGACAAATGACAAAACAAACAAGGCAGCTGATATATGTATCACTGAGGAAAAACTGGAAGATGTGGAGAGTTTTGAATATCATGGATCACTGCTAACTAATAATGGAGAAACAGTGAGGGAAATTAAAAGGAGGCTCTTCAGAAAATAAAACAACTAAAGATTCTGTGGAGAGGAACAGACAGAACTACAAAAATAAGATTTTTAAGGGTATGCATCTTTCCCATCGCAACATATGCCTGTGAGACCTGGACACTTAACAAAACAGCTGAGAAACACAAATGCCTTTGAATGTAAATGCTACAGAAGAGTTCTTCGAATAACACGGACACAAAAAGAACAAATATATCCATACTACAAGAACTTAATATTGAAGAAGTCTGGCTAGTAAAGAAGATTAAAGAGAGAAAACTTAAATATTTTGGACACATTAAACGTCATGATAATCTAGAGAAAACCGTCTTGGAAGGGTACATAATGAGAAAAAGAAAGAGAGGAAGACCAAGGCGAAGATGGCTGCAAGACATCGTTACAAATGGATGCATCAGCAGCAGGCCATCTTGCTCAGAACCGAGAGGCCTACAGGAGTTCTGTTAGGGAGGCAAAGTTCCGCAATGGACATGCGATGAATAAATGAATGAATATTTCTTCATTTACTTCACTTATTGTTAATGGTCCTGTATTGATGTTTAGTTCCGTTTTTGCTTCAGGTATGTCTATTGTTTGTGCTGCTTGTATTCTGTTTAGTAGGGTCAGCATTCAACATAGGAGTTTCGCAAAACACAGCCGAATCTAGAATATTCGGCAGCTATCAGATCAGATCGCCGTATAGAAGTCACAACACCCATAGTCAGTGAAACGCAAAGAAAGGGCAGTGCAAAAGTTGCCACAGGGAACAGAGGGTCGAAGCACATTCATCCATGCCGTAGGTACTACGTGTTAGTACCCATTCATTCACTGGTGGATTACTGGCATTGAAGTGTGTTTGATCCGCAAGAACATTTAGTTTCCACTAATACAAGATTTCTCTTTTAACCTACCATCCAAAATACTTCTATCAGTCAATAACGAACAATGTGATTTGTGAGACAGCTATCGTTTGAAATCGCGAGGAGAAATTCGTCATAAAGTATTCGCAACAAGTAAAATGAACAGACCTTGCATAATCTGGAGAGATTTTCTGGAGAAACATAATGTATAGTTGGATTGTGCTATAAAAATAATAAAGCTAAATGGAAAGGAAATTAAAATGAGACAGGAGGAAAAAAAACACCTCCACGGTGACAACATTAGTTGACGTAGTACTAAGACCTCGCACCATGAATATCAGTCCTTTCAGATTGCAACGAAGATTGCCTGGATTAACAGAGTTAGTATGTCACGTTGAACAAATAGTTCTCTTCAAACAGAACCTATGGTCCAACTGTTGGACGCTCTTGCTTACCCTGACTTTCGGTGAGATTGATAAATGACTCAAATAAACACTTAAGAATCAGGAAAGGAGAAACCTAACTCAAGGTGGACAGGTTGGTCATGTAGATAATTACACAGGCAAAGTCAAACAAGACTAACGAAATTCCAAGAAAGTCAAAGGAAAAACTACAAGAGTTATCACAAATGCAGGTAGAAGAGAAGAATTTTGCCTTGACTCTCGTCTTGAGAGAGTGCCGTTTCGTTATGGAGTAACCGAGTCAAAGAAAGATAAATATGTCTCATATTTTCGTGTTTTATGGACATCTACTAGCCACTTCTGTTTGTTGCCAATGTATGATATCAGTTATTCTTTTGCCTGCGATTGAGGCTGTGTGTGGCAGGTATTATCAACAACTATCATTCAGATTTCATCATCATCATCATCATCATCATCAACATCATCATCATCATCGAGTTCTATCCAGTAAACGTGTTATGAATTTCTCGACGATGTGTCTGTTCCACTAAGTGTAGTAGAAGATGTGGCTCGCATGAACCTGGGTTCCTGTCAGTATCATACATGAGATTGTTGCCGTCGTCAAAGATGTAAGTCCTGACATCGGTGTCCTGTGAGATCAGCTGCCTGTCTCATCTTGGTGCTTTATACAAGTAAGTATTGTAAGTAGGAAGAGAACTGTCATAGAGGCAAGGAATCAGTAGCAAATTAATACGTAAAACAAGTTCCTCTTGTTTTCAATTGTGTGCCTTTGATATGAATCCTGAGAGGAATCGGACGCATAAAGTAACATTAAAACTGTAGTATTTGTCCTCTAGTCTCTGTTTAAGTCTACTGAGCAAACGTGCCATTCTTTTACACATCTGCAGAGAATAACACTTGTTCCGGAGACTTAGCTCGAGCGGAACTTTGCCTCCTTAAAACCACTCCAGTAGGCCTCTCTGTTGTAAGCAAGATGCCCTGCTGCTGATGCATCCATGTGCAGATCATCAACGATGTCTTGCAACCATCTTCGCCTTGATCTTCTTCTCTTTCTTTTTCCCATTATGATGGTCTTCTCTAGATTATCATGACGTTAAATGTATTAAAATATTTAAGTTGTCGTTGTTTAAAGGGGTGCGACAAGGATGTGTACTATCTCCAGACCTTTTTTCTCTGTATAGTGAGAATATTCTAAGAACAATCATCACAGAACCAGGCATAAAAATTGGAGGATACAATATTAACAACCTTCGGTATGCTGACGACACAGTACTGATAGCAGAGAACCAACAAGACCTGCAAAATCTCTTGGATAAAGTCGCCAAAGAAAGTGAACAGAAAGGCCTTACTTTGAACATCAAAAAGACAGAGACTATGGTTATATCTAAGAAACAGAATCCACCAGCATGCAGTATTAAATTAAACGGAACTGTTCTAAAGCAGGTGCAGAAATTCAAATACCTTGGAGCAGTAATAACTTCAGATGGGAAATGCAGAACAGAAATTAGGAACAGAATAGGCCAAGCAAAGACTGCATTTCAGAGAATGAGAAACATATTGACCAACACATCCTTATCAATGAATGTTAGAAAACGAGTACTAAAATGCTATATTGAACCTATCTTGTTATATGGAAGTGAATCATGGACAATAGGCAAGTCTGCACAAAAATCATTGGAAGCAACAGAAATGTGGTTTATTAGAAGAATGTTGCGAATCCCCTGGACAGCAAAAATAACTAATGAAGAATGTATGAGAAGAGCTGGAGAGACAAAAAACCTTGTCAAAAAGATAAGAGAGAGACAATGTACTTTCATAGGACATGCAATGAGAAGAGGGGGCATTGAAAACAACAGGAAAAATAGAAGGAAGAAGATCAAGAGGAAGACCAAGAGAAATGATACTGGACAGTCTGACGGGATGGTGTGAGAGGAGATCACCAACTGAGCTGATGGCATGCATGAAGGATCGCGTACTCTGGAGAAGCATAATAGCCAACGCCAGTCGGCACGGCACATGATGATGATGATGATTGTTTAATCCTCTTTACTAGCCAGCCTCCTTCAATATTAAGTTGTTGTAGTATGGATATATTTGTTCTTGTTTCTGTCCATGATATTTGAAGAACTCTTCTATAGCATTTACATTCAATGGCATTTATGTGTTTCTCGGCTGTTTTGTTAATTATCCAGGTCTCACGGGCATAGGTTGCGATGGGAAAGATGCATGCCCTTAAAAATCTTATTTTTGTAGTTCTGTCTGTTCTGACTGGAGTGCGCTTACTTTTTAGAACTCGCTGGCAGCGTTTCTAAAAAAAATATGGAGCCGTTATGCTACAAATGTATCGGTGGACGCTACCTGGTGGGCTGGCGAACTTAGTTGTTGTCTGTAAGAGTCTAAGACCCGGAGGTATAGAATCATGTACCCGCACGGATCGCAAAGTCACAGACAATACTCTGCATATCGATACCGGTAGTTTTAAAATTCTTTTCGTGGCAAAGAATGTGGGGCCAGCATCGCTCGTCCAATTATTTACTACCCTGTTTGGAGCCCTCTGGCTGTGTATATGTAGAACACAGCGGACAATGGTGTTCACAAACTCGTGATAAATTACAAAACGGGGTTTAAATTCAGGGAAGAGGGAGAAGTCATCGCAATCGGCCGTTGTAAGGAAAGCTTTTAGGGCGCTGTACTTGAGTATGCTGACAGGTCAAGGAAAATATGGGCACTAACTCCTATGTGCCTCTAAGGCATGACAGGATTACCTTTACCTTTTACTTTTACTTGAGTCGTGAGGTTTCACCCAACTCATCTTGCTTTGGGATGTGCGCATACACCAACTGACGGATCCACTGGAGAAGGGGAGATTCGAATAGAATGTCTGGATATACCGCAAGATTTCAGAAGCGTTGAATGAAGCCATAGTTGAAGAGGCAGGTAAATACTCCAGGCTTTGCGGGAAGCAGAGGGGTTATAGAAATTTCGCCCGGGATTACCGCTTTTGCGTCTTGGAGAACCGCACTAGACAAGTGAACGATGTCAGTCAACTGGAATCCGCCCTTATCAACAGGACATGCAAGACGTGCAATGTCTTCACTGGTAGACAGAATTTAGCTGGGAATATGCAGGAAGTCGACACCATACTGCAGTGTTCCCGTTGTCAGGTCTACCGACTGGATGTTCCAAATGTCTTTGGGGTCAGCTCTCACTGGGTGGAAATTCGGATTGCGGAAGCCCATAGTATAGCACCGGCCATGGTCAAGGGTTGTAAAGCCAAGCGAACATGATACCAAGGTGATTATAAAGCAGACGGAGCCCCGTTTATGCCACAAACTCTGGATGCTTTGTCAGTAGCTCATAGACAGTTTCGGTGTTCGTCTTTTTCCTCCATCCACCTATAGTGGGAAACGTCATAGCCTTTACTCGTTGCAAGATAAATCAGGGGCATTTTCTCTGGATGTGTCCAGCGTGATAGATTGCCGTCACAGACAACCTGGACTATGACAGTTATGACCTGTTTCATCGGGCCCAGGTTCTGCGAGGGCTCGGTCAACTTCTTTAACCATCGGACGAGTTGTGAAGTTGCAAGTGACCAAATACGTCCACGATATTAGCCCCATTCCACTCGGCACGGAGTTTGGTGCGGATTTTCTGTCAAGCGTCAAATGCCCACACTAGCTGATTCTTGAAAGTGGATAGCACTTCGTTTTATTTTGATTGGAAAGCGTTGCGTCTTGCGGTCCACATGTGTTGGCATGCTTTGGAAGCAACGAGCATAGCTTCTACAGTGCCTCATGCACTGTCTAGTTGTTTTGAATCCCACGCGACCATCTGACCCCAACCGCACCTCCTTCATATTTTGAGAAACGCTAGGAGAGATATAATCCTCCTCCAGCTTCCAGGAATTATTGACATGAATCCGTGTTTCAAGTACCGCGCACAAGGAAGATAATTCTTGCTTATCAGATTTGCTTGGATGCTTGCAGTATGTCGTTCAGCACTTTTTTTATTCTGAAACAATCTGCATTTGAACAAAATTCACGACAAAACTACTCATTTTCTGCAGCATTGCTAATAGGCTACAGGCTCCATCATAAATTGAAACAGCCAAAGACACTGCAGTCTCAATGCTAGTAACAATGATTACAATTCTGTTAACATTGAAAGACAAACTTGCTAGCTAACCATTTTCTTTCACCTTCAGCAAGCTCCACTGATGAGTAAAATAACTGAAAAACTAAACTAGAAAAATGTCATCATTCAAAAGTTCTTTGCTAATTATTCTACTACCCTGGAGTAAACTTCTGTTCATCAGATTCACAATCACTGTTATCATCGATGCTATTTTTATCAAAATAATCACAATCACAGTCCGAATCACCAAGGAGTACAGTTTTTTCATCTTTTGCTCAGACAAAGATATTGACGAGAAAACTATGTACATAGGTGTCCCACGTGGCAGGTAAATACTCCGGGCTTTGCAGGAAGAAGAGGGGTTACAGAAATTTATCTTGCAACGAGTGAAGGCTATGACGTCTCCCACTATAGATGGATGGAGGAAAAAGACGAACACCGAAACTGCCTATGAGCTACTCTTGTCTTGTAAACAAACATCGTTACTTAAGGTTGCAATACATGTGCTGTCGCCAATTCTGCACCGTTTGTAAAATGATGACAAGTAAACTTTCGCCAGATCGTGCTTTATACCTGTTTTCTTAAGCAATGTGTCCCGAGAGAGATTAGTGCTCGTGTAGTTGTAGGCAGGATCCAAACTGAACCACGCATGTCTTCTGGAAGGTCTCACAGACATCCACCAAGAGAAGCATATCTGTGGGGAGGTAAAGATCATGAGAGTCATCCAGATCGTGACACCCGAAGGTCTCCCAGACCTTTTGTGTACGGGCGTAGTCCTCGACGGAAATGTGTTCGTGAGAGAGCTTGCTTTCTTTGGAAGGACTAAAGTCTATGCACACCGCTTCCAAGAGTCCGTGTATATGGACGAGTATATTACGCCCTTCTGTAGCAGCAGCTCTGTCTCGAAGGTTTATATTGGTCAGTAATCTGGAAGGCCTTCGGCCTTTTGGCTTTCACGAGAGGTTGTCAACGAAGAACAACAGAAACTGGACACTGTCAATGAACCGTAGCTCCCCTATTCATTCATTCATTCATTTGCATGTCCTTGCGGAACTTTGCCTCCCAAACAGCACTCCTGTAGGCCTCTCGGTTCTGAGCAAGATGGCCTATTGCTGATGCATCCATTTGCAGATCATCAACGATGTCTTGCAGCCATCTTTGCATTGGTCTTCCTCTCTTTCTTTTCCCCATTATGTACCCTTCCAAGACGGTTTTCTCTAGATTATCATGACGTTTAATATGTCCAAAATATTTAATTCTTCTCTCTTTATCTTCTTTACTAGCCAGACTTCTTCAATATTAAGTTCTTGTAGTATGAATATATTTGTTCTTTTTTGTGTCCATGATATCTGAAGAACTCTTCTGTAGCATTTACATTCAAAGGCATTTATGTGTTTCTCAGCTGCTTTGCGATGGGAAAGATGCATACCCTTAAAAATCTTATTTTTGTAGTTCTGTCTGTTCCTCTCCACAGATTCTTTTGTTGAATTTACTTTCTGAAGAGCGATAGATGTCCTCCTTTTAATTTCCCTCATTTCATTTTATCCCCATTATTAGTAGTGATCCAAGATATTCAAAACTCTTCACTTCTTCCAGTTTTCCTCATTGATACATATTTCAGCAGCCTTATTTGTTTTGTCATTTGTCATCAATTTAGTTTTCTTCGCATTAAGATAGAGGTTTTGCTCTTCACTATTCTTACAGATGGACATAATTAGTTTTTCCATTCCTTTTTGTGTTGTGGACAGTAATACTGTGTCATCATCATATCTAATCTCTGGTATTTCATAACCTCCAATTGTTATGGCATCGTAATATTCTTTGTCTACTTCTTCTTTAACATTCTTCATTATATTTTCAGTATACAAGTTAAATAAGTAAGGCAACAATATGCACCCCTGACGGACCCCTTGTCAATCCAAGTTGTTGCTTCATCATTTGTTCTTACTGCTGCTTGTTGGTCTAGATCTCTCTCTCTCTGAACCTTAAGTGCCCAGGGCACATGGGGCTTCCGCAAGGGTTTTCCACAAATGCCTGTCCTTCGCTTTTTTTCTGCTCTTGCCCAGGTGAGCCCTCTATTGCTCAACATCCTTTCTGTTGTTCTTCTCCATGTCTCTTTTGGTCTACCCTTACTTCTGCTCCCCTGTGGTGTCCATCTTAGTGCTATTTTTGGTAGTGAGTTGTCAGTCATTCGGAGTACATGTCCCACCCATCGCCAGCGTCTTTCCTCAATAATTGTTGTCAGTGGTTTCATCTGCATTTCTGCTAATAAAATGTTATTTCTTATGGTGTTTGGCCAAAATATTTTTTTAATTCTTCGTAAACATTTAGTCTGGAAAGAATTCAACTTGTTTTCTATGGTTTTGGTGATTTTCCAGCATTCACTTCCATAGAGTAGTACACTTAGAACATTACTCTTAAATATCCTGATTTTCATATTTATGCTTAGTTTATTTGATTTCCATATATTCTGCAGCATTGCAAAAGCCTGGTTTGCTCTAGTAAGTCTGCTGTTGATGTCCTCTGTGCTGTCTCCATTTTCTACTACTCTGCTGCCAAGGTATACAAATTCGTTGACCTCCTCCACTAACTTGTTATCTACTCTGAGTACATTTCTGTTGTTCACATTTTGCTTCATTAACTTTGTCTTTCCTACGTTGATCTTTAGTCCTATGTTGTTTGCATTCTGAGTTAGCTTGTTTATTTTATCTTGCATATCTTTGTGACTGCTTGATAATAGACAAATGTCGTCCGCAAAGTCAAGGTCCTCCAGCACTGTGTTAAGGGTTCATTGTAATCCTCTGCGTTTGTCTGATGTTGCCTCCTTCATTAACCAGTCTACTGCCAAGATAAATAATGTTGGTGATAGTACACATCCCTGTTTCACTCCTGTTTGTACCCTAAAGCTGCTGGAGGTATGTTCTCCACAGATAACTTTGCACTGAAAACCCTTGTATAGGGCTTTGATTACATTAACTATTTTATGGGGGAGGCCATGCCATCTTAGGATTTTCCACAGTGCATCTCTGTTGACACTGTCAAAGGCTTTCTCAAAATCTATGAATAATGCATATGTTGTGCTATGCCACTCATTTGCCTGTTCTAATATTTGTCTAAGTACAAATATGTGGTCTATGCATGATCTTCCTTTCCTAAATCCTGCCTGCTCTTTCGGAAGTTTTTCCTCAAGTGTTGGTACAATTCTGTTGATGATTATTCTGCAAAATACTTTACTAGTGAGTGGCAGTAGGGTAATGCCTCTCCAGTTCCCGCAATCTCTGAGGTCACCTTTCTTTGGTAGTTTTACTGTAAGACCAGTTTTCCACTCCTCTGGGGCTTTTTCTAAATCCCAAATTTGTTGTAATATCCGGCAAAGTTGTTTTGGTGTTTCTGTTTCTTCTGTTTTCAACATCTCAGCAGTCACTTGGTCTAGATACAGCAGTGATATTAATTGTATCAAATGTGTTGGAAATCCCATTTTTTTCCATCAATTCCCAAAGTTTCTGGTGTTGCACACAATCAAATGCCTTTGAGTAGTCTATAAAGGCTATATATAGATTCACATTAAACTCTCTGCATTTCTCTCTATTATTAATCTTATATTGAATATATGATCTCTTGATCCTCTTCCTTGCCTGAAACCAGCTTGGACCATATTGACTTCTTCTTACATTTTCTTACGAAGTCTGCCCTAGGGAGAAGGAAATATAATTATCTGTGTTTGGGATACCGATTTTAACTCCTCTTCCTACCCCCCACCCCCCCCCCACCCCACTTTCAAGGAGGCCCCTCAGGTTGTGGAAGACGATCGTAATGATCGTGGTTTTTGGGTTCAGTCTCAGCTTTAGGTCACATTCACTGTGGGAGGCTCTTCGCTACTTCCTTGTGATGTGACAATGATCACCTACAGAGTCTCCATTCAGAGGCTTCTGAAACACTTGGCAGGTAGTGGCCATGTTGTAGGTCCGTCAGGCCTATCGGCTCATCCGTATCTTTGGGGTTGGCCAACACCGCCTTGATCCTAAGCTTTTTTTTCCTGAAGCAATTTTAGGAGGTGCTCTGCCCCGTTAGGCCCCCGGTATACCACAGGTTGTTGTTTTTAACTATCACAGCGGATGATTCAGTAGCAGTAGCCGCAAACCTCGTGATGCTGTGTATTCTGAGTTTTGCTTTCGCTGTTATCGTCCTCGGGCCCTCAGTCGTGATGGTCAGTCCTCTAAGTCAGTATAGACAATGTATGGCGCAGGTAGTTGCTTGTGCCAGTTCTAGAAGCGTAGCTTGCCTTCTTCTGGCATATCCACCTTCACCGTGGTTTGGTCTATACTATGACATTCTGGCTTGTGAGCCTATAGCTGAACTTGTCTGGTGTAGTCGTGGAGGCAGCGCTCGCAAAAATATTTGCGCTCTCGGTTTTGAACTAGTCATACAACAGTCGGTTCCAGTACTTCACCCACGTGTAGTGGAACTTGCCTGCTTTCGCTGTCAGCAGCAGATTGATCCTGAGCGATGTATAATAACACCCTTGTCCCAGTGAGAGCCAGAATCTCATATGTGAGTTTTTTATGAATTTGGGGACGCGCACTCACTAAAAATCTCTCGATCTGCGCTGAGGTGTTGGCCTTGAGGCACATCCATCTGCTAACTCCACAGGTACCTCCCTAATACCCATGTTGTCTGCCTGAAGACAAACTCGCCTGCAGCACTGGACTGGTCTTTTAGCACAAGAATCTCCTTCTGGTAGTCCTGAGTAGTTCGGAAAGTTTTGGAGGGGAGACAGGGATCAAACTCCTCTACATTGGCCTCCCTTTTCTCTTATTCTTCTTTCGAGGTGGTGGGATAGGCCGATATTTTCGTGGAAACAGAGGCTTGATTAAGCTTTGAACAGTTTCTGGAAGGGGCTCATCCAGGATGTTGTGAATAACCCTCTGGACCAGCTCTGGTATTTCCATCTCAGCTAACGGGTGGTCGATGTATTCATTTATGGCAGCCATGCTGAGTATATATACTCGGGGTCACCGCACCTCTAAATTAAAATTTCAACGGCTAGCAGCCGAGCAAATTCCTTTTCCACAGCCGTCTGCTCTCGGTGTCATAATTATGTTTTCTCATCTTTGTAAACACATCTCTTGCAAAGAGATAGCTGGTTAATTACCTCCTTACCGCAAACATAGCAAGGCTTTTTACACGATCTTTTTCGCAGCTGGGCCAGGTGAACATAACAATAACCCCCATAAGCTCCGGCCACAGAGCTTGGTAGAGCTGAAGTTAAGCCACTGACATGTATTTTTACCCAAACTCATTGTGTCTTTTATTCCATTGTCAATGGGTATATGTAATGGGAAACCTGTTTGGTGGAGCTTGTGTGGGGGGCCTGTTAGGGAACGGGGCAGGTGTTTTCTTGTAAACAGTATTTTGCAATAATGGTGATGTGTGACACAACTTTGGCAGAAGATAGGTTGGGGGCCCATGGAGCGGGGGCGGGCCCGATCGTGTAAGCAGTGTTTTGCATAGTAGTCCATGGTAGTCGTGCGCTGAAACCTTGGCAGAACGTTTGTTGGGAGCAACGGGTATGTGGTCGGGTTGTCCCCCTGCTTTTCATTTTGTATTCGAGAAAGGAGCTAATTCGGCAGAACATGGCTGAGGCCCGGCCAGATTCAGTAGAACGTTGGTTGAGGTCCCCCGGGGGTTATTTGGAGGTGGACCCCATGATAAGTGGTCACAATGTGATATTTCATGGTCGAGCCTCCGTATGGGCGGGCTCTAGGACAGGTGGTCCAGAACTCCAGTTCTGTATACTACTCACTATAAAGACTGTAAAGAAAACCTATCGCATCTGACGTTTCACTACAGTTCAATACTGTGTTGTCATGACATTCATTACATGTGAAAACAAAACTGTTTCACACGGTAGACACTTTCCGTGCCTTTGGACATTATAATGACGCTTCCGGTTTCGCGTTGCTTACCAATGGTCATTATAATGATCATTGGTTTGTTTCAAGAAAACAACCGGTGTAACATTTAGATTGTACATATTTCGTCCGCGATTCCGGTGACACGTTTCAAAATGGCGAAAGAGTGCCTAGTTACGAGCGATTCCGACCGAGAAAAAAGGAAGAGAAAGACCGAAATTTTTCAATTTTTGATGATGTAGATAGGGGTATGGACATGGCCTGTGACCACCCCACTGCTGTTGAATGTATCCCAAGTAGATCTAGACATATTTAAACGACTGGAGAAGTAGTTAGGAGTTATTTCAGACATTAATTTAGCGAGAATGCAACATAGAATCAGAATATGAGATCGACAAGTAGATCTGCACATCTCAGATGGTAAGTAGTGCATATCTAGACCTAGCCGGTGGTGAACTTGGCACAATCAGTGTCTAAAAACATCACATTACTTATTTTTTCCTAAAAAAAACTCTGCATTTATGAAATTTTCATTCATTTAGTTATACTTTGAAACATAATAGGTACACGGAAGTACATGGAAATACTATTTTCCATTCCATTTTATAACTATACCCCCTAACATATCAAAACCCGCGCTTTTACTCTGGTAAGCAACTGAACGTCCGCTTTTCTTCCTGTGGCACGGAAAGAGATAAATTAGTTCATTCTCGCCACATCTTTGAAGCACGTTTAGAATTATGGAATTATTTCACCACTAATTTTAAAGTCTTCAAGAAAATATTATAGCGGAGCTGAATATTATTCACATATTAATAATAACAACACATTAGCAATTTCGATTGCAACTACTTTTCTTCTGATGTCTCATACGGCAGCACTTTACATTACCTTTTACCCTCATTTCATGTTTTTCAGAGTTTTCGTTAATGTTTATAGCTTTAAGCCCATTTAATTAAATAAGAAATGATATTAAACAAAGTATGTATGTTCGTCGTCATTCATAACCATGTTTGAGAATTATTGTATGAACACAGTATTTTCTTCTGGGTTTTTGATCAACAGCACCTTCTTCGTAAGTATTGCCTCTTAAGTTAATAACACCAGCAGCTTTGTTAGAAAACAAAATACAAAAAACAACCCCCAAAAAACTGATGGAGGAATCTGCATCTGTTCAAACATCAACATAAAATGAACAATTAACCGCAGCTGCCTTATATCTTACTTAAAATGCCAAATTTTCACAATGATAAACAAAAAGCTAAACTTTCGTAACCAGTGCTAAAAATAAAAAGCGATGACCTTTGCATCTCACACACACAGCGACTAAAGAATACACAGCCTATATAGGGTTACCATGGTCCTCTTATACTTACACGTCCTCATTTTACGGGGAAACCTTGGCAATAAGTATATCTGCATATATATGGAAATAAGTATGCCTTTTCTGTTTTGTTAACATTCCCAATGATTGCACGCCGTTTCTTCACTATAGTGGAGTGAAAATAGAACCTGGATTGTCATTCACCCTAATTTTTGCGGACATTGATGTCCTGAGTGATGTTCAGTAATGTCCTGAGTACACCTGCGGCGAGGTCGTCGTGCTTTTTTGCCGGGCACTATGCCTTGTACTATCAACCTCTCCGAGCTATTGTGCCTCTTGATGTGGCCGAAGCATCTCAGCTTCCTAATTTTTAGAAATTAATTAACGAGCTATTTTTCTGCGACACCTAGTCCCGTTAGTATCTATTTAATTTTCACTTTATCCATGATATTCAAAGTGCCCTTCTGTAACATTTCATTTCAAATGCAGTTATAGTTCTAATACTATCGCATTCAAAATCTGACATAAAGAGAGTGTTTAGTAGCATGAATCTTGCCAAATCCAACTGTACGGATGAGAGTGAGGGGATTGTGGCAAATAAGGAATTAAATTCTTCCCACGGTACAAGCGTACTGTGCCCCCAACTTTAAATTTGAATAAATCTGACCATGACCATACCCGGTTCCCGGATCCTTGTTGGCCAACAGTTAAACCTATAGATAATATAAACTATTCTAGTCCCTCACAACTCTCATACCAAATACAAATAAATATCTCAAGTGTAAAACAACAAAATAAGTTTATTATGACAGCATCAAGACGCTCATCATGAACACATACACAATACCAATAATGGTTCGGACCACATTACACACATAAAGACCACTAAATACATATATATATATTATATATATGTATATCGTAGAAAGGAAATGCATAGCAATGCATCAATGAACCAAAATATGCAAGTCAGTAAATCCTCATATCATATCAACTTTCGTTGTCACAAGAATTTTCAGCAGTCAGTATATATATATATATATATATATTCTTATCTTATATCTTATATCCTTCCCGTGCCGTTAAACGTCACATAGGGCTCGCAAAGTAATTCGCCAATTTGTCCTGTCTTCGGCGAGTCTTTCAACCTCATCAAGGGATTTTATGCCTGTTAATTTGGCCTCTCTTAACAATAACCTCTTCAGAGTTTCACGCAGTCTGCCTCTTTTTCTTTGGCCTGTTGTGTTCCACTTGATAGCTTGTTTTGGGATTCTCTGATCATTTTTTTCATCAAGTGACCAACATATGTCATATGTCCATCTTCTTTTCCTGATCACCCATGATCATATATATATATATATATATATATGTATATATGGGGCGGCTAGCGTAGTGGTTAGAGCACTTGTACAGGAACCAAATGGTCGACGGTTCGAATCCCCAGCCGAGCGGGATTTTTTTGGACCAGTACGGCCTCGAGGTCGACCTAGCCTTGTAAAATGAGTACCAGAGAAAATCTGAGAAGGCAGCGAGGAAAGGAACTGGCCACCATACCTCATACGCTGATGCTCAGTAGGTCTTTAGCGCTTCATCTCCTACAGCATTTGCTATGGGACTATCTTTATCTTTATGTATATTCTTCAGCTTTCCGAGACATTAAGGCTCATTGCTGCAGATAAAGTTCGCCTCTATTCCTCTTCATTCCTAATCTCTCCAGGTGGTGACACCAGTTTCTTTTCTATCCTCTTCTATGTTGTCTTCCATCTCTGTCTTGGTCTACCCTTTGATCTTTTTCCCTCATCTCTTGTGTATACATAATTTTCGTTTGTCTGCTCTCTTCCATTCTTTCTACATGACATAACCAGAGTAATCTGTTCAGTTTCAAGACATTTATAATTCGTTAGGAAAATAAATAAGCTATTCAGTTCAGTGTTCTTTCTAGTTCTCCATTCTCCACTGTAGGTATCCTTTGTGGGCCTAAAGATTCTTCTTAGGATCTTGTTCTCTCCATACTTCTGATCCATACATGACATCTGGTCTTATTATAGTTTTGTAGATTATTATTCTGGCGTTTTTGGACAGGGATTTTTGGATTCTAACGCCTGTGACGTATGCTTTAATAAATTAAGTCTAGTTTTCTATCTTTCTATTTTTGTGATTCGAGTTTAGCAGGCTTAGAGACCTTTACTGTTTGTACGTACAATCAGTTTGGAGTGTAGAATATAATTATACAATTTCTATAGTGCATAACACTCTTCTTCCTTTGTGTTCCAACGCTTCTGAGATCTGCTTCATATATGTGATACAAAATACATAGAATGTAGTTTTTCCTTGCTTCCTATTTTGTTTTGTGAGTCCTCCTGCATACGCACTGCCCACATTGTGGTTGACGATGGGTCACAATGACAGTATCGTTGGTTTGGACAAGTCTTGGTGAGTTAATACTTTCAGCTTTTGTAAATCTTCTTTCAACCGCATGGAAGCTTCTTGACAATTTGTTGTCCACTTAAATCTAGCGCTCATTCTGTCAGAGCAATCAAAGGCTCAGCTTTCTGTGAGAAATGGGTGATAAATATATGGTAATACAAGGTTCCTATGAAACTCCTTATTTGACGTATTGTCTTCGGTAATTGTATGTCAAGAGAATTGCTTTTACCTTGTTACGCGTTTTTGACTGATCTTATGCCCCACGAAATTTATTTTCGAGACGTGCATAATCGCACCTGGACATCCTTACCTTGTTCTCAAAGACTCGTCTGATATGTCTGATGTGATCGTGAATGTTTGTTTCGGTGAAAATTAGAATGCCATCAATATATGCCAGGGCAAAACTACTCAGACTATATAACACCTGGTCCATGAGGGCATAAAAGCTGCTAGTGCATTGGTCTGACCAAAAGTGAGTTTCCGGAATATATATTTTCCAAAAATGGAGAGAAAACTAGTTTTAATTTTGGAATTTTCATCTAACTGTATACACCAACAGGCGGATTTAGCATCCAATGTGGTGAAAACATTTGCGCCATCGAAAACCGCCAAAAGTTCCTCAGTACTAGGCATTGCTTGATACAATTGGTATTGGTATTCAACTTTCTGAAATCGGAACCAAATTTATGCTTTCTTAGTTATCATGACGGTGGGCGAATTCCAGCGTGAAAACTTGGCTCTTTCAGTGACCTTAGCCTCCAACATATCCCCAGTCGCCTTTTCTGTCACCCTTCTGTACTTGAGCGGCTGGGATATGGTTTTGAGTACACAGGTTGGTCCCATATCACGTTTCAGTTTCAGTCTCAGTCTCAGTACTGCCTAGCTCGCGATCAGTGAGGGCGAAAATATCACGGTTTTGTATAATCAAACTTTCAACTGTTCTCTGGTATTTCTCATCTACTCTTAATTGTTCTAACAGTTCTTTAATTCTTAAATTTGTCTTAAGCTGGTCCTTGTCACCTCCCTTAGCTTTCGTAATATTTATTTGATCACACTTTTCGCTTTGTGCGATGATCTCGCCCCTGTGCAAGCGAATGTTTTTGTTGGTACTGTTCAGAGTAACAGAGAAACTGAACAGGCAATTGGAGAAGTAAACAGGAGATTTTTTGAAAAAATTGTTAAAAGAGTACTTAGCTGTAAATTGTAAGATGTGACTCGTCCGGCGGTGTGTGTCAGGAATGGATTTAGTAGAACGTGGAGACTGTTTAAATAGAGACCTGTGATATGTGGTCGTTGGGTTGTAACTGGGGGTGGTGGATGGGGAACAGGGGAAGGGAGAGAGAGTGATACAGTATTGACCTAGCTGGGAGAAGTTGAAACAGATGTGCAGGTATTTTCATAGTGCACCCCTGGCATTTTGACTTTTGGTGCTCGATTATCCAAGGAACACCATAATTATTTGGCTTTGGATAGGTTTTTATCTTTGCACTATGTCAAGACGAGATTCATTTGTCTCTATACTATGTTTGCTACTTCTTGGTGGTTTCGACTTTATGCATATATAGGCCAAAAGCCGACCAGGGCTCGTTTGGTTCAATGAGGTAGTCGCACCGTGTATATGTTGAATACTATTGGTGATGGAGGGGATCCTTGATGGAGGCCAGGATGATTGGTTTGGATGTCCAAGATCCCTATATTTCATGGCCACAGTTCTGCTTAAGAGTGCTGCAGCTGTCCATCTGACAAACCATGTGTCGGTGCCTAGCTCCAACATTAGTGTGACTAGGGTGGTGTAATCCACTCGAAGGAGGACACACTGCAAAACTGGTAAAAATTGGCGTTTTCTTAAATTTACCAGTTTGTTAATCTGCAGAGATGTAGACACGAATCCATCGATTCGAACTCGTTTGTGACTAGAAACACATTAAAGACTCAGATTGGACTGGGGATGAAAATGAAAACAGCGATTCGGACTCAATTTGCAACTTTACATTTTCTATTCAGTTGAGTCGATTTTTGCTCCCGGTTGACGTACAAGATGGTAGGAACTTTTTAACTCTCGCCGGCATACTTGTGTATGAGTCTTCTGCATCGCCATACATCGTAAAACGGGAGTTGGGCGTGAGGCCAACAACCTCATCCTGAGACCCATCTAGAGGCAAATCTAGATGGGGAAGACCCTGCTGTTATGGAATCTCGCAACAGTTGTAACCGAACATCAACGTCACCAACTCTCCTGCATGCGAATGACAACGATCGAAAATTCATCGGCCCCAAATGCATAACAAAAATTGGATTTTGGAATGTAAGAACGATGGCCGCAACAACAAAAACTGCTCAGGTAATAAAAGACATGAATAGATATCACCTAGATGTGTTGGACATTAGTGAAATGCGATGGCCAGAAGCAGGGAAAGGAACGGCGGAAAACTGTAAGTTAATACCAGAAACCAGATAGATCATTTTGTGTATTAGAAAACAATTCAGAACATCTCTGATAGATTAAGAACATATAGGGGTGCAGATGTCAACAGTGATCACAACTTGTGTATAGGGAGGATAAGACTTAACTGAAAAGCCAACACAAGAAATCAGAAAGATAAACAGTCATAGCTTACAAGAAGAAAATACCAACAGCGATTTCAATCTGGAACTTACCAAACATTTCGCAGCATTCAAAGAGGTAGACGAGACAGGTATAAATGAAGTATGAAATTCATACAGCACAGCTATAATCACGGCAGCAAAAGCAAGTGCAGGACTGCAGTCAACAAGTAGAAAAGCATGGATATCAGATAACACATGGAAATACATAAATGAAAGAAGAGCAGCCAAATTACCCATGTTGAATGTAAAGACAGATCTTGGAAAAGTTTTGGCAAAACCAACATACAAAAAATAGACAATAAAGTGAGAAGTTCAGCTAGTAGAGACAAAACAGAATATATGGACAATATAGCAGAAGAATCAGAAAATGCAGCAAAGACAGGAAACAACAAAATTCCATATTAATATATAAAAGAAGCAAACAGGTGCTATTACCTCCAGAGAAAGACTAGTCTTTAGCAAAACAGGCAACCTATTAACATCAAGTAAAGCCACAAGGAAAGATAGGCCGAACACTTTCAAGAAATACTTAATCGACCACACCCAAATGAATTAATAAATCTTAAAACCGATTTACCAGTCACACAACTAAATGTCAGCTTAGATGAAGTTACACTGAATGAAACTGAAACAGCAGTGAGTCTAATGGCTAACAACAAAGCTGCAGGTGAAGATGAAATAACAGTCGAAATGTTAAAACCTATTAACAGTGACAACATGAGCCAAATACAAAGAATGCTTAATAAAATTTGAAAAGAAGAAAAAGTGAATCAGTGTTAAAATACAAAAAAAGCAATCTCAGTGACTGCAATAACTGGTGGGGTGTAACCTTATTATCAGTTGTGTCAAAGGTGTTTTGTAAAGTGATTCTGAATAGAATTAAGAATGTAGTGGATACTGCAATGAGAGAAGAGTAGGGAGGATTTCGAAAAGGGAGATGCTGTCTCGACCTGATCTTTACTCTAAGAATAATACTTGAAGAACATACTGAAAAGCAGAAACCATTAATCCTGAACTTCATAGACTTTGAAAATGCATTTGATAGCATACACAGAGATTCATTGTAGAGAATTTTAAGACTATATGGAATACCTTCTAAAACTGTCAACAACATTAGAGACCCCTACAACGGATGTGTTTGTATAGTCAAGACAGAAGAAGGAGTGAGCGAATGGTTTCAGACTGAAACAGGCGTGAAACAAGGTTGCATATTATCTCCATTGCTTTTTGGAAGTGCCACAGACTTTATAATGAAAAGATGCTGTACGGGTAAAACCGGCATTGATTGGGTATATGGGACCCAAATAGAAGATTTTGATTTTGCAGATGACATAATTCTTATTAGTGACAATGTGAAATCGATGCAGGAAAAAATAGATTACCTGTCTTCCTTGGCTAGCAAAACAGGTCTCGAAATAAACAAAGACAAAACAAAAATAATGAAACTTCTCATTAATCAAGGAGGAAAAATATACGTAGAAGTAATAGTTGTTGATGAAGTAAACCAATTTGCATACCTTGGCAACTACATAGACCAGGATGGTGACACCAGGAAGGAAGTTAGAATTCGAATTGTAAAAGCAGCTTTGTCCTTCAAAAGTCGTGAGAACATATGGAATTCAAAAGTTATAAGCACAAAAACCAAGTTAAGATTATTCAATTCAAATGTAATATCCACCCTCATTTATGCACGCGAAAGCTGAAAATCAACTAAAGAAATAGACAAGAAATTAGATTCTTTTGAAAACAAATGCCTACGGAAAATACTTGGTATAAAGTGGAACAAATTCAAGAACAATGCAGAGATAACACAGATCAGCAAGCAACAACCTGTCTCATGACTGATCAGAAAAGGAAGATAGACATATGTAGGCCATATGATGAGAAGAAATAATCAGAGAATATAAAAAACAAGCCATCATGTGGGGCACAACAGGCAGAAGAAAAAGAGATCGACGACGTGAAACTCTAAAGAGGACATTGTTAAGAGAAGCCAATTTAGTGGGCATAACATCCCTTGATGAAGTTGAAAGACACGCCGAGAACAGGAAATCTTGGCAACTACGTGAGCCCTATGTGACGTTTAACGGCATGGGAGGATGTAAGATCTAAGATAGAAGAATATGTCAAAATATCTGAGACATAAGACTGTTCTGGCAATATTTTGAAACGCATAATGAAATACTGTCTTTGGTATGTGAAATTACACCACGGATGTGACATAATGATTAGCTTCAGGGTTTCTACTGGAGTATGGTCAAAGAAAGGTGATCCGTGTAAATCTTTTGAATGAAATGAAATTATTATTGTTAATTAATTCCCTTGTTCAGCATAGCACAAAATACGCGTGGTTTATAGATTTTGGAAAGCCTTCGACAGTGTCAACAGGTGCACTGTGGAAAATTCTAAGATGGCATGGCCTCCTTCATAAGATAATGAATGTCATCATACGAGGGTTTTCAGTGCAAAGTGATCTGCTGAGAACACACCTCCAACAGCTTTAGAGTACAAACAGGTGTAAGGAAGGATGAGTACTATCACCAACATTATTTATTTTAGCAGTAGACTGGTTAATGAAGGAGGTGTGAACTGCCTTTCGAAGCCCAGAATGAAATGCAGTTCATATGATGCGGGAGTGGAAGACCTGTATAAAGGAAAAAAGCGTGTGGGAAAGGTCACGCTGAGCATAGCCAGCGGGCAAATGGCGGGGCAAGTTCAATCTCGTCTGTAGTGTTTGATATGGAAATACTTAGCCCCAGTCGCCTAACATATTGTGATATATATATGTGGGGGGGGGGGTTCATAATGATTATTGTTCTCTGAATGGCACGGGGGATGCAATCATGATGTAATTTCATGTGAACTTCATGAAGCTGAGAGTAGAGCAGAAAACCGGAGGATAGGGCAGGGAGCTAATTTCGTCTCGTTTGGTTAGCCCTAGCCGACCTCACTATGTGACTCAAATGTACTGTGGATTATATGATGTGTTGTAAATCATAATGTGCTGTTGGACTATCGTTACTGTCATCGTACGTGAATATTTCGATGATTCTGTTGAGTCTTGTCATGTGGCACACCAATTCCATCATGTTTCATTTGCAGTTATAATACTATGTCAAGGTATCAGGCGATCCTAACGCGGCAGCAGGCAGCTGTATCATCAATGATGTGTATAGTACATGGTGATTCCTGGAGATGAGAGGAGAGATAGGGTGAGAATTAAGTGCGTTAGCACAAATAGAGATCATGGGAGAATTCAGTGCATTGGCACAAACTGAAATATGTTATTCAGCTGATGGGAAAAAAAGCGAAAATATATATTCAGTGCATTTCGGACAAGTGGAAATATGTTATTCAGTGTATTGGCACAGGGACGTTTTATGTGAAATAGGTGGACGGGGATTTCACGGGAGCGGCGGTTGATATGTGTTACCAGTGCATCGGCACAATATTGAAATATATGTATACTTGCTTAGTAGGGTCAGATGAGCCCAGGCCACTTATTTAGTTGATACTTAGTTATGGAAAATACATTTTTTATGTCATGCCTTATTATCATGATGATACATGTTGATGTTCTGTGTTGTAATGTCTGTGATGGCGTCACTATGATATATGCAGAGAGTGTTAATAAATGGATGTAAATTGATTTGCTGACTTGGTAATATGTATTTCATGTTGATGTGGTGTATGAATGTGTATAAAATGCTAAATTAATTGGCATGCAGTATCCTTGGAGGGGAGAATCTGGGTTGGCGGTCATGGAGGTCGCGAGATCTTGGGAATGTACATGCCAAGGGAATGCCTGAAACAGCTGGGTTGATCTATTTCTTCCAAAATCTATCCATAAAAATCTAGATTTAGCACCAGCTAAGTTAACAGAGGCAGCATCAGATAAATGCAGAGGATTACAATGGATACTCGATACAGTGCTGGGGGACCTTGACTTTGCCGACGGCATTTGTCTACTGTCAAGCAGGCACAAAGATATGCAAGATAAAATAAACAAGCTAACGTAGAATGCTAACTCTATAGGATTAAAGATCAATGTAGGAAAGACTAAGTTAATGGAGCAAAATCTGAACAATGGAAATGTACTGAGAGTACATAACAAGCTCATGGAGGAGGTCAATGAATTTTGTATATCTTGGTAGTAGAGTAGTAGAAGATGGAGACAGCACAGAGGACATCACCAACAGACTTTCCAGAGCAAACCACGCTTTTGCAATGCTGCAGACTATATGGACATCTAAAAAAATTAAGCATAAAGATAAAATCAGGATATTTAATCACTATATATGCTGGAAAATCACCAAAACTATAGAAAAGCTTAATTCTTTCCAGACTAAATATTTACGAAGAATTAGAAGAATATTTTGGCCAAATACCATAAGAAATAACATCTTGTTGGCAGAAATGCAGATGAAGCCACTGATAGCAATTTTTGAGGAAAGACTGGCGATGTTTGAAACATGTGCTCCGGATGACTGACAACTCACTACCAAAAAAAGCATTAAGATGGACACCACAGTGGCACAGAAGTAAGGGTAGACCAAAGGAGACATGGAGAAGAACAACACAGAGGATGTTGAGCAATTGAGGGCTCACTTGGGCAAGAGCGGAAAAAAAGACAAAGGACAGGCGTTTGTGAAAAACCCTTGTGGAAACCTCCGTGTGCCTTGGGAACTTAAGGTTCAGAGAGAGAGAGAGAGAGAGAGGGTGGGAGAGAGAGAGATTACTATTAGAATGTCTGTCGGTTTGACGTCTTTCAAAACCTCTTTCAGTTCCTCATAGTATATATATCTATCTCTTCCTTTCTTGTGTTGGTGATTACGTCTGCAGAATAGCGATGTTGAAGGTTTTTTTCTCTTAGCTTTAATAACATCATTCTGTCATTTTGCGTCCCATATCCACATATAAATTTTTACAATGATCTTATTAGTATGCCTTCTCCTTTTTGATGTTTTTCTCCTCCCGAATAGACAAATATGTGATCGTCTCCCTTAATATATCCAGCGTCCTTCGATCTGGTTTCAGGTGCTCTTAATATGTCTAGGTCAATAATGCCATCTTCCAAAATTAGATTTGCCAGTTTCCCACTGTGGTGCAGGGTTCTAACATTCTATATACCCATGCATAGACGTTTCTTTCAAGCTTTTAGGCAACTTTTGTTGGAGCATACCTGTTCAAGAGATGGCTGTATCATATTGCTCGTCATTATGGTCCTTAGAAGTAAACTCTCTTCCCTGTTTGTATCTACATCAGGCCCTGCTCCAGGGGTTCAAACTCTGTCTGTATTGCTTGTTTCTTATTCTGGAAAATTCATTGCTGTCTTTGGGTTAGAGGTGGTAAGATCCCTGTCTTTTTTATGTTGCCCAGTCATATTGCTCTTTATGTATCCAAAATGCCTCCTGTGTGTTACACCTTTTGCTGTTTCGCCTTGAGAGCAGTTGATCTATGCGATTGTTCCGCCTCACTCCCCATCCTAGACTTTGTGTACTAGGTACAGTATGAACATTCCCTTATATGATTGCTCAACGTAGTTATGCCGGCCATCCAATGCCGTTGCCCTAGTGGGGGGGGGGGGAGGTGCTACCGTACACAAGCAGACTCGTGGAGCCACACGTAAGCAAGGTAGGTGTGGGAGGGACCAAATAGGTTCCAGATTCTTCAGAGAACTGAGGGTCGTTGTCTCTCATCATGAGGTACTATGCCTTACACACACCTACCCTACTCCCTTTACACATAGCAAGGGAGATAGTACACAAACATACCTCACTCCAGATTTGACGATGAATGACCCGGAGTGCCTCCCAGTTTGTTCCAACTGTAGATTGTTTTCATACAGGTTTTTTGGACAAGTTTATCAGATGTGTACTAACTCCATAATGTTGTAACATTTTCCTCATCTAGTCTTTTAAATACTTTTTCTTGATCTACATAGGCTATGTGCAGTATTTGATTGTGTTGAACTGATTTTTCTGTTAGTTGTCTTAGGCAGAAGATGGCACCTGTACAGCTTCTGTTTTTCCTAAATCCCGTTTAAGTTTCATTCAACTGTGGTTCGGTCACAGACAAAAGTCTTTTGCCTTAGATCTTGAAGAACACCTTTTCCAGTATGGAAAATATCTTGCTGAATATTTTTCCAATATGGATTAATAGGGAGATGCATCTAAATTGGTTGCAGCGTGACCATGCCGTTGAGTAACGTCTGTATAACCCAGTTTGGTGCAGCATGGGCGACTAACTCTAAATCAATATTCACTACTCAGATGATTCCCAGGATATTTTCTTCTGTCGAGACATCGCAATGTAATAAACAAGCACGTCCGGTGCTGACAATAGGACAAGTTGAAGTTTATTGGATGGAACATGATGATGATGGATACTGGATGGATGATAAATACACTAAGCAGTATGTCGACTACAGATCTTCAACCTTAGGCATCAAACAGTAGAGCCATGTAGCTGATAGAAACTTTCAACTACAGACAAACAGATGTACACGACTTCGGACGAAACATGTCGAAAATTCATAAATCTCCTAATATAGACAAAAATTTAATTTTACAGCTACAAACACATCTGCACCGGTCAAGCGTCGATTTCATTCTTTTTCTTTAACACACATTCTCTCATACCAGGCTCAAGCCCGCCAAATCATGTGCTGTTCGTTTCTCAGATCAAAACCAGTCATTCAGGAATGAAACTCAGAAAATGTGAACATTTTATCTTTTCATGGGCGTCGGCACCAGGGACCATAATGTTGTTTACACCTGTAAATCCTGGAGCAATTCTTGCTTTTCTCCAGTCCTGTAGTGTGTCATTATTTTTTTTCCATTCCCGGTTATACAGTCAATGAAACCAACTTCATTTGGAACTCATTGGGTATTCCATCATGTTCTGAAATTTTTCTCACTGATGACTCTTTTAATTCAGCGTTTTTAAAAATTTTTTTTACTCTTCCTGTCTTATGGCATAATAATATAATATAATATAATATAATATAATATAATATAATATAATATAATATAATAATATAATTATTTTAATTATATAAATAATATTATTATATATAATGTTCTCTTCTATATTTATATTATCATATTCAGTAATTAAACGAGCTTGTTATACTGAGATCTTCTTGTTCCTCGTTCGCTTCTACCATCAAGATCGCCCCGTGATCCTACTGAATTTACTCCCGTAGTTCTCGCGATAGTCTCATTTAGGATGGAGGCTCCGAGCATCGTGGGGCTTGGGTTTGTTTTCTCGGTGGGTCACAGAAGCGGCATTGCGTGACACTGGTTTTCGTTGCACTAGTTTAGTATAGAGTTGGACTTTCTCACCATAAAACCTCAACGCGGGTTGGATATGAATATATCCCCGACGGGTGAGAGGTTGTTGCGTATCTAGACTGCACTGGCCCAGTGTCTCCGACTTCAGCATTTTGTGGTCGTGGCCGCTACCCTTCCTGGTGGTGACCAGGGCAGAGCTTTTGTCTAGGAGGACGAATCCTCGCCACTAGTAAGTTTCATCCCTGGGCTAAGCCGGTTTAGGCGTATTATCCCAGTATGGGTGTATATAGGACGTGGTCGGCCTCTTAGAGCAAAGGTGCCGTGGTATGAGTAGCCCTCACCGCGAGACTACTGGCCATACCGATTAAACTTCACTTAATCAATTCCATCACCTTTTCCACGGCGGCTCCGCGGGGCAACCCTAATCGCATTTTTCTTCATTGGTCGGGAGAAGTTTCACCCCACACACGGCAGCTAAGGAATCTCGTCAGCCACTCTTCTCTGAAATCGAACCCCGATTCCCCTTTACCCGTTATAAACATGGTAGGCATGTCACGTACCATCGACATTTGATAGGGTAGACATTTGAAAGATGTGTCGCTGGCACAGAAGGCCATACGATCAGCACAAAGTTATCCAGAGTCACCAGTTGGGACACCGCGCCCCGCGAAGGGCAACGACGATTGGTTTTGAACTAATAAATTCGTTTTTTCCGCGAGGGTCGGAGCTTGTATTAGCTCTAGAATTGCCACAGTTATCCAAGTAGGATCGTGTCATCTAAAGAACCTCGACTGATTTAAAGAGCCATTCGCGGTTTCACCATGACTTAATCTTTGAGACAAGCATATGGCTACTGGCAGGATCAACCAGATAGCTTTCTTCACCGAACCTTAGTCGGATATCTGCCGACTGAACGACGCGGGGCAAGGGAGACAGCGCCCTGCTCAGAGCGGATCCCTTTCGACCCCGGTGGCGTTTCATTTCCTATAACTACCGGCGGCGGCCGGCTGGCTCTCTCTGCTTTAACGAAAAAGAGAAAACGCGGCTTCGATAACCAACGCACATTACATACTGCAGACTCGATACTCTTTGCGAGAGACTGGCCAGTTTCGAGACCATCGGTCACCAGCACCGTACACCAGCGAAACGTTAGAACGAACCTGGCTGGCTAGCCGTTTATAGGCTTCGCTCGACGGACAAAACCACTTGCTTCTGCATCGGACTTTTCGCCAAAAGAAGTTATACTAAAATAAAAACTGGGAGACTATATGAAGCTTCAGAAGTTGCAGCAACACAATCATAAAAACACAGAGCATGAGGGCAAGATTTACCTTGTCTTTATTTTTAAACATAGATTGATGTCAGCACTTCGGCGAAAACTAAAATTTCACGAATATTTGTATTTTGGTCCAAACAGTTTATAATGTGCTCTACTTATATATGAATATCACGACTATTACAGTAAGTAGCGCAGTGTTTAAATGTGCTTAAGAGTTTAAAAATAATTTATAATGATGATTTACTAGACCTATATTTTCGAAAAATGACTAGTAAAACTGCCAGAGATATCTGTCAGAAACCAAGGTCGAGGTAGAGTTGATTCATGCTGAAAGTGCTGATTCAGAGACTTCTGATGTTGGACTTATCTTTGTAAGAACATCGTTAGTGGAAACTGCTTAAAAGTGGAGTTTGGACTGGGCAGATTACTCGAAAGTGCATCATTCCTCTGTTTACCATTATGAAGTCACAGGTACTGTTGCCGACAGGCCTGGGCAGGTATTTCGTATATGACTAGAGTTGGGCTACAAGAGCTACACATGAATGCATTTTCTTCCAATCAGGTACTGTATATTACAAGAAACATTGAAATTTGTAGAACATTAGATTATTCGAAGAAGGCTGAAAGAGGCCTTCGTACGCCGACGCACAATAATACCAGGTCCTATTCTACCCATGTCACACAGCAGATTGCAAATCCTACATTGCAATGATCACTTGAAACGAACTGCGCAGAGTATTTAAAAATATTATAGGAAGTTCAGTGTTGCAGCAGCCCTTAGACTGAATAATAAACGTCGTGTGGTAAATGCACGCAATATTACGGGATGAAGTTTCAAAAGCTTTCATTCGATGTCTGGCATAATCCATGCCTAGTGGACTTCAGATATATCTCAGTGAGCAAAGTTTCTTCTATTTCCTTTTTAAATTCGTTTTTGGCAGCATCAAACATTTTCTTGGCAATGCAGCCAAGTGAGAAATGATCTCATTCATTCATTCATTTGCATGTTCCTTGCGGAAATTTGCCTCCCTAACAGCACTCCTGTAGGCCTCTCGGTTGTGACTTAGATAGCCTGCTGCTGATGCATCCATTTGCAGATCATCAACGATGTCTTGCAGCCATCTTCGTCTTGGTCTTCCTCTCTTTCTTTTTCCCATTATGTATCCTTCCAAGACGGTCTTCTCTAGATTAGCATGACGTTTAATGTGTCCAGAATATTTAAGTTGTCTTTGTTTAATCCTCTTTACTTGCCAGCCTTCTTCAATATTAAATTCTTATAGTATAGATATTTCTTTAAACATTTCACTATCACTTCCACACTTCTGATGTCCTTCTATTCTTTCACAACAATCTTGTATGTATTGTTTTTTATCTTTTCTTATGTTTCTTTGCACTTCTTTTGTGAAAGACTTGTATTTCTCTTTGTTGTTGTTTGCTATTTTCCATTGAGTCTTCATTTCTCTACATTGTTTTATCAGTTCTAGTATGCCTGCTGTAATCCATCCATTCTTTTGTATTTTCTTTACTGGAGCCATGTCTTTAACTGTTGTTATTAAGATATCTCTGGCCTGCATAACTAAATCATCTGGTGTCATCTCCTTCTGTACAGCTTTCAGGATTTCGAAATGGTTCTTCACTTCTATATCATATTGTTCTGGTATTTTTGTAAAATCAAAGCGGAGTGGTCTTGATCATGCAACTGTCTTTTTTATCTTTATTTTCATGTTTGCTATTAATAACTCACGGTCCGTGTCACAATCAGCACCTGGCAGAGTTTTTGCTGATGTTTATACTTGATCTCCACCTTCTTTGCACTAAAATGTAATCTATTTGATTCTTGGTTTTCCCATCAGGTGATGTCCATGTGTAAAGTCTTCTTGGATGTTGCTTAAAAGGTGTGTTAGCGATCATTAGCTGATTTTCCATGCAAAAAGCCATCAGACTGTCACCTGCCTCATTTCTATGTCCTATTCTGAATTGCCCTACAACATGTCCTTCATCTTCTGCCACATCTAAGCTAAATGTAATTCGTGACAAGATGGGGAATATCTTGACAGAGACAGACGAAATTCTAGAAAGATGGAAGTAATATTGCAGAGGAATATATGAAACAACTGACTGTGAAAGCAGGAATCAACAGTGTGATTATTGGAGGAGAAAGAACCTGAACCGACAATAGAAGTTTTATGGGCAATAAATAATCTGAAAAATGTAAATCACCAGGATGTGATGAGATAACAGCTGAATTTATTAAAGCAGGAGGAAAGGAATGTGCAACAATCTGTCATGCACTGTGTAAAAAGATATGGCATTCAGGTATTTGGCCAAAAGAATGGAAAAGAACTGTATTCATACCATTGCCAAAAAAAGGGTAACCTGAAATTATGCACAAACTACAGAACTGTTGCCATGATTAGTCATGCCAGTAAAATTCTGTTAAAGATCATAATGGGTAGACTTAATAAGAAAATAGAAGAAGTCAATATAGTCCAAGCTGGTTTCAGGCAAGGAAGAGGATCACGAGATCATATATTCAACATACAATTAATAATAGAGAAATGCAGAGAGTTTAATGTGAATCTATATTTAGCTTTTATAGACTACTCAAAGGCATTTGATTGTGTACAACACCAGAAACTTTGACAATTAATAGAAAAAATGGGATTTCCAACACATTTGATACAATTAACATCACTCCTGTATCTAGACCAACAAGTAGCAGTAAGAATAAATGGTGAAACTACAACTTGGTTTGACATAAAACAAGAGGTCCATCAGGGGTACATATTGTTGTCTTACTTATTTAACTTGTATACTGAAAATATAATGTTACAGAAGATGTAGACAAAGAATATTACGATGCCATAACAATTGGAGGTTATGAAATATCAGAGATTAGATATGCTGATGACACAGTATTACTGTCCACAACACAAAAAGGAATGGAAAAACTAATTATATCAGTCTGTAAGAATAGTGAAGAGCAAAACCTCTGTCTTAATGCAAAGAAAACTAAATTGATGACAAGTGACAAAACAAACAAGGCAGCTGATATATGTATCAATGAGGAAAAACTGGAAGAAGTGGAGAGTTTTGAATATCTTGGATCACTACTAACTAATAATGGAGATACAATGAGGGAAATTAAAAGGAGAACATCTATCGCTCTCCAGAAAGTAAAACAACTAAAGAATTTGTGGAGAGGAACAGACAGAACTACAAAAATGAGATTTTTAAGAGCATGCATCTTTCCCATAGCAACATATGCCTGTAAGACCCGGACACTTAACAAAACAGCTGAGAAACACATAAATGCCTTTGAATATAAATTCAAAGAGAGTTCTTCAAATATCATGGACACAAAAAGAACAAAAATGTCCATACTACAAGAACTTAATATTGAAGAACGCTGGCTAGGAAAGAGGATTAAACAAAGACAACTTAAATATTTTGGATTTTAGATGTCCTCCTTTTAATTAACCTCATTATATCTCCATAATTAGTTAGTAGTGATCCAAGATATTCAAAACTCTCGGGTTCTTCCAATTTTTCCTCATTGATACATACTTCAGCTGCCTTGTTTGTTGTGTCACTTGTCATCAATTTATTTTTCTAGTTGGAATGATCTCAGATGTGGTTTATTCTAAGGACATGTCTTTTTTATATTTGTTTGAATGAATTGCCAACATAACACAGCAATAACGTTTCAAAATGTGAAAATTCACTGTATTTTCTGTTTTATTTTCTTTGGTGGTAATTTCTATTACTTGTGCTTTCAACATTGAAATGTTGCCATATTAGTCATGCCAGTAAAATTCTGTTAAAAATCATAATGTTCAGACTTCGTAAAAAAATTAGAAGTAGTCAATA
The DNA here is from genome assembly GCA_009760885.1 of Achatina immaculata. NCBI lineage: Eukaryota > Metazoa > Mollusca > Gastropoda > Stylommatophora > Achatinidae > Lissachatina > Lissachatina immaculata. Next base: position 39,244,041 of record CM019691.1, on the reverse strand, counting down.
TGGTCCAAGCTGGTTTCAGGCAAGGGAGAGGATCAAGAGATCATATATTCAATATAAGATTAATAATAGAGAAATGCAGAGAGTTTAATGTGAATCTATATTTATTCTTTATAGACTACTCAAAGGCAGTTGATTGTGTACATAACCAGAAACTTTGGGAAATAATGGGAAAAATGGGATTTCCAACACATTTGATACAATTAACATCACTGCTGTATCTAGACCAACAGACAGCAGTAAGAATAAATAGTGAAACAACAACTTGGTTTGACATAAAAGAAGGGGTCAGTCAGGGGTACATATTGTCGCCTTACTTATTTAACTTGTATACTGAAAATATACTGTTAAAAAAAAAGAAAAGAAACGTACTTATGACCCAATTTTAGCCATAAATTTGATATTATATAGCTTTTCAAATTGAATTAATAAAATTTTCAAATTGAACACAATAATACCTAAGGGTTTAAACACTCACTTGACAGTTTCTTGTATCTGTGTGGCGAGAATTTGTTAGTCCCAGGTGTTCTCAAGTTAGTATGATGTGTGGCCTCCGCTTGCATCGATCAGTGACTGGCATCTCCTGGGAATAGATGCGATCATATGTCTGATGTGCGCCTATGGGATGACTGCCCATTCTTCCTGGAGTGCCTGCCACAGATCACGACGATTGGCTGGGGAAACTTTTCGGCGATAAACACGTCTTTGCAGCTCATCTCATAGGTGCTCAGTGGGATTCATGTCTGGAGACAGGGATGGCCAGGGAAGGGTGGGAATGTTGTTGGGAGTCAGGAACTATTTCGTTGAAATGGGGTCTGGCGTTGTCCTGTTGAAAGACAGACCTTTGCGCAGCCAAAAATGGAAGGACATGGGGACGAAGAATTTCACTGACGTATCGTTGCGCATTCAAGCCTCCTTCAATCTGCACCAGTTGACTCCTCCCGTTGAAATTGATCATTCCCCATACCATTTCACCTCCACCACCGTGCGGTGGAGCTTCATCAACGCAATTTGGGGCAAAACGTTCATTTGGTATACGATAGACCCTTCTCCGCATATCATGACAAAACGGAAGATTCGTCCCTTAACCAGACACGTCTCCACTGATTGTCAGTTGTCCAGGGGCGATGCTGGTTGGCCTAAACAAGTCGATTTGGGCGATGGCGTCTCGTTAAGACAGGACCTCGGTGAGGTCGTCGTGCCACCAGTCCAGCTTCATGCATCTATTCCGGACAGTTTGATCAGACACACGACGTCCTGCAAGCAATGCCTGGGCAGTTGAGGAAGCTGTTGTAAACCTGTTTCTGAGACGATGAACCAGAATAAACCGATCATCAGCTGCTGTTGTCACCCTGAGTCGTCGACTGCGATGCCGGTCTTCAGCTGAGCCAGTGGCTTGGAAATGGTTCCAACGTCGACTGATGATACCCTCCTGCACGTTTAAATGCCTGGCAACCTGGCTTTGACTTTGGCCTGCTTGCAGACGACCAATAACTATGTTTCGTAAATTCTGCGATAGACGCGACATAATTGTTGCTTGAAAATTAACTGAATTTGTGTAACCTCATCCTTTTATAGGGTTTAATTTGCGTGGGAAGTGAGTTGTGCTCACCACAAAAATCACGACTTTTCCATGATATATATGAGTTATGGTAAAAAAAAAAAATGCTTGTTAGCAAGGGCAGCTACTGCGTTCTGACTATACACGAGAACAGCAAAATTCACGCTAAATCATGGACGTGATATATCGGTGACAATTTTTGGTTTGGTTTGCGATACCTGGGAAAAACTTTTGTCATAACATATAAAAAATGAAGCTTATATAAGCTATGTGTTTATTCTTTTGGACAGTACATAACGAGGAATGTTGAGAAGATGTAGACAAAGACTATTACGATGCCATAACAATTGGAGTTTATGAATACCAGAGATTAGATATGCTAATGACACAGTATTACTGTCCACAACACAAAAAGGAATGGAAAAACTAATTATGTCAGTCCATAAGAACAGCGAAGAGCAAAACCTCTATCTTAATGCCAAGAAAACTAAATCGATGACAAGTGACAAAACAAACAAAATATGTATCAAGGAGGAAAAATTGGAAGAAGTGGAGAATTTTGAATATCTTAGATCACAACTAACTAATAATGGAGATACAATGAGGAATATTAAAAGGAGGACATCAATCGCTCTTCAGAAAGTAAAACAACTAAAGAATCTGTGGAGTTGAACAGACAGAACTACAAAAATAAGATTTTTAAGAGCATGCATCATTCCCATCGCAACATATGCGTGTGAGACCTGGACACTTAACAAAACAGCCTTTGAATGTAAATGCTATAGAAAAGTTCTTCAAATATCATGGACACAAAAAGAACAAATATATCCATACTACAAGAACTTAATACTGAAGAAGGCTGGCTAGTAAAGAAGATAAAGAGAGAAGAATTAAATATTTTGGACATATTAGACGTCATGATAATCTAGAGAAAACCGTCTTTGGAGGGTACATAATAGGGAAAAGAAAGAGAGGAAGACCAATGCGAAGATGGCTGCAAGACATCGTTGATGATCTGCAAATGGATGCATCAGCAGTAGGCCATCTTGCTCAGAACCGAGAGGCCTATAAAAGTGCTGTTTGGGAGGCAAAGTTCCGCAAGGGACATGCAAATGAATGAATGAATGAATGTGCTTTCAACGACTTCGAGTATGTTTGAAAGAGCTAATTTGGAGTTACTGCAATAAGAAAGCAACATAGCTGCAAACATCAGAGAGAAGCGCTGTCAGTCATCGTTTATTTTGTAAATTTGCAATTACTGGCCATACAAGGCTAGGAAATATGCGTTGCGACGGAATCATTACAAACTGTGACAATAATTTAAAAATTGGTGTGATTTTTACCCGAGATAATTCACACTAATAACATACAGAATTGAGAGTAGATTTACGCTCAGACGCACTTGCTCTTCCAATTCCATCTTACTAAATACTAGGAAAACAGCATAAAAGCATCTTACCCAAGCGATTCCCAAGAAGGCGTTGAAGATAATTACAATGTTGTCATGTGCTTAATATGCTTATATATGTAGCAGTATGTCCTGGAAGCAGCGACTTGTTTATGCCTTTTAATGCTCCACATTCCGTGTCTACACACTACAACTTTCGTCTCTCACTTGCTTTTTTTTTCCTTAGGCATCTGCCTTAACCACTCCGCTGTTTTTGTGTGTTCCAGCTTCGCAAGACATTGATCGATTCAGTTCTGCCGATGCCTCGCACTTCTCTCGCTGAGGGACGTTTCAACGAGAATTGACAACGTTTGTGGCGGGTTATAGTTACACGATGTTTTTTCTATTATATCAACGAGACTGGTTCAGTTCTAAAGTTGTCACGAAGAGGGAACATTGAAAATGGTCTCTGACAGACGAAGTTCGACAGTATTATATAAAGATCCTCTGATATCTTGTAATATCAGACCCAAGCTATCTGATATTATGTGTGGTTAGATGACGAGACAGCAGTGAAGTTAAAGAATGAAGGTGACTGTTCAGTTGGTCTGTTTGGCCATCGACGTCCCGTCACGATTAATGAAATTGTTATTAGAACACATTCAGTTTGAGCTGGTGGTATGGAGTTCTGCCTAAGTAGTAGTGAGGCTACTGAATGAAACGAAAATATGATAATTTGAACAAGTGCTAGTAAAAACCTTTCTCTGCATAGTATCACTTCTTAGAGTTCAGCATACTGTACTTTGATTCGAATCAGTACGTTACTTTCAAAAGTAACTGGTGGAGCTTCTGCCAGAATTCCTAAATAAAAATCCCATGGGGCATGTCGACCCAATGGATAAATGAACTCTTTTACACATTTGGTTTGCAGCTGAAAATCTTTACCAGCTGTCATTGCTACCACCTAGTGACTGAGTGAACGAAACAGTCAGTCAGTCAGTCAGTCATTTGCATGTCCCTTGCGAAGCTTTGCCTCTCTAACAGCTCTCCTGTAGGCCTCTCGGTTGTAAGCAAGATGCCCTGCTGCTGAAGCATCCATTTGCAGATTATAAACGATGTCTTGTAAGGCATCTTCGCCTTGGTCTTCCTCTCTTTCTTTTTTCCATTATGTACCCTTCATAACGTTTAATGTGTCCAAAATATTTAAGTTTTCTCTGTTTAATCCTCTTTACTAGCCAGCTATCTTCAATATTTAGTTCTTGTAGTATGGATATACTGAACGAAACCAGAGACAGTGTGTGTATATATTTACATATATATATATAAACAATAGAACGAGAACAATAACTATGTGTACCAGCACTAAATAAGAACTATAAACTATAAATCGTTATGCTTTTCAAAATTGATAAATTCCTAAGATTTTCGGTGTGTGTATACAAATATTTTTAGTATTGAAATAATCTTCTGACATCCAGCAATGTGGTGGCCAAATGTATTCATGTCCTTAGTATTATTTCCTGTACAGCAGGAATTATTCTGCATTTGGCCATTAATTATGATAAACTGATTAAAATGACGGATACCTTGGTTATATTTATCCATTAGGCAAGGTTATTCATGAAAAAATATGGCTCAGTCACAGCAGGACTTCATTTAGAAGCTGAAAAATAACAATGACACTACTGGTGATAATACCTTTAAATTAAAAAAAAACTGATCTTCATGCCATAACGAACACGTTAGGGAATGGATTTGCCGGTTAGAATTTTCCCAGGTGACAGCGGGGAGTCTTTGATAGCGCAAGGCTCTATTTATATATTCTCTCTCTCTCTCTCTCTCTCTCTCTCTCTCTTCCTCTCTCTCTTTTATGGGTCAGTGATTTATTCTGTTTGTGTTTAATTGTTGTTCTTCTTAAGACGAGTGGGCACAACCATGGTCAAATAGTATCATAACAATTGGAACTTACATATCTTCTGACCTCCCACAGTTACGTTTGAATCCTGCTCTTCTCTAAAACATAGCAGCTTTCAGATATCAGCTTTTCTGTGGAAATTCCAGATGTCAACCATAGAACATGATAAAATGTAGATGTCAACCCCAGCCCTTGATACACAAGTTCCAGCTGCTCCAACACACAGTAAATTTCAGATGTCAGCCCTGACACATAAAAATCCCAGCCGCCTGATGTCTTTAAATTTCCCATTGTTCTTATATACAATCCAACTTTTACCTATGGCTTCATTATTACGTATTTTTAATGTCAACCATTGTAGCATAGCTACTCGACAGTGCAGTCCCACTTCAGGTGACTCTCTCAAAATGGTTAGAGGTTAGTACTTACTCTGTGACAGGAATTCCTAGTTGCCTTCTATATTTCTGCGTGCCCAATTCTTAACCCTTTTGAAATAAAGATCAATCAATCAATCAATCAGTCTCTCGTTTACTTGTGCGACTAAAACAGAGCTATCGTGAGTAATGTATACAGAATGAAAACATCATTTCGAAATGTTGCAATTCGTTGCACTTTCCAAGAGACAAATGTATCCATGGTGCAGTGTACATCTCGAAATCAGCCCTTTTAAATATAATCGAAATATATGAAAAGCAATTTTAAAAGCAGAGAGATCTAAGAAGATGATAAAAACAAAATGTTATTAGATTCTGAACAAAATCATTTACTACAAGAAATTTTATCACTAAAGTTACCTGACTTAAACTAAAAGATGTATTAGAAGCAGGAAGACTCACCTTAAAGACGGAAAACTACTATATCAGCACTATATGATTAACGGAAAAAGAACAAAATAAAATGATCTTTTTATTGACTTGACTGATCTGATACTGCAGAGAACCACTCAGAGAACGAGAGCCATTGAAACTAATAATGATCACTGTAAAGTATAACAATTTCAGAAAGCAGTTCAAAGCAACAATCATTCGACTATAAATAAGAAAAATAAAACCACTGCACATGCACTAGATCTCAGACAGCGCTTCACAAAATTTTTTTTAAATTATAAGAAAGAGAAGATTACGATAAACGAAAAAAAAGTAAACGGGAGTACAATGCAATGGATAAAGAATATAGAAATGTTAGGACGATTACTTTAAGGAAAAGATTCTGATTACCTTTCTCTCGCGCGCGTTTTTCTGCCGTGAGATTCTAGGATCTTCTATATAGTTCTACAGGGAAATGTGTAGTGAAACTTACATCTGGGTATTCATCTTGTGATCGTGATTACGGTGAAATATGCGAGAAATATAAAGTGTGTATTTTTCTTGGATATTTCCGGAAATATTGTAAGTTATACTCATCAATTATTAATAACCTATTTTCGCTTTTTTTTTTGCACAATTGGTGACGTGGCCCGGCCTAGCTAATCTGTTGACTAAACAAAGCGAGTGTCAAACAATGGACTCGGCAAACTGTTGTTCCCCTGTTGGAAGTCATCATCATCATCAGGTGCCGTGCCGACTGGCGTTGGCTATTATGCTTCTTCAGAGTACACGATCCTTCATGCAGGCCATCAGCTCAGTTGGTGATCTCCTCTCACACCATCCCGTCAGACTGTCCAGTATCATTTCTCTTGGTCTTCCTCTTGATCATCTTCCTTCTATTTTTCCTGTTGTTATAATATTTTCAATGCCCCCTCTTCTCATTGCATGTCCTATGAAAGTACATTGTCTCTCTCTTATCTTTTTGACAAGGTTTGTTTTTTTTGTCTCTCCAGCTCTTCTCATACATTCTTCATTAGTTATTTTTGCTGTCCAGTGGATTCGCAACATTCTTCTAATAAACCACATTTCTGCTGCTTCCAATGATTTTTATGCAGACTTGCCTATTGTCCATAATTCACTTCCATATAACAAGATAGGTCCAATATAGTATTTTAGGACTCGTTTTCTAACATTCATTGATAAAGATGTGTTGGATAATATGTTTCTCATTCTCTGAAATGCAGTCTTTTGCTTGGCCTATTCTGTTCCTAATTTCTGTTCTGCATTTCCCATCTGCAGTTATTACTGCTCTAAGGTATTTGAATTTCTGCACCTACTTTAGAAGAGTTCTGTTGGAAGTATCTACGCATAAGATGATGACGTGTGAGGAAGAGGAACTATGTGAGATAACGAAGCCGTGTAATCGCCGTGATGGATTACGGTCCACGGCTGCTAAAAACTACACGCTTAACAAAAAGAAGGCCCTCGAGGCTAAACTCCGAGGGTGCGGCAACCAGCCCGGGGTGACAATAAAGAAGTCTAACGAGAGACAATGTGTTACTGTCTTAATTCGCAAATCTCTTCAATACGAGAGTATAAAACAAGCCCTGAATGAGAAGTATTACACACAAAATGAAAAACGGACAGACAAAGATGGCACAAATGTAGAAAACATAATAAAAGCACCAGCCCTTACCATTCACTTATACAACACACAAAAAAATAAAGTGTTGGTGCAGGGTACAGGTGAGGCTGATTCCTGGTTGTCTGATGAGTTCAGTCTATTGCAAGAGTCATCAACCAGGGCAGAAATAACATCTAACTTGCGTCATGCACAAGACACTCTTCTAACAGTAAGTGACTGCCAGGACAACATGCTTGATGTACCAGAACCTTGTCTTGAGAGCAATCCTGACACCGAACATGCGGGAGCAGTCGGATCAGAGTCGACACCTACTTATACCGATGACCACACAGGGCAGCAAGTAACTCCCTTTGTGCTGGAATCACAAGGTACCAAATCTTCTGGTCCACCTACTACTATCACGTATATCACAAACCACAGTTGTCAAGAGTCACTTGACGATCGAAGTTCTCTGGAAACTTCAACTTCTGGTGAAAGGTCATCAATTCCTTTTAGCCATGATGTAATAAATGCTGTCAAGGAGTTGGTAAAGACCATCATCAAAGTCATGACTGCTGAAATAAAAAACACTCTCAACCTAATGAAAGGAATCTATGCTGACTGGTTGTCCATCTCAGCAGAGGGCATAGTCTCAGTGATTCCGGTACCAGGGGCAGGTATCATGAAAATAATAGGAACACTGAGAAGTTTGAACATTGATCATGAGGAAACAGTTCATGTTGGCATCAACGACAGCATGAATGGTTTGACCCTCAGACCCTACAATCCTCATGTCCTGATATCAACAATTAAACAAACATTTCTTTATATCCTCAATCATACCTGCCTGCTCTGGTGCTGGGTGTCGCTTGGCACACAACAGAATTCTCTTCAGAGTCTGGAGCTCCTAAGAAAAGACTTTATTGTGATCAGATCTACACCACCAAGATCGGCACTAGCATACTAGCTAAAAATATCAAGTACCCTGCTAGAACACAGCAGGATAGAGTGTCACCATCAGACACCATAAAGCAGGTAAAAACACGAAACACACAGGGGACGACCTATCCTCTGATTATGCAATCCCCTGTGTCCTCCAAAACCTCACCACCTGCCCCTATAACAACTGCAGCTCCTTTATCCTCTTCATATGACTCCATGTTCTCGCCCCTTCCCACTCGACAGCCCCAACCATCCAGGCAAACCACTGCCAACACTACCCAGAATCTACCACACCCACCGCAGTAGAATCAAGATTTACATTATCTCATGCAGTTCAGCCCAGCAGCTTTAAGCCAAACCTTCATGATGTCTGTCATCCACAAGGAACATATGTCACCGATGATCAGACAATAGGAACTGTGAAATTTCATGAAATATCTTGTCATTCAATTACTTATCATTGTAACTTTACCATAACAGTCTACTAGTTTTACCATAATAGTTTACTAGTTGTAGAAAATGGCTCAGACAGTTGGTGAGTGGCTATGAAAGGATGGTCTTAGAATTGGTCATTTAAACATTTACCACCTGCTAGGGAAACTTTCTGAAGCAACTAACATAGTTAATCATAATTTCCATGTCTTTGGCTTTTCAGAAAGTTGTCTAAATAAAGACATAACTGACGTAGACATTATTATAGACAGTTATAATTTACTTCAATGTGACCCTACTAGGAAACTTGAGACAGGAATAGTTGTATATGTTACCACAGCCATACACTATTACCGTAGAACAGATCTTGAGACACCAGATATTGAATGTATATTGAAATCAAACTTCCAAAGCAGAGCCCAGTCTTAATTGGGTTTCTGTATCATAATCCAAATGCAACAGCATCATGGTATGATCACTTTACAAGTATGATGGATTATGTTTTGTCTTTTAATTTAAAGGATATAATTATTCTTGGTGATTTTAATATTAATTGCAGACAGACAGATGCTATATGGAATGATACTGTTTTATCATACAACTTATCCTAAATTATCACTAAACCTACTAGAGTAACTGAAACATCATCCACACTAATAGATCGCATATATGTAGCTCATCCAGAAAACATTATAGAATGTAAAGTCCCTCACACATCACTGAGTGATCACTATCCGGTCTGTTACACATGGACACAACATGGCTTGAAAATTCCCAAAAATAAACATACCAGTATTAAATTTAGAAGTTTTAGTAAATTCAGCTTAGAATCATTTCTGAAAGAGTTACAAGCATCACCTCTAGATCATGTGTACCAACTAACTGACCCTGATAAAGCCCTGGAATACTGGATAGAAACCTTTCGGGATATATTTGACAAGCATGTTCCTGTTAAGCAGGTGATAGTTAAATATCAAGTGAAGTCCCCATGGATAACACCTGAGATATTGCAAGTCATGAGGGAAAGAGATCAGGCCCACAAAAGTAAGGAATTCACTAGCTACAGATTACTTAGAAATAGAGTTCAGTACTTAATTAGGCAAGAAAAGAAAAATTACTTCAAGAACCAAGTTCAGAACAAATCAGACAGTAAGTCTGTCTGGAAAGCAATTAACATTTTTGCAAACAAGAGAAAGCAGTTTGACTTGCAGAGTTATAATCATGTTCCCATTTGTGAAGAGTTTAGCAATCACTTCAGAGAAGAAGTCAGCATCTTAAAATCTTCACTACCAACCCCTACGTGTGACTTAAGCGAATTAAATAAATTTATATGTAGCAAATCTGCAAATCTAAAGCAACACAGTAATCCTTTCATGTCAGTTAGTGAAGTTTACAATTATCTTTCATCTTTAAAGAACAGCAACACAGCAGGACTTGATGAAATTAGCAACAAGATATTACACTATGCAGCCTCAGTAATTACAGATACACTAACACACATTTACAATCAGTGAATTGCACATTGTCATTTTCCTCAGGATTTTAAAATTGCAAAAATATATCCCCTTTTTAAATCTGGTTCAGAGAAAAATCCCTCAAGCTATAGGCTAATTTCCATTCTATCAACTGTGTCAAGACCCATAGAAAAACACAAACAGAAAATAACCTTACAACACATGCAAGAAAATGATTTGATTGTTGACTGTCAGTCAGGTTTTAGGCCAAAACATTCCTGCCACACAGCTCTCACAAAAATGACAGAATATTGGTTATCTAAAATAAATGATGAAAAATTTGGTGGTTTTGTCTTTGTTGACTTTAAAAAAGCATTTGACATGAAATCTTAGTTAGAAAGCTTGAGACTTATACATTACACCCTGACTTGACAAAACTTATTACATCTTTTCTTTCCAACAGACAACAGGTAGTTTCTCTCAAAAACTCAAGTCAAGTTTATCTGTGGTTGATAAATGGTCTTCCTCTTGATCTTCTTCCTTATGTTTTTCCTGTTGTTATAATATTTTCAATGCCACCTCTTCTCATTGCATGTTCTATGAAAGTACATTGTCTCTCTGTTATCTTTTTGACAAGATGTGTTGTCTCTCCAGCTCTTCTCTTACATTCTTCATTAGTTATTTTTGCTGTCCGGGGACAGTTTTGAATGAATATAAGAATACAAGTTTATTTCATGCTGTTACATAAATCATAGTGTGGAGTGTATTGACAAGAGACACGTTTCTTATTTATTTATGTAATCATTTAAATATGTCTTCATGATTATTAATGTTCATTAATAAATCCTGAATGACTGTGACTGCGTGAAAGCTGTATGATGAAGGGTAGAATATTAGACGGGCCTGCGTGCCTAAATCTTAATCCTTTGAAAATAAAGTACGTTCGTTCATTCCTTTGTTCTTTGATGAGAACTTCAAACAATCACTGAAATTTCTGAGAACATCGTGTAAAAATGACTGTAAGATTTTAAACTACAGGATGCTACACGAACAGAGTCGTTCCTATGAATTATACCACCCTTTCAGTAGCATACTGTGCTACACCACCTAATTCTAAAATTAATACTTAATGTTTTAAAATGGCCATTATAATTTACAATGGCCATTATGTGCTTATACAAACACATGCTCAGGTATGGATGGAAACAGAGTCCAATGGCTTCATTTATCACATATAAGAAGAAAACATTATAAATTATTTGCCCAAAGTACAAATATTTGTGAAATTTCAGTTTTCGCCGAAGTGTTGACGTCAATCTGTGTGTTAAAAAAAAAAAAAAAGGTAAATCTTGTCCTCACGCTGTGTTTTCATGATTTGTGTTGCTGCAACTTCTGAAGCATCATATAGTCTCCCGGTTTTTATTTCAGTATAACAAGTTGGTTTAAGCGTTTTAGATCATTATTTTGAATTAATGAAAAAATCATAAATTTACTATAAAATGAGAGAGACAATGAGAAGAAATAAATGTAAATACTTTACACACATCTTCATTACATGGTGAAAGAAGAACTGTTAAATCCAGAACATTTAACAATGGTATGTATTGGTTTTTAGTTTTTAGCATACGTCTTCACATTATTTGTACTACAACTGTTTCAAATAAATATCTAGTGTTTACAACGCGACTCCTTGATTTCATATTCACAAAATCAGAAACGAGGCCGATTTAGTTTTTTTTTTTTTTTTTGTTTGTTTGTTTGTTTTGAAGTCAAATAAGTTTAATAATTTTTATTCTGAAAAAACATACGCTCGGCACATATAACTATTGTCGGCAATGACAGTAATATTCTTTATGTTACATCGCCATTATGGAAAAAGTTATTTTCAACAACCCATCCCAACAGGCAGTAAGTTTTCTGACACTAACTGTAACTGTAAAAAAAAAAAGAGCCTAGCCCTGTTGCTACTCTTGGGGAGCTGCTTCATTACACTCGGGGCATGCCCATACGTGTTTGGCCTTTGACATCAGTATGTCCTTCAGTGTTTTTAGAGAAATGATTCCAATGTTGTGTTGGTTGTGTATTGCAAGTGATCTTGTATTTAGTTGGGATTTGCGTCCACTGCCCTTGGCTGCATGTAACGCTGTGAGTAGTTCATGGTAGGTCCTTTAGGTGAAAACTGCTCCTCGAGTTGTTTGATAGATTTGTAAAAGTCTTATTTTTTATTTTGATGAGGCCCTCGGTCTTACTCTTGCTGCTAGTTCGTCAGCCATGTCGTTTCTGTCGACTCCGGCATGACTGGGACAGTATATCCATGTGATGTTTTTGATGTGCAGTTTATCAATTATTTCTAGCCATTCGCTTCTTATAGCTTTTTGTTCTAAGTAGGCTTTGAGAATCGGTAATGATGGTAATTTTGTGCGTTTTCTGGGTCACCACCCATTTTAATACTTGTGTGGTGGACTATGTTTCCATCATACTTGAGCATGTATTTGTATAAACACCGGCAATGCGTTTAGGTATTGTACCTCCACAGTATACTGCAAACCCACATCTGCTTCTAGTTTCCATGCTCACAGATGCGTTTGCATAAATGTTACATCATCAGGAGTTGTATGTTTACTAATAAGTTCCTTTATTTCATCTTGCGATAATCCCTTCGCCTATTTTCGGCATTTTTTGTAAGGGTTATGTTCACTTTAGTGAGATTTTGGTGGGCTTCACTGCATGTAATCCATTCAGGTTTGTTTTATATATGCTGTAGATCAGAAATTATACTCACTGAGTCTTCCGTTTTAGGATTTGCCTCTTTTCTTGAGCCTTTGACCATGTGAAGCTTATTATGGAATGGGAGAGTTTTATTGTTCCTAATTCTGAGGTGGGGTGGAGGATAAGCTCTCCACTTCAATTAAATGCCTCCAAGGCGTGCGTCTCAAATAACCTCTGACAGTCAAAATCCAGCGCTCCTGGCCTTCTCGTGTCGGAACTGTTTAAACTGACACAGGAAGGGGCAAAAGGCGAGTATCTGAAAACCAGCGCTTGGGGTAGATGAGACTCGTTTAGTCTTGGTTGGCAGCTCGTCTAGAAGAATGAAAACTCTGATTTCAAACCCCCTGCTGCCTTTCAGGGTAAGATCTAGTCAGAGTCAAAGGCTACTGTGCAACACAAGCATTGCCACGACAAAAGAGTACAACTTGAGAAGACGTTATGAAACGAACCATCGATCTTACGATAAATATGAAGGCCCAATGGGTGCCTCAAGACTCAAGGCTAACTTGAGACAGCAACAGACTTGTTTTACGAAAATTGAGAAAGGGAATGTCGCTTCCGTTACTGCAAGCTATGAACTCAGCCGAATGATCACCATGAATGGGAAAATCAGTGAAGGAGATTTCGTAAAACAATGCCTTGTAAAAACGGCTCAAAGTGCGTGTCCAGAGAAAACACACTTATTCAAAGATATATAATTAACCAGGAACACTGTTGCTGAATGGATTGATGAAATGTCAAGTGATTTGAAACAACAGTTGAAGGCCACATCATCAAGATTTGAAAATTTTTCTATTGCTAACTGGAATAGCACAACTTTGCGGTTTTCATCTGGGTTTGTGACAGTCAATTTAATATTTATGAAAAACTGATTGAACTGATCCCCATGCATGACACTACAGCAAGCCATGACAAATCTGAGAAAGTCGAGCAGGTTCTACATGGCTATAGTTTGGTTTTGAGTAAACTTGCATGCTTATCTACCGACGGTGCTGCGGATATGGTTGGCAGACATAATGGTGTTGCTGCCATGTTACGAACAAAAATAGAAAACTCGCATCCATTTTCACTGCATTATTCATCAGCAAAATCTGTGTTCAAACATTTAAAAATTTGATCATATGCTTAGATTGGTCACAAAGACAGTGAACTATATCAGAGGCCGTCCTCTCAACCACTGCCAATTCAGCCAGTTGTTGGAAGCTATGGATAATCAGTTTACCGATGCTCCATTCTACACAGAAGTCCGCTGGTTGTCATGTCACAAAGTGCTGAAAAAATTTTATTTGTTGAGACAAGAAATAATTATCTTTGTGGGGATGAAAGGTCAAAATACAGATGAAATAACGGATGAAAGTTGGCGCCAGGATCTGGCTTTTGCTGTGAACATTACTGCACAATTAACTTATTCTAATTTGAAATTACAAGGTAAAAACAAACTCACCACTCAGTTGTATGATGACATCAAGTGCGTCATACAAAACTAAGCTTATGGAAGTCACAGTTGTCAAATGAAAATTTAGTTCATTTTACTAAGTGCAGAGAGTTGAAAAACACTGCTAATACTGAGTCTGTACTTAGCTGTGCTAAGTATGACGGTCACCTGGAATTGTTGTCAAAAGAATTTCAGGAAGGATTTCGTGATTTTTTATCTTTTGAACACCACTTTGCATTATTCTCAGCACCATTCACCTTTGATGTTGCCAAGGCAGAAGAAAGCCTGCAGATAGAACTATTAGAAATGCAGTCGGATTCTACACTCAGAGCAAAGTATCTTGAAGTGGGGATATCTGGTTTCTTTTCATATATTTCTAACAAATTTTAAAACTCCAGAAAGTTTGCCACAAGGATTATGGCAATGTTCAGTTCTACCCACTTGTGTGAACAGTTGTTTTCCTTCATGAAATCAACAAGAACGTCTCAGAGAACGAGGCTTGTCAACACTTGTCATCTCTGATCAAAGTCGGAACTGCACGGACATTTCAGCCAGACATAGCAAAAATTGTCATTAAAAAAGAGGTGTCAAGCCTCAGGACAAAACACTAAAAATAGTCGTAGATAAATGTTCATTTTGAACTGTTGTAATTTTTGTACAATGTATTTGTTGCTGTTGCATACAAGTCTATGGTGCCGTTTAGAATGTCGTTTTTTTCCCCTTTTGTTAAGCTACTTAATTGCTTAGCATTCATGCATGAGGCTAGCCGCTAAACCATTTTTATGCGCATTGTCTGTTTCTAAGTTTAAGTAATAAAAAATATTCTGCAATAATTTGTATTAATTAAATGACTTCAATTAGTTGTCATGTGTGGTCCTCATGACAACAAATGTGACCCATATGGCCCTCAGGGGACCCTCAGTTTGATATGCATGCATTAGAGAACTGTATGAGGACAATAGAAACGAAATAGATATACAAAATAATAATGAATGGCCTCCAATATTAAAAGAAAACGTGGAAGAAGCCGTCAGACACATGAAGAATAACAAAGCACCAGGACCAGATAAAATCACCAAAGAAGAATTGGAAGCATTAGGAGGGTTTGGCATAGATATAATTACCAGATTTGCTGAATGACATCTGTAACAGTAACTATGTCCCATCAGACCTTTTGCAATCAGTTTTCATTGCCTTACTAAAGAAACAACGTACAGATGAATGTGAAGACCATCGAACCATTAGTCTTATGACCCATGTTACCAAAATCCTGCTTCGCATTATCATGAGAAAAGTCAGGAATAAAATAAAACCAGAAATCGCTGAAGAACAGTACAGTTTCGTCGAAGGAAAAGGTACAAGTAGTGCCACATATATAATGAGAACATTGATGGAGAGATCAATAGAAGTAAAGACCTACCTTTACTTATGCTTCATAGAATACCGAAAGCATTCTGTTAAGTGAGACATACATAAATTTATAAGATTGCAGGAAGACATCAACATAGATAGGAAAGATCTGAAACTCATCAAAAATATACATTGCCAGCAATCAGCAGCAATGAGGGTTGGAAACCAAATAGGAGCATTCCAAGACATAAAATTGAGAGAGACAAGGATATGTTCTGTCTCCTGACCTCTTCTCCTTGTACAGCGAAAACAGAATGAGAAATATAGAGAGCATGTCAGGAACATTGGCGGGTAAAACCCTAACAACTTAAAATATGCAAACGACACAGTTCTGATTGCTAAAAGTGAAGGGGAGCTACAGGCTCTTCTGGACATCGTGGTTCGTGAAAGTAAAAGTAAAGGTCTCAGCCCGAACAAAAAGAAGACTGAAGTGATGGTCATCTCGAAGAAAAGAATACCACCAAAATGTAGCATTACTATCAATGGCATAAATCTGAAACAAGTTGCTAGATTCAAGTGCTTAGGAACAATTATAACAACTGAAGGGAAATGTCACAATGAAATAAAAAGCAGCCGTGCTCAGGCCAAGTCAGCGATCCAGAAAATGTTTTTCGTTTACTGTGAACCAAAATTAAAATGTGAAATTTGAATTTATAATATACATTACCGCACACAGTATATGTGTATGTTTGCACATGAATTAAATATTTTGCGCACGAAACACAAAACTTTAGAGGGCACATTGCTATCGTCTGGAATAAATTCTGCAAATATACTACAATATCTAGCTGTCTGTACTATAGAAGCTATTTATTTTTATGACATCAGAGAGAGAATTCATTCAGTTCATTTTGAATGTTTCTCCAATGATAATGTTGATCTATCACAGACTACTTTCATTAAATTTTTAAACATATCACTATCAAATTTGACAAGTAGTTCAACTGTCGTTATTAAAAGCATATAATTTATCACATTTTCCACAAAAGGTCAAACTTTTTTGATAAAAAAAACTAGAGAATGGAAATTAGGCGTTCTGCTACCCTCTTCTGGTGCGAACTGCCTCTTTTCTCATTTTTTTTTGCATTGGATCCATCGTTTCTTCTAACTATAGCCTGGACTATAATTCAGTCCACTTCTTGTGGGACTCTGAGTAGTTTTTAGATTTTTAAAGTTCATTAAGATACACATATATTTCCAATCATTAATAGCCGTCAAAGTCAGTGACATTTTATCATTGTAAAACAACTTACATCAGGAACAAACTTCATTAACTTTTTCTTAAGAATGCACTAACCTGAATCGGTTAACATGTTCTCATTTCATTACTCCCTAATGTGATAATTTAATAAAAACTTGCGACCATTGAGCTGCGTGGAAATGTAAAAGTACTCTCTGGTCTTTTTGGCGAGCCTTTTTTTCACAATTTTCCGCGATAAAGCATCACTACTATCTTACCAGATTTAGAGAGCATTTCAAGTTAAGTATTGAAATCATTTGTAACAATCAATCAATCAAGTGGCGTAGGCGATCATTTCTCTCCACAATTCCCTGTCTTTAGACTTGACTATGAGATCCGCCGGTGACTTTCTTCCTAGGCACACTGACAGCCCATCCAGTAACTTCTCTCTCTCTCTCTCTCTCTCTCTCTCTCTCTCTCTTTCTGTCTTCCTTTGTTTCCAGTTTGCACAAAGTGTTCCAATTTTCTTCTTCTCGGAAAATGTCCTACAAATTTCGCTTGTCTGCCTCTGATCTTTGCTGTATTTTGCCGTTTAACTCCAGCCTCTCTTAAGACTTCTTCGTTGATTTTCTTAGCTGTCCATGCAACCTTCAACATCCTTCTTATGAACCACATTTCCATACCCTCCGTTTCTTGCTGTACTCTCTTACTCATCGACCATGCTTCACATCCATAAAACAAAATTCGCTCGATGTAACATTTCAGTACTCGAAATCTGGTTTCCATTGATATGGATGTGTTGCACAAGATATATTTGTCATTTTCTGGAATGCTGACTTGGCCTGAACACGTCTGGTTTTTATTTCGTTGTGACATTTCTCATGAGGTGTTATAATCGTTCCTAAATACTTGAATTTATCAACTAGTTTCAGATTTGTGCCATCGATGATAATGCTACATTTTGGTGGTATTCTTTTCTTTCAGATGGCCATTACTTCAGTCTTCTTTTTATTCAGACTGAGACCTTTACTTTTACTTTCACGAACCACGATGTCCAGAAGAGCCTGTAGCTCCCCTTCACTTTTAGCAATCAGAACTGTGTCGTTTGCATATTTTAAGTTGTTACGGTTGTACCCGCCAATTGATATTCCTGGCAAGTTCTCTATATTTCTCATTCTGTTTTCGCTGTACAAGGAGAATAGGTCAGGAGATAGATAGAACACATCCTTGCCTCACTCACAGTTTTAATTCTTGGAATGCTCCTATTTGGTTCTCAACCTTCATTGCTGCCGATTGTTGCCAGTATATGTTTTTGATGAGTTTCAGATCCTTCCCATCTATGTTGATGTCTTCCAGCATTCTTATAATTTCTGTAATTTGTAAACAGAAAGAGTTAAATCAGTTTCATATTGGCTCTCATTGTCATGATGTCGACGTCACTGGGATATCAGTATGATGTACTTGCAATGAGTTCAGCATCACTGGTTACGATATATTCACTTTCTTTTTCTTATACCACCTCCGCTGTTTCAGTTTTTAGATATCTGCGCAAAGCTCCGCGCTGTTTTTGAATGACGTATTCAAGGGGTCCGTCAGGGGTGCATAGTGTCTCCTTACTTATTTAACTTGTATACTGAAAATTTATAAATAAGAAATAACATCTTATTGGCAGAAATGCAGATGAAACCACTGACAACAATTATTGAGGAAAGACGCTGGCGATGGTTGGGACATGTGCTCCGAATGACTGACAACTCACTACCAAAAATAGCACTAAGATGGACACCACAGGGGAGCAGAAGTAAGGGTAGACCAAAAGAGACATGGAGAAGAACAACAGAAAGGATGTTGAGCAATAGAGGGCTCACCTGGGCAAGAGCAGAAAAAAAGGCGAAAGACAGGCATTTGTGGAAAACCCTTGCGGAAGCCCCATGTGCCCTGGGCACTTAAGGTTCAGAGAGAGAGAGAGAGAGATACTGAAAATTTAATTAGGAATATTAGAGAAGATGAGACAAAGAATATTACGATGCCATAAAAATTTGAGGTTATGAAATACTAGAAATTAGATATGCTGATGACACAGTATCCACAACACAAAAAGGAATGGAAAAAATAATAATGTTAGTCCCTAAAAATAGTGAAGAGCAAAACCTCTATCTTAATGCGAAGAAAACTAAATTGATGACACCTGACAAAACAAATAAGGCAGCTGAAGTATGTATCAATGAGGAAAAACTGGAAGAAGCCGAGAATTTTTAATATCTTGGATCACTACTAAATAATAATGGAGGTACAATGAGGGAAATTAAAAGGAGGAAATCTATCGCTCTTCAAAAAGCAAAATAACTAAAGAAGCTGTAGAGAGGAACCGACAAGAACTACAAAAATAAGATTTTTAAGAGCATGCATCTATAATTAGAACAATAACATGCATTATTAAATAACACTGGGGTTCTGTATGTGCGTAAAATAAGAAAAGAAACGCTTTTCACTGTAACTCTTGCAAAATGAACTTGGATATCACTAAGAAACAACTGAAAATTTTATTCTGTACATCATCATTGGTTTGTTTACACTTTTTCAAACATTTCTGGTCATCCAATTTTGCCCTTTTCACCTGGAATTGAATTGCCAGATATTTTCCCTTTCTCTCTCTCTCTCTCTCTCTCTCTCTCTCTCTCTCTGGCTCATGCCAATCAGGCGTTGGTCGTCATTGATTTCCACGATCATCCATCCTTTGCTTTTTATTATAAAAAATAAGATGTATTGTCCCATAGCACCATATGCCTGTGAGACCTGGACACTTAACAAAACAGCTGAGAAACACATGAATCCCTTTGAATGTAAATGCTACAGAAGAGTTCTTCAAATATTATGGACGCAGAGAAAAAATATACCAATACTACTAGAACTTGATATTGAAGAAGGCTGGCTAGTAAATAGGATTAAATAAAGAAAACTTAAATATGTTGGACACATTAAACGTCATGATAATCTAGAGAAGACCGTCCTGGAAGGGTACATAATGGGAAGAAGAAAGAGAGGAAGACCAATGCGAAGATGAGTGCAAGACATCGTTGATAATCTGCAAATGGATGGATCCAGGCCATCTTGCTTACAGCCGAGAGGCCTACAGTAGAGCTGCTAGGGAGGCAAAGTTCCGCAAGGGACAAGCAAATGACTGACTGACTGATTCTTTTTCTAGTTTCTGTTTGGGATACTCGGCACCTGATAGTTTGTATTGTCCGTGTCGGTAGTCATATATATACTGTTCAAAAAAAAAAAAAAAACGAAACGCAACACTACTGTAGTCGTAATAGACACCAAATTCCAAACTTGTATCAACATTTTATTTTACGGAATTAATGTTTCAATCTTGGCATGAAGAAACTTTAAGACTTTAACAATGAAATGATGTTCATTACACTTGGTTTTGGACTTTTATTCTTTGCGACTGAGGCCTCCATTTCAGTAAAATGTATGGTCTCTTCTGGCCTGTATCAGAGAAGGACATCCCCTTCACATCGATCCGATTAGCCGTTGGATCTGTTGTTGTGGGATGACTGCCCACTCTTTCCGCAGTGCAAGAGACAACTGTCGAAGATTGGTTGGCGCTACGTCTCGCTGGCGGACATATCTGTTGAGTTCATCCCATAAGTGTTCTATTGGATTCATGTCTGATGACATGGATGGCCACGGAATGATCTAGACGTTGTTGTCAGGGAGGAACTTGGTGGTGAGTTGTGCCATACAAGGTCGAGCGTTATTCTGCTGAAAAATCGGTCCTGGTGCAGCCAGAAATGGAAGGACTTGAGGTCGAAGAATTTCAGCGATGTATCGTTGTCTATTCAGGCATCATTCAATGTGCACCAGGTCACTTCTTCTCATAAATTTGATCCTCCCCCACACCAGTACACCTCCACCGCCATGTGGAGGGGCTTCATCCATGCAGTTCTGGGCGTTGCGCTCATGGACTCTGCGGTAAACTCTTCTCCGTCTGTCGTGTTGCTGGAGAAGAAAGAATGATTCATCACTAAACCAAAAGCAACGGCCATTGATGATGCTAGTTCGCCCACTACAGTCGGTTCTGGCGATGCCAGTCCGTAAGAACAGGATCTCTGTAGGATCTTCTAGTCCAAAGACCAGCGTCGTGCAGCCGGTTCCTGACTGTTTGATCTGAAATTCGACGAGCTGCTGTCATTGACTGGACTATTGAGGACGCAGATGCAAATCGATTCCTGAGGTGGCTCAGCCGTATGAAGCGGTCTTCGGCAGGAGTTGTGACTATTTAAAAAAAAATTGGCTCAGCTGCAGACCGGCCGCGCAGTGCTTCCACGTCAACTAATGGTGCTTCTAACCGCATTAAATTGTCTGGCCACTACACTTTGTGACTGTCCAGTCTGTAAACGTCCAATGATGACGAGTCGTTGTTCTGTAGAGCGATAAGTCATACTTGCGCATTGAATTTTCAAATGAATTGATTCGAGGAGCGTCAATCTTTTATAGGCATTCAATAACATAGTCAGTGAGTTTTGTATTCAGTTAAGTTTCACGGGATTCTCGTGAACCTGTCACGAGTTATTGTCAAAAATGCTGTTTTGACTAGTGTTGCTCTTCTGTGCTCATGAATCATCTGCTGAGTACAATTCAGGTCAGCACATGAAGCTGATGTCCAAGTGAACGTTTCAGGCAATTTACCCTTGTCCGATCAGCAAACTTCAGTTTAAATCTCAACATCTTATTTGTTGTGTTTCTTTTTTTTTTAACAGTATGTTTGAATGTACCCTGCGTGGTACCCGGGATCTGCAAAGAACAGGACCACTGTACCCTACCACGCATGATCGTAAAAGGCTACTAAGGAGGGTTCGGCATAGGGCCAGCAACCCTATCTGGTTAAAAAAAAACAGAAACAGAAGCAAGGAAAATAACAAATGCAGATGGAAGGAGAAATGCTTATCATGAAAATGAGCCCATGAAGGTTGTGGATGAAAGCCAGCCACTGGAAATCCCCAGCCCGAATGCAGACCTCCTGGAACCTAAACACAAGATGCAAATAGGCAGCTGGAATGTAAGAACACTTAATCAGATTGGAAAACTAGCATAAACCATCAAGGAAATGCACAGATACAAACTAGACATACTAGGAATACAAGAAGCAAGATGAACAGGACAAGGCAGAAGGAAATTAACAACACAACACACAGAAGATACAAAGAAGATCATCATGAAGGAGGAGTAGCATTGATTATAACAAAAGAAGCATCAAGAGCATTGCTGAAATGGACCCCTATAAATGAGAGATTAATATATGCACGCTTCAACTTAAGATTCACGAAGCTGTCTATTATAGTTTGTTATGCACCAACAGAAGCAGCTGAAGAGGAATTCAAAGATTTTAACAACAGCCTCCAAGCCACAGTAGAAACAATACCCAAGAATGATATGCTACTCATCTTGTGCGACTTCAATGCAAAAGTAGGTGAAGGAAATGAAGATAGAAGAAGAATCATAGGAAGAGAAGGAATTGGAGAAATAAATGAAAATGGAGAAATAAATGAAAATGGAGAAAGACTGTGCAGTTTCTGTGAAGAAAACATGATGACCATCGGAGAGACAATTTTCCAGATAAAAACATCCATAAGGTGACTTGGAGGTCACCAGATAAAACCACAGAAAACCAAATTGATCACATACTAATAAACAACAAGTGGAAATGGTCACTACACGATGTGAGAGCAAGGAAAGGAGCAGATGTAGGAAGTGATCACAACCTTCTGGTAGCAAAAATAAAACTAAAATTAAGGAAAGCCAGAATAATCATCAACAGAATTGTACCAGCACTTGAGGGAAAACTTCAGAAAGAGCAGGCAGGATTTAGGAAAGGAAGATCATGCATAGACCACATATTTGTACTTAGACAAATATTAGAACAAGCAAATGAGTGGCATAGCACAACATATGCATTGTTTATAGATTTTGAGAAAGCCTTTGACAGTGTCAACAGAGATGCACTATAGAAAATCCTAAGATGGCATGGCCTCCCCCATAAGATAGTAAATGTAATCAAAACCCTATACGAGGGTTTTCAGTGCAAAGTGATCTGTGGAGAACATACCTCCAGCAGCTTTAGGGTACAAACAGGAGTGAAACAGGGATGTGTACTATCACCAACATTATTTATCTTTGCAGCGGACTGGTTAATGAAGGAGACAACATCAGATAAATGCAGAGGATTACAATGGACCCTTGACACAGTGCTGAAGGACCTTGACTTTGCGGACGACATTTGTCTACTATCAAGCAGCCACAAAGATATGCAAGATAAAATAAACAAGCTAACTGAGAATGCACACAACATAGGACTAAAGATCAACGTAGGAAAGACAAAGTTAATGAAGCAAAATGTGAACAACAGAAATGTACTCAGATTAGGTAGCAAGTTAGTGGACGAGGTCAACGAATTTGTATACCTTGGCAATAGATTAGTAGAAAATGGAGACAGCACAGAGGACATCAACAGCAGACTTACTAGAGCAAACCAGGCTTTTGCTATGCTGCAGACTATATGGAAATCTAAAAAACTAAGTAAAAATCAGGATATTTAAGAGTAATGTTCTAAGTGTACTACTCTATGGAAGTGAATGCTGGAAAATCACCAAAACAATAGAAAACAAGTTTAATTCTTTCCAGACTAAATGTTTACGAAGAATTAGAAAAATATTTTGGCCAAACACCATAAGAAATAACATCATGTTGGCAGAAATACAGATGAAACCACTGACAACAATTATCGAGGAAAGACGCTGGCGATGGTTGGGACATGTGCTCCGAATGACTGACAACTCACTGCCAAAAAATGCACTAAGATGGACACCACAGGGGAACAGAAGTAAGGGTAGACCAAAAGAGGCATGGAGAAGAACAACAGAAAGGATGTTGAGCAATAGAGGGCTCACCTGGGCAAGAGCAGAAAAAAGGCAAATGACAAGCATTTGTAGAAAACCCTTGCGGAAGCCCCATGTGCACTGGGCACTTAAGGTTCAGAGAGAGAGAGAGAGAGAGAGAGAGAGAGAGAGAGAGAGAGAGATAGATTTGAATGTTAAAGATTGTTTTAAAGTCTATAATTAAAACAAGAAAAAAACATTTAAATATCACTGAGGTGGTTCTGTATTTGCGTAAAGGAAGAAAAGAAATGCTTGTCGCTGTAACTCTTGCAAAATGAACTTGGATATCACTAACAAACAACTGAAAATTTTCTTCTCTACGTCATCATTGCTAGCATCGTCATCAGCATTCTGGTCAACCGATATTGCCCTTTTCACCTGGAATTGAATTGCCAGATGACTCCCCCCCCCTCTCTCTCTCTGGCTCATGCCAATCAGGCGTTGGTCGTTATTGATTTCCACGATCATCTATCCTTTGCTCTTTCTATAAGATGTATTTTGGACCGTGCTGTGTGCCACTCTTTTCTTTATCTCCCTCTTTCCCTTTTCTCTTCCAGTTTTTCTGTTCTCACTAGGTGTTCCAGTTTGCCTCTTACATGTCCTCCAAATCTGAACTGTCATGTATGAATTTTGCCATAATTTCTCTCTTTTGCCCAGTCTCAGTTAGAACCTCTTAATTTGTTTCCTTGGTTGTCTATGGTATTCTCATCATTTTTCTCAGGAACAACAACTGCGCTGCTTCCAGTAGATTCTGAGTCCTCTTTGTTGCCATTCGTGCTTCCCACCCATATGATAACATGAGTTGGATGTAACACTGAAAAATTCTCTTTCTGATGTTCATCGACATAGCTTTATTGCACAGTATGTTTTTTTATTTTCATATCTGTTGACTTTGTCTGGGCTATTCTACTCCTTATTTCGGCTTCGCATCTTCCATCTTGTGTTATTATTATTCCTAAATACGTGAATTTGTCCACTTGCTTTAATTCTGTGCCTTTAACTCTGAAGTTACATTGTACTGGTGTTTCTTTCTTGGATGTGACAATGAACTCTGTCTTCTTTTTATTTAAAGTAAGTCCATTCTCCTGGCTTTTTCTAAGATTTTGTCCAGATATGGTTTTCTTCGCTTTGGGCTATGATTACCGTGTCGTCTGCATATCTTAGATTGTTTGGGTTGTATCCTCCCACCGCTATTCCAGGCATGTTTTCAATGTGCCTCATAATCCTTTCGCTATAGTGGATGCAAAGGTCAGGGGATAAAACGCATCTTTGCCGTACTCCTACTTTTATGTTCTGATACTCTCCTATTTGATTATTAATCCTGACTGCAGTTATTTGTTTCCAACATAACTGTTTTATTGTAAACAGTGTAAACAGTCTGTTGCCAGCGGCCGGGACATTAAACTGTGAACACTATTTAGTATTCAAGTTGTTGCAAATATATTTTCCAGTTAGTTCGGGATGTCTCGGTGGGCGAGCCATCGGGTGGTAAAGTTTATGTGGTTGGTTCTTGATACTGAAGTATATAGTGTTATTGTGTCCTGCGCTGATTTTGTTGTAAGTATGTGTGATTTGTAGTTGCTGGCTATGACCCCATCGAGCACCTCAGACTCAAATAGATTGGTTGCGAATGAGTTTGGTTAGTAGAGATGATTTCTTACGGATGATAATATATGTATTGGATGCACTCATAGGTATGTATCGCAAGGTTGTAGTATGAGTTTGGATGGTGTTAATATATATTATATATAGCTTGTATGGGCTGTCATACAATAATGCTTTTGGTCTATGCTGAAAACATGGTATGATTTATTTATGTAAGAGACCTTCAACGACGGTTCAATTATGCATATTTCTTCCCATGAGTTTTGATGCCGTTGCAATGCACATATAATGTAATGTTGAGTTTTGATATGGAGATTAATACAGCTATTCAGAGGGACGGCTTTATATGTTCTAGTGTTCGTGATAAATGCTGTTATGAGGGCCCTTACTCTTTTGACAGTGTTTTACTAGTGTGTGATGTTAATACTCAATGCAATGCTGGAAATATGTATGTATACATATATATTGATTGTATTGATTGCTAAGGCTTCTTATGACAACGAAGATTGATATATGAGTGAGGATTATTGACTTCCATTGTGTGATTCAGTGCGCATTGCTATGCCATTGCTATGTTATATATATATATATGTTATATATGTGTGTGTGTACACACAGTATATACACTGTGATCATCATGTATGTAGTGTAGCTGAACCGTTTTTGTATTGTGTTCATTGAATCCGCACTGTTCTTCTGTAGTTTCTGGTATACTCTTGCCCCTAGTTCTCCTCATGATTATGCGAAGCAAAATGTTTGTTATGTGACTCATAATACTGATAGTTCTGTCATCTTCGCAAACTTTTGCTCCTTTTTTTGGGGGGGTGGGGGGGGTGGGTGGGAGGTGAGCAAGGTTATAAATATTGATATTAGAAAATCGTCTGAAATATATCCGTTATTGTAAATGTCGTTGATCAGTGTGATTATTATTTTCATTCCTGACCTTCCTATTGCTTCTATTTCTTATTTTGTGATGTTATCTGGTCCTGGTATTTTGTTGTTTTTCACATGGCGTATAGCGTCTTTCACTTCTGCAGTTAGTGGTCCGTTATTATTGCTCTCTATATTTACTTCTTACTTTTCATCGTAATAGTTCTCTGATGTATTCCTCCCGTCTCCTCAGTATTTCTCTGCTATCCATAATGACACTTCCTTCTTTGACTTTAAACATCCTGTCTTATGCTGCTTTATTCTTCCCGTAACTTCTTCGATATTCTTATAACATGTATGCAGCTGTTATTTTGATGATGGCGTTCTATTTCCTTGAATTTCTCATTCAGCCATTTTTATTTAGCCTGATTGTATTATTCATCTATTTGTATCTAGTTGGTTTGCTTTTTAGCATTCTTCTTCTGTTCATCATCTCTAGTTAGCCATCCATTGCTGCTTTGTTTGGCACTGGTTTACCTTTAATATTTATTTGGTGGATAGATTCCTAAAGCATGCCTCACTATTCATCGATTGTCTCAATTTTGTTTGTGGCACTATATTTGTTCCTTATTATTATGCTGTAATGTTCTTGCAGGTCTTGGTCCCTTTTCAGTTATCGTATATCTACTTTTTCATTTCTTTCCTTTGCTCTTAGTCTTTTCATTCTGACCCTTAATCTTCCCATTACCAACGCCTGATCGTTGTTGCAGTCTGCATCTGGTCTCGTTTTCACAGATATTGATGAATTTCTAGATCTCTTATGGATCATGATCTGATTGCGTGATTTCTTATCTGGTGATTCCCATTGTCTACAGCCTTTTGGGGCGTTACTGGAACCATGTGTTTACAATTATCATCTTGTTATTTTCCTCCCATTCTATTAATTTATCATCTCTTTCATTGTTGTGCTGTAGTCCGTATTCTCCTACGGACAGTTTCCTACTTTTGCTTTTAAATCCCCTTGCACTATATTGACCTAATGTGGTTTACACTGTCTAATTGCTTCATCCACATTCTTATAAAATTCCTCTATGTTTGTTGTTACACTGTCTGCTGTTGGTGCGTATATCTGGATGAATTTTATGTCTGCTGGGTGTCCTTTCATATTTACTACCAAGACTATCTGATATGCACCAGAATCCTTTAACTGACCCTGCTATGTCTTTACCCAAAATGACCGCTACTCCATGTTCGTGTTTGTTACCTCCTGGAAATATTATTTTATATCCTTCAGACATTTTAACCACCTTATCCCTCCATCTTACTTCGAATAATCCAAGTATGTTGATTCTTATTTCATCTTACTTCGAATAATCCAAGTATGTTGCTTCGTATTCTCTTCATTTCTCTCTTTATGTTGTCTAACTTCCCAAATTCTGCTAATGTTCTCATGCTCCATGTTCTAAACTTTGTGCTGTTCTTAATATTGATCACAGTCGCTTGCTGACGGTCTGATATCACGTGATTATTCCTAACGAAGTGACACTTCTGGTGTTCCCATTTACGTCGTTCTCGATTATAGATCTTAGGTTATACATCTCAGTGACTGATTCTTGTGAAACTACATTGGTGGTTTCCCTTTTCCTTACAACGCATTTGTCTTTGGCTCTGTCAAGAGTCTAATCCACGAGGCAGCAGGTGGTTTGAAATCAGCTTTCTGCTCCGAATGCCAGATGACACTTTCCCCGATTTTATATTATTTTGTGCCCTCGTTTCCTCTTGACTTTCCCTGTAACATGACTCTTTCTTCACCACTATTACTGTTGTCCTCAGCTTCGCCAGGGTACACGATCTCGATACTAACCCACTCCTCTAGTTTTATGTTCCTGTACTCTATTCAAGAATTATGATACCTCTGCGCTTTTGTAATATCGCTCCTTTTCACTGTATAATAAACACACAGCTTGACACTATCCTGATTGTCAGGTGATAACTGGACACACTGCAAATGTTACACGAATATTCTCAGTATAAAACTGATTATAATACTGCTGGTTACACTGTCACATTGCACTACACTGCTTGTCAGTCTCACTGTATTTTATAAGACGAATAGTTTGTAATGTTCTATATGCCGAAAAGATTGTACTCGAAACACTTGGTGACAATTAAAATCATCAGTCCACGAGACATTCTGGAAACTATGATTTTTTTTCTGATGTATACAGCTTGAAAATAAGTCTACGATAATCAGTTTTCAAATGATAAATGTTTATCTGCGTGTAGCCTAGACGACTGTGACGGTGTGGAGATGCGCGGGGAGGGGGAGAGGGAGGATAATGATAATATAATATTGAGAGATGATGATGTGCTGCAGAGGAGCACATGGTTGCAGTTGTCGTGGTGCCAATAAGTGTCCGTGAGCTGTGGGACGTTGTAGACAGGACGGATAGAAGGACCAAGGACTGAAGACTTGTGAGTTCTTGAAGACTTTGACCGATTGTTACATCCGTTGCCTAACCCTAACCAGGGGAAGTCAGATGTGTAACTTTTATGTTCCTACCCGCGTCATAAGCAGTAGCAAATTTATTCTCCATGCGCTCCATCACCGCATAAATAATAAATAAGACAACAAATATGAAATGAAAAGGGGTCGCTGCCAGGGGCAGCAGGGTTTATCGTGGTTTTACACAGTCCTACACTCATTTTATCCAGAACTCTTGGTGAGCACACAGGAGACTGACTGTTCATAATTCTGTATCATTCTCAAATGACAGCTCCTAATATTTCCTAAAGCATGTGCTTAATAATCTCCTCACAAACATGGTTATCTCCCTCAATGACATGAGTTATCTTCTTCTTAAAACATAGTTATCTTTTCAGAACACAGCAAAATGATATCTTTCTCTGAACGCAACATTATCTCCTCGACAAAATATAATCTCACAAACCCAACGAAGATTTGCTCATGAAACTAAACACTCAGGTCTTCCTCTAGTGAAGACTGACTTCCACCAGGCATTTGCGGCTTGCCTGCGCCCAGATCTCACATCTGATCGTTGTGCTGGCTTTGGGAAGAATGAAATATTCTCCTGTCTCGAAAGTAACGTGACAGTAATTCTCAAGAAGTTTCGCTTCGATGAATCGTATTTTTTCTTAACTGGACCTGTATCGTCCAATTCTAATCTTGTAAATTAACTGAGAAAGGCAGCTTGTCGAATTGTCTCATGATGATCGAATACACTTTCGTAAGAAAAGATGTAAGGTTAATTCATTACTCTGATACACATCCAGATCACAGCTATAAAACACGTGAATTCTTTCTTAGGTTTCTTACTAATGTATAGTCACTATGCTAAGTTGTAGTCTATCATTCTGCTTTCGACTCCTGTATAGTTCTGACTGGTTATAACAGAAAATTTGTTAGAGAGACGGGAAGAGGCGCAGAAGGATTTCTGTGTCTCTTCCCGTCTCTCTAACAAATTTTTTCTCTAGTCTCTGTTGAGCTTTTTCTAGGCTCTTGGTTGAGCCCTGTCTGCTTCTGGTTTAATGGAGTCGATCTGCTTCTGGTCTAGTGGGGTCCGTCTGGTTCTGGTCTAGTGGAGTCCATCATATTCTCCCTCTGTTCTCCTCTTATAAGCCTGCTTCTCTGCTTTCAGTCGGTGGGTTAAACTCCTTCCCTTAGTCTCAAGCTAGCCTCTTTCTGTTTTCTAATTTGGCTACGGGATAAAGTTTGTCGTCTAAGCCCCTCCTATTGGTCAGCTGGCCGATTGATATGTCCAGGTTGCAAATTCTGTCGGTAGTTCTGTTGCGTCCACTGTGTTAATCCGTCTATTGAATTGTCATGTCATGTCCAGTGCACTGTCTCTTTCGTGTTGTATGAATCAGAGATTAGTTCATTCTCTACTTTTATTGTGTTATTACACAGTTACAAATAAATTTTACTGTGATAAAAGATGGTAAGATTGTTATAGTATTCCAAAAACAGGATAGAGTAGGACAGCCCGTGATGTAGTTGTACTGCCTGACAGTAATGGCCGACCGCCTGTAACACACATTAACAAGACAAACACATATGCATACGGAAATGCGAGACAGCAGCGAAAGGAGAGTATGACCACTTAAACCTATCCCAAGTGAAAAGAAATGTGAAACAGAAAAGCCCACCAAAAACTAAATGAGCATTGCAAACACATTGAAAAATTAGTGGTTGATATTTATGGTGTGTTCACTTTTAATGAAACGAAGTTAGAAAAAACAGAAAAAGTTGACTTACACACAGAACTGGTGAGCACCCACCAGATAATCTTCCTGCTCTTTAAAATGGATGGTTTTAATACTAAATGTAACTCATGAAATGCTTGAAGCGAAAGTAACTTAACAAGCACTGTTTTCTCATAGAACTTATCAGTCTTCATAATTACGATAAACAGGCTTACCATAATATTTGTTTCTCAAACCGTGACGCCTACCATAATATTTTTTTCTCAAACCGAGATAATTTTGAGAAAATACTCAGATCCACCAAAACTGTTTTCCCATAGCTCAATGTAAGAAAGACATCTGTCATAAAATGCTGTAAACTCTTGTAGGATTGTATTGATATTAATACTTCCATTATTTTCTAGCATTCTAAAACGTTTCTTTGGTTCTAGAGGCATAAATTTATTATCATGCCTTTCCTCAAGGTTTGTTTTTAATTTTCCAAGTTCACTGGCAATATCAGTTGCACTCGCTTTTGTACTTTCCATAATCAAGATAGCTTTGCTAAACAATTTGAGTTGCCCCTGCACAAATCACAAATACATTTAACCACAATCATTATAAAAAAAACTGTTTTATCATCACTGGACAGTGTTCTTGTGAAATAAAATAAGATTTCAGTCCTTCATAGATTTCTAGTATTCTGTCAATAGGTGAAAGTAGTGAAAGAAAACGGCTGTTGCCATGTTGAAGAATCTTTTTATACTCTACATCTACAGATTCACAGAACTCTTTTAGTTGAGTGACTCGAACCGTATAAATGTGGACATATTTATACATTTTTACCACTAAAGCTTCTATTTTAATAGATAGAACATCAAATGCAGTTTGAAGGCAGTTGTGTACGCTGTGAGCACCGCAACCAATGCCAACAATATTTCTTCCTAGTTCCTTCTTCAATCTACCGTAAATATTGTTTTATCCTCTACGTTTAACACTCTCAAAATTAGTATTGCAATTATCTCCACAAAATCCAATAATTTTTTGCTATATTATGAGTTTTTATAACTGATATTAAACATTATAACTGACATCAGTTTGTTAGTATTTATGCAGCTTCACTGGGAACTGACTTAAAGTCTAAAAGGTTAACTTTGATATACAATCTGGTACAAAATACAGCACAAGAATTGACAGTTTTAATTTCGCTCCTGTTGGAAGAATCTACTGTTACCGTCACAACATTTGTTTTATTTAAATCTTCGCAAAGCTGCTGAAACAGCAATGGCTCAATCACATTAACAATGACAGCTTCACATTTTGTTCTGGCTAGTCTAAACTTTGTTTCAAAGAGCTTCGAAATCAGTTTAGATAAACAATCGGCTGACGTAAAGATGAGATTATGAATAGCAACATGAACTGCAAAAGTTGCTTCTTTAGCTGCTATTACAAATTCTTTGTCACTTAAATCGGTACCTTTAAAATATGAGAATATATCTGAGGAAGTTCCTGCTGCTGCTACTTGGCTTGCCTTTTTTTCACACATTTCAAGTGATTTTTAATGTCCGAACGCTCACCATGAGCTTTTGAAACTTCTGAAAAGCACAGTTCACATTTCACCTTGTCAATACGATCACAAATTTTTTTTTCAAAAGCAGATAATCCTTTTTTTAAAATTTATCTGTAAACACACAGTTTCTTGTTGCTATTTTGGAGATTAATTTAATGTTCAGTACAGAATGATGCCAAATGCCGATTCGCAATTTGAACTCAGCTAAGATAGGACATGCGCAACAGTGACGTGGCCAGTGTATTTTCCAGTGTAGCTAACTCTAATTGAAACAAAATATCTAAAAAAAATGAAATAAAAATATCTGGATCTCATGGGCTACATGCTATTATAACTATTATAAATTCCGTGAAAAAATAAAACATCTAAATTCATTAGGCCACATGCTCAAAATTTTGGGGGAAAACATCTAGACAACTTTAAAAGTACTTAGGTCTAGATACAAAATATTTACATTGGCAACAGTGAGTGTAACAGAGGGGATATTTAGTTGCCAAATCGCCATTTTACCGGAGGCTGCACTATTTTTTACTTCTTGTATATTCGGCACTTAAAAAATTGTACTACATAACCGGGACAAAATGACATACTGGCCGGAACGCAGGGACAACATCATTAAACCGGGACAGTCCTGGTCAAAGTGGGACGTCTGGTAAGCCTAACGATAAAGATAGTTGGCGTAGACACTGTTGTGGTTTCAGACGTTTGAATAAGATCACCAGTCCAGTAGCATATCAGATGCCGAATATAGAAGAATTCCTTTTAGTCCTCGATGGGGTGAACTTTTTCACATTAGACGCCAGATCCAGGTATTGGAGTATATCCATAAGTGAAGAGTCTAAGTGGAAAATGAGCTTTTCATCCAGCTTAGATAAATTCATTTCTATTGCTTTCCTTGAGAATCCAGTGCTCTTGCAGGTGTGTGGCCTTTAAGACTGAGTTTAACATGGACTAAGTTTGATATTGTTTATGCTGACGACGAGTTAATGTTTACAAAGGCAACTATCGGAGACCACATCGAACACGTCTAAAGGGTTTCAAATTTTACATCAACATAATTCATTCATTCATTTGCATGTCCTGTGCGGAACTTTGCCTCCTTAACAGCATTCCTGTGGGTCTCTCAGTTGTAAGCAAGATGGCCTGCTGCTGATGCATCCATTTGCAGATCATCAACGATGTCTTGCAACCATCCTCGCCTTGGTCTTCCTCTCTTTCTTTTTCCCATTATGTACCCTTCCAAGACGGTCTTATCTAGGTTATCATGACGTTTAAAGTGTCTAAAATATTTAAGTTTTCTTTGTTTATTCCTCTTTACTAGCCAGCCTTCTTCAACATTAAGTTCTTGTAGTATGGATATATTTGTTCTTTTTTTGTGTCCATGATATTTAACGAACTCTTCTGTAGCATTTACATTCAAAAGCATCAACGTAAAGTGAAGTTAAATATTTCCAAGTGTAATCTTGCAGAGGCTGAGAGCAAATTCTTGGAATTTAAGGCTAAGTTGGGGGTGGGGGGCCATAACGTCAGACATTGAGAAAGTGAAAGCAAGTATTGAAAAGGGCTCACCATTAACAGTCCGTGAAGTGATAAGTTTTATATGAACACTTCTATTATAGACGTTTAATCGACAATTTATCTCAAAAGTCGAGTCTCTGACTTCTCTTCCTGTGCCTCTGGTTTATTTATGGACACGTATGGTATACCTGTTAACAACAAATCATTGTTCGTTAACGAGACGGTGCTAATTTTTATCACTGTTCTTGTCATTTGAAAGTATAACTTCCCCCTTATTTGGTATAATGCGGACATATTAAATTTCAGCGGTTTTGTTAAGTTTTAATCGTTTTTCGTCGAGACCGGTATACTGTATTTCTGCTGTGCTTTTTTGGTGATATTGACTCCCTGTTGCATACAATGTAAATAATTGCATTCATTTACACAAAAGTGTTTCAAATAGTCGCAAAAAGTATTGATTGATAATTATTGTGTGAAATTCTAGTTAAGGAAATCATATGATAGTTTATTATTTTAAAAGGGGATTTATGGTGAACTGGTGAACCAAAAATGTGCTAAACATATCTTTTCGTATTTTCAGACCAGTTTTTTTAAACAAGAAAGTTTATTCATGGAATCATATTACAAGTACTTTCTATATATTCTTCTTCTTCGTTAGCTTCTACCACCAAGACCGCCCCGTGATCCTCCTGAAATTACTCCTGTGGTCCTCGATATGTCCCGTGGTCACCGAAAGGATCACACGAGATCCACGAGAGGACCACACGAGATCCACGATAGGACCACACGAGATCCACGAGAGGACCACACGAGATCCACGAGAGGACCACAAGAGGATCAGAGTATCGCAGGGCTTGAGCTTGTATTCTTGGTGGGTCTCAGAAACAGGAATGCATGACACCGCGGTTTTCGTTGCACCAGTTTAATCTAGAGTTGGACTTTCTCACCGGAAAACCTCAACGTGTTTTGGATATCAGTATATCCCCGCTGGGTGAGAGGTGGTTGCCCATCCAGGCTAGAGTTGGACTTTCTCACCGGAAAACCTCTGCGTGATTAAGATACGCATTCATCCCCCAAGGTAAGAGGTGGTTGCCTATCTAGACTGCACTGTTCCAGTGTCTCCGACTTCAGTATTTTGTGGTCGTGGCCACTACCCTTCCTAGTTGTGACCAGGACGGAGCTTTTTTCCAGGAGGACGAATCCTCACCACTAGTAAGTTTCACCTCTGGGTTGAGCCGGTTTAGGCATATTATCCCAGTATGGGCGTGTTTAGGACGTGACCAATCTCTAGAGTGGAGGTACCGTGACATGCGTAGGCAATGAGTTTCACCCCTGGTTTAAGCCGGTTTAGGCATATTTCACCAGTGTATATTGTACGTGGCCGGCCTCTAGAGCAGAGGTGCCGTGGTATGAGTAGCTCTCGCCGCGAAACCACTGGACATACCGACTCAGCTTCACTTTATCCTTTCCATCACCTTTTCACATCGGCGCCGCATGGCAACCCTAATTGCTTTTTTGCGTTTTCTCCATTGACCGAGAGGAGTTTCATTCCACACGCGGCATCCGAAGAATCTCGCTAACAGTGTCTTAACCTCTGTGTTAAGCCGGTTCAGACAATTCGCCCGATATGAGTGCACATAGGACGTGGCAGAACTCTAGACCAGAGGTACCGTGATTTGACTATTGTGTACTTCGCTTAATCCTTTCTTTCACCTTTTCCACAGTGGTGCCGAACGGCAACCCCATTCGCACCTTTCTTCACTGGCCAGGAGGAGGCCCACTTCACGCACGGCAGCTGAAGAATCTCGCCAGCAGCGGTAAATGAGCTACATGACTCTCATCTACCCAACGCGTCTGGTTTTCAAGTGCCAGATATTCGCCTTCGCCCCTTCTCTGTCAGTTTGAACAGTTCTGCCACGAGAAGGCCAGGGGCTGGACTTGACTGTCAGACGCTATTTGAGACGCACTCCATTGGAGTGGAAAGCGTATCCCCCATCCCACCTCTGGCTATAACAGTCCTTAGAACCACTTTCACATGTGATACGCAGACTTTGAAAACAGAACTGCTTTTTTGCATAGACTTTTATAACTGGACCCCATAAATGTCACAACACAAGAGCCACAGAATTGCGTAAACGAAGCATCTGGGGTTTTTTTCTGTCGGGCATCGAAATAAAGAAGAAAAAAATATTCCCGACTGTGATAGTTCCAGGAGCGTCAGTCTGGCTTTGTCAGATTAGCACGTGATTTGATCGAGTTAACAGTTTTGGCATATCTGAAGGTCATTAAGCCTATGATAATATTCTGCGACGCATCAGCCAAAACTATACGTGCAGGTCTCATGTGAGATGAGAGAGATTCGGCAGGCGGAGCTTAAACGCAGGAGAAAACCTAAGACCAATCTATTTTCTACATTATAAATCGAGTAGCACATTAACAAAAAAGAGCGCTCTACCGTTGCATTCTCGTAACATAAGTTATACAACTATGTGCTCCGCACACAACTGATAGAGGAGAATGGATAACAAAGGCCTATCGAACTTATTGAAGTCTAACCATAAAAATACCAAGATTCAAAATTGGACACAAAACATTCAGTCATAAAGGAAATCCAACAAATTTTTTGATCGTAGAATGCAGATGATATGCTGTCGAGACCAGTTATGGAATCAGAGCCTGCTTCTTTAGATTCTGAATCCCCTAACAAGGATATATGTTACAAGTAAACGTAGTAAAGTCTTCGAGATTCCTGCCCCAAGATTTTCCAAAAAGGTTAAAACGGGAAGATCGCCTGAGCGACCATGTTCATAATGAGAGATGAAGTTTTATTTAAAAAGAGTGATAGTGACATAAAAGCAGAGTTGTCTTATGTTCCTAGATTCAATGTGATGTTGGAGAATTCCACGACAGAAATGAAAATATAGGCCAGAGAAAGTCCGGAAACTTTGATATAGAGTGAGAAGAGATGTGTTAGAATGTGCTGAAAAGTATGCTATTTGTAAAACCAGAAAATTACGAGCATTACAGAAGCCTATTGCAATTAACAGTATTATGGTTATGCTGCGCATCAACTGCTCCGGCTCCCCCCCCCCCCCCCAATACATGATGTGGGAGTCTGTAATGAAATATATTGTACAACATCATCGATTAATACTCTGAGTGAGCAGACTGTGTTGTTATACCAGACATTAAAAGTAACTGTTATAGTGAAAAGGTTCATTCCCACTGTGCCTCTAACAATAGTGACATTTAACGGACAAGAATGTTATGGTCAAGTGTTTAATAAATACAATATCCAATGGAAAATGGATATGGAAATTGATGCTTGATATTTGGTTCACAAAACTGGGAAATGTAGTCCTGAAAAGACAAGGTACGCAGTCAAATATGAGCGCTCAGGCTATATGGAAGATTAGATTGAAAATGTGTCAAAGGAAAGTAGAGAACACGGGTTGAGTCAACATTTTGGTAGACAGAGCAAATAGAAAATGCACGGAGGGCGCAGCGAGGAACGACACAAAGATGGCAGAGATCTAGAGTATGTAACAGCTGAAGAAATGAATGGAGGAATTTCAAGAGGCAATAAACGCATTCAAATCTCTCTCTCAAGGTAGTCAAAGGCGTGAACGTGGAATAAGTTGGTACAAGAAATAACAGCTGAAGCGTTTTTGCGCAAATTATGGCAAGTGCAAAAGATAACAAACAATAAGCCTGGAGTACAAGTGAGTACCAACATAAGGGATGAATAATGTAATGTACTGAATTATGTCAGTCCGTAAGAACAGCGAAAAGCAAAACCTCTATATTAACGAAGAAAACTAAATTGATGACAACTGACAAAACAAACAAGGCAGCTGAAATCATTGAGGAAAAACTTGAAGAAGTGGAGAGTTTTGAATATCTTGGATCACTACTAACTAATAAATGAGATATAATAAGGGAAATTACAAGAAGGACATCTATCGCTCTTCAGAAAGTAAAATAACTAAAGAATCTGTGGAGAGGAACAGATTTTTAAGGGCATGCATCTTTCCCGTTGCAACATATGCCTGTGAGACCTAGACACTTAATTTACATAAATATTTTGAATACATTAAACGTCATGATAATCTAGAGAAAACCGTCTTGTTAATAATGGTACATAATAGAAAAAGAAAGAGAGGAAGACCAATGCAAAGATGGCTGCAAGACATCGTTGATGATCTGCAAATGGATGCATCAGCAGCAGGCCCTCTTGCTCACAACCGAGAGTCCTATAGGAGTGCTGTTAAGGAGTCAAAATTCCGCAAAGGACATGCAAATGAATGAACGGAGATTGGCGAGCATTTCTGCCCTTTTCCAACGATACGTCAAACAATCGGACCAGGGTAATCTTCAAAAGGACGTGAAACAGAATATCGAGTTTTGTGCAAACAGAAATCTTGGAAAGCCCAATAGAAGTGAATGAGGTAAAACAGGCAATTACATCTACCAAAATGGTGCACTCAGTCTTGATGGTATCCGCTGTGGACATGTCAAAGAAGTTGATGACAACGTTGTAAAGCAGATGACAGAAGATTACAACCAGGGCTTGAAGACTGATTTATGGCCGCACAGTTACTTGATTCTCTTGCCAAATATAGGAAAGGACAAAACAAAATTGAGTAGATATCGAACTTATACATTATAAAACATATATGGCAAGGTAATTGAGAGGATTATAACCGGACGACTGTAATGGTTTCTAAGACTAGATTGTTTCGATGGATAGCTTCAATGCTGCTGAGGCGATCGGTTATCTTAATATCTTGGCCTTGACACTTCACAATCGGAAGTGAAGGTCCTACAATCTGTTATTTAATGAGCACCACAGGATCCTGGCTTTTTCTGGTTTTATCACCGCATTGTTATCCTCACATCAGCTTGTTATCTGATTCAGTTTGCTGCAATTCCTCTTTACACCTCCCATGCTTATATGGTAATCTCGTATCATCAGCGTCGGTCAACGTTCGCCTCACCCCATTCCCATATAACAGCGCACTGCCAGTAGAATATACACTGAATAGCACAGGAGACAAGGGAGACCCCTGAGGCAGCCCCGCAGCAATGTTTCTGGGCTCTGAGATCCATGTTCTGTACCTTAAGAGAACACATTTCATGAGATATCTAAGGATAACGTTCATTGTCTCTTTCACATCATGTGGATATTGTAATACAAAAAGCCAAGAAAGCTTTGGGAGCAGTTAAGTTAATGGCCGCAGCGTCTTTGGGCGGAAATATGAGCTAAATCACTCTTCGTCAGTTGATTTTGCACAGCTGATTTTGTTTCTTCATAAAAGTGGCAGGGTTCTCCGCAGGATGTTCTTAGAACAGATTGTGGTACCAATTTTCGGCAAATCAAGTGTAACAGTACCTATCTTGTGACTCTCGCAATGATGGGTGAATGACTTCTCAGGCTTATAACTTTTACACAGATTATCACACTTGAATAAGAATTGTATGAATTTGTTTGATTTTAAATCATTTTAATTCTGATGTTATTTATTCTGATATTGGTAGCATATTAGTTTGCAGGGGTTTCAGCAAGCAACCCTAGTATATCTGATTTTAAAAAAATACAAATATTGGATGATTACAATGAATCAAGAGTGGATGACATTAATAGAATACACACATCACTGTTTGTGTCAGTTCTCCAATCGTCGTGCGCCTGTTTAATGAAGGCTATTTGTCTTTAGATTTATTTAATTCGTTACGCGAATCTACGACCTGTAAAGCAACTTCGTCCTATGAGGTGATAATGAAAAATTCCAGGACTGGTCACAAGGAAAAAGCACACGTGTGTGTTATTTAAGTTTGGTTACCATATTCTTTGAAATATCCCATTTAGAATTTACGCAGCGACCCCAGTGACCACGCCTCAAGAGAAAAAAAAAACTGGAAATAATTTTTTTGAAGGTGGTCAAAAACAGCTTTCGTTTTCGTTTGAATTTCATCTGCGATGTTCAAGGGTCACCCCTTTAGCTTCAGTATCATTTTGAGGAACAAGGCGAAGTCATAGGAGGGCTGGATCGGGCGATTACGGAGGGTGCAGGACAACCACCATGGTGTTTCCTGTCAAAAACTGTGTCGTCTAAAAGGAGATGTGAGCGGAAGCGTCGTCTTGATGCAAAGGCCAATTGCCACTGAGCCGCGGTTACAGCCGTTTTGTTGCACATCTCTCAAACGCCTCAAAACGTCGCAGTAAAATTCAGAACTCATGGTAGTGCCGGCACGAGCAAATTCTCGATGATTTGACCTCTAAAGAAATATAGGAAGCATATTTTGCAGTACAACGACATAATGCACATTCTTTGGTCTTGGCGACCACATGCTTTTCCACTGTAAGGATTTTTTTGTCTCCAAGAAAAATCTATAAATACAAATTTCGTCAAACTTTGCAGCAGCGCTATGTATAATCAGGTTTTCCTTGAGAATTGCTTGGCACACTGCATAACTGATTGCAACAATGTGAGATGGTGTGTTCGGCAGAGGGCCTCATTAATGATTTTACGAATTTGAAAAATATTTTCTGGTGCCCGATCGCTCTGAACGTTCGTCATCTTGAACAGACACTCGACTGGCCTTGTAATCTGCATGTCATTTAAGAACCTGTGTTCGAATTAAATAATGTTAGCCAAAAAGCCTGAGAAAGCATTTAAAGGATCTTGGCAGTAGATATGCCAAGCTTCACGCAAAAGTTGATTTAGGTACGATGCTCAAGCCATCGTAACCATCGCAGAGCGGTCCTAACACAGTACGGCACCAAGTGACAGACTGACTCTGCAGGCTTGAAAGTAATGACCTTCAGTGTAAATGTAAAGGTAAAATTTCCCTTTCCATGCCATTAAGGTTCAAGGTTAAAAATTCAGACACCGACTTCACTGCACTATATATGTTACGACCCACCCATCATACATCACAAGCCTCCATTTAAACATTCTCTAAGCTCCACTATGCCCATTTCTGAACAAGCGTCGGACACGCCACATAAGTTACAGCTAAGTGCCCTATTCATTTTATTTCCTTTTTTTTAACATAGCATTCATGTGAATCTATACCTTATCTCCTCTCTCTCTCTCTCTCTATTTCTTCGTCCTGTATGTTTTTGTATGATTGTTTCACGCCGAAACGTCACAACTTTGTAAACCTTAAGTAATAAAACTGCTCCTACTTTTTTCCTAGTTTATATAATCTCATATATACTCTGCCGCTTGCCGCGGTATCTATCCAAGAGTATGTTTGCTAATAGTTCCTGTCAAAAGTTGGTTGTTTACGATATGTTTTCTGCCACGCAGTTCGGATTTCCTGCGAGCACCTTTAATTTCTCCTAGCTCCAACAATCTATTCAAATCTACATTGTTCTTCCATTCCCGCTCTTCATTTTTCCGCAGTCTTTCCAACATGGCGTTAGAATGTCCCCCTTGTCCACCGTCAGTGCGCCATTTATTTTATCCTGTCCAACAAGTTTATCTGCCAATTCATTGTCCTGTACTCCGCATCTCCCAAACAGTAAAGCCACGTTAGTCTTGTCACAGCTGCCTGGATTAACGGGTAAACCCATTCTTTTCGAAGCAATTTCTTCTCAGTCTCATGACGCATATTCTGTGTATCCATTACAATGACACCATTAAACAACATCATAAGCAACTAACAATTCTATTGCCGCCGACACAGCCTCAATTTCCATTCGCATGGTTGAAGTGGTGGCTTCAAAAACTCCTGGACTCTTCCATTTCGGTGGACAACAAAACACTAACCAGTTCTGGTATTCCGAGTCATTGAACCATCTGTATATATTACCGTTTCGGAAAACCCACAGTGATGCTGGATGAGATCTTGAAACCAAAGTTCAACTCATCCCTGTGCCCAGTCTCGACATTCATGGCCCTGCTCTTAGATGAGGTTGGTCCTGTACTCGTAACAAGTCACCACTATTAGGCAGCTCATCTAGACTGCAAATTGACTGTATTGTATCCTTGGCCTCAGCCATCCAGGATCTTCCTCGTTTGATCCCTTCCCAGCTCTTTATGGAGATAATGGTCCTTAATGCCAGTAATGCTGATGTATGCCTTTACCTGGCATTATTGTGTTTAGACCTCACACTCAGCATATCTAGCAGGAAGCGCATGGCAGGAGTATCCCTGGTGCAACACAAGACCACTTTCATTGCCTTGTTCTGTACACGCTCCAGTCTGTTCAGATGTGCATTGGACAATGCGAGCAGGCCAAGACCATACTCCAGTGGTGTCAGTACCAGAACATGCATTAGCAAGAATAGAGTGCGCTGTGGAAAGCCTGCTGTGGGCATTAACTTAACTGCTCCCAACGCTTTCTTGACTTTTTGTATTGCATTGTCCACATGATGTGAAAAGGACAATGAACGATCAAATGTGATCCCTGGATATCTCATGAAATGTGTTCTCTTAATATCTTGGCCTTGACACTTCACAATCGGAACTGAAGATCCTACAATATGTTATTTAATGAGCACCACAGGATCCTGGCTTTTTCTGGTTTTATCACCGCATTGTTATCCTCACATCAGCTTGCTATCTGATTCAGTTTGCTCTCTACCCTTGAGGCTACAATTCCTCTCTACACCCCCCATGCTCATAAGCTAATCTCGTATCGTCAGTGTAGGTCAACGTTCGCCCCACCCCATTCCCAAATAACAGTGCACTGCCAGTAGAATATACATTGAATAGCACAGGAGACAAGGGAGACCCCTGAGGCAGCCCCGCAGCAATGTTTCTGGGCTCTGAGAACCATGTTCTGTTCCTTAAGATAACCGATCGCCTCAGCAGCATTGAAACTTATCCATCGAAACAATCTTGCATCTACCCCCAAACTCCATCAGAAGTGTAACAGCATTATATAATCCACTCCGTTGTATGCATCCTTAAGATCAAGTACCACAATTACGGTTTCGTCTTTTCTTTGAAATCCCTAGTATACATCATACGCATGGATCGCAGCGCTATTAGTTGTGTCTTTTCCTGTTCCTGGATGATAACTTCCCAATGTATTCGGTAGTATCTCGCTAGTCTCTAGAAACCCTTATAGTCGTCCGGTTATAATCCTCTCAATTACATTGCCATAATCGTTTTGTAATGTATAAATTCGATATCCACTCAATTTTGTAATGTCTTTTCCGATTTTTTGGCAAGAGAATCAAGTAACTGTGCGGCCACAAATCAGTCTTCAACTCTGGTTGTAATCTTCTGTCATCTGCTTTACAACGTTGTCATCAACTTCTTTGACATGTCCACAGCGGATACCATTAAGACTGAGTGCACCATTTTGGTAGATGTAATTGCCTGTTTTTCCTCTTCAATCTTTAAATGGCTTTCTAGGACTTCTGTTTGCACAAAACTCCATATTGTGTTCCTCGTCCTTAGACGCTCTTCAAGGTTACCCTGATTGTTTGATGTATCGTTGGAAAAATGGTCTTCCTTTCTGCTCGTCAGATATGCCATTATATTGGAGAATACGAGAATACGGTGTTAGGGCCGTAGTTTCCATGACCTTCGGCACATGAAAGTGTGATGTGGTCAGCATCACATCTGGCCGCTTTACCTACCCAGATTTCTCTGATACCCATTTTTAGGTGTGTATCAGAAAAAAATCCTACTGTCGGGACTGAACCGGATACCATTGGATTAGTAAACCGAACGTCTAACCACTCAGCTAACCAGCCCGCCTTTCAGTATACCGTGCGTTTTTGTCAAACGGTATAGCTACGGTAAGTACAGAACAAGAACTTTCCGATACTACCTTGTATGTTTTGTTTTGTGATTAAAAAAGGTTTTGATTCCAGGGTTTGATTATAAGACACATTCACATATTCATCGGAGAAGGCAATTTTTAAAGGGACCATGGCTGATGGAACAAACCAGGCTAAATACTCTACTAATATCAGTCAGTCAATCAGTTAATCATTTGCATGTCTCTTGCGGAACTTTGCCTCCCTAACAGCTCTCCTGTAGGCCTCTCCGTTGTAAGCATGGTGCCCTGCTGCTGCTGATATCACCACTTAAAAAAGGGCCTAAGAAGCAAATTATACTTCCTGAAAAGGGTGAAAACTACATATGTTTGCTGATTAAGCAATTTCATAGCAAATTTATTTTTAGTGAAAATTTGAAGACGAAATGTATATCGCATGTCAGATTATTACCCAGCATACTTGTAGAAGACTTATTTCAAAACTATGTGTCACAACAGAGAACTAATCGAAACCTATGAAAAAGCATAACTGTCAAAGCTTACTGCACGGCGCCTAATAATGATGATGATATATAATCTGACACTGGTGGTGTCAAACAAAGTTCACTTACATTCTGAACCCTTTAGCACAGAATTCAGCTACATAGTCAAGGTTGTACACCTCTCGATCCAATCACAGATCATCCGCAGTTTAAACTGTGGATGATCTGTGAGTGGATCGAGAGGTGTACGACCTTGACCGAAATGTACTCATCCATGAGACCTGGTAGTTGGGTCCGCTGTTAGTGAGTGATTGATCACTTTCTTACATCAATTGTGTCTGATGTATGGCCGAGCCAGGTTGTGTTTTCGTTGTGCAGATGGACTTTTGCTGCAATTTTCTATTATATTATGTGATTCAGATGACTAATTGTTTAGTTATGATTTCTGTCCGTGCCCACCTCATATGGTGTAAGTTTTTTTTGTGTAGTGTGGAATAAGTTGATATAGGTTTCAAGTCAGTATGTGTAGTGATATAATTTGTGTTGAAGGTTAAGTTCTGTTAATGGCTAAAATACAGGTATTTTATTAGTTTGCTTATTAATATGCTTCGATTTCATCTTTAGTATCATTAATTTTTGGAACAGCAGTGCATGCATTATCTTATATATGCTATTCATTCATATTGACTGTTTGCTTGCCTGCATATTGAGTATAGTCATTATGCCATTTGCATGGCAAATTTTGATTATAGCAATATATGTGATAAGAAGGATTAAGTGCAATTGCAATATATTTTTATGGAGGCCTTATGTAAGGGCCCCGATAGTTTTCTAAGACATATGTCCCATTGAATTCATTACATTAATATTGCAGGCCAGTGAATATTCATTTTTAGCATGTTATTATGCTTGTAATATTATAGCTTATACT
Source organism: Achatina immaculata (assembly GCA_009760885.1). Taxonomy (NCBI): domain Eukaryota; kingdom Metazoa; phylum Mollusca; class Gastropoda; order Stylommatophora; family Achatinidae; genus Lissachatina; species Lissachatina immaculata. Next base: position 39,199,262 of record CM019691.1, on the reverse strand, counting down.
CATCAATTCATTACTATTGCTCTCCCACATTATTGATTAATTGTTGTTGCTGGTTATCATTGCCAGTTGTATGTTGTTGTTGGTTGAAGTTCAAATTGTTAGATTACATGATATATTATTGAATTCAGATTTACTGATTCACACTGTACATGTTATATTGTAATGTGTGTTAAAGTCAGATGCTTCAGAAGTATTCATCACATTAAGCATACAATAGGAAGAAGAACCTGGGTTGGTCATGTAATGAGGGAGACAGAATTATTCCTCCAAGTACTGTTGTACATAATAAGGGAGTGTTTAGTCAATTATCCAATTTTCCATAACAATTAATAACTTCTAAACTTGCACCTTGCACGTTTTACAAAACTGCAGTAAAAATCATAACCAACAACCATCACTACAGACCTCCTGACCCACATTCACCACAGATTATTAAATACAGTTTTCCTCATATTCAGTCAATATGCTTCTAGTTAAAGAAATCAACAGTCAAAACAAAACTCATCTAGAATTGCTCAAAAGAATATCTAGAATTACTTAACTTTTTAAAACATTTATCTAAAAAATTATCTCATAAATATTTGTTAAAAAGTATAAGTGAAAATTAATGGGTAATTTTAATTCAAAGTAATATTAATATGATAATGATAATAATTACTTGATCAAGTCAAACAAAAGGTGAAAATCATCGTCATCATCAGTACTTGACAGACCAGTCAGTCAGTCATTTGCATGACCCTTGCAGAACTTTGCCCCCCTAACAGCTCTCTTGTTGGACTCTCAGTTGTAAGCAAGGATCCCTGCTGCTGATGCATCCATTTGCAGATTATCAAGGACGTCTTGCAGCCATCTTCTCCTTGGTCTTCTTATCTTTCTTTTCCCCATTATGTATCCTTCCAAGACAGTCTTCTCTAAATAATCATGATGTTTAATGCGTCCAAAATATTTAAGTTTGGTCTGTTTTTAATCCTCTTTACTACCAAGCCTTCTTCAATATTAAGTTCTTGTAGTATGGGTATATTTGTTCATTTCTGTGTTCAAGATATTTGAAGAATTCTTCTGTAGCATTTACATTCAAAGGCATTTATGTGTTTCTCAGCTGTTTTGTCCAGGTGTCACAGGCATATGTTTCGATGGGAAACATGTATTCCCTTAAAAATCTTATTTTTGTAGTTCTATCTGTTCCTCTCCACAGCTTCTTTAGTTGTTTTACTTTCTGAAGAGTAATAGATGTCCTCCTTTTAATTTCCCTCATTGTATCTCATTGTATCATTAATAATGATCCAAGATATTAAAAACTCTCCACCTCTTCCAATTTTTCCTCATTGATACATATTTCAGCTGCCTTCGACAGACCAGCTTGATAAAAAAATGGAGAGGCTTCACCTTCTGCAGATTTCTTTGATGTGCAGCCATTATTTTCATATCTTATAACTTTGAAGGGGGAAATAACAGCAGCAACATGTTTTCAGTAGCTGAATTTGATTAATAAATAATTAATATATTCATCATCATCATCATCAGGTGCCGTGCCGACTGGCGTTGGCTATTATGCTTCTCCAGAGTACACGATCCTTCATGCAGGCCATCAGTTCAGTTGGTGATCTCCTCTCACACCATCCCGTCAGACTGTCCAGTATCATTTCTCTTGGTCTTCCTCTTGATCTTCTTCCTTCTATTTTTCCTGTTGTTATAATATTTTCAATGCCCCCTCTTCTCAATGCATGTCCTATGAAAGTACATTGTCTCTCTCTTATCTTTCTGACAAGGTTTTTTGTCTCTCCAGCTCTTCTCATACATTCTTCATTAGTTATTTTTGCTGTCCAGGGAATTCGCAACATTCTTCTAATAAACCACATTTCTGCTGCTTCCAATGATTTTTGTGCAGACTTGCCTATTGTCCATGATTCACTTCCATATAACAAGATAGGTTCAATATAGCATTTTAGGACTCGTTTTCTAACATTCATTGATAAAGATGTGTTAGCTAATATGTTTCTCATTCTCTGAAATGCAGTCTTTGCTTGATCTATTCTGTTCCTAATTTCTGTTCTGCATTTCCCATCTGAAGTTATTACTGCTCCAAGGTATTTGAATTTCTGCACCTGCTTTAGAATGGTTCCGTTTAATTTAATACTGCATGCTGGTGGATTCTGTTTCTTAGATATAACCATAGTCTCTGTCTTTTTGATGTTCAATTAATATATTATTAATAAATAATAAATAATTTCCTAATTGTAGGAAGAAGTTCTACAAAAATAAAAATAAATCGGTACTGCGATATTTGACGGTTGCTTACAACCGAGAGGCATACAGGAGAGCTGTTAAGGAGGCAAAGTTGCACAAGGGACATGCAAATGAGGAAGAAGTTCTGGGCTGAATTTATTTCTCAATTTTGATTTAACCAGAATCATGGTGCTATAAAAACTCTCAATGTCAGCATTTGAATGTGGTAGTTTTAGAGCTGATTTAGCACATTTACAAAGTTTTTAACATAGATAACATACAGTGGCATTTCTATATAGTTTTACTTCACTTAAAACCTCTGTGTCTTGTGTATTATTCCAGTCAACTATTTAAATCTCATTAACTGGCTTTATTGACTGGATTTTTAGATCATGTAAGTATTCCATTACTTTACATATTAAATAGATGTCATTCATTGGTTGCAGAACACTATTTACAGAGAAGATAAATATACTTTTTCATTTTTTCCACATTCTCGAGAAGCCTCTATCTTAACTGACTGACATTAAGACATCTTCTCCTCAATAGTCATATACTAATTACTTTGAACTGTAATTTTTTTATTTTTGTTTCAGATTAGTAGCCTTAATATGGTGTTTTGATGTAAACTGTGTGTTTCTACAAACTCCAGACTTCTTGAGTGACAGTCAGAAGAAGAGATAAAATTGCAAACTGCACAGAATGGCACATACAGTAAATTAAAATAAGAGGTGAAACCTCCTAAATTAAACCTTCACATATATCCAGTTAATGAAGTCCAGTTTCATTTCAGTCAATGTACTGTACGTTTTGGTTCCTGCACAATACTCTCTGCATAGTATTTGTCGAATTATTAAGTTCAAGATACTGTACTGTCATTAGTGTGAAGTCAGTAAATGCCAAAATTATCTAGAATTTTCTAGATTCAGTTTCAGATTATCTAGATTTATAGCTGACATTAGGTGATTACTTTCGTTATTCAGATGCGACCAACATTTTCTAGAACTAGCTATAAAATATCAACCCTTTAAGTTTCATTGCTCATACTTGTATCATATTCCTACTCCAGGGCATTGAACTTTTCATTCTGTGCCTGTCAGTGTCTAAATTTTAAAATATTTCACCATTTCAAAGAGGGCATCAGCATAGAATCTTGGAATCATTTTCTTTAAATCCTGAACTAAGGCACGATCAGATTACATGTTCTATTTGCTGATAAGTTTATTACTACACTGGTTAATCAAGGTTTTAATAAATAAATTGATTCAAAACAACACCATCCCATAGATGAGATCTAATTATGTCATGTCTGTTTTTAAAAAGAAAAACCACTTAGTGTAACTAGACGACATTACTGTAGCATTACAATGTTTCGTCATCTATGGTGCACACTAATTTGTTGAATTTTTCTTTATTTCACTGAGAAATGAGTGTTTATATATGTGTGGTGTGTGCGATAGAGAGAGAGAGAGAGAGAGAGAGAGAGAGAGAGAGAGAGATTTAAAAGCAGTGAAATAGACATAAGATTTTTATAAAAAAATATCTTACATCAATAACTAATATAACAAAATATATGACTATATTTTCAAAAATAATTTTATGTTTATAATCAACGTTTGCTTTAAAAAATATATTACTACAGTTTTAGTTTTAAACTGTTAAACATAATGTTAATGCTCGGTTTCAAAAGATAAAATTACTCTTTAAGAACTCTAGGTTTACTTTTTCTTTTTTTTTCTTTTTCTGTGTGCCATTACTTGAACAATTGTTGGTAATCACTGACCTCAGTATTTGAATATGTCAAAGGGCTGCTACTTGATACTTACTTGGTTTTACTAGAGTCCTTGACTATTAGGGCACACTGAGTCCAATGAACCAATCAGACTTATTGGATATCAATCTCCAACATATGTTTTATTATTCTTCTTTTGTGCTACAGAGCGTATGAGTCCATTTTAGATCATAACAACACAATATTTATCGCTACTACATAGGTCAAATATTTCAGTCTCAAGAAGTCATTTGCTCTTTCGACATTATACAAATGAGTCAGATTCATTCCTCCTCTGTAAAAATTAACGTTAGAAAACCTTTTAGACAGGGGTGAATTTAACTTTCAAAATTTTTACCACTTCGCCCTTTAGAAAAAAAAAATCAATAACAATTTTACCCATATAAATAATTATTTCCCCATAAGTACATTTGAAATCTTTCATCCAGCATAGTTTGTCCATGGAAGATTGGTTTAGATAAATCTCCAGTTCGCTATCTGTCTCTTGCTTCCATATAGGCCCTTCTAAGCTGAATCTTGTTAATTTTCTTAGCGTTATCTACTCACCTAGGAGAGCGAGTGAAAAAAAAAACACACGAACTAAAGGACGTAAGTACTGAAAAAATTGCTCACGGGTAAGTAAAGAAATCTTTGATTATGTCCCTTACTTGGATTGCATTTTTCACTAGCCTGCGTACATCGTTTTCATCTTCTCTTGACTCTTCACACAAATATGGGTGGCTCGGACACTTGGAGAGAATGGACGAGACAGACAAAAAAGGCTTATAAAGAAGTGATTAACGGAAATAAACCAAGAGGCAGACCGAGACAACAGTGACAGCCTAGAAGAAGACCTACGAGCCTTCGGAATGGAAAACTGGAAGGAGGAGACTAAGAACATAAAGGAATTGAGACAAATTTTAATCTGCACCAATGAGCCGCAGTGACTCAGAAAGCTGAATGAAATTAAATATATAAGTATATATAGCTATTATATGATGTAAATGGCACCCTTGCTCATTGGTGACTCTAATAGCTATAGCCAATATTACAGCAGATTAAAAGTGTAGAATATTGATTTTACGATAGTTCAACATGTTTTAAAAGCATATCTGACGAAAACAGTTACTCTGTCCTCGGACAACGAAGATTTAAAACAAATAATGAACTCATTAAAAAATCAGCTTATTAAAACTTATATATATATATATATGTGTGTGTGTGTGTGTATAATTCAAATATTGTTCAGTAGTATTTGTTATAATTTTTATATTCCTCCTAAGGTGTCGTTTAAACTAAAGCATGCAATTAAGGTCTTGATGGATCACTGTAAACTATTTGTCATTTAAGTACAACAATTTCCTCTCTGTAATCCAATAAACTCTCGTAATGGCAGTTTCTCACGCTAACAAAATAGCCACTATAGTACAAACGACATGACACAATGTTATTATCAAAGTTGCTCTCAGCAACTAGCATTGTGGGATTCACCTCCATCTGAAACGAAAGAAGAATTTGGTTTTTATCTAGTGCATATTTACGTTATATACTGTTCTACATAATAACAAAAGACAGAAATATGAAATAGAATTAAAGTGTTCAGATACAACACAGGCCCCAAATATATACACGTGTTCTTCTCTTAATGTACATGTGAGTGGCAATGTAAACGCTCTTCTCATTCGGTGTAAGCGATCCAATAGCAGACTAGAGGTGTTTTTAAAGTTCTTTGGTTGTGGCCATGTGTACAACTACAACAAAAGTTAACATTTCATATTTTCCCTAATAACTCGCGTATTTAGTTTCCTATTGCAATGAACTTTTCACACGAACTGCAATTATTAGTGTGTTAGTATGGAAGGAGAACTCAACTGAATTTCAAACACAAGCCAGGCCTTAGTTACAGCGGTAGGGGGATCGAAATGAAAGGTTACACTCCCTAATAATGAGTGTAGTCTTCTTCCTGCAGTAATCATAGTTGTACAGCGGCGCCTCACTGAGTTTTGGATTGCAACTTGGGGAACATTCCAACCATGTGTGAGTTCATTTTCAAGCTGTACACGTGTTTGAAGTGATTTGGCACGTTTTGGACATGGCGGTTCAGTGGGTTAAAGTCAGATGACACTGCTGATCATGGACGCAAAATACGAATGTTGTTCTGACGGAGAAATGCATGAGGGGTTGCATTGTCGTGCACAAAGGTAAAGCTTTGTCCCTGGTACAACATGAGGTGTCAGGACATAGTGTGTATCGCTATGCAGTGATGTTCCCCCAAATTGGTACAAGTTGTGTTCCAAAATTATCTGTTATTTCTCTCTCTCTCTCTCTCTCTCTCCTCTATCTCTCTTCTCTCTCTCCTTTCCACGTCATAACGCTGCCCCCACCAGTGTTCAGTCTCTCGGATACAGTTCTGATCATATCGTTTATATATCGCGTGTATGCTCTGATCCCACCACAATGATTTTTCATCACGAATCGGGACTTGTCTAAGAACATGACAGACTGCCACTGTCTCCAAGGCCATCTGACATGCACATTGCCAACTGAAGTATGTTCTGGATGTGGCTTGGCTGAAGTCGGGGGCGTCGAACAGGTTGATATCATACGTTTGCTTCCGTCAGATTTTTAAAAACAGTCTTCAGGGAAACATGTCTGTTATTCGCTAATGCATTTATGGTTTCAGCTGCCCGTTGAGCAGGGTGGAAACGGTTTCGTAAATGAACAGTTCGAATAAATCCCTCCTGCTTTTATCCCTCTTGTTCTTGGCCTTGGACAGTCTTTGGTGACGCCTGTTAGCCAAATCATAGTTGCAGTTAGTTACGGACTGAACACTCATGGTCAAAGATTAGGCAAAGATTAGGTCATCTTGCTAAATTCGCCATCGTAGATCTGGATTAATTGGTGCTTTTTTAGTCATGCCGCCTTACATAGAATTAGAAAGAAATCACATTGTCGGGTATCTTAATGGCCGCACAAGAACTGCAATTTTTGGGCGAATTTAATGTCTATATTTCAAACGTATTTATAGATGAGGAATAGGAAAAACACACATTTCACATTGTGAGCAGCTTTCTCCTGAGAAATTTCACTCTTATATATATGTCAGGACGATGAAGACTGTATATCATTATATGTTGTCACGAAACATGACAGCACTGCTGCAGAGATTGGCATGACATGTTGCATTACATATAAAAATACAGACATAATCACACAGTCAGTCATCTTCAGACGTTCATCATACCCCTTTCATTCTCTTACTCTGGGTTGATTTTACCTTCTTTAACTTAACCGGGTGTCCAGATCGCTAGTGTGAACTTTTTACCAGTGATTGTTCACTCGGTAAGTTCTGTAACCAAACACATATCATCATATCTATATCATATCACCATATAGCAGCAGCAGCAACGGGGGATGGTGGTGGGGGCGATCGGACTACTTTTCTCCGCGGGACCTCCCAGTCTTATCTCACAGACAAACTGTATGTGTAAAAAAAAAATGGAGAGCAGAGGATGCTTCGCCCACAACATGCTGAAGTTTCAACACACTATATAGCTCACGCAGTATTAAGTTTCATCTGTGAACCCGCCTCATTGCTGCGAAAAAATTTATCTTGCGTGTAAGTCGGGGTAATCGTGTCACTTGTGACAGCTTGATCCAGTTTTGAAAAATTCGTCAGTGTGTGTGAAAGACTGATTGACTTTTTTGAAAACTTGTCAGTGTGACCTCATTAACATTCGTTCAAATTTGTTCAAGCTGATGGAAATGGGTTTATGTTTAGATTTTTCTTGCAGAGGTTCCCAAAATGTTGAACTGCTTATGCAACATACACATACTGTGTAGTGAAAAATGATTTTTAGGAGAAATTGCATTTACGGAGCAGCGGCTTTCAAAATATGGAATTGTTATACTACACACATGTGGAGACATGGGCTGAAGTCTGTCCTCCTCATCACACAGAACTCTTTAAGATTTGAAACCTGCCCATTAATTTACCAGTTTAGCTTGGGCTTCTTTTCGTTCTCGTTCTAGCCATTCTTTTCTTTTTGTCGTCTCATTAGTTCCTCGTGTCTTCGTTCGGATTTTTTCGGTTTCGTTGGTAAAAGAGCAACTTCCTCATTCGAGATCTTGGAATCATTCATCGCCTTGAATAGATTTTAGTGAACCGTGTTTTTACCTGCACCACAGCACTATGCTTTTCCGCTTTGGTGGACAATTTGCAGGTACTTGCGGCACACGCCAACTCTATAATGAAGGCCCCAGTTCATAGCGAAGAGAGCACAATACCCAGACTAGCCTCACCCCAATCGCTATCAGCGCTATCTGCAGCTGCCTCCAAACCGAGGGCAACAACATCGATACCTGTACATGAGGTACATTTTATAATGAGGTCACACTCACCTGTACAACATCGATGCCTTGGGTAAAGTTGACTTAAAGGGCCGAAACGCTTGCCTGTGAGGGTGGAGGTGGAGGGAGGGTGGGCACTTTTCTGATGAACTGAGGAGTTGTGCTGTTGTTTTGCTCTCTTTAACAGAGAGTCTCCTGCCTGACAACGTGTTTATATTTCTTTTGCATTTTTAGCCGATCTTCAACCTCTTTAGCAAGAACAGCATCATGCTCACTAATACGAGCGAGGCAAAACTCGTCTCTTGTTGCAGGAAATCTGTGGCTTTTTTCAGCTAGCGTAGGATATGGAGTTATCGTAGTTATTACGCCTGGGTTGCAAGTGTTTTTATGTAAGCTGTTAAATGGTTCATATAGTCGTCAGAAACAGGCTTCAAGCAAAACAACAGCTTGATAATCCTCGCGAGTTTATTTATTACTATTTCATCTAGATGGATGTTTTCTCCAAACTTTGTTTTGACCTCAGAGTCGGTCGCTCTAACAGGAGTGTTCCGTCAGGGTTAGTGGGGGCCAAACCAACAAATATAGGAAGTGTAACTCTCCACTTAAGTGAGAGGCAGCGGAACACTTGAACCCAATCGTTATGTGTCACTCCGATGACATTCTCTAAATAATTAGTGAATCGTGCTGGCACTTTTCTGAGATGCTTGTCCTCTTTAAAATCAATAACCGCTTCCAGTCTAGCAGGACTCTCTGATTTTGTAGTGATAAAAAAATAGAGCCTCCACACGTCAACCTGCATGCTCCGTGCCAAGCCGTTGAAATAATAGTAGCATTTTACCCGTATTTTACTAACTCACCAGCTTATTGTGCTCACTAAACAAGCGGTGGCCGCATGTAAAGATTTATGTCCCAGTCTAGTTACATGGATGTGGTGTCGGCACGACAAATGCAGCTCTTCTATAGTAGCCCTCCTTCGTCAATTCAGGCCCATAGATCTGCAATTTTCCTGGTACGAGTATTCTCTAGGTCAGCAAGAGTTAGCGTGCGGCATGCCTTGGACGTAGCGTCAGCCATTGTTAACAATTGGGTTGCAATTCTAACGCACAGCTAAAATATGCTAACTTCACAAGTTTGTTGTGTTCATCGAGAACTGGAATGTTTATACTAGAGCGTTCCGGTCTCAACTGTAATGGAAAAGAACGACCACCGCTACAGCCCTCCGTTTTAACGGGAATCGAACGCAGCAGAGTTGAAGTAAGTTTGTTAAGCCTGTTCTCGGCTGCTGATAAGACTTCAAGATGGACAAAAATTCCTTATAAATGATCAACCTTGGGACTAAATTAATACCTCCTAAGGTTGATCCTATACCATCAAGATCTAAGTTTTCCTCGATGTTAATAATAGACACCAATCCCCTGTAGCAGGGTTTAGTGTTTGTTTAGCGGGGAAAGATTTGCTCGTCTATCGCACCACAAATTCTACTCCATATTTACTCTGGATGGATGCAAACTCCCTACAAGCGCCTTCGCGAGCCATTTGGAGCCAAAAATGTGCGACACTCTGTGGTCATCACAAACAATCTAAGCACGATAGAACAGAAAACTTCTGGTTTGGCTTCCCAATCTCGGCAAGCATGATGTGATCATTCCAGGGACTTACTGCCTGGCCTTCACTATCACTCTGAACTCGACCGATGTCAACTGGACTGTGGTTCAAAACCTAGAGCGAGTCATCATGAAAAAGACCAAGATCAGAATCAGCGGAAATAAGGTCGTATCCTTCGATAATATTGATGTCTACTACTATTACATCGATCTCTGGAATACAGTCCAGGAACGGTCAGTGCCAAGGTATCGACAATTCTATCAACAGAAACGCCATAGAGCACCGCCTCTGAACCGATGACGGCAACAAATCTGTGGCAGAATACAAGGCAACTGCCGCTGCCTACGTAAAAAGCTACTATAGCCCACTAGACTTCGAGTTCCTCGTGAGGCATTTAACTTCTATCAGAGGGACTTGGGTAAGGCTTGAGTACCAACTCACGTTCAGCGACTACAACAGCTTAGCCCTGCGCGCAGGTGATTCTAACGCGAGTTACAGAATCAATATCATCCGTCTAGAGTCCACCATGGCAACCAGTACGCAGGTTGCCTCTTGATCTTCTACGACCGAATCCCCAGCAACAGCAAGATCTCTGTAAATAAGAGCGACGTCCTGTGCAACATCAATCTCAATGTACCGGCTCGCAGCATGAAGGGGATTCTGATGCTCTTCAAGGAGACCTCTCGGGCCTTTCAAAATTGTATAACCTTAATATCACAAAGTTAGAAATAACCATTAAAGGAGGCACTCAATCAACTCTAATGTCAAGGTGTGCGAGCTTAGCAGATTTTGGACGAGGGACAGAAGTTTTCTTCTTCGCCTGCAGCAAGCAATATCCCAAGGTCACTGTTGTGACAAAAGATGGGAGAGTTTCTGTCCAGCTAGTACGCACTTAAGGTTCAGAGAGAGAGAGAGTACGCTCTGTGGCTTGACTTCAGGACGATTGACGAAGACCATCTCCATGATAATGGGCGATGTGTAGAGAACGGCTGTGGGAAAGTGTAACTATCCAGATTACCAAGCAATAAGAAACCCCCGATGCGTTGAATTTGTACCTTTAAGTAATCATGGATGCCCAGCTCAACATCGAGGATGGCAGATTCGTCAGCGCGATCAACTGGCTTCCCATCAATTGCAGAAAAAGTTTTCATCTGCTGGAGGAGCCATACCACAATGTCTTTTGGTATACAGTGATTTTATGTCCTATGATACGGCGCAACAAAATATATCTCACTCGCCCCTGGGTATGAAGCGACTCAACATCGTCGAATGTTGTGGAGCTGTGAGAGTGAAGTTTCGCGATTACCTGCGTGCATTCTTCCAGATTTTTCAAGGAAAGCCCATGCTGTACATTACTGACTTCAGACTATTCTGCCATGAAGGCGCTCACAAAAAAAAAAAAGCTATCTGAACTGGCCTTCTCAGACCGGTACGCGCAGCAAGTGTCTGGGTCCACACTCAAAATTTTACTCGGCCCTGAAGGACCTTCGTCAGTAAATACGCTCTTTTTCACCGCATGGACTGGGACTCCTTCGAGGAAGGTCTCCGACAAAATGATGTGATTCCCACTAGGGAAGAACGCGCCGAGGTCCGTCAGCAGCTCGCAGACAAAACACAATAAGCTTTTCTTGAAGATTTATTCACCAGGTGCTTATAAGGTGATAACACGGTGTTAAGTGAAGCATATTATATTTTCATCCAGTCCTCATCCTAATAATTCTCGTTTGGCGAGCACAAGAGTATATTAGACTTATGCGCCGGCCCTGTTAAGTACCGTTAGATGGATTTTGATGAAATCATCTATAAGCTTCTAGCTGATCCTGCGACAGAGCTGCAAGCTAAGACCGTCGAGACGGCATGTCAAATACGGGACATCACACAGAAATGAGAGAGGCTGACTGCACTAGTCGACCGGGGGCGGGGGGGGGGGGGGGGGGGGGGCGCTGGCCGGACAGAACTTTGGCAGGACCATGAATGGTGGTCAAACTGACACCATTATCGATGATGATTCTGGACAGCGCGACTGGATGCAGCCATTACGAAGACTCTCGGGCAGGATGCGTTACAGCTGTATGCATGAGTTGCCAGCATGTTCCTACTAATACCCCCTGAAAACCAACCAAAGCTGGTTGCTGATCTAGAGGCCGACCCGTTCGTCATCAACACGCTGAACAGTGCTACTTGTGGGCTGCACCACTCACAGCGGCCTTGAAAACAGCTAAGTATTGCCTATGTTGACTCATGCCTGCGTATGATAGACAACGATGTCGGAAGAGACACCGGTGCCGGAACAAATATCGAAGCCGAAAGAGACCCCAAAGTCGATGCCGGAAGGACCACTTCAAAACACCACAAACGCTTTTTAAAAGTGACTGCAGAGTGAACTGGGGTTGCCGCCAGAAAGGCTAAACATTTGTTGGAAGAACAAGCTAAGGCTTCTATCTCGGACAGTGATGCCAATGCAGACTGCAAAATCAACTGGACTCCTTGGACTGCTGTCGGGTTTGCTTTTTTATTATTTTGTATCGGCGAAATAAAGTCGCTGCAGAACAACCGACAGGACCACGGGCTATTGCCACAGGTCATATCTCAATTAAAAAGATTTGATTCCCCTAATATCTTATGATTATTACATATGAAAAGATGCCTAGGCCTACACCCTTCACTTAAGACCCCCATCTCAATTAAACAGATCTATATACACTGACTGCCCAGTTACTGATGGTCGTCAACGCTCTATACCACAGTGTCAGGAGTGTAAAGCCGAAACACTTTTTTTTTGGGGGGGGGGTACTTCCTTTGATGATTTGAAGGAGTAGTGTTGTTCTTTTGCTCTCTACAGAAGAGTTTCCTGCATCTCTCTCTCTCTCTCTCTCTCTCGCTCTGAACCTTAAGTGCCCGGGCACATGGGGCTTCCGCAAGGGTTTTCCACAAATGCCCGTCTTTTGCCTTTTTGTCTGCTCTTGCTCAGATGACCCCTCTATTGCTCAACATCCTCTCTATTATTCTTCTCCATGTCTCTTTTGATCTACCCTTACTTTTGTTCCTCTTGTGGTGTCCATCTTAGTGCTATTGTTGGTAGTGAGTTGTCAGTCATTCGGAGCACTGTCCCAACCATCACCAGCGTCTTTCCTCAATAATTGCTGTCAGTCGCTTCAACTGGATTTCTGCAAACAAGGTGTTATTTAGTATGGTGTTTGGCCAAAATATTTTACTAATTCTTCGTAGACATTTAGTCTGGAAAGAATTCAACTTGTTTTCTATGGTTTTGGTGATTTTCCAGAATTCAGTTCCACAGAGTAGTACACTTAGAACATTACTCTTAAATATCCTGATTTTCGTATCCAGGCTTAGTTTTTTTTAAGATTTCCATATAGTCTGCAGCATAGCAAAAGCCTGGTTTGCTTTAGTAAGTCTGCTGTTGATGTCCTCTGTCCTGTCTCCATTTTCTACTACTCTACTACCAAGATGTACAAATTCGCTGACCTCCTCCACTAACCTACTATCTACTCTGAGTACATTTATGTTGTTCACAAGTTTCCTGTATACATCGAGGTTATCACCGGCCTTGACTATGGTCACGCCAGCGCGACCAGAATGGCCGTCTGCAGCTCTCCTCCAGGTCTGAATTTACAGTCCGCGATGTATGCCTGAATGTCACCTTCGCCATGGTCACAAAAGACATGGCAATTAAACAAAGGATACCTAGTGGTGTCACGAAGTAATTGAGACTGTTACTCTCATGCGGGAAAAGGGGGGGGGGCGCAATCGTGAACGCTATGGCAGTCTCGGATAGTAGTTATTTATTATCAGAGCTTGAACATGGCGATACCGGTGCAGAATAAAAGCGACGCAATGAAGTTATGGAACAGTTTCAGGCTGCACAAGCGAAGTGGTCGTGGAAGAGAACCGAGTGGCTTAAGTTAAGTAACGAGCAATTGCGCAAAAGAGAAACATATCTCGCGCCAGTTCAAGGATGTTGATGCCGCAATACGCGAATACTGTTTACTCACACACCAAACATTCTCCCCTCTCAATTCTTTCCCCGCCGGAGGTAAAAACGCGGACGTTCCGTTCTGTGCCAGACAAAAATCGCGGGTCTTGATATATTTAGGGAGTATAGTTGTAAAATGGAATGGAAAACAGTATTTCCATGTACTTCCGTATACTTATTATGTTTCAAAGTATAACTAAATGTAAGGAAATTTCATAAATGCATCATTTTTTAGGAAAAAAGAAGTAATGTGATGTTTTTAGACAATGATTGTGCCCAGCTCACCATCGGCTAGGTCTAGATCTGCACTACTTTACCATCTGAGATGTCTAGATCGACTTGTCTATCTTGTACTGTGATTCCATGTTGCATTCTCGCTAAATTAATGTCTGAAACTCCAAACTACTTCTCCAGTCGTCTAATATGTCTAGATCTACTTGGGATACATTCAAGAGCAGTGGGGTGGTCACAGGCCATGTCCATATCCCTATCTACCTCATAAAATATTGATGTTTCTCTTCCTTTTTCTCGATCGGCATCGCTCGTAACTAAGCACTCTTTCGCCATTTTGAAAAGTGTTACCGGAAACGCGGACGAAATATCATCATCATCATCAGGTGCCGTGCCGACTGGCGTTGGCTATTATGCTTCTCCAGAGTACATGATCCTTCATGCAGGCCATCAGTTCAGTTGGTGATCTCCTCTCACACCATCCCGTCAGACTGTCCAGTATCATTTCTCTTGGTCTTCCTCTTGATCTTCTTCCTTCTATTTTTCCTGTTGTTATAATATTTTCAATGCCCCCATCTTCTCATTGCATGTCCTATGAAAGTACATTGTCTCTCTCTTATCTGTTTGACAAGGTTTTTTTGTCTCTCCAGCTCTTTTCATACATTCTTCATTAGTTATTTTTGCTGTCCAGTGGATTCGCAACATTCTTCTAATAAACCACATTTCTGCTGCTTCCAATGATTTTTGTGCAGACTTGCCTATTGTCCATGATTCACTTCCATATAACAAGATAGGTTCAATATAGCATTTTAGGACTCCCTTTCTAACATTCATTGATAAAGATGTGTTAGCTAATATGTTTCTCATTCTCTGAAATGCAGTCTTTTGCTTGGCCTATTCTGTTTCTAATTTCCGTTCTGCATTTCCCATCTGAAGTTATTACTGCTCCAAGGTATTTGAATTTCTGCACCTGCTTTAGAATAGTTCCGTTTAATTTTATACTGCATGCTGATGGATTCTGTTTCTTAGATATAACCATAGTCTCTGTCTTTTTGATGTTTAAAGTAAGGCCTTTCTGTTCACTTTCTTTGGCGACTTTATCTAAGAGATTTTGCAGGTCTTGTTGGTTCTCAGCTATCAGTACTGTGTCGTCAGCATACCGAAGGTTGTTAATATTGTATCCTCCAATTGTTATGCCTGGTTCTGTGATGATTGTTCTTAGAATATTCTCGCTATACAGAGAAAAAATGTCTGGAGATAGTACACATCCTTGTCGCACCCGTTGTTTTATAGGTTGATATTTTCCAATTTATTTTCAACTCGAACTACTGCTTCTTGCTGTATAGATGTTTTACAATCCTCAGGTCTTTGTCGTCTATATTGATGTCTTCAAGCATTTTAATAATTTCATTATGTTTCACCTTGTCAAAAGCCTTGGTGTAATCAATGAAGTATAAGTAGAGATCTTTCTGTACTTCTAAAACTGTTAGTGTTCGTAAAGCATAAATGGCATTGTGTGTTCCCTTTCCTTCAACAAATCCAAACTGTTCATCTGCTATTTCCATTTTTATCTTTTTCCTTGTTCTTCTCATAATTATTCTCAAAGTAGCTTCGTTATGTGACATGAGAGGCTGATAGTCCGGTGGTCATCACATTCCTTTGCACCTGGTTTCTTTGGTAGTGCTATAAACGTGGATTTAATCAGGTCACTGGGAATATAACCACTGTTGTAAATGTCATTCAGTAACTTGGTTATTATTTTTATTCCTGTCTCCTCTAGTGCCTCTATTTCTTCTATTGTTATATTATCAGGCCTAGTCACTTTTCCTTTCTTCATGTGTTTGATGGTATCTATGATTTCATCTTCAAGTATTGGTGGTCCATCACAGTTTTCAGTATCTGGTATTAATTCTGGTCTTTCTCCTCCATATAGCTTACCAATATACTCTGTCCACAATGTCTTCTTTTCCCATTAACATTTACGAAATACGTACAATCTAAATGTTACACCGGTCGTTTTATCGAAACAAACCGGAGTCGCTATATCGACCCTACGAACAAGTCGGGAAACCGGAAAATTCGCTACAGCCACCCAAGGCGATGAAAGAGTCAATACTCAGCCAACGTTCTCTGACTTCTGTGTTCCCAATGCTGCATAACGAGAACGCGATATCAACGTCAATGTGTTGGAGATGGCTGTGATAGGGTTTGTTGTCTATAAAACTCACTTAGTAATCAGAAAGAACTGTGCTAGACTTTCCTGAACTGCTTTCACGATGGAAGGCTCGATACACGTAATAAGGCGAGTTTTTCCTGATGGAGGAGCCAAGATGCGCGAGCCGAATCTTTTTTTTTTCTTTCTAAAGTGACCCATGTTCGCCATGTTGCCACCGGAAGATCTCGTAAAGGATGTTTACCTTGCGAGGCTAGAGGTCGTAGTCGACGTGTGTTTCGAAAAAGTACTTGGTCCTCTTCGAAACCTAGGCAAGACTGCACAACGACAATTTGAATACTGGTTCATCCGCTGAGACTTTTTGAGCGCACATATGTTGAATTGCACGCGAAAACTTCCAAACCGCACTCGTGACGCTTGTTGGAGAGTCACAAAGCCGTTGAAATATTGTTGTACAAACAATGGAAGTAAAGTGGCAAAAGATCTACTACATCACCAGAGCCTACTGGAAGTAGCTTGGGGCCACCAAGAACATCGGCGATGCAGTCAAGTAGTGGCTTAAGAAGCAAGCCAACTAGCAGAGGTACCTGCCCTCTCTGCGACATATTCCTCGGCCTAATTGTAATTTTTGCGTCTCTGGACAAAAAGGTGACCCATTTGACTGGTAGAAATCCCAGTGATGCCATCAAAGTAAAATCTGTAGTGCAAAAGCCCTCCTAGTCGCCCTGTTGTTCTCGAGAAGAAACAACTCCCCTCAGGTACTTGGGTTCGTTATCTCTACCAGCCTGGCAAATCGGAGGGTGATCATCACAGGGTAACCGATACTATATTGTCTCTCTAGGTGTATCAGCTAGACGCTCGGTCATCAAGCCTCATGAGCCTATGCTCTATTACTTGGTGGACAGACCACCACATGGGTTTGTCCGGTAAGAGCTCCCGTGGTACCTCCTGATAATCAGCTTCTGTCAAATGGGGTTCTCATTTGTTAAGTGCTGCAGCACTTCTTGTTCAGCTGCGCTCCAGTCAGGCTAGCTGCAAATTTCCTCTGCAGTGCCCCTTGATGTTGTCCAGATGGTCAACACTAAATTGCTGTGTGTCATTTGGGGTGTACGTTTATAACAGCTCTATGTTGCATGGCGAACAACGGTTGGACTGCTTCTTTGAACTGTAAGATGTAATCTACGAGGGGTGATTGATAAGTTCTCGGCATAAGGTACAACGGATTATTTGTGGACAACTTTTTGGGGTTATTTCTTAACATAGTCCACTTGCAAGTTTATGCACTTAGTCCAGTGATCATGGAGCATACAGATCCCTTCTTTGTAAAAGTCAACATCTTGTGCCAGTAGAAAGTGGTCTACAGCATAAATGACATCATCTGAAGCAAATTTGCGACCACTGAGCTCCTTTTGAGTTGGTTAAACAGGTAATAGTCCGAAGGGGCTAAATCTGGGGAATAAGGATATTCAAGAAGCTGGAAGCTGCATTCATGAATGGCAGCCACTGCCACCGTCGACTTGTGAAATGGAGTAGTGTCTTGATGAAAGATGACTCCTCTCGTCAATTTCCCTCCACGCTTTTCCTTCAATCTGACCCGCAGCTGCTTCACAAGATTAACGTAATAGGCGCAGGTGACCATTCCGCCATTTTGAAGATAGTCTACCAATAGCACACTTTCTGAATCACAATAGATGGAAGCCATCATTTTGCCTGTATACAGAACCACCCTTCCTTTCTTTGGAGGTGGGGATTCATGATGTTTCCACTGTTTTGACTGTTCTTTGGTTTCTGGTTGAAAATGATGAGCCCAAGTCTCATCCATAGTCATAAATTGCTGAAGAAACTTTTCAGGATCTGCAGAAAATGGCCAAGATTGTCTTTTGAAATGCTGAGACGCTGTCGTTTGTGATCAACTCTAAGAAGTTTCGGGACCCATCGAGCAGAGACGTTTGTCATTTGAAGATCATTGTGAATAATGGCATGAACACATTCCTGGTAGATGCCCAACTCAGTAGCAATGTATCGTTCATTTAGTCGTCGATCCTCCATTATCATGCCATGGATTATGCCGGTGGGTTCATCGGTTGTTACCGTTCTTGGTCTTCCTGGACGGGGATCATCTTCCAGATTCTCCCTTCCATGTCTGAATTGAGCTGCCCATTTCTTCACTCTCCCTTAGAGTCTTACCATATCATCATGGATCTCCTTCGATGATAAGCCCTTGATGCAGAGGTAGCGAATGACTGCTTGATGACAAATTGTATCCATTTTCTCAATTTCTGCCACCCCTTACCACTTCAGTTGCCTATAAAAAAATTGGTTGCAGGTAATTTCTTGAAACTCGGTGTTTTAATCTTATATTAACCTGATCTACAAATTCACATAATATCAACTATCGTTTCAAGTATTTGTACCTTATGCCGGGAACTTATCAACCACCCCTTATCTTCAGGTTGAAGCCTTGAAATCCTTGTGCCTGGTCCTGGCGCTTGTAGACTACTTGAAATTGCTTACGAAGTTGGTGCTCGGTGCGTTGCCTAACTTCAGAACCCTCATCTGGAGGACAAGCTACTCGTTCGAGCGTATATACTCCACATGGGACACGGCGAGGTAAGAGAAGCTAGACCACTGGAAATAGTTGTCGACGATCTAGACTTTATGTGAGTAGTGGGTGGTGAGCCCTGTAGACTGTGAACTAATACTGCATAGTCGATGGCACAGTCTGGACTCCATATTCCGTCTATCACGTCTTAACCATACTGAACGACGTTATTTAAGACAAGTTCCTCCTGCTCAGGTCGACAATCGAGAATAATTACAAGGCACTTTTACCAGCGGGTTTCAGCCGGTTCAGCATGGGAACAGACTTATGGTAACCGAAACGAAGACGCTGGGCCTGGTCGTGGACCTTTTGAGGGCTAGTCAAAGGAGATCACTAGACTTCCAGGCTTCAACAAATCTGTCAAATTCCAGGCAGATAGAGAGAGCCTGTCGCATTTCCTGGCACTGCACTTTGTCTTAAGGCGGATGCTCTTCTTCAGAGCCTTCAGGGCATCATCTTAGGCCCTGTGATCTACCTCAACGTTATCGTAGTAGTCTTCCTTCTGATGCAATCAGTTTGCGGTATTTCGCTTGCAATTGGCGGTGAGTGGCCTTGATCATCGCTGTAGATGACTTGGACGGCTGTCAAACTCAGTCCAAGGACATCTCCATTATAGGCCTGGGAACAGTACTGGCTTCATCCCAGATAATAATGCGTTGGATGTACTTCTGATCCATTCTGTTATGCGTGCAGTCGTTCTGGCCGCTCCGTCGGAAGAAGCTATAGTCTGTCTATGCCTTAACTCCCCTAGTCCGCACCTCTTTGGCGAGGCGATAGGTCGGGCTCAACACGAAGGGGTCTCTAACCCGGAAGAGCTTCATGGCTCTCCTGTTTTTTCCGTTACTCCCGCTACTACCGTTCAGGTAGCTCAGACCTTGTCGTTTCAGAGGGTCATGGTATCGTGGAGCAAATGATTCGGCCATCGTTTTAGAATTGCAGATTTGTTCTGGCTTGGGGGTGATATACAACGTGTTCCTTCGGCATGTACAGCTGCTCGCTCTTGCTTTGCCACTGGGCCAGGACAAATCGCGTTGTAGAAACAGCTTATCTTGTGAGGCAGTTCGCACACAGTCCCCTAGCTCAGTCATCACGTATGCCTCGATCCCCTTAAGCTTGTTCAGCCCGTCTCCTGGATATAGATGCTATCAACCTCCAGCTGCTGAAATCTGGTCAGTATGGTGGCGAGGTTCATATGGGCATAGGCCTAAAAGCTCTCCATTATGTGAATGTACTGGGGGTGCCAACCATCATAGTACGTGAGGATGTGGCCTAAAGGGCACCTTTGAGGTAAAAAAAGGGTGTCGCTTTAGCGGGTGTCTCGCACGAGGAAGTCGAGTTCTATCCTTCGTGTCAGTCTTTTGCCATCGGCCTTGCTGCCCTAGATGAACTTGCCTATAATGATGCAACCTTGGTCGCAGTCTTCCTTGAGCCAGACCTCAGTTTGCTTCTCAAAGGCGATCATGGGTTCATGAATCTTGAGGCTTTTCAGGAGACTTGACTCCACCAGAAAGGCAAGCAGGGGAGTCATGTCCCAACCCTGCTCTGTGAAATGCTTCCAGAACCAGGCGGAGATGATTGAGTGGCAGTTGCGAGGATATTCCCATTTCTGAATCTCGGCAAAACCGATGTCGATATCTTGAGGAATGGGACCGTTAATTTAAACAAAAGCAATATGATCAGAACCGCTCGAAATATGGCTTTTCCAAAACTGTCCAGGAGCAGGCTTTCATATCGATACTGACAATGTTTCGCGTGTCATTGTCCATCGAGTTATAGCAGCCACTTTTGAATGTCGTCGAGAGGCTAGCCAGGGTCGGTTTCCTGTGTAGAACACGGTCATGGAGGCTAGCCGGGCTGGTTTTCCAGCAGTTTCTTTCTTTGACTTTGATGCTAGCGGCATGACTCATGCCAAAGGCGCGGTCGAGGAGGGTCTCATCGCCTCAGAGACTTCTTGGAGCCTTTGATGAGCCTCCCGGATCCTATAAGTGCGGCCGTCTTGGAGAACAAACTGGTCAACATTGAGCAGTCTGTACATTGCATCGCTTCCGAATCTAGGGAGTCAGGCGGCAATCGGCTTTTCCAGGGTGGTTGGCAGATTGCTTCCCACACGCCACCCTCGTAGATGTGGAGCTGCCAGGAACTCCGAAAGTGATGGTCTTCTGAATGTGCGTGGCCGTTGTGGACGAAGAGATCAGTATGCGGTGTTCTCTCTGGTATTTATCGCTATTGTAGTTGACCTTGTAAGTGATATCTCGCAAAATGACCGCATGCTTAAGGATCCTCTCCAGATCCGCGACATTCTCAGCCGTAACCCCTGTTTAATGGACTCTCTCATTCTACTCCTGTATTTTCCTGTGCCGCGTGGGATTTAGTCCCCGTCCTCTCAAAGTACCCTCGAAATGTTCCATCACTCTCTGGAAAAGACATTGGGACCAGGCTGGCAGGGTGTGGGTCTCTGAGAAGGTATGCGATAGATCACTGCCAGAGCACGTTAGTCAACATTGTAGAAGACTTCGTCGGTGCCTGTCAGTGTATTTGCTCTGGTGGTTCGGCTTATCTCAACAAATCGACCCTGGCCCTTCTTTGTTTTGACCGGATCAGTTTGTCTGCCAGATTATTCTCTTTACTCTCTTTGAGGTATTTAACTTTCAAGATAAAATTGTCTTCCTTGATGGGCTCGAGTAGCCGTGAAGCCCTTGCGTCTGTCATACTAACATCAAGACCATACCGTCGTCAATCTCAACGTCGCCAATGTCGAGCGGGTCTTCTACTTCAACCCTCCATCTAGAGAAGACTGCTATGACGCCGTGGGCTTCAAACTCATTTTTTGGCGCCGTTCAAGATCTTGACGCACGATTCAACAGCTGGGATTTGAACCTTGGAAGGGACCTGAGTATGGTGGTCGATAGCACCTCGGGTGTGGGTCAGGCAATTCTGCAAGTATCTCGTCGATAAAGTCATCCATGATGGACATGTTGCCTGATCGATATACACAATGCACGACTTAAATGTGAGTTTGGACTGCAAAAAGGTCATTCATCACCAACGCAAACTCTAGTCCTCTTTTCCAAGGTCTGTGCGGAATCTTTTCTCGCCAACGAACCCGTCAAAACTATATGTTTCACTGAAAACCTCTTCCCCAAGAGCTACATGATATAAAAATTTTAGAACCGTGACGGATTTTTACGAGGTTGATCTCGCCATGTGTGGCCGCAGAAGCTCTTTCCACAGAGTGATATTTCCCCCATAATACTGTGACCTTCATGTTGCAACGAGAATACTTCAGATATATTCATTGTCACGGGCATATCTAAAGGGAGAGTCTGGCTTGACGAAGATGGTGGGACGCCCCACGGCTCTTTTTTTTTTTGAGCGTTTAGTCTGTCTTGGAAATGTGACTGGGAACCCCCGCGGCTAAGAATAGTTGGTCAGATCGCGGCCGATTCTTCTACGTAGAGACGGTTATTTTCTGTAATAGGAACACATCTTAAGTTCAAAATGAACACAAACAAAATTGTAGGATCATTTTTATTGCAACACAATAGGCCATGGGATTTGTTTTAGAGAGTTTATTTGACACTCAACAGCGTTTCTTATTCAAGTTCTGTATATATATATATATATATATATATATATATATATAGGTAAGTAGGTAAAATTCCCGTTTCCATGCCATTAAGGACATACGGGGATATATATATATAAACGAATTATAAATGTCTTGAAACTGAACTTTACAGACTACGCTGGTTGAAAATATGTAGAAAGAATGGAAGAGAACGAAAATTATGTATGCACAAGAGATGAGGGAAACTCATGGTTAATCAATAGTCACTATCTTGAAGTCATTGAAGTTGTTGCAAACGGTTTGTCGAGTCACAAGTCTAAGAGTCAAAATGATAAAAGAGTGACTGTTGGTTCAAAGGTTAAAAATTCAGACTCTGGCTTCATCGCATTCGGGGCAACCCCATATATGCTCCGCCGTATGCCGCAGCATCCATTCAAGAGTATGTCTGCTAATGATACCTGTCAGATGTTGATTGTTTACAATGTGTTTTCTGCCACACAGTTCGGATTCCTGCGAGCACCTTTAATTTCTCCTAGCTTCAGCAATATCTTCAGATCTACATTGTTTTTCTATTCCCGCTCTTCATTTTCCCGCAGTCTGTCCAATATAGCTTTAGTGGGGGATGTTAGGATGTCGTTTGTCAGTCTACCATTTATTTTACCCAGTCCAGCAAGTTTTTCACGTCTATCTGCCACATCATTGCCATGTACTCTCGCATGCCCTGGATAGTAGAGCCACGTTAGACTTGTCACAGCTGACTGGGTTAACAGATAAACCCTTTCTTTTGGAATACATTTCTTCTCAATCTTATGACGCATACTCTGTGAATCCGTCAAAATGACACCATCAACCACACCATGAGCTAACCATTCCACTGTCGCCGATACAACCTCAATTTCCACTCGCATCCTTGAAGTGGTGACTTCACAGGCTCCCGAACACTGTGCCACTACTCTTCCATTTCCGTGGACAAGAAAACCCCAACCATTTCTGCTGTTCTGAGTCACTGAGCCACCTGTATATATTGCCGTGTCGGAAGACCCACAGTGATGCTGGATGAGATCTTGAACCCAAAGTGCCCAATCTCGATATTCAAGGCCTTTCTGTATAATAACATTTGTTAGCTGAGGTCGGTCTTGTTCCCTTAACTAGTCATCATTTTTAGGCACTTCATCTAAACTGCAAATTGATTTTATTGTATCTTTGGCCTCAGCCATTCAGGATCTGCCTCGTTTGATGCGTATTCCTTCTATCAACCATAGCTCCTTATGGAGAGGATGATCCTTCATGCCTGCAACCCTGATGTACAAGACGTGTCAGATAAGTAATGAGACTGATTCTATAAAATTCGGTTTGTTCAAGATATACTTATATATACTTAAAATTTCTCAAAGTAACATCCTACAACATACCATCCGTTGCCAGCGTTTCTGTCACACGTCGCAGCTCGCCTGAAAGTCTTGAATAGGGATATCCTTCAAAGCACTCGCCACGGCGGCTTGCGCGTCATTAACAGTTCCAAAATGGTGGCCTTTTGAAGCTTGATTTGAGCAGGGGAAACAAAAAGAAGTCAGCTGGGGCCAAGTCTGAAATGTGGGGAGGTTGGCACAGCGTTGTCACTGTTTATTTCGCTAGATACAGGTGTTGGCGATCTCTAGGCCGACTCTCGTGACTCTGTTCTTCAGTCGTTTAAGCACTGCGTAAAATGCTGCTTTGGCCATTTGTTAGGATGGTACGAACTCCTTATGGACACCACCTTCAGAGTAAAAAAATATAATGAGCATCGATTTCATTTTCGATTTGCAAATTTAATGGGCGCCCTGTGCGTTGTTCATCCTCGGCGCTCTCTCTTCCTTCGCTGAAAGTCTTGTGTCACCAAAACGTTTATGCTTTCGATAAAGCATCCTTGCCGTAGTCTTTCTATATCATAGCAAGCATCTCGGTCGCGGGTTTTTCAGATTTAACACAAAACGTTATAGCTGCTCGACATTCTATATTTTGACCGTTTCGCGACGCTTAAACAGCTGTCCACTTCGCAAGTGATCCATAATCTGTAAACGCTCAGAGCCAAATGACAAGATATTGACCCTTTACCTAACATCCCCCACTAACCTTCAGGCCCGGAGAATTCGCCCCCCCCCCCCACCCCGGCCCTGCTGATTGGCAGAATAAAATAAGTCTCATTACTTACCGGACACACCTTGTATGAAACTGTTCGTTTCCATTACCAAATTCTTACAGTCTTACATCCTTCTCGTGCCGCTAAACGTCACATAGTTACGGTGGTAGTTCGTCAAGATTTCCTGTCTTCGGTAAGTTTTTCAGTCTCATCAAAGGATTGGTATGCCCGCTGAACTGGCTTCTTTTAACAATGCCCTCTTTAGATTTTAACGTGGTCGACCTCTTTTTTCTTCGGCCTGTTGTGTTTCACCTGATAGCTTGTTTGGGGATTCTCTAATTGTTTCTTCTCATCACATGACCGACATATGTGCATCTTCTTTTTCTGATTACCCATGAGACAGATTGTTGTTTGCTCATCTGTCTTATCTCTGTGTTGTTCTTGAATTCGTTACACTTTATATCGAGTATTTTCCGTAAGCATTTGTTTTCGAAAGAGTCTAATTTATTGTCTATTTCTTTAGTTGTTTTCCAGGTTTCACATATAAATAAGTGTGGATATTACATTTTAATTGAATAATCTTAACTTGGTTTTGTGCATATAACTTTAATGCTATATGTTCTCAAGACTTTTTAAGGTCAATGCTATTACCAAATGCTATTACCAAATTTCCAGGACTAAAACTGATTATTTACTGTAGCAAGCACAAATATCCGTGAGTTGTGAAAACGAATAAAATAAAGTTAAATAAATAAAAATAACACAATATAGATATTTCTGTCTGTTTGTCTGACTGTCTGTCTGTCTCTCTCTCTCTCTCTTTCTCTCTCTCTCTCTCTCTATATATATATATATATATATAATAAGGGCGAGCGTTATCCTGCTGAAAAAATCGACCCTGGTGCAGCCAGAAATGGAAGGACGTAAGGATGAAGAATTTAAACGATGTATCGTTGGGCATTCAGGCGTCCTTCAATTTGCACCAGGTCACTTCTTCCCATGAAGTTGATCGTCCCGTACATCTCCACCATCATGAGGAAGAGCATCATCCTCGCAGTTCTGGGCGAAGCGCTCATGGAATGCGGTAAAATCTTCTCTGTCTACCGTGTCACTGGAGCAGAAAGAATGTTTCATCACTAAACTAAACCCTTCTTCAATCATTCGCAATGATCCACTGACGAAGCTGGTTCGCCCACTGTAGTCGGTTCTGGCGATGCCGGTCCGTAAGAACAGGATCTCTGTAGAGTCTTCTAGCCCAAAGACCAGCGTCGTGCAGCCGGTTCCTGACCGTTTGATCTGAAATTCGACCAGCTGCTGTCATTGACTGGACTGTTGAGGGCGCATATGCAAATCGATTCCTCAGGGTGACGCAGTCGTATGAAGCGGTCTTCGGCAGGAGTTATGACTATAGGTATTCCACTGCGCGGTCGGTCAGCAACTGAGCCAGTTTCTTGAAATCGTCTCCATGAGTGACTAATGGTGCTTCTAACCACATTAAATTGTCTGGCCGCTACACTTTGCGATTGCCCAGTCTGTAAACGTAAAGTATGATGAGTTGTTGTTCTATAGTGAGATGAGCCATACTTTCGCATTGAGTTTTCAAATAAATTGATTCGAGAAGCGTCAATCTTTTATAGACATTCAATAACATGGTCAGTGAGTTTTGTATTCATTACGTTTCACGGGATTCTCGTGAACCTGTCATGAGTTATTGTCAAAAATGCTGATTTGACTAATGTCGCTTTTTTGTGCTCATGACTCATCTGCTGAGTACTATTCAGGTCAGCAGGTGAATTTGATGTCCAAGTGAACGTTTCAGGCAATTTGCCATTGTCTGATCAGCAAAATTCAATTTAAATCGCAACATCGTATTTGTTGCGTTTCTCTTTTTTTAACAGTATATATGCGAGTGGTGATTGATAAGTTCTCGGCATAAGGTATAATGGATTATTTGTGGACAACTGTTTTGGGTTATTTCTCAACATAGTCCCATTGCAAGTTTATACACGTAGTCTAACGATCCTAGAGCATGTGGATCTTCTTTGTTAAAAGTCAGCCAGTAGAAAGTGGTCTACAAAATCAATGACGTCATCATCTGAAGCAAATTTGCGACCACTGAGATACTTTTTGAGTTTGGTAAACAGGTAATAGTACGAAGGGGGCAAATCTGGGGAATAAGGAGGATGTTCAAGAATGGCAGCAATTGCCACCGCCGACTGTGAACTAAAGCATTGTCTTGATGAAAAATGACCCCTCTCGTTAAGCATTTTCCTTCAGTTTGACATGCAGTTGCTTCACAAGATTAGTGTAATAGGCCCTGGTGACCGTTCTGCCATTTTGAAGATAGTCTACTTTCTGAATCCGAAAAGATGGAACCCATCACTTTTGCCTGCAGACAGAACCACCCTTGGTTTATTTGGAAGTGGGGATCCATGATGTTTCCACTGCTTGACTGTTCTTTGATTTCTGGTTGAAAATGATGAACCCACGTCTCATCCATAGTCATAAATTGCTGAAGAAACTATTCAGGATCTGCAGAAGAATGGCCAAGACTGTCTCTTGACATGTTGAGACGCTGTCGTTTGTGATGAGCTCTAAGAAGTTTCGATACCCATCGAGCAGAGACGTTTGTCATTTGAAGATCACTGTGAATAATGGCATGAACATATTCCTGGGAAATGCTCAACTCAGTAGCAATGTACCGCTCATTTAGTCGTCGATCCTCCATTATCATGCCATGGATTATGCCGGTGGGTTCATTGGTAGTTACCGTTCTTTGTTTTCCAGGACGGGGATCATCTTCCAGACTCTCCCTTCCATGTTTGAATTGAGCTGCCCATTTCTTCACTGTGCTGTAAGAAGGGGCACTCTCCCCTAGAGTCTTACCATATCGTCATAGATCTCATTCGATGATAAGCCCTTGTTGCTGAGGAAGCGAATGACTGCTCGATGAAAAATTGTATCCATTTTCTCAATTTCTGCCACCCCTTATCACTTCAGTAGCCTGTAAAAAAATTGGTTGCAGTTAATTTCTCTAAACTTTGTGTTTAATCTTATAATAACCTGATCTGACCCACAAATGCACATAATATCAATTGTGCGTTACAAGCATTTGTACCTTATGTCGAGAACTTATCAATCACACCTCCTGTGTGTGTAGACAGACAGACAGACAACACAGACAGACAGACGGACAGACACACAGACACACAGACAGACAGACAGACAGACAGACAGATAGATAGATGTACCGGGAGTTGGGCATAAGGCTAACAACCCTATCCTGGGACCTATCTAGAGGCGACTCCAAATGGGAAAAAAAGATATCGTTACGGAAACTTGCAGAGAAACCAACCGAGCATCAGGGATGCCAACTCCGAGAAGCTCATTCGTCGGCCGCAAACATGTGATAAAGATTGGATTCTGGAACGTAAGAACGATGGCAGCACCAACAAAAACTACTCAGGTCATCAAAGAAATGGAGAGATACCATCTAGACGTACTGGGCATCAGCGAAATGCGATAGCCAGAAGCAGGTAAAAGATCGGCGGAAAACGTTAGTAAACATCGAGATGGGGTTGGTATTATTATGTCAAACGTAGCAGCAAAGAGCCTTGTAGAATGGGAACCAGTAAACAGTCGTATAATAAGAGCACGATACAACCTAAGACACGGAAGAATGACAATAATACAGTGTTACGCACCCACGAACGATGCAGATGATGATGTGAAAGACGACTTCTATCACCAATTACAACAAATCATCAACAAAGTCCATAAACACGACATCCTAATTGCTATGGAGGACTTCAAAGCTAAGGTAGGGAAATATAACATCGACGTTGAAAAAATAATGGTGAAAAAAGGAAATGACATCGTTAATCAGAATGGAGAAAGATTAATTGAAATATGTCTAACAGAGGGCATGGTCATTGGAAGCACAATATTTCCACACAAAGAGATACATAAAACAACGTGGATATCTCCAGATGATAGAACTAGAAACCAGATAGATCATTTTTATGTTAGAAAGCAATACAGAACATCTCTGATAGATGTAAGGGCTTATAGGGGTGCAGATGTTAACAGTGATCACAACCTGTGCATAGGGAAAATAAAACTAAAATTGAAAAGCCAACACAAGAAATCAGTACACAGAAAGATAAAGAGCCGCAGCCTACAAGAAGAGAATACTAACATTAATTTCAATCAGGATCTTGCCAATCATTCCAAAACACCCAGTGAAGTTGAGGAGATAGGTATAGATGAATTATGGAATTCTTACAGCACAGCCATAATCACAGCAGCAAAAGCAAGCGCTGGACTGAGAAAACCAAATAGAAAAGCATGGATGTCAGAAAACACATGGAAGTATGTACATGAAAGACGAGCAGTCAAATTAGGCATATTGAATGTAAAAACAGATCTTCGAAAAGATCTGGCAAAAGCAATATACAAAGAAATAGACAAAAAAGTAAAAAGTTCAGCTAGAAGGGATAAAAGTTCAGCTAGAAGGGATAAAAGAGAATACATAGACAATATGGCGAAAGAGGCAAAAAACCAGAAAAAAACAGGAGACAGCTTTACATACAGAAAAGGCTAACAGGTACTATTACATCTAAAGAAAGACCAATCCTTAACAAAACTGGAACACTATTAACATCAAGTAAAGATGGGCTGAACACTTCCAAGAAATACTTAATCGACCACACCCAAAAGAATTGTTAAACCTTGAAACCGACTTACCAACCCTACAACTAATGTCAACCTAAATGAAATTAAATTGCATGAAATTGAAACAGCAGTGAATTTAATGGCTAACAAAAAACCTGCAAGTGAAGATGAAATAACACCCGAGATGCTAAAAGCTATAAATAGTGACAACATGAGACAACTACAGAGAATATTTAACAAGATTTGGAAAGAAGAAAATGTCCCTTCTAAATGGAAAAATGCAATCATTGTTAAAATACCCAAAAAAGGCAACCGTATGACTAACAATTGGAGAGGAGTAACCTTAATATCAGTTGTGTCGAAAGCATTTTGCAAGGTCATTTTGAATTGACTTAAAGATGTAGTGAATACTACAATGAGGGAATAACAAGCAAGATTTCGAAAAGGGAGAAGCTGTCTCGACCAGATCTTTACTCTAAGAATAATACTTGAAGAACATACTGAAAAGCAGAAACCATTAACACTGAACTTAAAAAGGCATTTGATAGCATACACAGAGATTCATTATGGAGAATTTTAAGTCTATATGGAATACCATCTAAAATTGTCAACATCATTAAGGACTTATACAATGGGTATGTTTGTGCAGTCAAGATAGAAGAAGGGATGAGTGGATGATTCCAGATTAAAGCAGGTGTGAAACAAGGATGTATTCTGTCTCCTTCACTTTTTGGAATTACAATAGACTTCATAATGAAAAAAATGCTTCACAGGTAACACAGGTATTGACTGGGTACATGGGACCCAACTAGAAGATCTTGATTTTGCTGATGACATAACTCTTATCAGTAACAATGTGAATTCCATGCAAGAAAAAAACAGATAGTCTGTCTTCACTGGCTAGCAAAATAGGACTTGAAATTAACAAGGACAAAACAAAAATAATGAAAATTCTCCTTAACCAAAATGGAAAAATACACATAGAAGGGACAGATACTGAAGAAGTCAATCAATGTGCATACCTTGACAGCTACATAGACGAGGATGGTGACACCAGAAAGGAAGTTAGAATTAGAATTGCAAAAGCAGCATCGATCTTCAAGAATCTTGAGAACATATGGAATTCAAAAGTTATAAGCACAAAAACCAAGTTAAGAATATTCGATTCAAATGTAATATCCACCCTCATTTATGCATGCGAAAGCTGGAAAACAACTAAAGAAACAGAAAAGAAAATAGAATCTTTTGAAAACAAATGCCTAAGGAAAATACTCGGCATCAAGTGTAACGAATTCAAGAACAATGCAGAGATAAGACAGATGACTGAACAACAACCAGTCTCATGGGTGATCAGGAAAAGGAGATGGACATATGTTGGTCATTTGATGAGAAGAAACGACCAGAGAATCCCAAAGCAAGCTTTCAAGTGGAACACAACAGGCCAAAAAAAAAAAAAGAGGCAGGCCGCGTGAAACTCTGAAGAGGACATTGTTAAGAGAGGCCAAATTAACAGGCATAAACATGATGAGGTTGAAAGACTCGCCGAAGACAGGAAAAATTGGCGAACTACTTTGCGAGTCCTATGTGACGTTTAACGGCACGGGAAGGATATAAGATAAGAACTAGATATAAATATCTCTCGCTCTCCTCTCTCTCCCCCTCTCTCTCTGAACCTTAAGTGCTCAAGGCACAAGAGTCGATGGGACTATCCAACGGGTCGATATATTCCATTTTTTAATAAATGGAGTTATTTTTGTAGTGCTACTATTTTATTATTAGTTTATATTAATAGTTTACTATTAATACTGTTTATTAAATTACTTTCAAATAATAAATGTTAGAGGGGAGGGGGGAGTCGATTAGTATAAACTGAAACTTCACGAGTTTGGAAACTCAAGAGTTACGAGGTGTGTGACTCTGACAGTATCTTAATATTTTCTAAAACTTGCTTTTCCAGAGACACTATTTTTACAGATTATCTCTAGAATTTACTGCTTGTGTGTTATTTCCTTTTATATTCTCTAACTCATTTGGAGAAACATATGACGTACACAAATATCCATTATTTGATTCTATTCTGCTAATCATACTCATTGTGCTCTGCCACTGTACTGTGAGCAAGCCATGAAGTTTCCAATTTGCTACAAAATTGTGCCTAAAACCTTCTTGTAAAGAAAAATTCTGAAGATAAACTAATTCATGCAGTACTAACAGTGACTGCTTCAAATACCTCAACACGAACTATTCCACATTCTGAGCAGGAAATGTTGCGTTCAGTCTCATAGAGGATCTGTGTCAGAATCTCAAGGGATAAAAATTTTGCGACGGAACTATATCAACGATTTCCAACAGGCTGCTTCGAACAATTAGGATAGAGTTAGTTAGCGCCGTTTTCGACCAGTGTTCAGGCATGTCTATGTATTTTTTCCCAAAGAATACATTTTGCTCTGGAAATTAAGGCAATGCCTTTCCGTTTTATAGCCTTCTGAACATTTCTGATATAGCACATTTGTCAAATCCAAATCCAAGTCTACTAATTTTCACGATATGGGAGGTGATAAACAACAGCTGATACACTGAATCTTAACATTTATGGGAGACTACCACAGTAGTTTGTCTACCAAACCTTAGCAACAAGACCATCACAGTTTGCTTATCCAACCTTCACGATAGAAAAGTCACATGTACAGTTTTTCCGACCAGCCTTTACTACAGGAAAATAATAGTGACAATTTGTTTATCCAACTTTCACGACACGCAAGTCGACAGCATCATCTAATTTTCATGACAGTGAAAGCGATAAACAGCAGTCGTTTTTCATCCACAGTCAAGGGAAACTGAATGTCATTGCTTCAAGGTTTCACAATACTCTATCAACAAAGACTACAAATTCTAGTCATTAGCAGCAAGTCTCCTCGCATTAACCTTACATCTTACACTTAAAAGTCACATAGGTCCCGCATGGTAGTTTGCCAAGTTTTTCTGTTTTCGGCGAGTTCTTCAACCACATCAAGGGATCTTATGCCTACTAATTTGGCCTCTTTTAACGATGTCCTTTTTACAGTTTCACATGATAGACCTCCTTTTCTCTGGCCTGTCGTGTTCCACATGATAACTTGTTTTGGGTTTGTCTGATTGTTTTTAGTCTTATTTTCCCTATACACAAGTTGTGGTCACTGTTGACATTTGCACCTCTTTATACCCTTACATCTGTGAGAGATGTTCTGAATTGCTTTCTAATATAAAAATGGTCTATATGGTTTCTGGTTCTATTATCTGGAGATATCAATGCTACGCAGGCCAGAGATATCTTAATAACAACAGCTAAAGACATGGTTCCAGTAAAGAAAACACAAATGAATGGATGGATTACACCAGGCACACTAGAACTGATAAAACAAAGAAGAGAAATGAAGATGCAATGGAAAGTGACAAACAACAACAAAGAGGAATATAAGTCCTTTAAAAAAAGAAGTACGAAGAAATATAACAAAAGAAAAAATTGATATATACAAGATTGTTGTGAAAGAATAGAAGGACATCAGAAGTGTGGAAGAGATAGTGAAATGTTTAAAAAAATGAAGACATTCACAAGAAATGCCACACCTAAGTTAAATGTAATTTGTGACGAGATGGAGAATACATTGACAGAGACAGAGGAAATTCTAGAAAGATGGAAGCAATATTGCAGAGGAATGTATGAAACAACTGACTGTGAAAACAGAAATCAACAGTATGAATTATTATTGGAGGAGAAAGAACCCGAACCGACAATAGAAGAAGTTTTATGGGCAATAAAGAATCTGAAAAATGGTAAATCACCAGGATGTGATGAGATAACAGCTGAACCTATTAAAGCAGGAGGAAAGGAATGTGCAGCAATCTATCACGCACTATGTAAAAAGATATGGCATTCGGGTATTTGGCCAAAAGAACGGAAAATAATTGTATTCATACATCTGCCAAAAAAGGTAACCGGAAATTATGCACAAACTAGAGAACTGTTGCCCTGATTAGTCATGCCAGGGGGGTGTTAAAAATCATACTGGGTAGACCTCGTAAGAAAATAGAAGAAGAAGTCAATATGGTCCAAGTTGATTTCAGGCAAAGAAGAGGATCAAGAGATCATATATTCAATTATAAGTTTAATAATATAGAAATGCAGAGAATTTAATGTGAATCTATATTTATCCTTTATAGACTACTCAAAGGCATTTGATTGTGTACAACACCAGAAACTTTGAGAAATAATGGAAAAAATGGGATTTCCAACACATTTGATACACTTAACATCACTGTTGTATCTAGACCAACAAGCAGCAGTAAGAATAAATGGTGAAACAACAACTTGGTTTGACATAAAACAAGGGGCCCACCATAGATGCATACTGTCGTCTTACTTATTTAACTTGGTAAACACAAATCTAAAATTAAATAAAAATATGGGAATATAGGAGCAGCTTTATTACTTAACGATTACAAAGTTGTGACGTTTCGGCGTGAGCTTTAATCATACAATAACATACAGGACGAAGAAGTAGAGAGAGGAGATAAAGTATGGATTCACATGAATGCTATTTAAAATAATATTTTTTAAATAAATAAAAAAATAAAAATATAAAAAAATATTAATAAATAAATAAATTAAAAAAAATTTTTTTCTAAAGAGTACTTAGCTGTAAATTGTAAGGTGTGGCTTGTCCGGCGGTGTGTGTCAGGAATGGATTTAGTAGAACGTGGAGACTTTAAATAGACCTGTGACATGTGGTCGGTGGGTTGTAACTGGGGGTGGTGGATGGGGAACCGGGGAAGGGAGAGTGAGTGTGTGATGTAATATTGACCTAGCTAGGAGACGTTGAAACAGGTGATTGGGGAAGAGGGGTTGCAGAGTGATGCTGTGAGGAAGTTTGAAAAGTAAGAAGGGGTGGACTTTGTGGAGAGGTACTGTAATGATTGAAGAGGATGTTACGTGTAACTAAACAGCGAGTTTAACCCATGTGGTTCCAGCGTCCCATAATTTTGAATGCAGCGGTTCTCAAGTGCCAGGCGGCTTGTGTCATCTGCGTGACATTGTTTGATGGCTGTAACCAGAAAGTCAGATTTGCCTCTGTGGTTGGGGCCATTGAAATGATTTGGGACTGGTTTCGAAGCATGCTGGGTGATGTCGTACAGGTGTTTTTGCATGCGGTCCCCTAATCTGAGGCCAGTCTCACCAATATATGTTATCCTGCATCTTTTGCAAACGATGACATATATCATATTACGGGACTCGCATGTGAATCCCTCATGAAGGGTGAGGATAGTTTTGGGAAAGGTGATTGTTTTCGCTTCCCAGACTACAGGGCAGGTAACGCAGCGGGGGCGGTTACATTTTCTGGTGCCAACATATGTAAGGCTCTGCTTCAGGTGGCTATGGACGAGGATGTCCTTAAGGTTTGGCTCACGTTTGTATGCCAATAGGGACGGATCAGAGAAAATGTCGCGAGTGTCGGAGTCGAGTTGGATTATCGGCAGATGACGATAAAGAATTTTCTTAACCATCTGACCACGCGAGTGGAAAGGCAGTACTAACTTAACTCTGTCAGATGGAGTAACAGGCTTTTTCCTGAATACTTCTTTGAGGCTCACTAGTTGGATACGGTTGAAGGCTTCACGAAGGACCTTTTCTGGGTAGTGGCGATGACGGAAAAATTCTAATAACTTGTTGGACTGATCTATAAAGTCCAAATTATCCTGACAAATGCGGCGAAGACGGAGGAGTTGGGAATATGGGATGTAGTTCTTACAGGCTTCAGGATGGGAGGAGGTGTAAAGCAAATAGGTGTGGCTGTCGGTGGGCTTGTAAAATACAGAGGTGACAAGCCTGTTTGTGCCAATAGAGACTTTAATGTCTAAAAAGTTAACAGACTTGTCAGAAATTTCATAAGTGAATTTTACGTTGTTATTGAGTGTACTGGCGAATTCAATAAATTTTTTAAGGTCTTCCAGTGGCATACTTGTGATTCCGATGCCATCATCAGATTAGGGGACCGCATGCAAAAACATCTGTACGACATCACCCAGCATGCTTCGAAACCAGTCCCAAATCATTTCAATGGCCCCAACCACAGAGGCAAATCTGACTTTCTGGTTACAGCCATCAAACAATGTCACGCAGATGACACAAGCCGCCTGGCACTTGAGAACCGCTGCATTCAAAATTATGGGACGCTGGAACCACATGGGTTAAACTCGCTGTTTAGTTACACGTAACATCCTCTTCAATCATTACAGTACCTCTCCACAAAGTCCACCCCTTCTTACTTTTCAAACTTCCTCACAGCATCACTCTGCAACCCCTCTTCCCCAATCACCTGTTTCAACGTCTCCTAGCTAGGTCAATATTACATCACACACTCTCTCTCCCTTCCCCGGTTCTCCATCCACAGTTACAACCCACCGACCACATGTCACAGGTCTATTTAAAGTCTCCACGTTCTGCTAAATCCATTCCTGACACACACCGCCGGACAAGCCACACCTTACAATTTACAGCTATGTACTCTTTAGAAAAAAAATTTTTTTAATTTATTTATTTATTAATATTTTTATTTTATTTTTATTTTTTTATTTATTTAAAAAAAATTATTTTAAATAGCATTCATCTGAATCCATACTATATCTCCTCTCTCTACTTCTTCGTCCTGTATGTTTTTGTATGATTAAGGCTCACGCCGAAACGTCACAACTTTGTAATCGTTAAGTAATAAAGCTGCTCCTACTTTTTCCTGTTTTATACATTCTAGTATCACAGCTTTGCTGCAGTGCTTCGTGTATAGTTATATACTTATACACTAATTATTGTGTTATAAAAATATGGAGATATCTTTAAAAAATAATAATAATATTAATAAATATTATATATATATAATATATATATAATATATAATATATATATATATATATATATATATAATATATATAATAATAAAAAATATAATAATAATATTTTTTAAAATATAATGAGGAATGTTAGAGAAGATATAGACAAAGAATATTACGATGCCATAACAATTGGAGGCTATGACATACCAGAGAACAGATATGCCGATAACACAGTAGTACTGTTCACAACACAAAAAAAGAATGGAAAAACTAATTATGTCAGTCCGTCAGAACAGCGAAGAGCAAAACCTATATCTTAATGCGAAGAAAACTAAATTGATGATAACTGACACAAAAAATAAGGCAGCTGAAATATGTATCAATGAAGAAAAACTGGAAGAAGTGGAGAGTTTTGAATATCTTGGATCACTACTAACTAATAATGGAGATACAACGAGGGAAATTAAAAGGAGGACGTCTATCGCTCTTCAGAAAGTAAGAGAACTAAAGAAACTGTGGAGAAGAGCAGACAGAACTACAAAAATACGATTTTTAAGGGCATATATCTTTCCCATCGCAACATATGCCTGTGAGACCTGGACACTTAACAAAACAGCTGAGAAACACATAAATGTCTTTGAATGTAAATGCTACAGCAGAAGAGGTCTTCAAATATCATGGACACAAAAAAAGAACAAATATATCCATACTACAAGAACTTAATATTGAAGAAGGGTGGCTAGTAAAGAGGATTAAAGTGAGAAAACTTCATAATTTTGGACACAGTAAACGTCATGACAATCTAGAGAAGACCGTATTGGTAGAGTACATAATGGGAGAAAGAAAGAGAGGAAGACCAAGGCGAAGATGGCTGCAAGACATCGTTGATGATCTACAAAATGAATGCATCAGCAGCAGGCCATCTTGCTCACAACTGAGAGGCCTACAAGAATGCTGTTAGGGAGGCAAAGTTCAGCAAGGGACATGCAAACGAATGAATTAATGAATGAGTCCATGTTGTTTTATGTTTCTCTCTGTGTGGAAATATTGTTCCTCCTCTAACCATGCCCTTTGTTAGACATAGTTCAAATTAATCTTTCTCCATTCTGATTTACCGTATCAGTTCCTTCTTTCCCCCATTATTTTCTCGACACCAGTGTTATCTTTTCCTACTTTGGCGTTGAAGTCTCCCATGGCATATAGGATGTCGTGTTTTGGGACTTTGTTCATGTGTTGTTGTAGTTGGTGATAGAAAGCGTCTTTAATTTCATTATCTGCATAACATCGTATGATTGTCATTCTACCGTTTCTTAGTTTGTGTCGTGCTCTTATTATTCGACTGTTCACTGGTTCTTACAGGCTCTTTGCTGCTACATTTGACATAATTATACCCACTCCTTCTTGGTATTTCCAATCGTTTCTGCCTGAATGTACTTACAAAAAAAAAACGTACGTTTTCCTGCCGTTCTTTTCCCTGCTTCTGGCCATCGCATTTCACTGATGCCCAGAACATCTAGGTGGTATCTATCCATTTCTCTGATTACTCGAGCAGGTTTTGATGGTGCTACCAGTGTTCTTACATTCCATAATCCAATCTTTGTCACGTATTTGGGACCGATGAATGCATTCTTTCGATCGTTGTCTATGTTCGTCGGAGTTGGTATCCCTGATGCGTCACCCTTGACTCCGTTGGTTTTGTTGCGAGTTTCCATAAAAGTTCCTTTTTCCCCATATAATGTCCCTCTAGGTGGGTCTCGGGATATAGTTGTTAGCCTTACGCCATACTCCCGGTTCAGATTACGTGACGGATCAAGGGACTTCTAGCTGAATTTTGCATGCCGGCAAGAGCTTTATAAAACGCCCGTCATCTTGTACGTCACCCGGAAGTAACAATAATAATTTTGCGAAAACATGAAAAGATTTTCTACTATGACTGTGCTCACGATACCTGGAAATTAATCCATCTATCAGCCAGTCAGTCACTTGCATGTCCCTTGCGGAACTTTGCCTCCCTAACAGCTCTCCTGTAGGCCTGTCGGTTGTAAACAAGATGCCCTGCAGCTGATGCATCAATCTGCAGATTATCAATGATGTCCTGCAGCCAACTTCGCCTTGGTCTTCCTCTCTTTCTTTTTCCCATTATGTATCCTTCCAAGACAGTCTTCTCTAAATTCTCATGACGTTTAATGTGTCCAAAATATTTAAGTTTTCTCTGTTTAATATTCTTTACTAGTCAAAGTTCTTCAATAGTAAGTTCTTGCAGTATGGATATATTTGTTCTTTTTTGTGTCTATGATATTTGAAGAACTCTTCTGTAGCATTTACATTCAAAGCCATTTATGTGTTTCTCAGCTGTTTTGCTAAGTGTTCAGGTCTCACAGGCATAAGTTGTGATAGGAAAGATGAATGCCTTTAAAAATCGTATTTTTGTAGTTCTGTCTGTTCGTCTCCACAGTTTCTTTAGTTGTTTTACTTTTCGAATAGCGATAGATGTCATCCTGTTAATATCCCTCATTGTATGTCCATCATTGTAGTAGTAGTGATCCAAGATATTCAAAACTCTCCACTTCTGCCAATGTTTCCTCATTGATACATATTTCAGCTGCCTTATTTTTTGTGTCAGTTTTCATCAATTTAGTTTTCTTCGCATTAATATATATGTTGTGCTCTTCAGTATTCTGACGGACTGACATAATTAGTTTTTCCATTCCTTTTTGTGTTCTGGACAGTAATACCACAATGTCAGGATAATAATCTTGATAATAATCCATCTATTACAATATTATAATGGAAACGCTGAATGTCGAAAATTGTCTATGATTATGAATTCACTCCTTCAGTCTTTCAGTTGGCAGGTCTAAAACAATCCTTAGCAAATCAATCCCCTTTATTTGAAGTGATATATAACTTTTTATTCTTCACAAACACGAATGTTTATCAATATAGTCGAATATCTAAAAAAAAAAATATATGCCTCCTTCAACGAAATGACACTTTATATCAAACCACTGAGCCGATATTTAAAATCATTAGGAAGTTAGTTTAATCTTTGAAATAAATTGAAACTGAGTGACAGTCCTCCTGCTGTGAAACCTGATTTTATAACCAGATATTGGAAAAAAACATGAAATACCACATGATTGGGGAAAATGCTACAATTACCTCAGTGGAAAATAAAAATAAACTGGAAACAGAACGTCGCCCAGACAGAGACATCTCACTACCAACCCATGGTTTATGGTCTGGGCATCATTGCACGCCGAATATGTCATATGTGTTCAGATCCCCTCTCTCAACTAATTCATCAATTTCCTGTGGCTGATAGTGCCTGTTCTGTGTTGGCTGATAAGTCCTATTGCATATCCAGTATGTCCCTTTTTCCTGGTCGTGCCAGTCTGTATTCCCAGCTCTCTTAACAGCGATGTGGATTTGCTGGCGTCGAAGCCCTCCACTTTGCCTATATCTCTGAGTGCGTTAGCAATATCAGCTCGATCCAGTGGATGATCATCTGTGATGATGGCAGAGCCGGGCACCCTATCAATTCTCTCATTACCCTGGATGCCCGCCCGCCCTGCGACATAGAGAAAGGTGACTGTGAATCGTTGATTTCTGCAAATAAACACTCAAGCCACTGCCTGCGTACATAGCCTGCCTCGACCTTCCAAGTCATACTAATTGAATCACTTAGTATGCAGACATGTGCGTAGTCCTGTGATTCCAGCCATTCGAATGCTTTCGTCACCGCCATCACCTCCTGCTTGTGGTCATAGCCAAGGCGCTGCTGGCTTCCTGGATTGTTCTGCCATCTGAGCGGGTCGATGCACTCCTTTGATGTCGTACAACGGACCAATCTGTGTAAATAATAGGATTAACCTTTCTCACTGGAGTTTTCACTGACGAGGACGTTGACCTCTGCATTCACAGCAAGTGGATTCTGCTCCCTGCTCTTCTTGTCACACCTGAAAATGCACGAGAGGGTTCTCCTGAACGCTAGAGGCATGGTACCCATTCCTCGCAGGGGTTGATGTTGTTAAGTTCACATACTTGCTTGATAACATCTTCTGCACGACCTATTCTTAATATGTCCCTCTTTAGCCTGTCACCCTTTTCTTTGAGAAGCTCTTATCTTAACATCGCTACACAGTAATGCCTCTCGAATACCTCAAGACAATGTCCAAGGCTTCATTTTGCGCCTTTTCGAGTTGTTTTACTGCGCAAGGCTGACAGTGAGGAAGGCTAGGGCGTACTCGATGGGTACAAAGACCAGCCTCTGGTATATATGTAACAGTAGCCATGTTGGCAGCCGCCATGATCTTCATTGCCAGTAGACTTTTATGAGTTTTTGTTATCACGTGGTCAACATGTTCTTTAAAATACAGACGACGATCAAACTTCACTTCAAAGTATGTCATCAGGTTGGTTCTGGTCACATCCTTACCACCCAGTCTCGCAACAGGGGTATCGGTGTTAACAATATAGCTGTTCAATGAGAATCATGTCACTGATACTTTTGTACGGTTTGACAAGGGCATTACAAACGTCACACCAGGAGGAAATACGATCAAGTTCGCTCTACAATTCTTTGGCAGCCTTCTGTCTGTCTTTTCTCTGTTGATACACTACAATACCATCAGCAAATAACAGAGTCCTTTCGTTCCCAGCAAGATGTTATTCAGTGATTGTCACCGCGTGCATACTGGTGATAACACAGAACCTTGCGGCAAACCTGGACATAGTGTTGCTCTGAAGACCAACTGCCACATTTGAGAACCACCTTTCTCTGGAACAGGGCTGCAGCTATCCATCTGATTAGGAGAGGGTGTACCTTTAATCTAAGAAGCACGCGTTATTAGGTACGCTGTTGTACGCAGCTTCTAAGCCTTTTGCGGCTGCACATGTTATTCGGGCCTGAAATCTTTCGAAGACGCCATGAGCAAAGACTGTAGCATTGAGCCATGTCTCTTTATTACTCCTATACCCTCCAAGTGCGGGCGGGAACATACAAGACCCTTACAGCTCACTAGTATATTTGTATTTGTCGCATTCGATATGGATACAGATGCTGTTGATTGAAACTTATGATAACTGATTTAATTATGAATGCATGTGAATGAATATTAATGTCATTTTAGTTCTTCTCTACCTCACTTGTACTACTGTACTTCGGTAGAAGGTGATATATATATATATATATATATATATATATATATATATATGCATTCAGTCTTCTCTATTCTGTGATACTTCTGACTTGTGGGCCGTTCGTACATAACTCCTTTAACTGATGCTCAACTGTCAACCCAAGAATTCAGTCAACAATAACGCTGAATCAATCAGCTAAGTGCATCAAATGCCTATCACATAAACATTGAATTAACGACATATGATGATGATGCTGGCCGATGAATTCATGTTGGTGAAATATATCATGTCATATCTCACACTGATCAGCAAAACAAGAACAAGAAATCCAGACGGCTTGCTTCTCAGTATTAGATAGGCGCCACAGGATAATATGACACTATTCCTGCACAAGAAAACTCTTGATCACAAACATTCTAACTGACGCTGACATTCACTAGTTCTACAGTTACATTACTAACTAAAATAATATGTCCTAACACAACAAAACCTAACTTTAAACTGCTAAAACAATTTAATCACCTATCTAACATTCCTATGGACTTGATCCCCTATAAAAACATGAGCTGCGTGCATGGTCCATGCAGAATTTTCTCGACTAAATAATCATTACTATCCAGGGGGATTTAAAAATAATTTCATTTCACTCAGAATAGCCGCATCTCTTTAACCATGAGCAATATTCCTTACACTACAGCGTTTCATTTAGTTAAACATTTTCCATGTTTTCGAGAATATTTGTCCTTGAACATGCAGTTTTTCCCCCGTGATAAAAACGAAGTCTTCATAGCATAAATTTTTCGTTTGTTTTCTTTTATAACAAACAAGTGCATAGCCGCACCTAGAGTGCCAATAGCTAAACCGCCGAGGAGTGTTTTATCCGCACTCATACACTGCCCTTGTCATTCTGACCTACACTTACCACTGTATTTTGAGGCGTTTTTTCCGGACTAGTAGACCATCTTGCATCCTATATGTAAATTAGCACAAAGCTGTATGTCTCCCAGTTTTGAAAGTTTGGAACTTGCATTCTAATTGACATGGATATAGTGGCAAAGGAATATGATCACCACCGGACTATCAGCCTCTTATGTCACATAACGAATCTACTTCTAAGAATCATTATGAGAAGAACAAGGAAAAAGATAAAAATGGAAATAGCAGATGAACAGTTTGGATTTCTTGAAGGAAAGGGAATACACAATGAGAACACACAAACAGAAAGAGCTTTAGAAGTACAGGAAGATTTCTACTTATGTTTCATTGATTATACCAAGGTGAAACATAATGAAATTATTAAAACGCTTGAAAATATCAAAATAGACGGCAAAGACCTGAGGATTGTAAAACATCTATACTGGCAGCAAGAAGCAGGAATTCGAGATGAAAACAGAACTGGAAAATATCAACCTATAAAACAAGGGGTGCGACAAGGATGTGTACTATCTCCAGACCTTTTTTCTCTGTACAGCGAGAATATTCTAAGAACGATCATCACAGAACCAGGTATAAAAATTGAACCAGGTATAAAAATTGGAGGATACAATATTAACAATATTCGGTTTGTTGACGACACAGTACTGATAGCTGAGAACCAACAAGACCTGCAAAATCTCTTAGATAAAGTCGCCAAATAAAGTGAACAGAAAGGCTTTACTTTGAACATAAAAAAGACAGAGACTATGGTTATATCTAAGAAACAGAATCCACCAACATGCAGTATAACATTAAACGAAGCTATTCTAAAGCAGGTGCAGAAATTCAAATACCTTGAAGCAGTAATAACTTCAGATGGGAAATGCAGAACAGAAATTAGGAACAGAATAGGATAAGCAAAGACTGCATTTCAGAGAATGAGAATCAGCCACGCAGAGCCGCGCCGAGCTGCACAGCGCGGGCTGCTGCTGTTGCGCAGGCCGACCGTTCTTTTGGCGAAAAAGCGCTCTCGAGTTCCGTGCGTGGGGAGACAGGCTTTCGCTCCCTTCCCGGACGGCGAGAGTTAAGGTGTTTCGATGCAGAAGCAAGTGGTTTGTCCCTCGAGCGAAGCATGTAAACGGCTAGCCAGCCAGGTTCGTGCTAACGATGTAGTACGGTTTTGTCGACCGATGGTCTCGAAATTGGCCAGTCTCTCGCAAAGAGTATCGGGTCTGCAGTATGTAACGTGTGTTGTTTGTGGGTGGCCAGGCTTTCTTCTCCGCTCGTCATAGCAGAGAGAGCCACCCCCGCCGGTTAAAGGAAATGAAACGCCGCCGGGGTTGAAAGGGATCCGCTCTGAGCAGAGCGCTGTCTCCCTTGCCCCACGTCGGTCTGTCGGCAGATATCCGACAAAGGTTCGGTGAAGAAAGCTATCTGGTTGATCCTGCCAGTAGTCATATGCTTGTCTCAAAGATTAAGTCATGCATGTCTAAGTTCACACTGTCTCACGGTGAAACCGCGAATGGCTCATTAAATCAGTCGAGGTTCCTTAGATGACACGATCCTACTTGGATAACTGTGGC
Organism: Achatina immaculata; assembly: GCA_009760885.1. Classification (NCBI taxonomy): domain Eukaryota; kingdom Metazoa; phylum Mollusca; class Gastropoda; order Stylommatophora; family Achatinidae; genus Lissachatina; species Lissachatina immaculata. The sequence continues at coordinate 39,155,445 of CM019691.1, read as the reverse complement.
AATTCTAGAGCTAATACATGCTTACCAAGCTCCGACCCTCGTGGAAAGAGCGCTTTTATTAGTTCAAATCGCTGTTGGCGAGATTCTTCAGCTGCCGTGCGTGGAGCGGTGCTCCTCCCGGCCAATGAAGAAGGGTGCAAATGGGGTTGCCGCGCAGCATCACTGTGGAAAAGGTGGTAGAAAGGATAAAGCGAAGCATGTCAAATCACGGCACCTCTGGTCTGGAGGTCGGCCACGTCCTGAGTGCAGTCATATCGGGTGAAATGCATGAACCGGTTTAACCCAGAGGTTAGGACACTGCTGGCGAGACTCTTCGGATGCCGCGCGTGGAGTGAAGCTCCTCCCGGTCAAGGAAGAAAATGCGGAAAAGAAATAAAGGTTGCTGTGCGGCGCCGATGTGAAAAGGTGGTGGAAAGGATAAAATGAAGTTTAATCGGTATGTCCAGTAGTATCGCTGCGAGAGCTATACATACCACGTCCGAAACACACCTACACTGGTGAAATATGCCTAAACCGGCACACACCAGGGGTGGAACTTGATGGCTAGACATGTCATGCCACCTCCGCTCTAGAGGTCGGTCACGCCCGATATACACCCATACTGGTGAATTTTGCCTAAACCGGCTCACACCAAGGGTGAATCTTGAAGGCTATGCATGTCACAGTACCTCTGCTCTAGAGGTCGGTCACGTCCCAAACACGCCCAAACTGGGATAATATGCCTAAACCGGCTCAACCCAGGGGTGGAAGTCACCAGTGGCGAGGATTCGTCCTCCTGGACAAAAGCTCCATCCTGGTCACAACTAGGAAAGGCGGCCACGACCGCAAAATGCTGAAGTCGGAGACACTGGACCAGGGCAGTCTAGATAGGCAACCACCTCTCACCCGGCGGGGATGTTTGCGTATCCTAATCACGCTGAGGTTTTCCGGTGAGAAAGTCCAACTCTGGACTGGATGGGCAACCACCTCTCACCCGGCGGTGATACACGGGTATCTCAGAACACGTCGAGGTTTTCCGGTGAGAAGGTCCAACTCTGGCCTGGGTGGGCTACCGCCTCTCACCCAGCGGGGATGCACTGATATCCTAAACACGTCGAGGTTTTCCGGTGAGAAAGTCCAACTCTAGACTAAACTGGTGCAACGAAAACCACGGGTCACGCAATCCGCTTCAGAGACCCACCAAGAATACAGGCTAAAGCCCTGCGATAATCTGAACCCCTTGTGGTCCTCTCGTGGATCTCGTGTGGTCCTTTCGGGGACCACACAGGAGAACACGGGACCTAACGAGGACCACAGGCGTAAATTCAGTAGGATCACAGTGCGGTTTTGGTGGTAGAAGCGAACGAAGAAGAAGAAGAGAATAAGAAACATATTATCCAACACATCCTTATCAATGAATGTTAGAAAACGAGTCATAAAATGCTATATTGAACCTATCTTGTTATATGGAAGTGAATCACGGACAATAGGCAGGTCTGCAAAAATCATTGGAAGTAGCAGAAATGTGGTTTATTAGAAGAACGTTGCGAAACTCCTGGACAGCAAAAATAACTAATGAAGAATGTATGAGAAGAGCTGGAGAGACAAAAAATCTTGTCAAAAAAGATAAGAGGGAGACAATGTACTTTCATAGGACATGCAATGTGAAGAGGGGGCATTGAAAATATTATAACAACAGGAAAAATAGAAGGAAGAAGATCAAGAGGAAGACCAAGAGAAATGATACTGGACAGTCTGACGGGATGGTGTGAGAGGAGATCACCAACTAAGCTGATGGCCTGCATGAAGGATCGTGTACTCTGGAGAAGCATAATAGCCAACGCCAGTCGGCACGGCACCTGATGATGATACTGGTTTGGCATAGTTTCGTAAAACTTGATTTCTGGTTTACACGGATATACTGGTTTTATGTTGTATTCATTAACGAGACACAGTTTCACGTCGAGATTTTCACCTTATTCATATAATAACATTTATGACGATTATGAGGAAAAAAGAATGAAGGCTTGATTTACATGTATGATCTATTGCGGTGATACCGAACCGTCTTCTGTTACCCTATTTCCATAAATTGTAACCCTTCATATTAGCAAACTTGTTTATGACTATTATATTTGCTGTTATATTTATCTGTTTTCCGCCATTATATAATTTCTTCTCGCGCTTCCCCAGGGGTATTGTTCCCTCAGGTTGCATAGCTAAATATAGAAGAAAAGAATTACAATGTTAAAGAACAGTGATTAGCTAGTCAGCCAAACATATATCCATGTAAATCAGAAAGCATCAAACCACTATATCTATGTAAATAATAAAGCAAGTTTTACTAAGCTATGTCAAACCAATCTTATATAGCGGTAGCAAGTCGAGGACCACTCATGCATGGCTAAATATAGAAGAAAAAAAAGGTAACTATTTTAAAGAAAACTGATTATCTAGTCAACCAAGTGAACTCGAAGTGAACGGGCAAAGTTGTGTGAAACTCAAGTATGTGTTTGTGTTAGTGTTCAAACTCGTATTGACAAACACTCCTGCATTCTGTGTGTCATTTACATTTCAAGCACAAATTTGGGTGTTTAAAAAAAAATTAGAGAACCTCGGAAGCGACAGAGATGTGGCTTTTTAGGAGAATTATGAAAAAACCACAGACAGCCCAAATAACAAATTAAGATGTCATAAATGAACGAAGAAAACGTATCATAGAATAAAGAAAACGATGATTACAGCTGTTTGGATATATAAAAAGAAAATTAAAATTATAATACACAGATATTCTAATGGTGTGTTTGAGGGTCAAGGGCCCGAGACATGAGCAGCCGCAATGTTGTTCGTGTGGGTCAAGGTCGGTGTAACGCACAATTGCAATGTACGTCAAAGTGCGAGTGCGAATAGACAATCCGCTGGGGAGTACTCATCCGTACTCGTGTACGAATAGTCTCAGTCAGTCATTTGCATGTCCCTTGAGAACTTTGCTTCCCTAACAGCTCTCCTGTAGGCTTCTCGGTAGCCTTCTAACAGTCGTTTAAATAAATCTTATATCTTATATTCTTCCCGTGCCGTTAGACGTCACATAGGGCTCGCAAAGTAGTTCGCCAATTTTTCCTGTCTTCGGCGAGTCTTTCAACCTCAACAAAGGATTTTATGCCTGTTAACTTGGCCTCTCTTAATAATGTCCTCTTCAGAGTTTCACGCGGTCTGCCCCTTTTTCTTCGGCCTGTTGTGTTCCACTTGATAGCTTGTTTTGGGATTCTCTGATCATTTCTTCTCATCAAGTGATCAACATATGTCCATCTCCTTTTCCTGATCACCCGTGAGACTGGTTGTTGTTCAGTCATCTGTCTTATCTCTGCATTGTTCTTGAATTCATTCCACTTGATGCCAAGTATTTTCCTTAGGCATTTGTTTTCAAAAGAGTCTAATTTCTTTTCTATTTCTTTAGTTGTTTTCCAGCTTTCGCATGCATAAATGAGGGTGGATATTACATTTGAATTGAATAGTCTTAACTTGGTTTTTGTGCTTATAACTTTTGAATTCCATATGTTCTCAAGATTCTTGAAGATTGATGCTGCTTTTGCAATTCTGATCCTAACTTCCTTTCTAGTGTCACCATCCTGGTCTATGTAGCTGCCAAGGTATGCAAATTGATTGACTTCTTCAATATCTGTCCCTTCTATGTGTATTTGTCCATTTTGATTGATGGGAATTTTCATTATTTTTGTTTTGTCCTTGTTAATTTCAAGTCCTATTTTGCTAGCCAGTGAAGATAGGCTATCTGTTTTTTCTTGCATGGAATTCACATTATTACTGATAAGAGTTATGTCATCAGCAAAATCAAGATCTTCTAGTTGGGTCCCATGTACCCAGTCAATACCTGTGTTACCTGTGCAGCATTTTGTCATTATGAAGTCTATTGTAATCCCAAAAAGTAAAGGAGACAGTATACATCCTTGTTTCACGCCTGTTTCAATCTTGAACCATTCACTCATCCCTTCTTCTGTCTTGACTGCACAACCATATCCATTGTATAAGTCCTTAATGATGTTGACAATTTTAGATGGTATTCCATATAGACATAAAATTCTCCATAATGAATCTCTGTGTATGCTATCAAATGCTATTAAATAAATGCTGAGAACAAATATTTAAAGATGTGGTAACCTGACATCTACGGTTATCTACTTCTATTCATCCTATACTTCTAATTTTACTTTAAAATTTCTTTTAAAATTTCGACACCTAAATCACTTTTTCTGAAATAATGGTTTATTTCGAAAATAATATTCGTTTTTTTCCCTTTATTAAAGAAAAGCAACAGAACCATAATACAGCACCTGACAAGGAAAATTAAAGCTGGTCACTAATAAATACTGAACATACAGAAAATGATCTACTTTTAAAAAACCTAATGCTAGGTTTCGAACAAAAACACTGAATTAAAAAAAAATAGCCAAGGACTATAGTAAGTACTTAAACAGTTTCAATAAAACTGCGCTAAATGAAGTAGCGTTAACCAAAGTATTGTCAGCCTAAATATAGGATATATATATATATATATAATACGTAAGAAATACTTTACCAAAAAGGTATATTCTCCTGGTTTGATGTCAGATATATCAATCCACTGACAGTCGATATCATACATGTAATTGTCAGAACAGTTCACGGACAGACCTATTTTTGGAGATGAAAATGGAAAAATAATAAATCTAACGACGTGAAGGTAAAATTTCACTTTCATTTACAAATGAATCAGTGCAGAAGTACTGTTGGAGTTTTTAAAATATTAATTCATCTGAAATGTCTAAACTGCACAAATAGCACTGAATGAACCGTAACGTGTTCAAAGCTCATCTGAATGTTCACATACTCGGCTCTTTAATTTACTCACGTTGAAATAACGAGGTTACCAACTACGTCACAGAAAAGGACAATGACCAGTCAGGTAATTTAATAACTAATACCAAACGCTGTGGCCACCAACAATATGGGCTTCACACAGAGCCGTCCTAACTGCTTAATAGCGATAGACTTACTATTAGTGGGAAACGTGTAAAGTTGTGTGAAACTCAAGTATGTGTTTGTTTTAGTGTTCAGACTCATACTGACAAAGACTCCTGTATTCTGTGTGTCCTATACGTTTCAAACATAAATTTACGTGGTTAAAGGTTTTAATGAGAATGTCATCTTTAAAAATGAGAGCAACTCTGTTCTGTATATGATCAGGCTTTCTGGAGACATTCCACAGCAAATTGTAAGAGTGGGATATTAAGTCTATCTTAATGATGATAGAGATGATGACAGAGAAAATAAACTAGTAACGCCTAAAAGAAAAGTAGCAAACCCGGATGAACTAAAAATTTAATCGGCATTGTTCTTCTATTGGCATTTAAATGAAATACATCTATGCCATTGGCGCAAGAGGTTCATGATCATGCCACTAAATATATTTCTATTCCACATCACTGGAGTTATGCATATGGAATTATGCATTTGAATAACTTCATTTGTAATAGAGGAAATGCTGAATGACTGGAGAAATTCAGTGTTTCATACACTCATTGTACTCAAAGTTTGGACATTTGTGTCAGTAAAATGTTAATTATTTATCCGAGGTATAGAAAACTTGATGAATTATATGCCATATGATGTTTGAAGGAATTATAAAGCTAGCATCATGTGACGGTTAAAGCATAGTCTGCAGTTTTATGCAGATAACAAAACAGAGTCGAAGAAATTTGTTGTTTACATTTGACGGTGCTCTGCTTATGCGAAATGGTGTATCAACAATTCTTAGCAGATGTATACCACATTTATTAGTACGGCACTGTGTAGCACACAGAGAAAGATTAGGCCTGGATGATGCTTGGAAAAACGTATCATTAATGAGAGATATTGAAACATTTGTCAGAAGAATTTATACAATTTTCAGTAGATTATCGGTAAAAACATACAAATTTGAAGAACTTTGTAACGCTGTAAATTGTGAAGCTGTTTCGTTCCTTTCTTTAAATGAAGTTAAATGGTTTTCTAGGCATTTTGCTGTTAGAGCTTTAATGCATAAACTATACATCATTGATATAGTACTGCAATAGGTCATTTTGAGCAAGATAATGACCCATTTCATTAATACTATTCGGATAAACTGATCAAGCCTGAGTATCATCTTGCTGTTGCCATTTTAAATGATGTGTTACAAGAACTAACACAATTGTGTTGACTTCTTCAAAGCAGTGCACTAACTACACTAGAGCAGTGTGGATTCACAAAACCAATGATTAGAAAACTAAGAAGACATTATCTTGGTTCAGTGGCCCATTTCTTAGCAGAAATTCACGAATTCATAACATCATTCTAATTTAACGTTCACACAACTACTGTAATTCGCTTCAGTATATATATATATATATATATATATAAAGTAGGAGTCGAACCCCTTCTGAACTATATTAAAAAAACAGCACATAAAATGGTTCAGTCATGTATCACGACTACCAACAGAACGTGTACCACAGAGAGTAATGTTTTACAGACCACACAAAGGCAGAGGAAGATGCCGCCCTTGAAAATGATGGACCGATGGTATAGGAGAGAACATCTCAGTGTATGAAGCCAAGAGACGAGCCATTGAGAGACAATTGCACTTCACCTCTACACCTAACAGTAAATGAAGAAGGACACGACAAGACAAGACAAAGACAGGTGCATTGCAAAATGTTGAAGATGTTATTTCCTACATATTTCAACAGACACACTTCAGAGATTTGCCTCTTCTTGATATTTGTGAGACATTTCAGGTTTCTATTGCAGACTGTGACAGAGGTTTTAGTCCAATGAATCACATCAAAACAAAATCCAGGAACCGTATGAAAACTGATCATTTGGACAATGTTATCAGAATAAATTGTAATTTGCGACGAGATGGGGAAGACCTTGACAGAGACAGAGGAAATTCTAGAAAGATGGAAGCAAGAGAATGGCAGGAGAAATTGCAGGAGAATGTATGAAACAACTGACTGTGAAAGCAGAAATCAACAGTGTGAATTATTATTGGAGGAGAAAGAACCTGAACTAACAATTGAAGAAGTTTTATGGGCAATAAAGAATCTGAAAAATGATAAATCACCAGGATGTGATGAGACAGCTGAACTTATTATAGCAGGAGGAAAGGAATGTGCAACAATCTATCATGCAATATGTAAAAAAGATATGGCATCAGGTATTAGGCTAAAAGAATGGAAAATAACTGTATACATACCACTGCCAAAAAAGGGTAACTTGAAATTATGCACGAACTACAGAACTGTTGCCCTGATTAGTTATGCCAGTAAAATTCTGTTAAAAATCATAATAGGCAGACTTTGTAAGAAAACAGAAGAAGAAGTCAATATGGTCCAAGCTGGTTTCAGGCAAGGAAGAGAATCAAGAGATCATATATTCAATATAAGATTAATAATAGAGAAATGCAGAGAATTTAATGTGAATCTATATTTATCTACTATAGACTATCCAAAGTATAGACTATCCAAAGGCATTTGATTGTGTCCAACTCCAGAAAATTAGGGAAATAGTGTAAAAAATGAGATTTCCAACACATTTGATACATTTATTATCAATGCTGTATCTAGACCAACAGGCAGCAGTGAGAAAAAATGGTGAAACAATAAATTGGTTTGACATAAAACAAGGGATCTGTCAGGGCGCCTTACTTGTTTAACTTGTATACTGAAAATATAATGAGGAATGTTAGAGAAGATGTAGACAAAGAAAACTATGATGCCATAACAATTGGAGGTTATGAAATATCAGAGATTAGATATGCTGATGACACAGTGTTACTGTCCACAACACAAAAAGGAAAGGAAAAACTAATTATGTTAGTCCGTAAGAATAGTGAGGAGCAAAACTTAATGCGAAGAAAACTAAATTGATGAACACTGACAAAACAAATAAGGCAGCTGAAATATGTATCAATTAGGAAAAACTGGAAGAAGTGGAGAGTTTTGAATATCTTGGATCATTATGAACTAATAATGGAGATACAATGTAGGAAATTAAAGGAGGACATATATCGCTCTTCAAAAAAGCAAAACAACTAAAGAAGCTGTGGAGACGAACAGACAGAACTACAAAAATAAGATTTTTAAGGGCATGCATCTTTCCAATCACAACATATGCCTGTGATACATGGATGCTTAACAAAACAGCTGAGAACCACCACATAAATATAAATGCTGCAGAGAGTTATTCAGATATCATGAACACTAAAAGAACAAATATATCTACATTACAAGAACTTAATATTGAAGATGGTTGGCTAGTAAAGAGGATTAAAGAGAAAAAACTTGAATATTCTGGACACATTTGGGTACATAATGGGAGAAAGAAAGAGAGGAAGACCAAGGCGAAGATGGGTGCAAGATATCGTTGACAATATCCAGATGGATGCATCAGCAGCAGTGCATGATGTTTACAACAGAGAGGCCTACAGGAGAGCTGTTAGGGAGGCAAAGTTTCGCAAGGGACATGCAAATGAATGACTGACTGACTATCAGAATAAAACTCTGTTTAGCTTCATGTAACGTAGTTAATCTGGTTATACACTTTGGGAAAATGACAAATGTTGTAAAATAATTTTTATGAGACACCAGTAATGACTGCATTCACATTTCTGAACTCTGATGAGCAGAATAAATTTGTGGAACTGGAAAGAAGGATATTTTCTGATGTGTGTTATTTTTCACCAACTATATTTGAGACTTGTACTTTAATCTGAATACTAGTTATACTCGCGAAAACGAAAGAGAAATTGATGACCCTGTCACTGTAGTCCCAGCATCATATCATCCAGCAATTATTGTTAGTTCTATGTTTCACAACATTGTTCAGGTGCAGTGTGCTTTCAGCTGATTACATTAATAAATGGTGGGCACTTGTTCAACATATTACTACATGGACTGTACCTGTATGAAGTCAATGTGCTGTATTTTTTTATTATAAATTATTATTGAATATATAGGACTTTGTAGACGTGTATGCATTTAATTTTCAATTACTGGTATTTAGTTAGTTACAGTAATCATTTCTTTGATTACTTATTCATTGGCATGGTTACTTATTTACATATTTATTTATCATATCATATTCATATTCGACATATGATAGCTACGTTAAAACGTAATCGCACGGTAAATCATATATATATATATATATATAAGAATGTCGATTGTCCCAACTAAACTGGAGCCAAGGTGGTTTGGTTAATTAAATAGTTTGGATAATCAAGTATGCATGAATGTTCCCAGTTTATAACAGCAGTTAAGACTAAAATTAGTTATTGAATACAAAACTACTGTATTTTGAGGTGTGATTTATTCTTTCTACTTTATGTGACGTGTCCTTTCCGTAACTTTGTACCTCTCACAGCGTTCCTGAATGCAGTGCGGTCTTGCGCAACCTGACCACCATCACGTAATGACATATCCAGACCTTCCATGATGTCCTGAGTCCACCTGCAGTGAGGTCGCCCCTTGTCTCTGTTGCTGGGCAAATGCCTTCTACTATCATCCTCTCCAAACCGTTGTGTCTTTTGATGTGGCCAGAATATCTCAACTTTCTGATTCTGGTAGTGTTTACAAGCCAGTTTTCTGCTACATCCAACCCATTAGTATAATAATTATTTAATTTTTGTTCTATCCATGATATTCTAAAGACTATCAGCCTTTCGTGTCACGTAACAAAGCTACTTATGAGAATTATTATGAGAAGAAGCAGAAAACAGAAAAAAAAATGGAAAAAGCAGATGAACAGTTCGGATTTGATGAAGCAAAAGGACCACACAATGGCATTTATGCCTTGCGGGCACTAACAGAAAAAAGTTTTGGAAGTATAAAAAAATCTCGACTTATGCTTCATTGATTATACCAATGCATTCGACAAGGTGGAACATTATGACATTATTAAAATTGTTAAAATATTAAAAACATATAGACCAAAATGAAACATCTATACTGGCAGTAGAAAGCAGCAACTCGGGTTGAAAATAAACTGAAAAATATTAACCAATAAAACAAAGAGTGCGACATGGATGTGCTATCTCCAGACCTTTTTTTTCTCTGTATAGCAAGAATATTCTAAGAACGATCATTACAGAACCAGGCATAAAAGTCGGAGGATACAATATTAACAACTTTTGGTATGCTGACGATACAATACTGACAGCTGATAATCAACAAGACCTGTAAAATTAAAAGTCGGAGGATACAATATTAACAACTTTCGGTATGCTGACGATACAGTACTGACAGCTGATAATCAACAAGACCTGTAAAATCTGTCAAATAAATTTTCTTTAGCAACTTTATTTGAGATATTTTATAGGTCTTGTTGATTATCAGCTGTCAGTACTGTACAAAAAGGCAAAGACAATGGTAATATCTAAGAAACAGAATCCACCAAAATGCAGCATAAAAGTAAAAGGAATAACTCTAAATGAAGTGCATAAATTCAAATACACTGGAGCAGTAATGTGAAGTGAAAACAGAAGAGGCCAAGCAAAGGCTTCATTTCAGAGAATGAGAAACATATTATGCAATGCACCCCTATAAAAGATTGTTAGAAAACGAGTCCTAAAAAATGCTATATTCTGTCTTTTTATATGAAAGTGAATGGCAACAGACAGGGTAGCACAAAGATCATTGGAAGCAGAAGAAATGTGGTTTATCAGAAGAACGTTAGGAATTCTATGGACAGTAAATACGAACAATGTATGAGAAGAACTAGGGAGACAAAAAAATCTTATAAAAATAATACGAGAGAAGCAATGTACTGTCGTATGACTGATGTTCTACTATATACAGGGTCCAACATAAAGCATAGCTGGATTTAATTGACGTAGTGCAGGGAAACTGAATACTTATGAAAAAAAAAACGTGACGTCATTTTTAACAATGGCTTCTTGGCAAACACAACATCGCGCATTCAGCGTTGAAACTTATTTTAAAAGTGGAGAATCGTCTATTACTGTACAACGAAAGTTTCGTCGCCATTTTGAGTTGCATTCCCGTGATAATGTTCCCGATTGGAGGACAAAATAATTTTGAGAAAAAAATTTAAAGAAACCGCTAATTGCCTTAATAACATGTCTACTGGTCGTCCAAGAACTCCATCCCAAGACACCTGAACGAATTCAAGAAGTCCACAACGCACTGCTGAGTAGCCATCGGCGATCAGCTATTAGGAACGCACATGGCATCCTCTTATTGTTAATAGTGATCTTTATGTGCAGATGCTAACTGAATACTACGTTCCAGACTTGGCCAATAGAAATAAGACACTAATGTGGTTTCAACAAGATAGAGCAACTACCCACACAGCCCGTCAGTCCATGGCCATGCTGTGACAAGCATTTCCCAATCGTCTTATTTCCAGATTTGGGGATAATCATTGGCCGGCAAGGTCACCGGATTTATCCCCGCAGACTTCTTTTTGTATGGGGGGGGGGGGGTCTCAAGAATACGGTGTATGCTAGTCGACCACAGTCAATTGCAGACCTAAAAGATCGAATCCGACACTGCATTCAAAATATCCCTTTGAACATGTTAAATGGTGTTATTCAGGAATTTTCCAAACGCCTGGCTGAATATACCAAATGTAATGGCGGTCATCTAACCGGTGTAATTTTCGAAACCTAAATATGATTGTCAGTAATAATAAAAATACTCATTTTTCTGAGTTTCATTTCACTTTTTTTTAACCAAAAACATGTACGGCGCTTATATATTTTCCATTTTTAAAATCCAGCTATGCTTTATGCCGGACCCTGTACTATACATACACACATATATATTACGTAATTTGTGCTATTCATTTTAGTATAGAATTGTACAGAAAAGTACAGAACTTTTTTCTGTATAGAACTGTATAGACCTTTTCTGTATAGAACTGTATAGAATGCTTGCAATTTGACATTACCGGGCACATTTGCACAAATAGAGGCCAAATTAACAGATATAAAATCCTTTGATGAAGAGAGACTCGACGAAGACAGGAAAAATTGGCGAACTACTTTGCGAGCCCTATGTGACGTTTAACGGCACGGGAAGGATATCAGATATAAGATAAGATATGAATATTTGCACATGAGCAGAACACTGCACAAGCTACATACTTTCAGAGGGAGCATTTGTAGTGTCTGATTTACAGTGATATTTAAATAACAATATTCGCCATAACTAAAATCCAAGGCAAACTGCAGTATAAATTGTGTTTTTTAATAAACAGATTTTGTTTTGCAGAAAGATTATGATTAAGTGAGTCTTTTTTAATGAACTTGCGGTTGACCAAATTAGTATACAACATTTGTCTACGTGATCATTTGTACCAGGGAGGAAGAGAAAAAGAGAGAGTCATAAACTGTTAAGTCATACGTTTCATATGATTTGAAAAGTGAAATTATGATTATTACCAACATACAGAAATAGTTTAGATTGATCATTTCCCTTACAGGATTTTAATGCACAATATTTATAACGATCAGTATTATTTTTTCTTGACATTGATTTCTTTAATACGTTATGTGTTGTTTCTGCTGGTTATGATAGTAAAATATTGATGAATATGATAAATATCTGACTAAAATATTACATGTGGCATGCATGCCACTCCCACTGTCCCCTTGGTCTGTAAGGTCTAAAGTCAGCCAGTCCTCTGTTGTGTACCACTGTAGAGAACCGTAATAGTCTTCTCATGTTGTTTCGCCATGCTGAAAATGAATTGAGGATCATTATTATCATTACAAAAGAAGTAACTATGACCATAAAACATGAATTCAAGTTTGTAATAGCATACGCAGTCGAATAAAAAAATTAGAATAATGAGCAATTCTGGGCATTTACAGTGAAATTACACTTTTGTATTACTTAAATAAATAAATAATATCAGCAAAGAAACTTAATATAACAATATAAAGAAGGAAAAGCTATGCAGTATTACCTTTCTTCAGTGCAATTATTTCAGATTTATATGATTTCTTTTCCTTTAAAAAAATCACTGCCATTTTTTCACGCTGTAATCACTGGTCCTTTCAAAAGAATTTCTGTTTGGAACGTGGTTTACTCACTCAGACTCGTATTCTTTATCACGTAGGCAGAACTGGCTAGACAGTTTTCCTCCATTGCGCATCGCAGATAGTAAAGAGGCTGATCTTGAAGACGAACAGAGTCCTCTACAGCCCGAAGATTTGGAACTAAATCTGGCAAATCTGTGCAATATTAAGCAAAAATGAATGCAAAACTACCAATGTGTATATATGTGCGCGTACGCATGCTTGTGTGGGGAAAAATTCTTCAGCACGATGATCTGTAGCCCATTAGGCTACGAGGGTCATACTGAAAGTGGTGAGCAAAATATTTTTAAAAATCAGAATTTATAGATAAAGAAAACATAAATGCATCACCTTAAGCTGCATCCTTTTCTTCACTTTTCAACATAATCTCCATTTCTCTGCAGACATTTTCCCATCGCTGTGCAAGTTTGAAAATATCCTCTCGGTAGAATTCCGTTCTAGCTGACGGACGGCACAGTCGCACTGCTTTCTGAACGTGTGGGACTCAGCTGGCACAAACTTTTCTATAGCCTATGGTTTCAATAATTTCCTGTACTGCATTGTGTCCTATTGCAAGATTTACAGGGATTTCAGAAACTGTGACACATCTGTCTTCTTTAATGATGTCGTAAACCCTTTCCACGTTGCGTTCAGTGGAGGCAGTTCGAGGGCGACCGCTGCGAGGCATATCTTGGATCCCCATCTTTGAAATGTTTCACCCACCTCCTAACACTGCTAGCACCCATACATACATCTCCATAAGGAAGATGAAGTCTTGGTGAATTTCAGCAGCGGGTATTTCCACTTTTAACGAGGAACTCAATAACAGCACGTTGACGAAACGAAACTTCAGCACCCGCCATTTTGTTTATGCTCAGAGTGGTCATATGACACATGATGGTGACATTATGTGACCTCTACATGAAGTGCAAAGGATGCATTTAAGGTGATACATTTATTTTCTCTATCTATAAATAATTCTGATTTTTAAAAAAACAAACTTGTGTTCACGACTTTCGGTATGACCCTTGTATAAGCATCAGGCTGAAGCTTTTATCTGTAGCTTTTCAGTTGATCTAAAAGTATTCCATATAGGCTTCTCTTTTATGCAGTCGTTTACTTATACAATGTATTTTTTACAAAAAAAAGTTAATATCTTTTACTCATAAGATTTTTTTTTATTAAAAAAGAAGTTCATTGATTAAGTAAACCACAGATTTATAATATGTTGAATGATAAGCATAGTCAGTCAGTCAGTCATTTGCATGTCCCTTGGGGAACTTTGCCTCCCTAACATCTCTCCTGTAGGCCTCTCGTTTGTAAGAAAGATGACTTGCTGCCGATGCGTCCATTCGTCCTGAAGCAATCTTCGCCTTTGTCTTCCTCTCTTTTTTTTCCCATTATGTACCCTTCCAAGACTGTCTTCTGTAAATTATCATGACGCTTAATAGTCCAAAATATTTAAGTTTTCTCTGGTTAATCGTCCTTACTAGCAAACATAATAAACAGATATTAAATCTTCCTGCTCTACAAATCCGCCACAAATGTGCCCAAGTAAAGGAATACCGCAAAATCAGAAACAATAAAACTCATCCACTCAGTAATAACTTTCACATAATTAAAGGATCAAGCATAAAAAGAGGCAAATCATAGCTGAAGCAGAAGACTCAGTAAGCATAACTGCTGATCCAGAATATGCCTCAACCGAACCTGAATGGATTACTTGCAACGAGGCCAGCCAAAATGTCACTAAAAAAAATCTCACCTTACAAGAAAATGTCGAAAATGGGCGGATGGTAAAACACAAGAGGAAAAAAACGAACTCATTAACATCATACAACTCCTGAGAACATAATCATTTATACAGACAGATCAGTGAACTAGAAGCGGTTGAGATTTTACAGCATACCGAGGAGGTAAGACGCTCAAACTCATGGATAATCATATACATACGCCTGTTCAAGTAAGTGCATGGAAACAGAGGCCACCATACAAGCATTAAAATGGTTAGTGACACAGAAAACACACTGCATCACCATCATTACCGACTCTCAAAATCTGTTAAGGAAAGTGGAACAAAAAGCCATTAGTATTGAATGGCATGAAATAATTAGAAAATCCCACGTCAAAAACATCACATACATATACTGTCCAGGCCATGCCGTAGTCGATGGAAACAACAAAGCTGACCAGCTAGCAGCAAGTGTCAAACTAAAGGGCCTCATCAAAATGGACAAATCGGACCTGTACAAATCCGTCAAGCAACACCTCGATGAACAAATGCAAGGCATCTTCCTCCAAAGTACCTATCACATACGACTCAGTGCATTACATATAGCCAAGGGAAGTGGTTGCAAATCTGAACTAAATGCTAGATCACGGGCAACACACAATCAATACGACATTGAGTCATCTCCCTAAGAACACTGAAGAAATCCTGATGTCAAAGGCAGAGCACATACGGGCATGCCCCGAATATAATGAGGTCGCTTCACAGGACCAGCAACAGAGCTAGGCCCTTTTTACAGTTAAGTTACAGAATGATAAACTCGCCCTCACTTCGAGATATAGAATCATTTTATATCTCAGCTCTTTATAATATTTTCCACATATTTTGTGCTGTCGTTGATGAACTGTCACAAACTTTGGAAAAGCCATAGCGTGTAGTTATATACTAGAGGCGAGCTTCATGATGCGTATCTGAATGATGTATTGTGAAGAAATCAGGTGCAAAAACTGGAATGCTCTACTTACAATTTCTTTGTCAGTGAAATGTAAGCTGTTTAGTAGTGTTGTCCTTATCAGGACAGAACTGTGTTGTACTAGTTTCCAACTTTTAGAAGATATGTGTGTTCTGGATATTTATTGGAAATTCACTAATTTGTAAGTAGTTGCTTATAGTAATTACTAGTTGTCAGAAATTTCTTCCCCATGGCTTTGACTACGCACCCGGGAAGTTCTGGTAATATTTGTTAATTCAACGTGCCATGTTGGAAGCTCGTCCTCTTTTCTCATCTCCATTTTTCATCGTTCATTTCTTCATTCAATAAATGTTTTGATGTGTATCCTTGTAGTTAGATTATTATCTTCAATAAGTTTCTAGCGGTTAGTCCTGTCGAGTGAGTGGGAAGTCCTGTCAAAGATTTCATACGTGACACTACCGTTTTTGTTATAGCAGTTGCGAACCTGGCATTGTTGTTGTGTCACTCAGGGTGTACAAGACTGCCTTTTTGGTAGAGTAGTGCTATCAACCCTCACTGGCAACAACAACATGTAAGTCTATCAAGGAACAGTAAAAGTCCACAAAATTCCAAATCTTGATGCCTTTGACACGTTACAGTAATACACTAATATTAGTTCATCTTTAGAGTTGTCGATGAGACGCCAAATAATACAAATATTTATGAATGAAAGCAAAATATATTCTTGTGATTCAAGCAGACTAATGATCTGGTAATATTTCAAACTCTTGACAGAATCAACGCAGTTTGTTATTAAGAACTTATTAAGAACTTCAAAGAAGTCGAAATTGAGCAGCCTAGCGATTACGAAGACAGCGAGTTAGATATGTGCACGACGCTTCCGAACAATACTGATGCAAAGTAGGTCAGGTCAAGAGGACTGAAATTTGTCGTTTAATGAATGTATAATTTGGTATCATAAAACCAGACCAAGAAGGAATTACAGCTACAAGTGTCAAATGCACGCCACCAGAGGCGGAAACGAAAAGTGCCGACGAAGACTGTTTAGAGACAGAGTAATCTTCGCCGGCTAGCGTAGTGGTTAGAGCACTCGTCTAGCAACCAAATGGTCGAGGGTTCGAATCCCCAGCTGAGCGGGATTTTTTTTCCGACCAATACGGCCCTGAGGTCGACCCAGCCTCGTAAAATGGGTACCAGAGAAAATCTGGGAAGTAAAGGCAGCGAGGAAAGGAACTGGTCACCCTACCTCACACGCTGATGACCCAGCATAATGAGGTCTCTAACGCTTCACCCCCTACGGCATTTGAAATGCTATGGGACTATCTTTACTTTTTTAATCTTCGCCCAATCTTCCGTGCTTTAGTGTCACATTCAGTCGTTTAACACAAAAATGTTGATAGCAGGGATTTCAGCTGGGCTGTTTCTACTAATGCTTTTAATTGGATTTACAGCAGAGATACGAGTAGAAAAGTGAAATCTTGCTCAATGTCTTGTAGCTATTTTATGATCTTCTGAATAGCAGGAGAATACATAAAATGTCCAAGTTCTCTTATCATTTCTCCTTCTGATCGAGTTAAAGACAGCTAAATGAATTTTATTTCATTTTATGGTTTAAGATAAGCAAAATATTATAGTACTAAGTTATCGACCCAGGCTTTAGTAGTTATATAATATAAAATTAATATTGTTAACGTTTCCAACAAATTATGCGGGTTTTTATAGAAACTACCCAAATTGGCTGAAGCCACAAAAAGGATGCCGCGAGCCAAGGATTGCCTATATGTTTACAACAGTTGATTCAATCGCTTTATCATGGTACACAAATCATAACATGAAATAGATAAATGTTCATTGTCACTAACATCTATAAAACACTACATGATAGCATTTAAAATAGGAAACTATGTGTACATAAAACGGGTGAATGAAAATTCACGTAATGAAAATGAAACTATACATTTCAGAAAAGTTAAGTGTTTCTTAACTTACGCTGAGAGCAAACAACGCCAGCTATAGCCGTGTTCTTTGAACAGACATGCGTCTTGTCAGACAATGTTATATTGCAAGAAGCAAATGTAGATTCTCGGCCCACGCACTGCATTCTGTATACAGTTTTCGGCAAATCCACACCACCAAAATAGCTTGTCTGCAAGAAGGATGAAAGGTCCTTACTGTATAGTAAATACCTTTAAAATTAAAAATATTCACAAGTGTTTGGAATAATATTGAAATATATACAGTGTTACTCAAAAAGTTATTACTAGCACATGGAAGTAAATTTGTAAAGTTTACGGTAAACTTTCAGTTTACAGTAAGGCTTTCAGTAAAGTTTTGTGCAGAAAAAAGAGCGTACCTTTCTTACAAACGAGTCTAATGAAGCTTTGTGGATGACTGCTTGGTATTTGTAAACGACGGAATTATTGCATTTAATCGCAGATGAAAGCATGGGATGGTAAAGATCACGCATGTCTTCACGATAATAAAGCAAGCCAAGCGTAATAGGAGAAAAAAAATCATTTAAAAAGTCTGAAAACCCATACTAGTGATACTTATACTTTACCAACTTACATGAAGTTGCGCATCACCTCTTATGTGAACTTTATTAATAACTGTCTTCGTTTGAAGGTTATTCCTAAAAGTTTTACCTCTAAGTTTAACTCTGTCACGGACACTCTCCACCTCAGTGTTTTGTTACCGCCTTCAGGCCGTTGAAATCAAATGTGCTTTTTAACGCATGATCTATGTTATCGATGGACATACTAAACTCTTCCTCGACCTTGATATGCAGATTTCTTAGATTTCCCTCTAGGTTCGCAAAATCACATACGATAATTATCTCACTTATCGCTCGATCGGTGAAATTATCCAATCCACGAACAGTCAGGCATTTGCATGTCCTTTGCGAAACTTTGCCTCCCTAACAGGTCTACTGCAGGCTTCTCAGTTGTAAACAAGATGCCCTGCTACTGATGCATCTATTTTCAGATTACCAACGATGTCTTGCAGGCGTCTTTGCCTTGTCTTTCTCTCTTTCTTTTCCCATTATCCACCCTTACAAGATGCTCTTCTCTAAACTCTCATGTGTCTAAAATATTTACATTTCTCTCTTTAATCATATTTACTAGCCAATTTCTTCAATATTAAGTTCTTGTAGTACGGATATATTTGCTCTTTTTTGTGTCCATGATATTTGAAGAACTCTTCTGTAGCATTTACATTCAAAGGCATTTATGTGTTTCTCAGCTGTTTTGTTAAGTGTCCAGGTCTCACATGCATATATTGCGATGGGAAAGATCATCATCATCATCAGGTGCCGTGCCGACTGGCGTTGGCTATTATGCTTATCCAGAGTACACGATCCTTCATGCAGGCTATCAGTTCAGTTGGTGATCTCCTCTCACACCATCCCTTCAGACTGTCCAGTATCATTTCTCTTGGTCTTCCTCTTTATCTTCTTCCTTCTATTTTTCCTGTTGTTATAATATTTTCAATGCCCCCTCTTCTCATTGCATGTCCTATGAAAGTACATTGTCTCTCTCTTATCTGTTTGAGAAGGTTTTTTGTCTCTCCAGCTCTTCTCATACATTCTTCATTAGTTATTTTTGCTGTCCAGGGGATTTGTAACATTCTTCTAATAAACCACATTTCTGCTGCTTCCAATGATTTTTGTGCAGACTTGCCTATTGTCCATGATTCACTTCCATATAACAAGATAGGTTCAATATAGCATTTTAGGACTCCCTTTCTAACATTCATTGATAAAGATGTGTTGGATAATATGTTTCTCATTCTCTGAAATGCAGTCTTTTGCTTGGCCTATTCTGTTCCTAATTTCTGTTCTGCATTTCCCATCTGAAGTTATTACTGCTCCAAGGTATTTGAATTTCTGCACTTGCTTTAGAATAGTTCCGTTTAATTTAATACTGCATGCTGGTGGATTCTGTTGCTTAGATATAACCATAGTCTCTGTCTTTTTGATATTCAAAGTAAGGCCTTTCTGTTCACTTTATTTGGCGACTTTATCTAAGAGATTTTGCAGGTCTTGTTGGTTCTCAGCTATCAGTACTGTGTCGTCAGCATACCGAAGGTTGTTAATATTGTATCCTCCAATTTTTATGCCTGGTTCTGTGATGATTGTTCTTAGAATATTCTCGCTATACAGAGAAAAAAAGATCTGGAGATAGTACACATCCTTGTCGCACCCGTTGTTTTATAGGTTGATATTTTCCAATTCTATTTTCAACTCGAACTGCTGCTTCTTGCTGTCAGTATAGATATTTTACAATCCTCAGGTCTTTGCCGTCTAAATTGATGTCTTCAAGCATTTTAATAATTTCATTATGTTCACCTTGTCGAATGCCTTGGTGTAATCAATGAAGCATAAGTAGAGATCTTTCTGTACTTCTAAAGCTCTTTCTGTTAGTGTTCGTAAAGCATAAATGACATTGTGTATTCCCTTTCCTTCAAAAAATCCAAACTGTTCATCTGCTATTTCCATTTTTATCTTTTTCCTTGTTCTTCTCATAATTATTCTCATAAGTATCTTCGTTATGTGACATGAGAGGCTGATAGTCCGGTGGTCATCACATTCTTTTGCACCTGGTTTCTTTGGTAGTGCTATAAACATGGATTTAATCAGGTCATTGGGAATATAACCACTGTTGTAAATGTCATTTAGTAACTTGGTTATTATTTTTATTTCTGTCTCCTCTAGTGCCTCTATTTCTTCTATTGTTATATTATCAGGCCCAGTCGCTTTTCCTTTCTTCATGTGTTTGATGGCATTTATGATTTCATCTTCAAGCATTGGCGGTCCATCACAGTTTTCAGTATCTGGTGTTAATTCTGTTCTTTCTCCTCCATATAGCTCACCGATATACTCTGTCCACCTGTCCACAATGTCCTCTTTTCCCATTAACATTTTACCTTCTTTTTGATTTCAGGCATCCTGTGGTATATTTTGTTTTCCTGCCTGTGAGTTCATTAATTCGTTTGTGCATGTTTTTGCTCTCTTTATTATGAGAGTCCTCTGTCTGCACTGTTCATTTAACCATACTTCTTTTGCTTCTCTGCATTTGAGTCTTATTTCTTTATTTATCTTGCTATATTTTTCCTCAGGGTTTTCAGTGCAAAGTTATCTGTGGAGAACATACCTCTAGCAGCTTTAGGGTACAAACAGGAGTGAAACAGGGATGTGTACTATCACCAACATTATTTATCTTGGCAGTAGAGTGGTTAATGAAGGAGGCAACATCAGACAAACGCAGAGGATTACAATGGACCCTTGACACAGTGCTGGAGGACCTTGACTTTGAGGACGACATTTGTCTATTATCAAGCAGTCACAAAGATATGCAAGATAAAATAAACAAGCTAACTCAGAATACAAAAAACATAGGACTACAGATCAACGTAGGAAAGACAAAGTTAATGAAGCAAAATGTGAACAACAGAAATGTACTCAGAGTAGATAACAAGTTAGTGGAGGAGGTCAACGAATTTGTATACCTTGGCAGCAGAGTAGTAGAAAATGGAGACAGCACAAAGGACATCAACAGCAGACTTACTAGAGCAAACCAGGCTTTTGCAATGCTGCAGACTATATGGAAATAAAAAAAACTAAGCATAAATATGAAAATCAGGATATTTAAGAGTAATGTTCTAAGTCTATGGAAGTGAATGCTGGAAAATCACCAAAACCATAGAAAACAAGTTGAATTCTTTCCAGGCTAAATGTTTAAATTATAAAAATATTTTGGCCAAACACCATAAGAAATAACATCTTATTAGCAGATATGCAGATGAAACCACTGACAACAGTTATTGAGGAAAGACGCTGGCGATGGTTGGGACATGTGCTCCGAATGACTGACAACTCACTACCAAAAATAGCACTAAGATGGACACCACAGGGGAACAGAAGTAAGGATAGACCAAAAGAGACATGGAGAAGAACAACAGAAAGGATGTTGAGCACTAGTGGGCTCACCTGGGCAAGAGCAGAAAAAAAGGCGAAGGACAGGCATTTGTGGAAAACCCTTGCGGAAGCCCCATGTGCCCTGGGCATTTAAGATTCAGAGAGAGAGATATTTTTCCTTGTTTTTTTTACTCCTCCTCCTCTTGTCCATCAGTCATAAGATGGAAAAGATACATGCCCTTAAAAATCTTATTTTTGTAGTTCTGTCGGTTCCTCTCAACAACTTCTTTAGTTGTTTTACTTTCTGAAGAGCGATAGATGTCATCCTTTTAATATCCTTCATTAATATCCCTCCATTATTAGTTAGTAATGAACCATGATATTCAAAACGACGGATTCTTCCAATTTGTCTTCATTGATATATATTTCAGCTGCCTTATTTGTTTTGGCAGTTGTCATCAGTTTAGTTTTCTTCGCTCTTCACTATTCCTACGGACTGACATAATTAGTTTTTCCATTCCTTTTTTGTGTTGTGGACAGTAAGTAATACTGTGTCATAAGCATATCTAATCTGTGGTATTTCATAACCTCCAATTGTTATGGCATGATAATATTCTTTGTCTACATCTTCTCTAACATTCCTCATTATATTTTCAGTTCACAAGTTAAATAAGTAAGGCGACAGTATGCACCCCTGACGGAACCATTTTTTTATATCAAACCAAGTAGTTGTTTCACCATTTATTCTCACCGATACCTGCTGGTATAGATACAACAGTGAAATTAATTATATCAAATGTGTTGGAAATCCTATTTTCTATTTATTTCCAAAAGTTTCTGGTGTTGTATACAACCAAATGCCTTTGAATAGTCTATAAAAGATAAATATAGATTCACGTTAAATTCTCTGCATTTATCTATTATTAATCTTATATTGAATATATGATCTCTTGTTTGAACTATATTGACGTTTTCTTCTATTTTCTTACCAGCTCTACCCATTATGATTTTTAAGAGAATTTTACTGGCATAAATAATCAGGGCAACAGTTCTGTAGTTTGTGCATAATTTTAAGTTTTTTGGCCAAATACCTGAATTACATAGTGCATGGTAGATTGTTGCACATTCCTTTCCTCCTGCTATAATAAGTTCAGCCGTTATCTCATCACATTCTGATGATTTATAATTTTTCAGATTCTTTATTACCCGTAAAACTTCTTAAATTGTCGGTTCGGGTTCTTTTTCCTCCAATAATAATTCATAATTTTGATTTCTGCTTTCACACTCAGTTGTTTCAGAGATTCCTCTGCAATATTCCTTCTATCTTTCTAGAATTTCCTTTCTCTCTCTGTCAAAGTCTTCCCCATCTCGTAACAAATAACATTTAGCTTAGGTGTTTCATTTCTCGTCAATTTCTTCATTTCTTTAAACATTTCACTATCTCTTCCACACTTCTGATGTCCTTCTATTCTTTCACAACAATCTTGTATGTACTGTCTTTTGTCTTTTCTTGTGTTTCTTCCTACTTCTTTTATTAAAGATTTATAGTTTTCTTTTTTTGTTGTTTGCCACTTTCCATTTCATCTTCATTTCTTTACGTTGTTTTTTTTTAGTTCTAGTGTGCCTGGTGTAATTAATCAATTCTTCTGTGTTTTATTTACTACAACCATGTCTTTAGCTGTTGTTATTTAGATATCTCTGGCCTGCTTAGCCAGTTCATCTGGTGGTCATCTCCTACTGTACAGCCATCAGGATCTCGAAACTGTTCTTCACTTCTATTCCGTATTGTTCTCAACGAACAGGCAACTTTATTTATAGGTCTTTACGTTAAAAAGCAGAAGGTTTCTGCTGTCCGTCCTACTCCAGCCTCACCTCGATCGTCACTGTCTCCTGCTATCTTCCACTGTCGGCTAATGAATTATTCGTCTTAGGTAAAAGTTTCCTGTTTGACCGTTCTCTCAGGTTAGAGACATGATCAATGAACTCATTCGTGTGACTAAATCTTTCTTTCTCCGCAAATCCTCTTCGCATCCATCATAAGGGAAGCCATTCTTCTACCTACTTCGTAAGATTCACAAACAAACCAGGCAATTCATGGAGGCTTATAGTTTCAGCTTGCTTCTGTCCTACGGAACAAGTTTCTGACTTTTTTCCTGAACATTAAGATAGACAGAAATGTGTGATTCAATTTTACTATATATATATATATATATATATATATACACGCGAGGAAAGTGGGCAAAAGTAAAATATTTGGGCACAAGTCTGTTTCAAGGACCACCTACAAAAAGAATTCAATAGATACAACACGAAAAATAGATGAAAAATTGAACACAGCTTTATCGGTATCCTAATTGTAAGAAATATAGGCACAAAATATGTTAGCTAGATGTAGGTAAGCTCAAAGTGAAAGTAGGCCACTGGGTGAGAAATAAGATAGATGGACGATGACAACCTGTACCAGTTGATAAATAACATGACCTTTTGCCCGAGATGGCCCCAGTTTTCCCCAAGCTTGATTGCATCGGATAAATATGACTTAAACCAGTGGTTCCTAATTGGTGGTCCACGGACCGATAGATGTGTACAGAACCTGCCGTGGGGGATCGTGACAAAAACTCAAGGTCCTTTTTAAAAAATGTTTATTGCGAAATATTTTAACAACCGATGTTTCGGATGGTTCGAAATAAAAAGAGGCATGATCTCTCTCACCACTTTTAGGTTGGTCCCCTGTCACACATTTCATATTCTGTTCATTTGTCAGAACAAGTACGAATGTTAATTGCTGTTTATTTTTTATTAACTACGTTATTGTCATTTTGAAATTCACCACATTTGTACTGTTTTATTTTTAGTGTAGTTTAGCCTTTATTCGTAAAGGTTACCCATATTTTCTGAAAAAAATTATTTTGGATTTAAAGCACATAGCTACCATAGAGATACGAAACTTTTCCAAAATATGGGAGTCCGCGACCTGGAATTTGAAACAGCAAGGGGTCCGCGGACTTTTGTTACTTGGGAAGCGCTGGCCTAAACAAAAGTCACCCAGATGGCGCAGACAATAAAAAATGAGATAACAGTATGGGGAGAGGTGAATGAAGGAATATTCAGAATGAATAAAAATCACTAAAAGGACAAGAATATTTGCTTATGATGCCTTGATAAGGAAGCTCTCAAAGTCCTCTAGCGGGTAGAGAATAGTGATAGAAGAGGCCGGAAAATAAACCTTAAATCGCCCACGGCACGAGAAAATGCAGCAAAGTGAGTGGACTAGGACAAGAAAACTGAGAATCAACAGCAGAAATAGAAAGAGATGGCAGATAAAATATAAATTAGTTCAAAGAAAGCTGAATAAAGATGCCAGTGCCTTCTTGGATATGTCGTTCGAAACTGATCGCCAACCACTTCTGTCGAGGAAAACAAAATTTTTCTGACACCAATTCACTCTTGTTCTTCCGATGAACGATCTGAGAAAGCTCTGGAACAGTGAATTACCGCATTTTCCAGGCTGGCCGTCTCTGGCCAGCTGGATTAACAATAAATTCCGCTTCATGAAAAAATACACACACAAATACAGTAATAACTCACCTTTCAAATGATGAATTTTCTAAAAAACTGACATAGCGTTATATATTTGAAAACAATACACCAAAAGAAAGATTAGAAATTCATACCATAAGTGCTTGCTTTGCCTTTCCATATTCACTAAGCTGGTTACAGGCCACCATTGCTTCCCTTAAAGTCCAGTAGTCACTACAGATTGCTCCCCAATCTCCACCATTGAGTCGAACTTGCAAGTGACCCTCCCATTTATAGCGTCCACCTTGCAATCGAATTTCTAGATTCTTTTCAAAGAAACGAGAAAGAAAAAAACTGCAGCTAAAGCAAACGCAGTAGGGTATTAATGCGTGGACTATCCATTTTGTAAACATAATGTTAAGTAATTCATCATGCTTGTGTATGAAATAAAGTTAATTGTTTAGTGTTGAAATATCTTAGCCATTTTATTTAACTAAATTCTATTCTCTATTTAAAAAGAAAATATATGCCCTTAGATTAGCAATAAAATGCAACAGGGTCTTCTGAGATCCCTGTAGCCGTGCTGCGCCCTTTAAACAGGTTGTTATTGAACAATTCATGTCAATTTTAAAATGATGCATAAAAGAAATTAAACCATTCAATTTTAAATCTTTTAATTTCGCCTATGATTTTTTACATTTAATAATGCGTAGTTTTGAAATTAATCAAAATATGATTAACATGATCTGTGATTGGCCAAATTTATTACTTTCAAACACTAAATTGTAAAGTTAGAATCGCCAGCGATTATGGTTTTGAAATGTTGCACTTGTTAATTGCTAAAAGTGATCATAGATTTTAAATGGTTACATTAAATTAGTGCCAAATTTGATAGCTTAAACTTATTATACCTGCCATTTGCTTCATACAGTGGATAAAACCAATGTGATAGGTTAAATTGATTATTTAAAGTACTATTTTTATTATCCCAGTCTGTATCCCTAGATTTATTAAGATTAATAAAACAGTGACACTCTTTAAATAAATCGGGGACGATATTGCCACTCACACAAGTAAGCACCGATAAAAATCATTACTTAATTTGCCGCAATCAAGAGCCAAAACAAAAACAAATTAAACCCTAATCTGGTAACTTCTGATGACGTATTCCGTTCGCAAGTCAGCATTGGTTTATATCAAGGATGTCAGCTATGGATAGTGTGGGAAAATCATGTGACTTATTGCTCGTTGTAATAGAATAACAGAACACTTAGAACTTAGTTTTTTTTTAACCTCTTGAATTTTCACAAGTGAAAATTCAAGAGGTTAAAAATAATGTGAAATTCTCCAGATTTCAGTGACAAGTGAAATTCTCTAGATTTCAGTGACAGGGAAAACTATGTAAATCTCTCCAGGGTTCATGGACAAATGCCGTTATGAATGTATGAAATAAAAAAAAATCACTCCTGGTACAATGAAACTTCTCCAAAATATACTGATGTGCATAGTGAAAATGAAGGGAGGACGTTAGATTCGGTAAATTCCAAAATGCTATGATGAGATAACACTACTACAGACAAATGAGTCTGCACTGAATCGCTAATGCTGTGCATTGTCGCAAGCAACAACTACTGACGCAGATTGTTTCAACACGCGAAGTCTCAATACTGTGTAGAGGCGTTGTTTAACTTCTCAATGGAACTGATAAAACAGCAGAGCTTATCCTGTAAGGAACCAAAAAAAAAAAAAAAACCCCACACACACACACACACAAACGCACAAACGCACAAACACACACACAAACGCACAAACACACTCACACACACAAATCAGTACACAGCTCTAAAAACGACAAATCTTCCCATAGTCGTTGCTTTGTGTGTCGCTGCAACACGTGACCGATATGTACAAATAACAAACAGCATTTTATTTCTGTACTCGGCGTTCTTTCTTATTTCTAATATCAGTCTCAGAATCAAATAATTTCTTTGGTTACTTTAATGTTTAGATTGTTATGATTTCTGTTCTTTTCTAACTAGAAATGTTTGGACCCCACCACTGTCAGACAGGATTTCTTTGTCTGCAATGCCTACAGGAAAAAAAACCCAAAGCTGGTACTTCTTTCTTTTTAGGACTTCTCCACGATACTCCCAAGAAGAAACTACAAAAAGTGTTTCTTCGATGTGAGTTCTACGCTAATTATTGCAGACTTTCGGCCAAGAAAGTATCGTTGTGCTCATCTGTAGATGTGCGACATCATCACATGTAGAAACGATTGTATCATGATTGTAGCCATCAAACACAACAAACATAAAGTCTCGATATGATATACACGTATCAGTTCAACATAGGATGTACACAACACAGACTACGAAGATCTTCAGATATGTTCAGAATATATAATATTTTTGCATGCATCCTGATGATGATGGTAGGTGAGTGAAATATATTGAGTGACCAATCAAACTGAACGTAGAAACATGAAGAACACAATTCCAAGCGGCTCAATAACATAACGTTACAATTCCCGCCATATGAAACTACAAAATATCTATCACACAAATAACATTACTAAGCACAGATACAGTAACTACAAAATCTTGTATATCTTAACTCTTTACAATCACAACGGCCACACTCTTCCGCAGAGAGACTATCAGTAGAACCAGCCACCTGGGCCTAACTCAAACTCTAGACGCTGAGTGTCCATAAACCAGTATTTCTTGACTCGATTCACTCAGAATTCATAAAATTCCCGTGAAAGAACTGACACACAGAGCAAAATATCTAAGGGGGAATTACAATGAAAAGCCAATTGTAAGACACAACAAATGATAGACCTTAAATCACCAGATTTTAAGTAGAATTACCTGTAGCATATTCTGCTACAGATTATCCTCCTTTCAAACTACCAGAGTTTAATGCAAACTCTTAAGGGATAATCAACAGGCACATTATAAACATGCAACCTCAAAAGTCAAATATAAATAATATCATTTCACATATCATACAAAAATATAATAACGATATGCAAAAAAATTATACAGTATACGTGAGCTCATCATATAATTAGTAGTAACATATAATCATCTCTACTAGCAAAGGTTGTAGGACTGAAAATATGTGACAGGGTTACACCCCAGAAATACTGAACACTAGTGAAACATCCCTAGTGTCTATTTATGTTCCTTTGAGGCACAGGCACGCCTCGCAGGACGAATGTCCAAAATACGCAGAACCGCGTCCTGTATGAAAGGTTTCCTCGGTTCCAACAAAGGAAATTTTATCATCAGTTCACGATGTACATCCTTTAGAGATTCTCATCGACACCTTCTAGTATTTGACCTAAAGGAAGCACCAGCTGCTTTTCTGAGACATAATGTCTTTTAAGCAAAATGTGAACAACAGAAATGTACTCTGAGTAGATAACAAGTTAGTGGAGGAGGTCAACGAATTTGTATACCTTGGCAGCAGAGTAGTAGAAAATGGAGACAGCACGGAGGACATCAACAGCAGATTTACTAGAGCAAACCAGGCTTTTGCAATGATACAGACTATATGGAAATCAAAAAGCTAAGCATAAATATGAAAATCAGGATATTTAAGAGTAATGTTCTAAGTGTACTACTCTATGGAAGTGAATGCTGGAAAATCACCAAAACCATAGAAAACAAGTTGAATTCTTTCCAGACTAAATGTTTACGAAGAATTAGAAAAATATTTTGGCCAAACACCATAAGAAATAACATCTTATTAGCAGAAATGCAGATGAAACCACTAACAACAATTAATGAGGAAAGACGCTGGCGATGGTTGGGACATGTGCTCCGAATGACTGATAACTCACTACCAAAAATAGCGCTAAGATGGACACCACTGGGGAGCAGAAGTAAGGATAGACCAAAAGAGACATGGAGAAGAACAACAGAAAGGATGTTGAGCACTAGAGGGCTCACCTGGGCAAGAGCAGAAAAAAGGCGAAGGACAGGCATTTGTGGAAAACCCTTGCCCTGGGCACTTAAGGTTCAGAGAGAGAGAGAATGTCTTTTATGGTGCTTCTTCGAGTCATGGTCAGTCTCTGACTCGTCTGGAAAGGAATCTATGCTATCAGAGTGAGTCTCCCGATGACGCGCGGAAGAACGTTCCTTCTTTCCTCTTCGCCATGCATGTCACTCACTGACTTTGGTATGCACGAGCTTTGCGCATACGCTTCCATATACTGCTCGTCGGTATCCACTATCTCTGCTTAATCTCCGATGAAACCACGGAAGTACGTGTGGAGCAAATGCAGAAGAAAGTGACATGCAATAACCAGTCCTATTGCTAGAGGCAACTGTGACATAAAACGAGTTGGCGTACTGGACCGTGGAGACGTCATAGACGAAAGAAAATCATTCAGGTCAACGTCCTTGAGGAGCGGTTTAAGCACCTTGTCAACGAAAGCTTCCACGGTGCAAGGACGCGGGACACTGGCCTGAACCGATATTTTTCTAACTCGGGGATACACTTTTAAAATGTTGATGGATCTTACGTCTCCAGCGTTGCTCAGATTAGAAGGAACAGCGGAGGCAACACTATTAAAAATGCCCTAAGGAAAAGCTTCGAGTACCAGGCCGAAACAGAAATTCGATATCCATGGTGCGAAGTTGTAAAAACATCGTTACAATTTGGTGTTTGAAACCTCCTGCTAAATGAGAAAGGAATCCACCAAAGGACAATGGTCCGTCTTTATTACAAAATGTCTATTAGCCAAAAAATACTTCAACTTTTGTTTGGCTTAATGGATTGTATATGCTTCCCTCTCGAAAGTGAACCACTTAGTTTGTGGCGGAGACAGCTTTTACTAAAGAAAGTATAAAAGCTCTTCTGCAGAGAGACCGTCTACAATACTAGCCTTCTGTACCAAATAGACTCCGATTGCAACATTAAAAGCATCTGTATACAAGGTAGGTGGTTTCTGCAAGTCAAGAATGCGAGAGAATCAGTAACTTTGCAAGAAGAACTTTGACAAATTCTAATGCCGACTGACAATTATCGAGAGTTTGAAAATGAACCGACGATAAGAACTACATTCATTCATTCCTTCATTTGCATGTCCCTTGCGGAACTTTGCCTCCCTAACAGCACTCCTGTAGGCCTCTCAGTTGTAAGCTAGACGCCCTGCATTCATTTGCAGATCATCAACGATGTCTGTGATGTGGGGATGTATATGGTGTGATGCATGACAAGCATACTGTATCCGTGGAGATCCTGGGTTGTAGTGTTAGTTTTGGTGTGGCCACCCCAGTACAGAAGTACATTGGCCATGGGTTTAGGTTTTCAGATGGGTTTTGGATCCTGTTCCTCTTCTTTATTGTCCCCAGTTGTGAACTTAGCAACTCACTAAGTTTACACTTGCCTGGTACTGGGAAACATTCTGGCCATAGAGTTAGCCAGTCTACGACATGAAGGATGTATTTATTCCCAGCCAGGATCAACGGATAGGGACCTGAGAAATCCATCGAGATCTTTTGAAACGGAAAGCACGGAATGTCTGTCTCTTGCAGATGTGCATTCTTGTGCAGAATATTTGGTTCCCGACAACAGCCACAAGACTCTCTACATGTTGGTAGCAATCCAGAAACATGTTTGGCCAATAATAATGATAAGCCAACGCAGAATACAGATTGTCTCGACCCATACGTCCATTTTCTTCATGGAATTGTAACAACATATGAGACCAGAGATGGCTAGGAACGTACAATCGCAATCGTGCCTCCGGTTCCTCAGGCTTGAAAAGAAAATATACTCTGTCCTGATGTAAGATGAAGTTCTTATATTTCGGGGCACTAGTTCCTGTCACTTCAAGAGACGCTTTGATTCTGGCTATTTCAGGATCTCGTCCCTTCTCAGTCACTAGATCAAATCGATCTATGTCTAGGAGTGGTTCCTCAGATTCCATATCGGAGGGGATGAACCCTCTGTATTAATCCAGTGGATAGCGATTTGCATTTATCGCCGCAACCTCTTTGGCATTTTCACAGAGCTCCTCATCTTCCGTACTCTACCAAAGATTATGGATTATTTATCCTGGAGAGGAGGTCAGCCGAAAAATTTCGACAACCTTTGATATATTGGAGCTCCGTATCCAAGCCGCAGAGATTCAACATCCATCGCTGCACCCTAGTATTCCGAATCTCCTGTTTGCTAATAAAAGCATCCACCAGGGGTCTACAATCTGTCTTTACAGCGAAGTGTCTATTCAACAGAAAATATGTCAACTTCTACGTGGTGTAATGGACAGCACACGCTTCTCTCTCGAAAGTAGACCACTTAGTCTGAGAGCGCGACAGCTTCTGCGGAAGGAAATATACTGGCTCTTCAATAGAGAGCCCATCAGAATTGGAAGCTGTCTGCACTAAATAGGCTCCAAATGCAACACTGGAGGCATCTGTGTACATAGTAAGTGGTTTCTGCAAATCCGGATGCGAGACAAGCGGGTCAAGGCGATGCTTAAGAAGCTCGAACGGCATTTGACAATCTGCAGACCATTTGAATCTATGACCATTCTTGGTGAGGTCAACAATAGGAGTCACGATCTTTGAAAAGTGAGGAATGAAATGTCTATAATAGCTACACGTCCCCAGAAAAGAGCGCACCTCCTTCACATTCAAAGCAGACGGCATTTCGGCAATGGCTCTGATCTTATCAGGATCAGGAGATATGCCCGTCTGGCTGATGAAATAACCGAAATACTTCGTTTAAGAGGCCGCAGAGTGGCATTTTGATGGTTTAAGCTTCACCTTGTGTTCGCGCAATCGCTTGAATACCGTCTGAAGATCGCGGACAAGGTCTTCGATCGTTTCATCAGTGAACACAAGTATATCGTCGATATAGGCTTGTGCAAACTTTCCTAAGCCTTGTAATACTGTCCATGAGTGCGACAAAGGTAGATGGTACTCTTTTAAACCGAAGCCAATAAAATTCCAATGGAAACAGCCAATATGGCAGCTAAAAGCTGACTTCTGCTGTGCATCATCGGACAAGGAAATTCACCAAAAGCCACATCGAGCATCCAAAGTGCTGAAAAACTTGGCTTTTCCAATCGTGCTGAGAATATCCTCAATGCGTAGCAAAGGATACGATAGTGAATGCGTCACAGCATTGAGTGCATGGTAGTCGCAACAGAAACGATGCGTACCATCTTTCTTAGTCATCAAGACAACTGGTGATGATCATTCTGCGGGAAATAACTCCATCACGCAATATATTCTCGACGGCCTTCTCACTCACCCATCTACTCGTTAACGGAGTGCGGTAGGGTTTCCTGGAGAGTGGCGGATGATCACCGGTATCGGTCTCCATCTGCACTGTCGAGGTGTAAGAAATCTCGGAATCACTCAAGGCAAAGACATCCTTATTCTGTGTCAACAAACTGGATATAATGTCCTTGTGCTCATCAGGACACTGAACTTGCCAAACGATAGTCTCAGAACGACTATCTCACTATCAGACTATCTGACTTCTCAGTGCCAGAATTCTGCTCAGCAGAATCCACTGACTTTGTGAGTGGTGTCAACTTTCCGAGTATACATCTGCGTTTCAACTTGATGTGTTTGCTAGAATGGTTAATTACTGTCAACACGGGATAGTGATTAGTATGGAGCTCACAAACTGAGTCTACCAACTCTATCTCCGGTTGGGACAGTAATAATGGAGTGTCAATACCTAAAACATATAATGTCTACCAGAGGGGTAATATGGTTGGATTTTTACCTTAAGAGGGATAAGATTGACAGAGCGTGGAGAAAGAAAAGAAGAACGCTGGACACGAAGAATAGAGGCAATGTGTGCATCTAACTCTAAAGGAAACTTTTTGTTGTGAATGTTAAGTGCATTAGATTTGTAGTCTATAACAGCGCCAGAACAAGAAAGAAAATCAAGCCCAAGAATGACAGAACGGTTCATGTTACGAACCACATAAAAGCAATGTGAAACCATAACGCCACCAATAGAGATAGGTAGATCAACTCTGCTAATCACTCTCATGGAAATTGCAGTGACAGTCTGCAGAGTGATTCTAGCAGGCATAAGTTTCGGGGAGGAATGTAAGGATCTGTATACAGAATCCGTGAGAAGACAAGCACTACCTCCTGTATCTAACAAAGCTCTAACTCTACAGGAACCGACTGATACAAGAACAGAAATAGGTGTAGGCGGATTCTCAGCCACCGAAAGAAGTAATGTAGCATGCGAAAAGTAGACAGACTTCTTGACAGGTTTATTTCTCCGAAAACTATGTCTACTAAAACGGGCAATATGACCCGGCCTACCACATGTATAACAAGACCTAGTTTCTTGTGGCTGTGTACGTTTAGGTTTTATAGTTCTAACATTTTGTGGTTATGTACTGACATTTGTCATCTTCCTTGTATGCGACCTCTGGTGGTCGACCCTACCTGTCTCAGAGTATGATGTAGGCCCTGGTGACTTCTCTTGCTGAGAAATCAGTTGCATCCTCTGGGGTAAATGATGACGCCAGCTCATTGATTGTCAGTCTATCTGAAAAAACTCGTTGTTGGAAACAGCTTATGCTCAGCGACTGATTAAGTACATGTTCTTGTAAAGCTGCATCAATAGTTTGCAAAAATATTACAGATTTTCCCGCAGTAATTGAGTTTTAATACTCCTTTGATATTAATGCATCTATGAATATTTGAACAAGTTGTCTCTGCACAAGTGGGGTGGCTATCTCCACAGCAGAGAAAGCAACTTTAGCCGCACCACTGATGCGATCGGCTAAGCCGTGGATGGTCTCTCCGGGAGTCTGCTTGAATGAGGTCAGCGTGTGCCAGGCCTCCTGTGGAGTCTGCAGCACTCCATAACGTGCTAATAAAATCTCCACAAATTCCTCCCACGACTCCTGATGTTGGAGGCGCCGCTTAACAAAATCTGATAATGAACCTGTCGTACGGAGGTACACCAATAGCTTCTTAGCGTACAGGTCAGCAGCCCTCACCTCCATCAACTTGTCTAACTCAATCAGCCACTGCTTCAACTTGGTGGGTTCTCCATCAAACATTTCTACAGCAGACATGGCTTGGTTACATCTCAAGTCAGTACTGACTTGAAACAAGGAATTCTGTATTATCCCCAACAAATCAGACGTGAACTGAGAAGTCATTTTTATCTTCAAAGATGTTACACAATCGAAACAAGCAGTATAAAGTAGTGAAAAAAAGCAATGCAAAAAAATATGCAATCACTAATCTAAACTAAGTTTCTAACTAATATAGATTAAATGTCCACACTAATAATGTCCAAAATACGGTAATTCCACAGTCAAAGTGTAAAATGACGAATTTTCCGCAGGCTGCAAATAAAAGTTCATAATGTTCATTATCTTTCGTTTCCATGAGCTTATGGTCACACGTGTAGAAGATCCCAATGTTCCAAAATTCATGTTAATATTCCACTGCCAAAGTCTTTAACAATAAAATGTCACTGACTGGAACAAGAAGAAACAGGTTAAGACAATACAAAATGAAACCTGTCCTTTTCTGTGACGATGATGATGATATTGTACACACTTTCACAGGCACGTGATGCTCAACTGACAAACAACAGGTTCGGGGTCCACAAGACGAGGATGGATGCACAGACACAGCAAGGTTGGGTAGACACACTGCACTAGGCCAAGTTGAAGGTGTCCCAAATTCAAGGTTATAAAAGTCTTTTACACCTTTTCACAATGTCTATACAACACGCAATAGTCTAAAAAGTCTTGTTAACTGTGTTCACAGCGTCTTTACACAACTCAATAGTCTCAATACTAATGCTAATTCTAGTAGCTAACAACTCCAATCAAAACAAAACAAAACTTTCTTGCAGAACTAAAGAACACTGTTGTACTGTAAAACAAAACGCCTGTACTCGGCACTAAATTAAGCATCTCAAAGGCCGAAAAAGAGAGCGACAAATACGAGTAAACAATGGAAATGAAAGATAATGACCGTCTAGGCACGAAATTAATTTGTGCCGGGAGGGACTGGTCACGTGCAACAATTATAGTAGGTTTAGTGGCGAGCAACAGCTAACTAGCCTCCAGCGTATGAGTGAAGAAAACACGAGTAATATAAAACAGTTCAAGAAATACACCGTGACAGATAACGTTCGTCCCCAAAACAATGAAAATTGTGCCGACCGTGAAAGCAAGGGCTGGCATTGGCGCCAATTAAAATAGAATGGTAGAGTACGGTATGTGCTAAGATACGGCACTAATTAAAGTACTTCGCAATTGTGTAAAGCCACAACCCAGCTGACAAACTGAACTACTTTTTCTTCTTCTATATACTGATTACACATGAGGAATTTTAATGTGTAACTGATAACGAACACATTTCAACTGTTTGAGAACCACTAACACTCAAACTGATAGTATCAATTAGACATATTTATGATGGGAAAATGAGTGGTGAATAAGTGAGGATGTAGCAATAAATTGAGTAAACAGGTGAATAATCCAACTCCTCTCCATGGTGACAACTATTTCGCCATATATGAAGGGAGCGGGCAACAAATCACTCTCAGCTAGAAAAGACAGGCATTCAACATGATAGAATAAGAGCCAACTTACTAACTCACTGAAAATCCCACGGATCCTTACATAAAACTTCACATCATGAAAAACATCGGACTTAAAAGTCCTCAAAAATTTTAATAGAACTAATTCACATTTCTTCAGTTCATATCATAGCATCCTATCTGAAACATCCTTCCCAGTCAAACTCTACATAATGAATTTGCAATCATAATGAATCTCAAACTATTAATCAATCTAATCCTTATCATAATCCTATGTAAGAGTTTGGTAGTTAAATATGAACTACCGTTCCAATTCCTAAATCTTCCCGAAGATTCTATCTCGTGGAAAATAAATCGTGATTAAAACATTTCTGCCTAAAATCTCAATCCGTGCAAAAATTACCCGTTTATGACCTTGGATAATAAACTAAAAACAACAGTCCTATTTTAAGCTTTTCTATAAATAAAATTAATGAATTAAACAAACATGTCTTAAATAAATTTAGTTAACTGTAAAAGAAATCCCATGCCTGGACATGACAAGAAATGCCCCTCAACGTGTCAAACTTGACCTATAGTTGACCTGTACTTTTATAAAAAAAATAACTAAGGGCGCTAACCACTACGTCGATCTACTAAATAAATCCATGATTAACTCCCCAATAACTCTAAATAAAAGAACAGAATTCCAGAATTAAGGAATTCTGTTTCCTGATCAGGTGGTCTTGAAGAGCGTTTAAGGACGAGAAACACACTATCGAGATTTGTAAAAAAAAAAAAAATCATAGAAAGCGCAATAGAAGTGGATAAAATAAGACAGACAATTAAGTCTGCAAAAAATGGTGCACTCGGCCCTGATGACGTCCGCTATGGATATTTCAAAGAAGCTGATGACAATGTTGTAAAGCAGGTGGCAGAATATTTATAACCAGAGCTTTAAGACTAGTGTAATACATGATGATTGGTTGCACAATTACTTGATTCCCTTGCCAAAAATAGGAAACAATAAAAAACTGAGTGAATATCGAATTATTACATTACAAAACGTATATGATAAGGTAACTGAGAGGATTATAACAGGCCGATTATCATGCTTTCTAGAGACCAGCGGGCTAGTACCGAATACATTAGGAAGTTATCATCCAGGAAGAGATACAGTTAATAACGCTGAGATCCATGTGTATGACGTATATGAGAGATTTCAGAGAAAAGACGAAACTGTAAATGGTGCACTTGGTCTTGAGGATGCATACAACAGACTGGATTTATACGATGCTGTTGACACTTCTGATGGAGTTTGGGTAGATACAAGATTGATAGCTTCAATGCTGTTGAGGCGATCGGTTGCCTTAAGATACAGAATATGATCTCAGAGCTCAGAACCATTGCTACGGGGCTCCCTCATGTGTCTTCCTTGTTTCCAGTGCTATTCAATGTATATTCTATTGGCATTGCGCTGTTATTTAGTAACGGCGTGAGGCGAACGTTGACATACACTGATGATATATTAACATATGAGCATGGGAGATGTAGAGAGGAATTTTAGTTTTAAGGGTACAGAGTAGAGAGGAATTTTAGTTTTAAGGGTACAGAGTAGAGTGGGTCAGATAACAAGCTAGTGTGAGGATAACAATGCGGTGATAAACCCAGAAAAAGACAGCATCCCGTGGTACTCATTAAATAACAGAATTGTAGAATTTGAAGTTTCGATTGTGAAGTGTCAAGGCTAAGATATTAAGAGAACACATTTCATGAGGTATCTAGGGATTACATTTGATTATTCATTGTCCTTTGCACACATGTGAACAATGCGTTGGGTGCGGTTAGATTAACGGCCGCAGCGGGCTTTCAACAGCGCACTCTATTCTTGCTGATGCATGCCCTAGTGCTGTCACCACTGGAGTATGGTTATGGCATGCTTATCCTGTCCAAAGCACAGCTGAACAGACGTGTACAGATCGAGGCAATGAGAGTGGTCTTGGATTGCACCAGGGATAGTCCGGTGACGGCCATGCGTTTTCTACTTGATATGCTGAGTGTGAGGTCTAAATACAAGTCTGCTGAGGAAAAGGTATAGGGTTGCTGGCAAGATGGTTTATCTTCTCCATAAGGAGCTGGAGTTGATAACGGATAGACGCATAAAACGAGGCAGATCCTGGATGGCTGAGGCTGAGGATACAATAGTATCAGTGTGCGATCTAGATGAGATGTCTAAAGGTGATGACAGGTTAAGGGCACAGGACCGAACTCAGCTAACAAAGGTTATTATACAGAAGGGCCATCAATGTCGAGATTGGGCACAAAGGGTAGTTGAACTTTGGGTTCGAGATCTCATCCAGCATCACTGTGGGTTTTTCGAGACACTAATATATACAGATCACTCAGTGAGTTAGAAATGATTGGGGTTTTGTTGTCTACCGAAATGGAAGAGTAGTAGCACAGGGTTCGAGAACCTTTGAAGTCATCACATCACGCATGCGAATGGAAATTGAGGCTGTGTCGGCGGTGGCGGCAATGGAATGGCTAGTTGCTCATGATGTGGTAAATGGTGTCACTGCGACTGATTCATAGAGTATGCTTCGTAAGACCGAGAAGAAACTGCCTGGAAAAGAATGGGTTTATCTGTTAAGCCTGTTATGAGCCCTAACTTGGCTTTATTGTCCTGGGAATGTGGGAGTACATGGCAATGAAGTGGCAGATAGGCTTGCTGGACAGGCTAAAATAAACAGCAGGCTAAAAATGGACAAGGGTAATATTGCTAAAGTCGTATTGGAAAGACTGGTGGAAAATGAAAAGCGGGAATGGAAGAACAATGTTTCCTTTCTATAGGAACAACATTTTACTCCAAGTAAAATTTGAACTTATAATTTGAGTTAATGGAGATTTTGTTTTCCCACAGTACAACTGTACGAACAGTGGAGAAGACATATATTTTTCAAGTAACATATTTTTTCCCGATATCCAAAAGCTTTCGTCTTACACACACAACCAAACTTTCTACAAGTGGTGCTGTGATCCATTTCTTTTCTTGTTTCAAATAGTAAGATTTATAATACAAGATCAAAAACACTATCTAAATTAAATGTTATGTTTTACTTGGCAGTGTGAGTTTTTTTCTCTCGTTGTAGGGAGCATGGATAGACACGAATAAAAAGGTCATTCATGTGCAGGATCACCTGGCGCCGGCGAGATAAAGACAACTCACAAAAAGAAAGAGGTTTCAAATAGTGTAGTGTGTGTAGAATATGTAATCTACATTTATTATATATAATGTTTAAGAATTTAGTTAATTACGGCTGTTAAGGCACTCTCTTGGCATGTTCTTCCGTATTAGGTGGCCAAGATTCCCCAACTCTATGACCGCCAACCCAGAATTCTCCCCTTCAAGGAATAACATATGCCAGTTGGGCATCAGGTTAAACATACATCATAACATTACCACAACATGATATAGACATTATCAAGTCATATATAAAAATATACTAACGTTTTATTTACTCAGCAACATGGATCAATGGAACCACAGGACCTACATTCACACAGAACATGCAACACATATCATAAAAACATATGCAGGTAGAATATCAATCAATTAAATATTCACTTCCTCATGGAACTAAAATAATAACTAAAACAACCGTTGCTATTTGTTCTCAAACCCCCCCCCCCATTACAATGCACAATACACAACTCTAAAATATGCCCATGCACTTATTCATCATACGGCTTCCCTGCCTGTCATTCAACCCCTTCATACATAAATTATGCTATCGCACTAATACTCCTTAGTTCAATGAAGTTCAAATGGCGAAGTGGTTAGTGCACTGGTCTCTCATGACGAAGGTCGGGGGTTCGAATCCGGCCGGAGGCGCCCCAGTCACCCAGCTGTAGAAATGGGTACCTGACTTCTTCTGGAGTTGGGGAAGGAAAGGCGGTCAGGAGTGATACTGATCATATCACCCTCTAGTGTGCTGACAGGTCAAGGAAAATATGGGCACTAACACCATATCCCTATGGGCCTCCAAGGCATGAGAAGATTACCTTTATCTTTTTTTTTACCTTTACTAATACATATATCCACCGCTTCATGAAGTTCACATGAAGACCAAGCCTGATGGCATCACCCATGCTATTCAAGAGAACGTTAATCATAGAAATCACTAATATAATTATCTCCACAGCTACATGAATTTCTCATAACAATATCAGTATTAAGGTATCACCCATACTATTCAAGAGAACGTGCATCATCAGGAATCGCAAATATGTTATATATATATATATATATCCACAGTGACATGGAATGCACATGAATTATCAGCATGATTCATGATGAACACAATACGTATCCATATATATGTAACACAACAATATCAGGGCGACATGGGGCAGGTATCTCCATATCAGCGAGATCGATCTAGCCCCCCCCCCCCCTCATTGCCCTGTACTAATCTCAATCTTATCCTTATTCATCTTTTTTTCCCGCACGCTTTCCTCCTTATACACATCATGCGTGGGTGTGGACGCAGCCCGCTCGCTCGCGTCATACTGAGCCACGCGCTCTCGTCCACATGTGTTCACGCAGGAAGAAAAATAGTCATGGCGGATAAGAGTAAGCTGGAAAATTTTTCAGTGTACGTTGTTTTGAATTAACTCTTTAGTTCTTCCAATATGGATTTATAAATTTTGTGTAGTAACACAGAGAAGTATAATACATCTTCATTGTGTCAAGGAAATGGAGTTTGTAGAAAATAAATCGGATATCACGGTTCAGACAGAACAGGCTGTGAGAAGTGCAGGAGAGAAAAGCAGAAAGAATAACAACAAATTGGATAATGTCACATTACAAAATTTATCACAGACATTAAAACGTTTGAGTTTATCGATGTTGGTGCAGGATACGTTGAAACAAATCACATCTTTTGATGGCAGTACTGACAAATTCGAGCTCTGGATAGAGCAAATAGACAGATTTTCTGCAATTAACAAACTTAACGACGAAACTAGTTTTGCTGCAAACAGCCGGAAATTCTGTGGACGATTTCGTATACAAACGTTTTTCAAACCATCGTGATCAATCGTATGCAGATCTAAAACAATACCTTCACATTTCCTTTGGGTCAAGACTTGATCCGTATACAGCGCTAAAACATTTACACGCCATGGCACAAAGCACAAACGAATTAATGTACGGACTAAGTGAAAGCATACTCAAAGTTGCAAGCTAAACATTTACTGAGGCAGAAATGAAGTACTAACACACAGGTGTTTTGACAGTTGTCTTATTGATGCTGTGAATGACAAAGCATTAAAATCAAAAGCTGTTATGTAATGTGACAGTCTGGATGATGTCACAAGTTATTTTTAAGAGATTTGAAGTCCCTGTTTAAACTGTTGAAGAAATTTAAGGACGACTCAGACCGCAATTAAGAAAATATACGATTGGTCGAAGCAAAGTCTTGCGAGACGTGGTATTACGTGACTTTCGAGACAGGGGAAGATTTCATTTTCCCTCATGTTTGGCGAAGCGACGAG
Organism: Achatina immaculata; assembly: GCA_009760885.1. NCBI lineage: Eukaryota > Metazoa > Mollusca > Gastropoda > Stylommatophora > Achatinidae > Lissachatina > Lissachatina immaculata. The sequence continues at coordinate 39,114,110 of CM019691.1, read as the reverse complement.
GTAATGAGAGCCAGGCTCAATCTTTTATTTTGTGATCAATGAATAATGAGCAACCGGATGCGACTGGTGAAACCGAACTGAATAATGAACAACAGAATGTGATTGGTGAAACTGAGCTATCTTTTGGAACTGCAGGGAAGAAGTTTACCCACAAAGTATTTGCGACATCAAAAATGAAAAGACCGTGCACAATTGAAAGAGATTTTCTTGAAAGACAGAAGGCGTCTTTGTATTTTGCCACAAAAGTGATAAAACTATAAAAATGAGGAAATAGGTAGAAATCTGCTCCACAGTAAAATCATTAGTGGACGTGGTATTAAAACCGTACACCATGAATATCGTCCCCTCCACACTGCAGAGAAGATTGGCTGGGATCAGTTTTAATGGTCACCATGCACGGCTATAGTCCACTAAAAACTGAACCTACGATCCAACTACTGGATGCTCTTATGTAGCCGCTTATAAAGGGCATAATTTCGGTAACATTAATAAATGACTCAAACAAGCATATAAGAATTCAGAAAGGAGAAATCATAGCAAAGGTAGAAAGGTTGACGAAGTGGATATCACAATGGTGCAACAATCCACCAGCCTACACAAAGCCCGATAATCTCTAAAAAAGTATAGCTCTAAGGCTATACTCCACTGAAGTATAGAACCATTATAAAGAAAGGCATTGGTGACATGCTTGAAGCAAAGATGGTAGAGAGAGAGCCCTTTTTCAAAATGGAACTCTCCAAATGTCATGATTGCTAAAAAAGACAGTGTCACAGGTTTTGTTGTGATTTTATAAACTTGAGTGAGATAACAAAGCTTACCAAATCCCGAATATCGAGGAATTACTATCCGTACTCGACAGCGCAATATATTTTACCACTTTTGGCGCAACGTCGGGATACTGGTCTATCCCTATCAGCGATGAATCCAAGATAAAGACCAGTTTCTCCTCAGGTTTTGGCAAGTTCATGTTTTCCCGTCTTCCCTTCGGAATTTCTAATGGCCAGCGGCGTTTGAAGCGCTTATGGACCAAATGCTGCAAGGCATGAGTCAGTTTGCAGTTGCCTATGTTCCCGACATCTTCATATTCTCTAAGAATAATCTACATTACCATATGAGACATGTTCAACATCTTATTAATCGCTAAGAAAGTTAAACTGTTGATGTCTAAATGCAATTTTGCTAGATTAGAACTAAACTACTTGTGACACAAAATTAGTATCAGACATGGAAAAAGTAAAAAACTATACAAGACATCGAACCACCCAAAACTGTTTGCAAAGCCAGAAGCTTCATTGTTACGCTGTGTTACTACAGACGTTTCTTTAAAAGTTTCTCTCTTAAGGTAAGACAAGACAAGAATTATGAATCAGAAATACTCTTAATGAAATTTCATTCCACTTAAAAAAATGAAGTGCTTTACTATATAAATTTCCGATGTTAACATAAAAAACATTCCAGTCTATTTATTTAAGTAGTCATAAACATAAGAGTAAATTATTGTTCAGAGTTTTATTACACGCAGAACTACATGACTGCATGGCTAAATAAGGTGCAAGGAAACATCTACCACCATGCAAGAAATATCATTAGCTGAAATCATAAATTATACACCACAGAGAAATTTCTAAAATAAATGAAGACCCACAATTAAAGACATAAGTACTTGATAGTAAATGCATTTCTTCACATTTAATTTTTACATCTATGATTGTTTACTGGATGTTCCGTGTTTGAATTTAATTTGGTTCACGTTCTAGTTTTAATTTTTTTTCAGTTTTTTTTATTTCAGTTACTTATTATTGTTCTACATTTATTTTTGTTTTCATTGTGAATTTTACGACTTTTAGCATTTATTTTGTTCACATAGTATTGTGAATGAGATATACTGTTCATAAAAGTTTCATGTCACTGGAAAAATTAAGAGCTTTAACACATAATCGACCAGTTTTAAATAAAAATAATTCCAAACTGTTTACTTAGGTACACGGACAAAAGATGGGATTGGAATGTTTAGAGTTGTGTTAGGTGAAGAAAAGCAAAGCACTAAAAATTCTAATAGCAGGAAGTAACACTGAAAATATTAAAATAACAACTTGAATAAATGCAAATGTAATGCAAAAATCACATACAAGGGCAAAAGTGTAATATTTACTTTGCTTCTTTATTATTATGCATTTCATTTCTTTGCTTAGCATGGGAAATCAGTTTTTTTTAAAGCATAGGACTATTTTCTAAACAGTCAGTCGATAATTCCAGTCAAAGAAAGAATGCGAAATGACGGCAGATATTTAAACGTTGGGAATAATTTTTTTATACGATTCTCGTAAGAGAGTCATGAGGGTACCCAGGGGTGCTTAGTTATGATATATAAATGCACCATTTTATTCCTGAACACTTTTTTTCCGATTTCTTATTTCATCTCTGGAACTGTGATAAATGTACGAAATGAAGATTCTTAACTTATAAGCTCACAGTCTGATGTATTTATGATAAGCTGCTTTTCATCAGCTCTTTAATCAGATAGTTACTAAAGTAAACTCTAGGTTGAAAAAAAAAGAAAAACACTCAAGTGGTAAAAGAATTTGTAAACCAGTAAGGAGATATGAGATTTTTACTAAACATCACAATATAGACGATAAATAGCAAAAGATGACTAATTGTTTCTCTTTCACAGCTTTGTTACCGCATGCTCAGCAGATTTAGTTTATCGTTTTAACAAGTGGGTGTACACTTGTATGATATACTGTTTTCACAGACAATCCTCTAGAAATCAATGTAATTTTTCACAAAGTGTTTGGGATGAACCGAAGGGCGAGAGACGGTATTTACTTGTAACCCCCCCCCCCCAAAAAAAAAATCATACAAGTGTGATAAATTAAAACAGAAGTATGGGAACCATTGATGTGGCATAAAGCAGTGAGTGAGAAAATGTGCGAGTGGCTGAGAATAAGGCTCAAAAAATTTCAGAAATATGTATATAAATAATACAAACCTCAACCAGTGGATCATCAGCAAAGAAGTCCTCACATCTTTCTTTGTTTGAGCCTTTATCTGTTGCATTGCAGATTAATTGGTGAATATCTCCTTCGGGAGATGAACTGTTACCGGCAGCAGGCATTTTGGCACGACCAGTATCATGTGTTGTCATTTCTTGATAAAGCAAAGTATCGACACTTTCAGGGTAGCCAACGGAGTCCTGTATAGCCATGCTGAGAGGACTTGAATCGTGTTTCACTAACAAATCAGTTGAGATTTCTAATTTAACATCAACTGGTGCTACTGTAGAGACTACGAGGTTTGAATCTACGGTTGTATTCCGTAGTGTTCCTACTGTGGTTTCCAGCATTAGTACTGAATTAGGTGTTACTACTGTTTGTTTTGCAGTTTGAGGTAGTTTTCTTGTTGCTAGTAATTTTCCCGAAGTTGCTCTAGTTTCCATTGAGTTCGTATCTTGCAAGATTCTTGATGTTATATTTTTTGCTGTTATTTTTATTGCGGTATCTTCCATTCGTTTTGATGTGGTCTTTTCATTTTTCACTGTTTTACTTCCAGAGCCACGTACTTTCATAGTTGTTGGTAAGCCTGCGCTGCAAATGACTCCAGCTGAGCGATTCCTCGCTGAGCATTTGTGAGCATTTTCGTCATAAATTTCAAAAGAACATTTATCTAATCTGTCCTCTTGACCGATACAGTGAACTTGAGATAACCAAATCTTTCCTGAAGAGTATATAAATGTAAAACGTTGAGACATATTTCTGGCAAACATTTTGCGTCAAACTTAATTATTTTCATTTCACAAACATGTCATAGTTTTCGAATATAAAATAGGTTTCAGTAACAACATGCATCGAAGCACATTCATTATCAAGTTGAATAAGTACACAGTTCATACGGAAACGTATTATTTGTCCCACAAAAGTATTCTTTTCTGCTTTAAAAAATAAACTGAATTTGAAATCAGAATTTACATTTTAAACATCATAGATACGAACTAACATTGGTAAAATTCTTACATGTTAAATTTGAATATAAAAAATATGCCATCATTTTTATTCGAGAAGGTGGATGGAAATTTTATAAATAATAACGGAAACGACTTGTACTCTTGAAAACATTGTAATAATATGAAAATATTTCACTGAGCATGCATTCCTCTTCAGAACTATGTTACGGTAGTGTTTACAGTGGAATAAGAATAAGTGCCATACTTTAAATCAGGTCCCTATGCAGAACAGCTTAATTTCTGAAAGAAAGACGGTTGCATAGGAGCAGGTAACTATTTACTGAATGCAAGGCGTAATCTACAAGTCACAGAAATGAGATGTACCAAATGCAAGGTTTATTATTCAACCAAATAGAAATGTCTGAATTTCTGAGTGCCTGAATACGAGTGAAAAAATTACTTTGGCTAATATAAAAGTGCTTGCTTTAAAGATGGATATGAAATTATTACTGAAACACGTGCTGTAATTGAATTTAAAACCTCACATTGCTTGCACATTAAATTCACATTCATATCTGCGTGGTTTGTGGATTTAATTACTTGAATTATCACTTGTTAGCAGAGTACGAACTCTTTATCGTCGACTTAGCAGTTTAAATTAACTCTGGTATTATCAGATCTTGAATAATTTCTTGCCAAATATCCTCGAACATGACATTGGTTCTAGGTGAAACATTTGTTACCTTTTTATATGTAGTTTGAGAATTTGTCGTCTTATACTGTGTAAGATATTTGTTTACAGTCTTACACTGTAAGTGACACGCATTTACACCATGATCAGGTGTAATGGCTTCGAGCTTCCGGAACCAGTTTTTGTAGTTTTGGACTGATGTCTAAGTTAAAGCTATGTTGTAACAGCTTTGTTCCAGCGATTTATGTAATCTGTCTTCTTGCAGCTCCAGAATGAGCTAAATTTGATAAAGGGCAGACGCATCAAACGAGACAGATCCTGGATGGCTGAGGTTGAGGATACAATAATGTCAGTGTGTGATCTAGATGAAGTTACATTGTCATTCCGCACTGCGGAGGAACGGTTATAAAAGACCACGCAGCAAATAAAAAGCATAAATCAAACATGTATTCTGCAAGCACTTGTAAAAGACTAATCATTTATTTCGTGTCCAAGTCTTCTGAACAGGAAAAATCAATATAAGCGGCTGAATTAATAATGTGTTATAACACAATTAGACATCATATGTCGTTAACTTCAATGGATTGCACTTCCAAGTGCAACTTCTAACATTTTTAATAATTCCAAAACAGCAACAAGAAAATATTGAGAACTAAAGCAACAGCAATAGTAAAATCCATTTTAACTTCTGGCACTACCAGACAAATATATGACAACTTAGCATATGATCACTATTTTGGTATTGCAACCATGATGCCGAGAAAATTTTCCCATTGATTGTTGAATAGTTCAGTCCTAAAAATGGGATGTTCCTTAAAAAGTGAAACTGCTTCTGAAATGCATGTAAGCAATTACTGCGTTAATGCATTAAGAGAACAGTACTTAGAAACGTAAATGCATTGCGTTCTGTGGCGACAATGCAAATACGAATTTTGGTGGAGTACGACTATCTAGTACGAACAATGTGTTAACAAAATTGAAGAGTGAACTAAATTAAAACCTTCTCAGCGTCTGATGCCCTGCACACACACTTCAGAATGCGATAAAACAGCACCAGCTGATCTCCTCCTTACTGTAGGTGTGGAAACTATATCAATTATACTGTTCATTTATTTCTCAGTATATACCGTACATTATTGAGGAAAGACGCTGGCGATGGTTGGGACATGTGCTCCGAATGACTGACAACTCACTACCAAAAATAGCACTAAGATGGACACCACAGGGGAGCAGAAGTAAGGATAGACCAAAAGAGACATGGAGAAGAACAACAGAAAGGATGTTGAGCACTAGAGGGCTCACCTGGGCAAGAGCAGAAAAAAAGGCGAAGGACAGGCATTTGTGGAAAACCCTTGCGGAAGCCCCATGTACCCTGGGCACTTAAGGTTCAGAGAGAGAGATATACCGTACGCACTGAAAGAATTTTGGGAATTTATGGATGTAGATTGGGGCAGACTGCTGTCACATACAAAAAACAAAGAGCCTATCGTTACTTCCTGCAGTGTAAAGAGTACTACAACCTTATGAAACACATCGTTTTTCCTCTCAGAAGAAAAAGCACAAAAAGTATTGATTACTCTTTTTTAAAATTCCTAAGCGAACCCTGATCTGGATTGTCCAGAGAGTGTTAAACAGACAAGTACTTCAACTGGAGAAGGCTTGTAGCATCTTAGTAGTGGATGTAATTTTAGAGGCAACCCTTACATTGAAAGATCAGCAGAGAGAAGAAAGATTTCTTCCCCTAAAAGGGAAATATATTGTGAAACAAGCAGAAGATGAAGTAGCCCTTTCAGCTGTAGATATAAATAAAATTTATGTTCAGGTGGAAGAGTTTTATCAAACATGTCATGCTTATGTCACCTTTAAATGAATTTTCCATCTGTTACTGGATGGTGTTAGGGTCCATATAAGCATAGTCTGAAGTGAAAGAAACTAAGTTTCTACAAAAGAAGGGGCAGTAAATTGACGATTCACTATTGTTTGGTCAATTCACATTCTTGAAGCACTGTACTGAAGAAGTACTCAAAACGGAGAAAAAAAAATTGGAATAGCAAATCTAATCAGGTGAAGTGGACTTATTTCTTCGTCTGAATTTTGGAGCAGTAGTTACTAAAACTGTCCGAATTTATCTTTAGTGTTCCTGGACATAGGACCAATGTGGAATGGGTATTTTCCTTCATGAATGTGCAGTGGTCAGAGGAATGAAATCGCCTGCACGTCTGAACAGTTGAAGCAATAATTAAATGTGTTTTAATTATCGAATAACTGCTCAGAATTCCATGATTATGTCAGCCAATAGCAAGATCGGTTCAGAACTTCGAGTCGGATGAAGACTAGGAGCAGGATGATGGTTATGTATGGGTTTATTGTTATCCTCACACCAGCTTGTTATCTGATCTACTCTGCTCTGTACTCATGAGGCTAATTCTTATCTACACTTCTTATGCTCATCTCTTAATATACCATAAGCGTAGGTCAGCGTTCGCCCCATTCTGTTCCCAGATGAATAGCGCACCGCCAATAGAATATACATTGAATAGCATTGCGCTGTTATTTGGCAACAATAAAGTCAATCTGCGATCTAGATGAGGTGCCTAAAGGCAATGATTGCTTACAGGTACAGGATATATCTCAACTAACAAATGTTATTGTACAGAAGGGCCGTCAATGTCGAGATTTAGCACATGGGGTAGTTGAACTTTGAGTTAAAGATCTCACCAGCATCACTGTGGGTCTTCTGAGAATGGTAATATATAAAGATCGCTCATTGATTCGAAACGGTAGAAGTGGTTGGGGTTTTGCTGTCTACCGAAATGGAAGAGTTGTGGCATAGGGTTTGAGAGCCTTTGAAGTCACCACATCAAGCATGCGAATGGAAATTGAGGCTGTATCGGAGGCAGTGGAATGGCTAACTCAAAGCTCATGATGTGATAAATGGTGTCATTGTGACGGATTCACAATTCCTAAGATTGAGAAAATATTGCTTCGAAAAGAATGGGTTTATCTGTTAATCCTGTGAGGAGCTCTAACGTGGCTTTATTGTCCAAGGCTTGTAAAAAAAAATGCTAGATAGGCTTGCTTGGAAAGACTGCTGGAAAATGAAAAGCGGGAATGGAAGAACAATACAATTGTGAAGCGATTGCTGGAGGTATAGCAAATTAAAGGTGCTGGCAGGAAATCCGAACTGTGTGGCAGAAATCGCATCGTAAACAACCAACATGTGACAGGAACTATTAGCAAACACACTCTTGAATGAAGGCTGCGGCATGCGGCAGAGCATACACGGGGTTGTCCCAAATGCAATGAAGCCAGAGTCTGAATTTTTAACCTTAAGCCTAGAAGCAGTACGCAGGACGGCGGGATAAAGCAGGATCTTGAAGGTAAATATCCGAAAATAAAATAAAATTGCACTCAGATAAAGAATGTTCTACATCCTTTGACCTATTTTAATTTCAAGATGCGCGCAAAGTGTACATCATTTAAACTAGGCGTTATACATGAGTGAAATATTAATAATATCGTTTTTTTTTAACTGAATGATAACATTAGTATAGCGTAAGTTTCATTCTTTCCTTGGGTATGCTATTTGAAAACAAAATTCTTAGATCTTAGGACATGTCTGGTATTCTTTGTTAGTAAGTAGTGATGGTACTCGAATAGCTTTTCATTTTTTCCGTCTGTAAAAAATGTCCCGTCTTTTCATTTACAGAATCTGACAACCCCAGATCTACGGATAGCTAGAGACATGTTTTTATACTATAACAAAAGCAGCAAAATTTTGCGCTGCAGCTCATTATTTAATGATACCTAGAGGCAATGCTACAGACTATATGGAAATCTAAAAAAAACTAAGCATGAAGACGACAATCAGGATATTCAAGAGTTCTAAGTGTACTACTCTATGGAAGTGAATGCTGGAAAATTACCAAAACCATAGAAAACAAGCCGAAATTTTTTCATACTAAATGTTTACGAAGAATTAGAATAATATTTTGGCCAAACACCTAAGAAATAACATCTTGTTGGTAGAAATGCAGATGAAGCCACTGACAGCAATTATTGAGGAAATACGCTGGTGATGGTTGGGACATGCGCTCCGAATGACTGACAACTCACTACCAAAATAGCACTATGATGGACACCAAAGGGGAAAAGACCAAAAGAGACATGGAGATGAACAACAGAGAGGATGTTGGCAAGAGCGGGGAAAAAAGGCAGAGGACATGCATCTGTGGAAAACACTTGAGGAAGCCCCATGTGCCCTGGGCACTTACGGTTCAGAGAGAGAGAGAGAGAGGAGGAGGAGGAGGAGGTGGGGAGGAGCGAAATAATGCTCGATGCTGGGGATACTAGATACTGTGTGTTGTATATATGTATGTGTAGCATAGCCTTGTAAGTAATGATTATAGTTATTATTATTATTAGTATTAGTGACATGATCAGGAATATAGTTAAGAATGTATTGGGGGGGGGGGTGCAAGATAGTAGATCAAACGGCGACAGAGAAGGGATAGTTAGAAGGACGAAGAACGGATACTCGGTACTTCAAAGACCTGATCAAAGGTAAACCGAATCGACACGGGTACGCCGATAGATCGTAAGAATGGTCCAGTACTAACATTGCGACTTCACGCACACATGCAGTAGCCGAGGGGGAACAATTGACCAGTAGATCAAACGACTTAACAGAGAACGGACTAGGTCCCGAAGCAGATAACATGAAAGAGATGGGGGACTTGTTTAATTGGAGGTAACAGTTGGACCATGGGCCGGCTAGCGTAGTGGTTAGAGCACTCGTCTAGCAACCAAATGGTCAGAAAGAGAAAGAGATTGAGTGATCTTTATTTCCAAAACGTTAAGAATTGGGCATTCAGGCCCGTCTGACATTCTGCCCTTCATCATACAACTTTCACTCTGTTCCAGACATTCTACAAATATGCTGCGCATACAACAAACATAATTAACATTGAAAAGCTGAGAAAAATAAAATAAAATACAACATTTACTTTTCACTCTTATCCACGCACTCTGTACAGAAAGTAACTACACAATGTAAAAATGACTATCTACCAAACAACAATTTCAGCTCATAAATAATTTAATAAATTATCAGAATAAATAATTATCTGAATTCGGTGTTTGTAAGTATAGTCTATTACATATCAGTTTTATGATCATGGAGGCATGTAATCGACATCAAATAGATACTGGAAAAGTTTGTAGCTGTAGGAAGAAGTATAGTTTATATTTTTTTATGATGAGCAGCATAATAAGCAGAGCTTTTCTTGAAACGATCAATTAAATGTTTTAAGACATGTGTTGTTTAAGCGTTGATTACACTTTGGGTTAAATTCACAGTTTCTATAGTTAAGACGGAGCATTCTGTGATAGGATAGAATTTGATGTACCAGCTTGGCTTTGTTGAAAAGGAATCTGTTCTTAAGAGGCAATATTTTGATATGTCTGTGCTGATTTGTTTGTTCATGATCTTTGTTTTATCAGTGTTTATAATCATGCCATTGTTGCTGCTCCATTTAATTAGATTAAACCGGAAGAGTTGATTCTAGGTTAATGCGGTCGTAGTCATTGATGTAGACTGGAATCATCGGCAGAAATGTCACAAGAAGAGTGTTTAAGATGAAGTGGAAGATCACTGATATAGATAACAAAGAACAGAGGGCATAAAATATAACATTGTGGAGCACCAAACTCAACTACAGATGAATTTGATAGAAAGTTTTTAAAGAATATTATCTGTTCTTTGAAAGAAACGATGGAATTAATTTTACTACTATAAGTCTTTAATATTTTTTTTCCAAGAATATCATAGTAAGTCATATCTGGTGCCTTTTTAAAGTTGACAAAGACGGCACCACATAGTCATTATGATTGCTAACTAGTTTTCTGTCATTTTAAAGAGCTGTGTGGCAGGAATAAGTGGGTCTAAAGATTGATTGATTGTCTATAAGTAAATTGTTCTCTTGCACGTGTCGTAGAGTTATTGTGTGTTTGTGTTTTTCGAGTGGTTTTGATAACGACGATAGTATGGATATTTGTCTATAGTTTGTAAGATTGCTGGATGAACCAGATTTAAAGAGAGGATACACTTTAGTGGTTTTAAACGTTTTGGGGAAATAACATTGTGCAATGCATTGATTGTAAATGTATATTAGCGTATATGAAATGACAGGTGTAGCATAACATAAAATCTTATTGCTAATTTCATCAAGTATAGCTGTATTGTTGTTCTTTAAAGATAAGAGATAGCTGTAAATTTCACTGCCTGTGAAAATTTAAAGTTACACATTCCATTCTTAATAAATAATGGAATGTGTAACTGTTTAAATTTAGTACATCTGCTATCAATGAATATTTGTAGTTCATGTAAGTCACATATAGGAGCTGGTAATGATTTTTAAATCATTAATTTTTCTTCTCCTGCCTTATTAAATATTAAACTTTGTTCCTGACTGAACGACTGGTATTAAAGTCCTTGATTTTATGCGCGTGATTATGTTCTTGCATGCCATGCAGTATTTCAAGTGTTATCCATCTTGACTTCTTTTGATGTTTTACTCTAACCTCTATCGCGGGGACATGCTTGTTAAATATATCTCTCTGACGATCTTTAGCCAATATTCTATCGCATCCTCTGGGCCAGTTAGCTGGTACACGTGTGTAAGTGAAATTGCTTGCAAATCATTTAAGAGTAGTTCTAGGTTACATTTTTTGAAACTTCTAAATTTCGTACTGGTGTGTTTGTGTTTCGGAACTCTGTAGCCTTTTCGTGTCCACATAGAGCAGACTGGGTAATGATCACTTAACGAAGTATGAGGGATGTTACATTCAATGTTTTCTGGGTGGTCTACGTATATATGATCTAACAATGTGGATGATACTTCCGTTACTCTAGTAGGTTTGCTGACAATTTGGGAAAATGTGTAGGATAATATCATTATTCCCTTGCAGAATGTGGGGTTGACACCCTGTTGTTTACCACAGTTCACTTGCTTGGAGAAAAGTATCTCCGTATTCTATCGCAAGCTCAGTCACGAGCTTTGAGCTGACGGGAATTCACGAACGAGACTTCTGTACGAACGCTTGAGGAGGTGAGTCGTGTATCAGAGTTGTTCTGTGACGTATGATAAGATGGGTTGATTCGTAGTGTTAGTTTCTGGTTGTTTTTCTTTTTAGGACAAAATATGTGTGTTATATGTAGTTTTGTAAGTTGATTCGTCCCTTTGGACATGGAATGGATTCGTGATAGAAGGTATATTGGAGTTTGGGGTTTTTTTTAGAATGTGAAGTAGCATGTTATGATGTTGTATGTTAGCGTGAGTGTCCATGGCGATGTTAATCGCCCAGATAATTTTTCTGTACTCATGTTGATTATCTCTTCAGTTTCCAATCCACGTTCATCTATAGCACTCATTTACAAATGGAGATTTCATCATTAAACTTGTGTTGATCTTTGTAGTAACTGCTGAATCTTGTACTATTTGGATTCATGTTGAGTTGTTGTGCTAGTGTTGAGTTATACTAATGTAAACTGGTCATGTCCGTGTGTTTTGTCCTGGGTTGTTGTTTGTTACTCGGTATATAACAATGTAACGTCTCGTTGGCACTTGTATAGAAGTAATCCAATAACTCTCTGTAAATAGTGATGTGAAGTATTAGTCAAAAGCTTGTTTAGCTGGTGTGTAACATATTTACACGCATCATTGTAGAGGAAACGCAATATACGTAAATAGCAGGCTAACACCAGGGCCAATACGTGTTTAGTGTGTGCAGTAATACTATTTCAACTGGTGCCGTAGCAGGCCATTAGTTCACGACCAGTTTGTGTATATTACACGTTGACCGTTCATGCACGTTTTTTTTTTTCTGGCCCACATCTGGTGTTTTGTTTACTTCAGGTTTCGTCCAGCGGTTTGCAAGTTTTTGGCTAAGGGAGTTTATTTTGTTTAGTGTTTGGGTCCAGTTTGCACTTGTTTGCTTTTGTGGTTCTTTCTGTAAGTGAGTTTTTTTTCCCCGGGTTCACCGGATGTTCCTGGTGAAAAAAGAAGTCTAGTTATGTTAGAGTTGGGGTTGGGTTGGTTTGTCATTTTGTCTGTCTGAAGTCATCACCCCTATATGGTTGAGATTTCAGATGTCAGCAGCACCTCTGAGTCACATTGAGATGTCTAGTGCCAGCCTCACCTCTTATTCACCTTGAGATGCCAGATGTCAGCCTCACCGAGTAACTAATCTGAGATGTCAGCTACCAGACCACCTTGCTAACCTTGAAGTCTGTCGTTACCTGCCAACTTGTGAGCAACTTGATACTGAATCTTCACTCTGAAGACCTTGCTTCTTCAAGAATCGCATTGTGACACTTATTTTGAAAGACTTTGTTGCTGAACGGGTGTATCGAGAACTGACGTATGGATGTCCTTGCTCTTCATGTTGAAGGTATTGTCATAATATAAATGATGTAGTTAGTGTCTTAGTGCAGTGTATTAGTAGTATTTATTAAGTAAATAAATTTTGTAGTGCACTATTAAGTAAGTGAATTTTCTATTGTAGTTTGTTATTAAGTGTGTAAATTTTGTATTGTAGTGAGTAAGAAAGTGTATGTTTTTGAAAGTAGGGTTATTCCAATATTGTTGGCATTATTATTGTGCTTGATTTTTTAATATCTTGTTAGTAACTGGTTTTTGCAGAGCAGTACATAAGTAAACTTGAACCATGGCTTCTGCTCCGCCCAAAAAAAAAAACCGTCGGGTTTGCTGAATACCATGCAGGACTCATTGGCACGTTTGATGGAGGAGTTATCTCTCCCATGTCCTGTCTGTGGTAGACAAGTATGATGGCAACACTGCCACTTTGAAAGCTTGGCTGGTTGATCTTGAAAAACATGTGGGCGGCTATCTTAAGGCCAAGAAGACCTTAGCATACCTACCGGACTTCATCACGGACCGACTCCTTTTACATGAGTCATGGGAAGACTTCTCGGATGTCCTCACTGCCAGGTACGGGTTGCTGCACACACCACTGGATGCTTAGCATTCACTAACAAGGATTAGAGAGCCATTAGAGAGTCCGTAGCTGACCGGATTTTTGTTGCAACAAAAATAATATATTCTGAGGTATGGTTGATATCTCCTCTTGTCCAGAGACAATTGGTTCAAGTATTTACTGACGCTCTGATAGCACGTTCCGTCAAAATAAAGTTGATTAGTGACAAACCAGTCACGCTTGAAAAATCAATCTTGATTGCTTTAGAAGAACATATTATAGCTCATACTGTGAACTTAGTAACACACAATAATTAGCGTACAAGTATATGCGAGGGGTGATTGATAAGTTCTCGGCATAAGGTACAACGGATTATTTGTGGACAACTTTTATAGGTCAACATAGTCCCATTGCAAGTTTATGCACTTAGTCCAGCGATCCTGGAGCATACGGATCCCTTCTTTATAAAAGTCAGCATCTTGTGCCATTAGAAAGTGGTCTACAGCATGAATGACGTCATCATCTGAAGCAAATTTGCGACCACTGAGATCCTTTTTGAGTTTAGTAAACAGGTAATAGTCCAAAGGGGCCAAATCTGGGGAATAAGGAGGATGTTCAATGAATATAGCACTTAGCTGTGACTTGTAAGAAACTGTGGCTTGTCCAACGCTGTGTTCCAGGGACAGACATCTATTCTGATAGGTCAACTCACACAGAAGTTGCTGTCTGAGGGAAATTCAAATTGTCAAATGCACATTCGTCGCAGCTGGTTTCTCCACGTAAGAACAGGACCTCCGTCGCAGCAGAAGAATGACTTGTCTGACCAACATAGGTTAAGACCCAGACCACTGGTTAAATATAAGGCAACAGAAGTGAGGACATGTTATAAGTGTGGTAAGCAGGGCCAAATAGCTCGCTATTGTCCGCAGAAGACAGATAATAGTAATAGACAGATTGTGAGTCGCCGCACGGTGAGTCCGACTAAAGATACATACCTACTAGACATGTAAAGAAGAATTCTGTTCTCTTTAGACATGTAAAGAGGAATTCTGTTCTCTTTTCACATGCGTCACCATTATTGACGGTGGCTGCTAATCCTCTCACTCCTACTTCTGTTATGATTTCTACTGCTTCTTATAGGATTAGACCGTTATTAAATACAAGAGTTAGTGTCTGTCTTCTGAAGGAGTCTGTCTACAGACCTCTGTTTGCTTCTTTCAAACTTTTGCCTGCTCGCGTTAGTTTGAAGACAGTCACTGCCTCTTCTATGAAAGTCATTGGCAGAGTTTACTCTTGCTGGTGTGACTGTTTCGCATTTCTTCTATGTGACTCGCAATATGAATCGATCCGCCATTCTTGAGCGTGATTTTCTGTCTCGTTCTGGTGCTATCTTAGATTACAAGTAGAACACTCAACATTCACAACAAGAAAATACCTTTAGATATACATATTGCATCTAATCTTCGTGTTCGGTGTTCCTCTGTGCTTTCTCTTTGTTCTATCAATGTTATCCCTCTTATACTGAAAACCAAACCATATTTCCCTACAGGAAAGTCTTACACGGTCCAGGCTTCTCGTACACCTTTTTTGCAGTCGCAGCCACAGACTGAGGTTATGGACGCGTTTGATCTCGAAGCTCATCATAACAAACACATCAGGTTGAAACGAGGATGTGTTTTGAGGAGACTGACGTCGTTTGCAAAGTTTGCTGACTTTGCTTAAGGTGAGTTTGCTACTGCACAGTCGACGACTAAAACGCACCGGGAGTATCTTGTAACAAGTTCAGTGCCCTGATCAGAACTTGATCATCATTTCCAGTCTGATGACTCGGAATTCTGATGTCTTTGCTTTGACTGACCCCAAGATTTCTCACACGTCTACAGTGCACATGGAGATCGATACCGGCGTTCATCCGTCGAGCTCCAGGAAACCTTACCCTACTCCCTCGGCTAGAAGAGAGGTGATTGAGAAGACCGTTGAGAACATGTTGCGTGATGAGATTATTACCAGAACGATCTCAGAGTGATCTTCACCTGTAATTTTGATGACCAAGAAGGAAGGTACTCACCGTTTTTTGTTGCGACTGTCGTGCACTCAATGCTGTGACACGCTTAGAGACATATCCACTTCCACGCATTGATGATATTTTGAGCACGTTGAGAAAAGTAAAGTTTTTCAGCACTTTGGATGCTCAATGTAGCTTTTAGTGCATCCTGGTGTCAGAGGATGCCCAGCAGAAGTCTGCTTTTGGTTGCCATTTAGGCTTGTTCAAATTTCGATTTATGAGCTTTGGTCTGAAAGGGACATCTTCTGCGTTTGTCGCACACAGTACTGCAAGGCTTGGGGAAGTTCGCACAAGCCTATATCGGTGCCATACTGGTCTTCACAGACGATACCTTAGAGAATCATGTTCGCTATACTCAGATGGTCTTTCGCCGATTGCGCGGACACAAGGTCACACTAAAATCGTCCAAATGCCACTTTGCAGCCTCAGAAACGAAGTATCTCGGATACAATGTCAGTCAGAAAAGCATATCTCCAGATCATGAGAAGGATAGAGCCATTGATTAAATGATGTCTCCTTTGAATGTAAATGCACTTTTTTTCTGGGAACGAGTAGTTATTATCATCGTTTCATTCCCCATTTTTTGGAAACTGTGGCTCTCACCGATCGATCTCAACAAAAAGGGCCATAGATTCCAGTGGACGCTTGATTGCTAGTCAGCGTTTGATTTCCTGAAATACCGTCTTGGGAAGTTGTCGCTTCTCTCGCATCTTGACTTGCAGAAACCACTTACCATGTATACAGATCCTTCCAATGTTGCGGTAGGAGCTTGTTTGGTGCAGACAGTTTCTAATTCTTATGGTTTCTCGCTGAAGATGTCACGAGCACAGACTAAGTGGTCAACTTTCGAGAGAGAAGATGCAGTCCATTACGCCATGAGAAATTGAGGTATTTTCTGGCGAATAGCCATGTTGTGGTCATGACGGAACATAGACCTTTGGTGGACACTTTTCTCAGTCGGCAGGAGATGTCAAACACGAAACTGTAGAGGTGGTTTGCTAACCTTCGTACCATGGACTTAGAGATGTTGTTTCATCCTGGTGCAAGAGAGGTCGCCTCAGCACTTTTCGATGGTACCACCTCTGTTCCTTTGTCGTTGCATGTTAGGGCTAGGGATGCTGTTCATCCAAGGGGACTGACAAAAAGGAAGTCAACTCGGTTGAGCATATTCACTGGCCTGTAGTCCGCTTATGGTAGATTGTTCACTTCAGACTGACTTGCCATATCCCAGTTCGCTGAAACCGCATGCTGACATGGCGACGAACGCTTCTCAACCGTTTGTGCAGGACGTCGCCATCAACGTGTCTTTGCCTGTTGGGACCCATTACCGGCCTTACTTGCCGGGTCGTTTTCATTCTGAGTTGCCGCGTCCCATACGGTATAGTTATTCTCTCTCACTCCTCCTCCCGTTGCTCCACGCGTTCCTCTATGGTAAATGTCGGAGATTAAACAGCGTGTTGACGCTAGGGTTCGTATTTCCGAGCAGTCTGTGGGGGTGGATACTTCCGCATCTTGTGTCCCTGTGTTGGGTGATGATTGGCGTTCCCGACTTAGGCAGAAGCAGAAGGGACGTACTTCCTCTTCTCGTAAGACACCGAAGTCTCGTCGCTCAGATAATGAGGGGTATTTTCCTGACGAGACTTCGAACAGTTGTGACTGAGATACAGAGGCAGAGCAGCAGTATGTCTCTGATCGGAACTTACTAGTGGCTTTGAGGCAGATTCTCGACGATGTGGACTTTAATAAGTTCACCCTGAAAATTATGTCCCGCACACTGTTAGATTAGTTTCCTTCGCTCAAGTTGGAGCCCATGAAAAAATGTATTCAGAACACGGTTCTAAAAATTATGGACCTCATTCGCCTTCAATGAGTAAGTGAGAATATAGTTTGAAGCTACGTACAAGCTGACACTAGAAAATTGGTGT
The DNA here is from genome assembly GCA_009760885.1 of Achatina immaculata. NCBI lineage: Eukaryota > Metazoa > Mollusca > Gastropoda > Stylommatophora > Achatinidae > Lissachatina > Lissachatina immaculata. Next base: position 39,096,489 of record CM019691.1, on the reverse strand, counting down.
TTTGACGTGTTAGAGATAATACAACCTATTTCCTGACCTCTATCCTTAAATCTATCTCTGATATATGTAAGAGCATATAGGTGTGCAGATGTCAACAGTGATCACAACTTGTGTATTATAGGGAGGATAAGACTTAAAATGAAAAGCCAACACAAGAAATCAATACTCAGAAAGATAAACAGTCATAGCCCACAGGACGAAAATACCAACAGTGATTTCAGTCTGGAACTTACCAAACATTTTGCAGCATTCAAAGAGGTAGACGAGACAGATATATTATATATTATGAAATTCATACAGCACAGCCATAATCACGGCAGCAAAAGCAAGTGCTGGACTGCAGTCAACAAGTAGAAAAGCAGATAACACATGGAAATACATACATGAAAGAAGAGCAGCCAAATTAGCCATGCTGATTAGCCATCCAGACAGATCTTAGAAACGTTTTGGCAAAAGCAACATACAAAGAACTAGACATTAAAGTAAAACGTTTAGCTAGAAGAGACAAAAGAGAATATATGAACAATATGGCAAAAGAAGCAGAAAATGCAGCAGAAACAGGAGTCATCAAAACTCTGTATAACATACAGAAGAAGCTAACAGGTGCTATTATCTCCAGAGAAAGGCCAGTCTTTAGCAAAACATGCAACCTATTAACATCAAATAAAGACCGAAAGCAAAGATGGGCCGAAAACTTCCAAGAAACACTTATTCGACCACACCCAAATGAATTAATAAATCTTGAAACCGATTTACCAGTCTCACACCTAAATGTCACCTAAGATGAAGTTAAAACTTAATGAAATTGATACAGCAGTGAATCTAATGGCTAACAATAAAGCTGCAGGTAAAGATGAAATACCAGTCGAGATTTTAAAAGCTATTAACGGTGACAACATGTGCCAACTACAAAGAGTGTTTCATAAAATTTGGAAAGCAGAAAAAGTCCCTCCTATATGGAAAAAAGGAATCATTGTTAAAATACAAAAAAAAAACCTCAGTGACTGCAATAACTGGAGGGGTGTAACCTTACTATCAGTTATGTCAAAGGTGTTTTGTAAAGTGATTCTAAATAGAACTAAGGATGTAGTAGATACTGCAATGAGAGAAGAACAGGCAGGATTTCGAAAAGGGAGAAGTTGTCTCGACCAGATCTTTGCTCTAAGAGTAATACTTGAAGAACATATTTAAAAACAGAGACCATTGATCCTGAACTTCATAGACTTTAAAAAAGCATGTGATAGCATACACAGAGATTAGTTGTGGAGAATTTTAAGACTGTACGGAATATCATCTAAATTTGTTAACATCATTAGAGATCTCTACAGCGGATATATTTGTGTGGTCAAGACAGAAGAAGGAATGAATGAATGGTTTCAGATCGAAACAGGCATGAAACAAGGATATATATATATATATATATATATATATATATTATCTCCATTGCTTTTCGGAACTGCTATAGACTTTATAATGAAAAAATGCTGTACAGGTAAAACTGGCATTGATTGGTACATGGGACCCAAACGGAAGATTTTGATTTTGCCAATGATATAAATCTTATCAGTGACAATGTGAAATCGATGCAGAAAAAAACAGATTCCCTGTCTTCCTTGGCTAGCAAAATAGATCTTGAAATTAACAAAGACAAAACAAAAATTATGGAACTTCTCATTAATCAAGAATAAAAAAATATATGTAGAAGGAACAGATGATGAAGTAAACCAATGTGCATACCTTGGTAGCTACATAGACCAAGATGGTGACACCAGGAAGAAATTAGAATTAGAATTGCAAAAGCAGCATTGTCCTTTTAAAATTCTTGAGAACGTATGGAATTCAAAAGTTATAACCACAAAAAACAAGTTAAAATTATTCAGTTCAAATGTGATATCCACCCTCATTTATGCATGCTAAAGCTGGAAATCAACTAAAGAAACAGACAAGAAAGTAGACTCTTTTGAAAACAAATGCCTCAGGACAATACTTGGTATAAAGTGGAATGAATTCAAGAACGACGCAGAGATAAGACAGATCATCATCATCATCATGTGCCGTGCCAACTGGCATTGGCTATTATGCTTCTCCAGAGTACACGATCCTTCATGCAGGCCATCAGTTCAGTTGGTGATCTCCTCTCACACCATCCCGTCAGACTGTCCAGTATCATTTCTCTTGGTCTTCCTCTTTATCTTCTTCCTTCTATTATTCCTGTTATAATATTTTCAATGCCCCCTCTTCTCATTGCATGTCCTATGAAAGTACATTGTCTCTCTCTTATCTTTTTGACAAGGTTTTTTGTCTCTCCAGCTCTTCTCATACATTCTTCATTAGTTATTTTTTGCTGTCCAGGGGATTCGCAACATTCTTCTAATAAACCACATTTCTGCTGCTTCCAATGATTTTTATGCAGACTTACATATTGTCCATGATTCACTTTCATATAACAAGATAGATTCAATATAGCATTTTAGGACTCGTTTTCTAACATTCATTGATAAAGATGTGTTAGCTAATATGTTTCTCATTCTCTGAAATGCAGTCTTTGCTTGGCCTATTCTGTTCATAATTTCTTTTCTGCATTTCCCATCTGAAGTTATTACTGCTCCAAGGTATTTGAATTTCTGCACCTGCTTTAGAATAGTTCCGTTTAATTTAATACTGCATGCTGGTGGATTCTGTTTCCTAGATATAACCATAGTCTCTGTCTTTTTGATGTTCAAAGTAAGGCCTTTCTGTTCACTTTCTTTGGCAACTTTATCCAAGAGATTTTGCAGGTCTTGTTGGTTCTCAACTATCAGTACCGTGTCGTCAGCATACCGAAGGTTGTTAATATTGTACCCTTGTTTTATCGGTTGGTATTTTCCAATCCTATTTTCAATTCGAACTGCTGCTTCTTGCTGCCAGTATATATGTTTTACAATCCTCAGGTCTTTGCCGTTTATATTGATGTGTTCAAGCATTTTAATAATTTCATTATGTTTCACCTTGTCAAATGCCTTGGTGTAATCAATGAAGCATAAGTAGAGATTTTTCTGTACTTCTAAAGCTCTTTCTGTTAGTGTTCGTAAAGCATAAATATAAGACAGATGAGCAAACAATAACCTGTCTCACAGGTGATCAGAAAAAGAAGATGGACGTATGTAGGCCATGTGATGAGAAGAAACAATCAGAGAATACCAAAACAAGCTATCAAGTTGAGCACAACAGATCGAAGAAAGAGAGGTCGACCGCGTGAAACTCTAAAGAAGACATTGTTAAGAGAACCAGTTTAGTGGGCATAAAATCCCTTGATGAGATTGAAAGACTCGCTGAGAACAAGAAAACTTGGCAAACAACTATGCGAGCACTATGTGACGTTTAACGGCACGGGAAGGATGCAACATGTATGATCCTTAAATAAGGTGTGTAAAGAGTTCAAATATTGTAAACCAGCTGATTACCAGGCGTTTCCCTGTGATTTATTTATCCCAGTCTAGTATTACACAGGAAAAGGAATGAATTCTATCTATAGGTAAAATCGAAGGATGTTTATTTACAAGTATTTAAGTATATAAGTAAAGGTAATGGTAATCCTTTCATGCCTTTAGAGGCACATACGGATATGTGTAAAATCGAAGAAAGTTTATTTACAAGTATTTAAGTATATAAGTAAGGTAAAGGTAATTCTCTCATGCTTTTAGAGGCACATAGGGATATGGTGTTAATGCCCATATTTTTCTTGACCTGTCGGCACACTAGAGTCAGTATCACCCTGGCCACCTTTCCTTCCCCAACGCCAGAAGAAGTCAGATACCCATTTCTACAGCTGGGTGACTGGGGCGCCTCCGGTCGGATTTGACCCCTGACCTTCGCCATGAGAGATCATTGCACTAACCACTTCGCCACTCAGACACCCAAGTATATAAGTACAGTGTACAAATTATAAAGTAAAGTCTTTTACACATTCACTATAATATTAACTTAATTCAAAACTTAATTATAAACAACATTTTTAGTATCACCTCCAAGAGCAAGAATAAATAAATTCTTGGTGAACCCACCCTTCAGCAAAGCAGCATAAAGTTGTCCGTGCGAGAAACATGGCGATCTCAAATCTATCTCCCTCTCTTTCCTTCCTTCTCTATCCCTCTCCCTCTCTATCCCTCACTCTCCCTCTCTATCTCCACCTCTCTTTACCTCCGTCTCCCTCTCTTTCTTCCTCTATCTCCGTCTCTCTCCCTCCCTCTCTCCCTCCCTTTCTTTCTCCCTCTCCCCCTCTCTCTCCCTAATTTGAAAAGCTATTTTGAAAAAAAAATAAGAAAGAGACACTGCCACTGAGCAATGAAATCTACTATAGAATACAATAAAAAACTAATATAAACATTAGAAAAAAACAGAGTTAAAATTTATTTATCCCATTCGTATATTAGACAGGAAAAGAAATTAATTCTATCTAGTGTAATACTGAAGTAACTTTATTTACATATATTTAAAAGTATAAGTACAGTATACAACTTATAGAGTAAAGGCTTTTACAAATTCACTATAGTATTAGTTTAACTCAAAACTTGATTATAAACAACATTTTTAGTTTCACCTCCAGAAGCAAGAATAAATAAATTCTTGGATAAACCCACCCATGAGCAACCAACATAAAGTTGTCCGTGGGAGAAACATTCCGATCACAAATCTATCTCTCTTCCTCTCTCTCTCCGTCCCTATCTCTGTCTCTTTCTTTCCCCTCTCTAGCTTCTCTCTCCCTCTCTCTTTCACTCTCCCTCTCTCTTTCACTCTCCCTCTCTCTCCCTAATATGAAAAGATATTTTGAAAATATAAGAAAAGGCAAACTGTCACAGAGCAATGAAATATAAATATAATACAATAAAAAACGTATATAAACATGAGGAAAGAAACAAAGTTAAAATGTATTTTTACAAATATAATTAAAACAATAAAGAGACCATAAAAATTATGATTTACCATGGGAGGTTACAAATGCTTCTCTTAGACCAGTACCGCTCCTTTTCACGATTATCTCCCTTAGAATATTTCTTTCCTCCCTGAGTTTAGTGGATCAGACCTCAACCTCCTTCTTAACCCCCACTCACATGGGTGATAGGGGTGTAATTCCCCCCCCCCCAGTACTTTTCTTCAGATTGTAAGTCATATGTATACCAAGTTTGGTTGAAATTGCTCCAGGCGTTCCAGAGTTATACTGGAACATACACACACACATATATATATGTAATGTATGTATACTTTTTGCTTCACAAGTTGATTTGTACTATATTGTATGTATAGTGTGATGGAATGTCATTTTTCCTGTTTTGTTTTTTTTTCTTGCAAGAGGCTTCCAAATAATGTTTAGTTATTAACCTTTTTGTGGTGCTTCCTTCTGAGATATTTGCAGGGAGCAAGTTTCTACTTTTAGGGACGGGAGATATTCTGTAACATAATAATTATGTTGTTTCAGAATGTGGGCATGGCTACAGCTCACCTGTTTAAGCGAGCACAGAGAAAGTTATCTCTGTGTTATGATTCGATAGCTCAGTCACGAGCTTTGAGCTGACGGGAATTTACAAAGTTTCATAGATTTGAGTGGACGCTTTATTGCCAGTCAGTGATCGATTTCCTGAAAGACCTCTAGCAAAGCTTCCGCTTCTGTGAGAGCGCTTGAGGAGGTGAGTTGTGTATTAGAGTAGTTCTGGTATGAATGCTAAAATAATGTGATTCGTAGTGTGTTTCTGATTGCTTGTCCTCTTTTTTAGGATAAAGACGTATGTTATAGTTTTTCTGGGACGTCTGATATGATAGGTTGATTCGTAGTGTTAATTTCTGGTTGTTTGTCTGTCATTTTGGACATGGAATGGATTCGTGATAGAAGGTATGCTGGAGTTAGGGTTTTTTTTGAGAATATGAAGTAGCATGTTTTGTATGTTAGCGTGAGTGTCCCATGGCGATGTTAATCGTTCGGACAATTTTTCTGTACTCATGTTGATTATCTCATCAGTTTCCAGTCCACATCCATCTCCAGCACTCATTTACAAATGGGGATTAAACCTTTGTTCATCTTTGTAGTAATTGCTGAATCTTATATTTTCTGGATTCATGTTGAGTGCGTCAGTTGTTATGCTAGTGTTGAGTTGTTACTCATGTAAACTGGTCATATCCATGATTGCGGTGGTATGTTTTGTCCTGGGTTGTTTGTTACTCCGTGTAACGTCTCGTAGTCACTTGTGTAGTAGTAATCCAATAATTGCTCTGTAAATAGTGATGAGAAGTACTCGGTTAAATAAATGTTTAGCTGGTGTGTAAAACATTTACACACACCATCGTAGTGCAAACGCAATATACGTAAATAGTAGGTCAACACCAGGCCGAGTACTTGTAGTACGTTTTTAGTGTGTGCAGTAATATTTCAACTCCATGTTAGATCTAACTGTGTTAAATCTATGTTGAAATCAACAAGAATGATTATATCTTTGATCATAAAGATTGAAACATCATCCTTCATGGTCGTGGAATGATTATACCACAGGGATGATGCATTTGGAGAGAAGGAGAGAGAGTGTCTCGACAGAACAATAGCGAATTTTTAATATTCGTAATCGTAAAAATTTTTTTAAAAATCTTCAGAAAGTAAAACACCTAAAGAAGCTATGGAGAGGGACAGACAGAACTACAAAAATACAATTTTTAAGGGCATGCATCTTTCCCATCGCAACATATCCCTGTGAAACCTGGACACTTAATAAAACAGCTGATAAACACATAAATGACTTTGAATGTAAATGCTGCAGAAGAGTTCTTCAGATATCATGGACACAGAAAAGAACAAATATATCCATACTACAGGAACTTAATATCGAAGAAGGCTGGCTAGTGAAGAGGATTAAACAAAGAAAACTTGAATATTTTGGACACATTAAACGTCATGATAATCTAAAGAAGACCGTCTTGGAAAGGTATATAATGGGAAAAAGAAAGAGAGGAAGGCCAAGCCGAAGATGGATGCAAGATATCGTTGATGATCTGCAAATGGATGCATCAGCAGCAGGGCATCTTACTTACAACCGAAAGGCCTACAGGAGTGCTGTTAGGGAGGTAATGTTCCGCAAGGGACATGCAAATGAATGAACGAATGAAAAATCTAAATAGAAACATTTCGAATACTCACACAAATATTTTTCCTAAGGTGTTGGAACACAAAAATATAAATAGAAAACATCTTTCTTGTGACTACCTAATTTAATAGTGCCAGGTAATTTAATACAGCTGGGGCTGAGGTTTAACTGTTAAATTGTGTTTACTTCTGCATGTGATTATTTTTTCTGGAATGTAATCACCTGGGGATGTTAATTAACTCAAAATTTTTGTTAAAACATGGCAAACTCAAGTTAATTCAGCGAACAAGGTAACAAGAATGGACGACAATGTTCACAGTGTGGTCACATTTTTTTCATTGTTTATTCATCTTATCTTCACATAAAATACATATCCGAAAAGTGTTATTTTTACTGAGGTCATTTACAGAAAGATTAAAGAGATTCACTATATGGTTGTAACGATCCATCTAGTGCTGCTATCCTCCTGATTTTTCTATTAATTCCATCAGTGAGAACCGCTAAGTTTTGCAATTATGGATCGGTCTGCGTCTAAAAACAAACTTCCGAACAAAGTCATGACAAATGTCCAGTTCTATTTTATGTTAATAGCCCTCCCCATAAGATTGTTAACGGTAGCATTTTTAATATCTTGTTGTCACTTGGTAATGTGCATTGCATGTCAGGAAATTGTATGATTGTATTAATATGCTGTATTGCTGGCATACAGTATCATGGGATGGGAAATCCTGGGTTGTCGGTTAGATAGGTCTGGGCCTGGCCACCCAGTACGGTAGTACATTAGGCCATGGATTGTGGGTTTCAGCTGGTTGAGGTTATATCCTTTCCCCAATTATAGATTTAGCACCCGCTAAGTTTGCAACGGTACAAAATCATATTGACTTGTCTTCTGTCTCCCTGGAACTGCGAGGTGTTTTTTTTTTCTTTTCGCAGCCTATGCTGTGAGGGTGTAAGACACAGCATCGTGTCGGCTTGGCAGCGGGATATAGTAGCAATTTTTTCAATCTCCTGGTGGAGCAGGGAGTGCGCACTGCTTCTTTATCCGAGTGTACTGTCATGAGGACTATGGCAATCCCTGCTTCGTTAGCTAGGCATAACAGTATAGTACAGTAATTTCAGTCGGAAATGTCCTTTTCCGCTCGTGTATATGTGTACTAAATCATGCCGAAAAGGAACGAAAAACAAGAGATGGGTATATGATTTTGTGCAGCTGGTTTGAAAAGGTGTCGAGATATGTCGGAAAGACGTGTCCTGAAACGCAATTTTGAGTAACCGGTTAAGAACGGGTCAAAATGTCTCAAAGAAGTGACATAGTGTTAAAGACCAGCTAAGCCTGTGGTCATGTATTACCGTTCTTTCTCCTTGTACAGTGGACTAGAGAGCTCCTTTCCGAGTTGATGGACCATCGAACCACTTGACTGTGATGGTTTAAGTCTACATTAAGCTGGCTCCGTCAAATGAAATTTCAATGTTTTCTTTTTTTTTTATGGTTCAACGTTCTGCTCAGTAGAAGATTCGTCGGTAATACATATTGATATGTAACTATATATCATTGTTGTAGCTTATTTCTACAGCCGTAATCTTCATGCATTAAAAACGTTTATATATGTTTTCAGTACTGAACTTGGTTGCCTTTATGATGTGATACGTTATTGTGCCATGTATACGTATAAAATAGCTTGGTATGTCTGATCTATAGGATCCCGCCATCGCTGGCGCCATGCGACCAGCCCCCTTGAAAAACCATTAGTTTCTGGTGCCGTGTTTACTAACGTTACCATGGGACATTATTTGTTCCAATGAATTTCGCTGACTTCGCATATATTTAGATTCCTCGGCAGAAAGGCCTGTGATATTAATGCTCAGGTTGACTTATACACGTGGATATAATCTAGTTTGCCTTACACTGCTAACAAGATCGACCACTGTTCTATGAAGAAGTGTGGAGACTATATATGTCCCCCAAGAACCATGGCGAGTTCATAACTCATTAACATTACCTGGAAAGGATATGCTATTCCAGAGGATTATAATTGCCAGTACTGGTTAAATTGTCGTTTCTGTATTTTCTTGATTGAATCACATACTTTACTGTGTTTTGCTTCATATGACAATGGGTTTGCTTTACAATTAATACTTTGCTTTAATTTTCATACAGCTTTTCTACTACATTGTACTAAGGTTGCAAGATGCTGCAAATGAAAAACTGGACATTTTTCTCAGACTGAAAAAAAGAAAATGTAGAACTGAATGATAAAGTTTGTCACGTAAATGGTTCAATGACAAAATGTGTTATTCGATGCCAATGCTGTTGATCTCATTACACGATGATCAATCGCCTTTTGTCTTAAGAACGGAAATATTCTTAGTGTCAAGAAACAACAGGGATAGCTTCGTTTTCTTATCTTATATCCTTCCCGTACTGTTAAATGCCACATAGGGCTCGCAAGGTAGTTCGCCAATTTTTCCTGTTTTCGGCGAGCTTTTCAACATCATCAAGGGATTTTATGTATATTAATTTGGCCTCTCTTAACAATGTTCTCTTTAAAGTTTCACCTGGTCTGTCTCTTTTTCTTCGTTTTAGGAATGGAAAATGCCAGAGTACAAAGGTTTAAATAGACTAAGATTCTCCAGTATTGGATCGGCGCAGGTAGGCATGTCCAGCGTCTGGGGGAGTTCTTGGATGAAAGAATGCTGCTGTTCGTGAACAGAGTTTAACTTGTACAGTAGAAAACCACATAAGCAAGTCAACCTGTGATTGTTTGGAGCAAGATGATGTGTGAAAAGAGGTATTATCTCACTGACTCATTGACTCACGTGAGTAGACGTTTGTGGTGTTTTGTATGTGTTTTAGTTTATATTTGTTACCGCAGAATTACTGCTTATATATTATTTTCTGTTGTACATGTCATTTGCAGCCTCTGAGGCTAGAGTACATTTAGTATAAATAAACTGAAGGAGACATAACGTAGACAGTATATGTACAGTAGCACAAATAAATAAAATAAGCCATAAAGTCGAGAGAAAAGGCACAGTAGTACAAGTAAAAAGAAGAGGACATAAAGTCGAGAGAATATATACTGAAGTACAAAACAGATGAATGTACAATTTAAGATATGTATATGATACGTATTGTTAATGTGAACCTAGTACGTTTAGTACAGACCTCTTATAATGAGAAATAATTATTATCTTACATCCTTTCCGTGCCGCTAAACGTCGCATAGGGCTTGCATAGTTATTTGCCAAGTTTTTTCGGCGTTTTTCAGCTTCATCAAGTGATGTTATGCCCACTAAACTGGCTTCTCTTAACAATGTCCCATTTAGAGTTTCACGTGGTCGGCCTCTTTTTCTTCAGCTTGTTGTGCTCCACTTGATAGCTTGTTTTGGTATTATCTGTTTCTTCTCATCACATGGTCTACATATGTCCATCTTCTTTTTCTGATCACCCATGAGACATGTTTTTTGCTCATCTGTCTTATCTCTGTGTTGTTCTTAAATTCATTCCACTTTATACCAAGTATTTTCCTGAGGCATTTGTTTTCAAAAGAGTCTAATTTCTTGTCTATTTCTTTAATTGATTTCCAGCTTTCGCATGCGTAAATGAAGGTGGATATCACATTTGAACTGAATAATTTTAACTTGGTTTTTGTGGTTATAACTTTTGAATTCCATATGTTCTCAAGATTTTTGAAGGTCAATGGTGCTTTTGCAATTCTAACTTCCTTTCTGGTGTCACCATCCTAGTCTATGTAGCTGCCAAGGTATGCAAATTGGTTTACTTCATCAACAGCTGTTCCTTCTATGTATATTTTTCCTTCTTGATTAATGATAAATTTCATAATTTTTGTTTTCTGTGTTAATTTCAAGACTTCTTTTGCTAGCCAAGGAAGACATGGAATCTGTTTTTTCCTGCATCGATTTCACATTGTCACTTATAAGAGTTATGTCATCGGTAAAATCAAGATTTTCTATTTGGGTCCCATGTGCCCAATCAGTGGCAGTTTTACCAGTAAAGCATCTTTTCATTATAAAGTCTATAGCAATTCCAACAAGCAAGGGAGATAGTATACATCCATGTTTCACACCCGTTTCAATCTGAAGCCATACGCTCATTCCATCTTCTGTCTTGACTGCACAAGCACATTTGTTGTAGAGATCTCTAATGATGTTGACAGTTTTAGATGGTATTTCATATAGTTTTAAATTCTCCACATTGAATTTCAAATATATATATATATATATATACACACACACACGTATTTATAAATGGATGTGTGTGTATGTTCCAGTATTACTCCGGAACGCCTGGAGCAATTTCAGCCAAACGTGGTACAAAAATGACTTACATTCTGGAGAAAATTACTGTGGGGTATACCACTTCTATCACCCCTGTGGATTGAGGTACGAAGGGGTGGAGGTCTTATCCACTACATTCAGGGAGGAAATAATGGTATAAAGGAGATAACTGTGAAATAGAGTGGTACTGGTCAAAAAGAAGCACTTGTAGCCTCCCATGGCAAATCATAATTTTGATGATCTCTTTATTGTTTTAATTATATTTGTAAAAATAAATGTTAACTTTGTTTTTTCCTCATGTTTATATAAGCTTTTTTATTGTATTCTATAGTAGATTTCATTGCTCTGTGACAGTGTGCCTTTTCTTATTTTTTCAAACTAGCTTTTCAAATTAGGGAGAGAGAGAGAGGGAGAGGGACACAGAGAGAGGGAGGGAAGGAAAGAGAGAGAGGGAAAGAGCAAGGGAGAGAGAGATGGAAAGAGCGGGAGAGAGAGGAGAGAGAGGAAGAGAGAGGTAAAGAGATGAAAAGAGATAGGGACAGATAGAGGTGGAGAGAGATAGAGTAAAGGAGAGAGATCGGGACAGAGAGAGAGGGAGAGATAGGGACAGAGAGAGATAGTGACAGAGAGAGGAATAGAGAGAGATGGGTACAGCGAGACAGAGGGAGATAGATAGGGACAGAGAGAATAGAGAGATAGGGACAGAGAGAGGAGAGAGATAGGGTCAGACAGAGAGTGATAGAGAGAGAGGGAGAGAGATGGATTTGAGATCACCATGTTTCTCCCACGGACAACTTTATGTTGCTTGCTGAAGGGTGGGTTCACCCATTCATTCATTCATTCATTTGCATGTCCCTTACGGAACTTTGCCTCCCTAACAGCACTCTTGTAGGCCTTTCGGTTCTGAGCAAGATGGCCTGCTGCTGATGTTCCGTTTGCAGATCATTAATGATGTCTTGCAGCCATCTTCGCCTTGGTCTTTCTCTCTTTCTTTTTCCCATTATGTACCCTTCCAATACGGTCTCTTTAAATTATCATGACGTTTAATGTGTCAAAAGTTTTCTCTCTTTAATCCTCTTCACTAGCTAGCCTTCTTCAGTATTAATTTCTTGTTGTATGGATATATTTGTTCTTTTCTTGTGTCCATGATATTTGAAGAACTCTTCTGTAGCATTTACAATCAAATGCATTTATGTGTTTCTCAGCTGTTTTGTTAAGTGTCCAGGTCTCACAGGCATATGTTGTGATGGGAAAGATGCATGCCCTTAAAAATCTTATTTTTGTGGTTCTGTCTCTTCCTCTCCACAGATTCTTTAGCTGTTTTACTTTCTGAAGAGTGATAGATGTACTCCTTTTAATTTCCCTCATTGAATCTCCATTATTAGTTAGTAGTGATCCAAGATATTCAAAACTCTCTACTTCTTCCAGTTTTTCCTCATTGATACATATATCAGCTGCCATGTTTGTTTTGTCACTTGTCATCAATTTAGTTTCCTTCTCTTTAAGATAGAGGTTTTGTTCTTCACTGTTTTTATGGACTGACATAATTATTTTTTCCATTCCTTTTTGTGTTGTGGATAGTAATACTGGTGTCATCAGCATATCTAATCTCTGCTATTTCATAACCTCCAATGTTTATAGCATCGTAATATTCTTGGGTTCACTCAAGAATTTATTTATTCTTGCTCCTGAAGGTGAAACTAAAATGTTGTTTATAATCAAGTTTTGAATTAAATTAACATTACAGTGAATGTGTAAAAGACTTTGCTCTGTAATGTGTATACTGCACTTATAATTTTAAATATCTGTAAATAAAATTACTTTGATATTACAATATAGATAGAATTCATACTTTTTCCTGTCTAACAGACGATTGTGATAACTAAATACCTGAGCAAGGCCGAGTAATCAGCTAGTCTATGAGTGTGTGTGTATGTATATATATATATATATATATATATATATATATATATATATATATATATATATATATATATATATGCGTGTGTATGCTTCAGCATAACTCTGGAATGCCGGGAGGAATTTTAACGAAACTTAGTACAACTGTGACGTACGATCTAGATAAAAGTACTGTTGGTGTAAGACACCCCTAGCACCCCTAGGGGTGGGATATTAAGGAGGTTACATTATGCACTAAATACAAGGAGAAAAAATGGGAGATAATCGTGAAATAGACCAGTGCTGGTCTAAGGGTAGGATTGGTAGCCTCCCATGGCAAGTCCAAATAATTTTTACTCTCCAACTTGTGCATGTTCCAGCATAACCCTGAAACGGCTGGAACAATTTCAACAAAACCTCGTGAGAGAGGGGTGGGATTAGGATGGGTTTGACATGTAAAAGTAATCGAAAACGACCGATATTAGTGTCGAGTCCACAGTTTTCGGGGTCGCTGAGATGAATAGTGACACTTCCGATGCCATTTAAGTCCAAAGTTCAACCCTCATCAACTGGGGATGGGGGGGGGGGGTGGAAAGTGGTGAGGGGTTCGGTGGGAAGGTGGTGAAATGTTAAAATAATCGATAACGACCGATATTAGTGTCGAGTCCATAGTTTTTGGGTTCTTCATATGAATTGCGATACTCCCGATGGCGTTTAAGTCCAAGTTCAGTTCTCATCGCATGGGGGGGGGGGGGGTGGGTGAGAGAGATCCTAAGGGTGAGGGTGGAGGTGGGATAGGTTGACATGTAAAAGTAATCGAAAACGACCGAAATTAGTGTCTAATCCATAGTTTTCAGGATAGCTGAGACGAATGTTGACATTCCTGGTGTCGTTTACGTCCAAGTTCAGCTCCATCGGCATGAGGGGTGAGAGGGGGTGAGGTGGGATGGGGTGACATGTAAAAGTAATCAAAACGGCCGATATTAGTGTCGAGTCCATAGTTTTCTGGATCGCTGAGACGAATAGTGATACTTCCGATGCAGTTTAAGTCCAAGTTAAGGCCCCATAGGTATGGGGGTGAGTGAGATAGGGTGAAAAATAATGTGGAATCTCCATTTTTTTCACTACGGAACCTCAACCCGCCAAGACTTCAAACATTGTACACATAAGACTTACATTATGGAAAAAAATATTGTGGGTGTAACACACCCCGAATACCCATAGGGGTGGGGGCGAGATGGGGGTAACATGTAAAAGTAATCGAAAATGACATATATTAGTCTCGGGTTCATATTTTTCTGGGTCGCTGAGATTAACAGTGACACTCCCGATGCCGTTTATGTCCAATTTCAGCCCCCACTGGCATGTGGGGTGAGGGAGGTGAAAATTAGGATTGGATCTCCAATTATTTTACTACGGAACCTCGACCCGCCAAAATTTGGAACGGCACAAGCCTGTGTGGAAAGAGGATGGCGGGCAATGTAGTTGAAGAGACTATCTTAACGGACAAGGAGAGGGTGAAGCAGTTTTTCTCCCACGGATACCACTAATTCTGACGGATCTCCATTTAAAATTTTTAATTTCCAATGAGACTTGCGTTCTCGATCACGATCAACAAGTCACATGGGCAGTCTACACATTTTTATAGAGTAAAGTCTTTTACAAATTTAATATTAATTTAACTCAAAACTTTATTATATACAACATTTTTATTTTCACCTCCAGGGGCAAGATTAATAATAATTTGGGGGGGGGGGGTATAATGTTGTCCATGGAAGAAATATGGCGATCTCAAATCCACTCCGCACTATTAATAATTAATAAATTCCTAGCAACGCTGCGTAATCAGCTAGTGTACATATATGTACATATATCATGCATGTGAAGCCACTGATAGCAATCACTGAGGAAATATGCTGGTGATAGTTGGCACATGTGCACCGAATGACTGACATCTCACTAAGATGGATACCACAGGGGAACAGAAGTAAGGATAGACCAAAAGAGACATGGAGAGGAACAACAGAGAGGATGTTGAGCGACAGAGAGACCTGGGCAAGAGCGGAAAAATGCAGAGGACACATTTGTAGAAAAACCTTGTGGAAGCCCCATGTGTCATTGGCACTTAAGGTTTATATATGTGTGTGTGTGTGTGTGTGTTTGTGTGTGTATGTTTGTGTGTTTGTGTGTTCTAGCACAGGTCTGGAACGCCTGGAGCAATTTCAACCAAACTTGGTACACATATCACTTACATTCTGGAGAAAAGTACTGTGGGGTAAGACACTCCTATCACCCTTAGGGGTGAGGTGGGAAGAGGTGATATACCATCTGCTAAATTCTAGGAGAAATAATAGAACACTCTAAGGGAGATAATCGTGAAATAGAGCGGTGTTGATCTAAGAGCAGCATTTGTAGCCTTCTTTAGCTATTTTTTTGCTCTATGCTAACAACCTACTAACAATTTCATTAGAAAAACAATATGCAACTATACATGCGGATCCACATGTTGAGTTGAGAACAACATTTCCTGTTTAAACTAATATATAATATGTCATATTGCAAATCAGACTTTGTCTTTGTGATAATTTTAAATATGATAACCATCCCATTCCACTTTATAAAACTTACTCCCTTGGTTATCTGAGATAAACCTCCTTCACGTTCAAAGGAAACGGCATTTCGGCAATGGCTTCTACCTTCTCACGATAAGGCGATACCCGACTGACTAATTACATAACCTAGATTCTTAATCTCGGAGGCAGCAAAGTAGCATTTCGATAGTTTAAGCTTGACCTTATGTTCGCGCAACCGGTTGAAATCCATCTGAATAACGCGAACATGATCCTCGATCGTTCCATCAGTGAACACCAGTATGTCATCAATATAGGCTTGTGCAAACTTTCTTAAGCCTTGCAATACTGTGTCCATGATTGCGATAAAGGTAGATGGTGCCTCTTCTAAACCAAAGTTTATGAAGTTAAATTGGAAACAGCCAAGATGGCAGCTGAAGGTTGACTTCTTCTGTGCATCTTCAGACAAGGGAATATACCAAAGCCATAACGAGCATCCAAAGTGCTGAAAAACTTGGCTTTACCTATCGTGCTCAGAATATCCTAAATGCCTGGCAGTGGATAAAACACTGATTTGGTTACAGCAATGAGTGCACGGTAGTCGCAACAGAAACGATGCGTACCATCTTTATTAGTCACTAACACTACAGGTAACGACCACTCTGAGATTGTGCGGGAAATGATACCGTCACGCAACATGTTCTCAAATGCCTTCTCCTTCACCTCTTTACTCGCCACAGGAGTACGGTACGGATTTCTGGAGATCGGCGCATGATCGCCTGTATCTATCTCCATCTGAACTGTCGAGGTGTGAGAAATCTCGGAATCAGTCAAGGCAAAGACATTCGTATTCTGTGCCAATAAACTGGATATTGTGTTCCTGTGCATATCATGGCACTGAACTTGTCAAACGATACTCTCCGAACGACTTTCCATTGTCGGCTGTGAAGTACTACAATCTTTCTCAGCAGAGTTCAGTGACTCTGTCAGAGGAGTCAATCTGCCGAAAACACATCTGTGCTTTAATTTGATATGTATACTGGAGTGATTTATCTCTGTCATTATTGGACAGTAACGAGCGTGGAACTCACAAGCTGAGTCCACCAACTGTATCTCCGGTTGTGACATAAGAAATGGTGTGTCTATACCCTGGACCATATATGAACTTCCAGAGATGAAATATGTTTGGGCCTTTTGTTTTAAATGAATTAGATTCACAGAGCGGGGAGAAAGAATATAAGAACGCTGAACCCGAAGAATAGAGGCTATATGTGCATCGTGCTCTAATGGAATCTTCTTATTGTGAATGCTAAGCATTTTGGACTTGTAATCTACACCAGCACCCAACCGAGACAGAAAATCACGCCGAAGAATGGCTGGTCGGTTCATGTTTCGAACCACATAGAAACAGTGAATAACAGTGACACCAGCAATAGAAATAGGTAGATAAATTCTGCCAATGACTCTCGTTGAAGCTGCAGTAATAGTCTGTAGTGTAACTCTAGCAGGCAAGAGTTTCAGAGAAGCAGATAAAGATCAGATCTGTATAGAGAATCCTTGATCAAACAGATACTTTCACCTGTGTCAAACAAAGCTCTAATCCTACAAGATGCTATATTGACAAGGACAGAAGTAGGTGTAGGAGGATTTGCAGCCACCGAGAGTAATGGTGTCATCATCATCATCATGTGCCATGCCGACTGGCGTTGGCTATTATGCTTCTCCAGAGTACGCGATCCTTCATGCATGCCATCAGATCAGTTGGTGATCTCCTCTCACACCATCCCTTCAGACTGTCCAGTATCATTTCTCTTGGTCTTCCTCTTGATCTTCTTCCTTCTATTTTTCCTGTTGTTATAATATTTTCAATGCCCCCTCTTCTCATTGCATGTCCTATGAAAGTACATTGTCTCTCTCTTATCTTTTTGACAAGGTTTTTTGTCTCTCCAGCTCTTCTCCTACATTCTTCATTAGTTATTTTTGCTGTCCAGGGGATTCGCAACATTCTTCTAATAAACCACATTTCTGCTGCTTCCAATGATTTTTGTAATGGTGTATCATGCGAAAATAAGACAGGTCTTGTAACACGTTTGGAGGGTGTGAAGATATGGTCTGACGCACACGAGCTCACAGTGCGCCGACTTGTCAATTTAAACGTGACTGACGTCTACATCTCTCTATCTACAAAAACGAGCAATGTGACCCGGCCTGCCACGAGTATACTTTACTTTGACTTTTCCGAACCCTGGTTTACGAGTTTTATTTTTTTTCCCTTGTGTCAGATAATGAAACGTACATGTCCTCTTCAGCTGTTCTAAATCTCCATGCAGAATGTCGGTGATTGAGGAGTTTGGTAGTATCAGGTTCTCCCGAAGGTCCTTCAATGCACTGCAGTCCAGCAGATGATGTTTAACAGTTTCTTCATGTCTGTTGCAGTGCATGCAGTATGGTGTGTGGTCAGCAGTCAGTCTGTGTAAGTGCTTACTGAGGGTGATGTGTCCTGTTCTCAACCTGAAAATTGTGCATTGGTCTCTGCAACATAAGCTGTTGATGTGGTCTACGGGGTTAGGCTTTGGCAGGTGTGTATATAGGGATCTTCTAGTTGGATTACTGGCCCAGCTGTCCATCCACTGCTGCTTGCAATTGTTGTGTATGTGTTTAGCTGTTCTCGTGTTGGTGGAGATGTGGAGCTGTGACATGGTGGCTCCAGTCTTTGCCAGTCTGTCAGCATGTTCATTTCCTCTGATATCTATGTGCCCTGTAGGGTGGTCTTGATGTGATAGGAGGTGAGCTGGTTTATTGCACTGAGTATGTCAGCTGTAATGTGATCAGCTGATGGTACCAAATTTTCAAGGGCCTGGAGAGCAGACTGGGAGTCTGAGAACATAAAAAAGTTTTTTGGGTAGGAAGCACTGTTTTTGTATTTGGTGGTGGTGGCTGCCAGGGCTGCTAATATTGCCTGCATCTCTGCATCATAACTGGAGCAGCGAGATCCACAAGCAGAAATGTGGCTTGTCTTGTATGGATACATGAGTACCCCATATCTGCATTGTCTGTTTCCTTGAATGCTGACCCATCTGTGTATGCATGGTTTCCAGTGCACATAGCTTTACGGTGTTGGGATCTGATGATCTGTTCACTAATTTGTTCTTGAGTTTGGTGTTAGTTTGAGGAAGTGTGTAGTTTATGTTTGGTGGCATGTCTGGTACTTTTGTAAGTTCTCTGTCTTCAGGGACTTTGTGTCTTGTGTTTAATTGTTTTGCTATGTACACTGGAGTTTTCAGTTTCAGTCCGTTATTATGCTTCCATTTATCAACCACTGTTCTGTTAGGATGGTCTGGGGGGTGGATTTATATCTTTCTACTGCCTCAATGGTTGATTTTTCGCGTCTTATATCTAATGGCTCTATGTTTACGTCAATTTCACATACAGCTGTGCCTTGTCCCACAAATGAAATGAACGGCTTGGTTCTGGATTCTGTCTACTTGTGTATGAGAGTTATTTGATGCTGTGACCTGTAAGGGGGGGGGGGGGGGGGGGTTGTAATCTATTATAGATCTAACATATCCTGTGTACAGTTGTTTGAGTGTTGCTTTGTCAGCACCCCATGATGTACTTGCAAGCTGCTTGAGTAAATTTAGTCTTTTGGATGCTTTTTCTGCTAGTCCATCCATGAACTCTTTAAAATTCAATTTTCTGTCTAGTTTCACACCAAGGTATGTTGAATTTTTACTTTCATGATTTGGGCACCATCAAGTTATTTTCAGTTCAGTCTTTGCTGCTAGAGTTTGTTGCTAAGAGTGAAGACTGTGTATGTACTAACATTGATCTTCAACTTCCAGAAATTGCAATAGGCTGATATGGTGAGGATGGCTCTACTAAGTCCCTCAGCAGCCAGCTTCAGGTCTGTTCCACTAATCCATATGACAAGGTCATCGGCAAACATGGCTTTGTGGGTGTTCAACAGGTCGGGGAGGTCATTTATGAAGATTAGGAACAAGCTGCAGCTAAGCCTTTTGACAGACCTTTCTCCAGGGTGCATTTGTTTGACAGTCCGTTATGGTCTTGTTACTCAGGTAGTTTTTAACCCAATGGTACATTTTTCCGTGTATGTTTTCCATCTTTAACAGTAGGCCTTTTCGCCACACCCTGTCACATGCCTTCTGGAAGTCTACAAAGACAGCTATTGAGTTTCTCTTGTGTAAAAAACTGTCTTTTACACTTTGAGTCAGAAGAAATACCTGGTCTTCGGTTCTTGATTCTTTACGGAAGCCTGCCTGAAAGTTATTGAGGGACCCTGAGGATTCCAACCACCAGTACAGCCTATTGTTAAGCATTTGTTCTGCTAGCTTTCCAATGTTAGAAGTCAGTGAGATTGGTCTAAAGATTTTAGGTCATCTTCTGGCTTCTATTTTTTAAGGATAGGTCTAACTATGGCTGCCTTCCAAGATTTTGATAGTACTCCACTTTACCAGGTCTTGTTAATGATGTTAAGCAATGTGGACTTTCCTACAGGGCCCAGGTGAAGGATCATTTCATTTGATATTTTGTCTGGTCCTGGTGCTTTTCTTAGCTGTAGCTTACCCATAGCACTCTGGAGTTCTTGGATGGTAGTTTTCCTCAAAAAGTGGAATGTTTGCCAAGTTAGATTTCTCTTTACTTCTCAGAACTTTTTCCAGCACCTTGTCAAGTACTTTCCTGTTGGAGGATTTGCTGGTGGCAGCAAAGAATTTGATAAAAGTAATGGCTTTGTCTGAGTCACTTGAGAGGACTCGATCAGAGATTCACATTGGTTTAGGGTTGGTTTGTTTTTTCCTGACATGTTATCTAAGAGTTTCCAAGCCTTCTTTCCTTCAGTTCTGAGGATGAGACTGCTGCATGTTCTTAACTACTTCTCTTTCTTTGCTTTTTTAGTTTCAAGTCTTACCTTAGCTGTTAGTTTATTGTATTCTATTCTGTTTTCTGGAGTAGGGTTTTTCTCTGCATTCTTCTGACTGCTTTTTTTTTTTTTTTATTTGACTACGTCTCCCGGAGATTTTGTCCAGAAGGGGGTATATTTCTTTCTGCATCCTTGGGGGATTGTTTTGTAGGCTACTCTAAGTATGACTTGGATTATGTTGGTGTAGAGTGTTATAATGTTTGTGTTTTCATTTAATTTTTATAGGTTTTCATCTGTTTGTTTTCTCAATTTTTCCCAATCTGCTTTTCTATAATTCCAGCGAGGGGGTTTGTGTGGTCTTTAGTTTCGCGTGTGAGAAATTTGTAGAAGAATGGGGCGATGGTCGCTTTCTATGTAATCAAGCACTCTCAGAGTACAATCGTTGTGGATGTTTGTTGAGACAATGGTGAGGTCAGGTCTGTATGTGCATCCAGTGGCTCTGTGGTGGAGTGTTGGTGAGGAGGAGAAGTCTTGCAATATTATCATGTTGCTGGTGTTGCATAGCTCTTCAATATTGTTTCCCATAGTCTTTCGTTCTTTGTATCCTAGTGATGGTAGATGTGCATTAAAATCTCCTGCAATGATAGTTTTTTGCATGTCTGTGCTGTGTATGTTGATTTGACTTTTGGAATTTGGGGGGGAGGGGGGCAATAAGCATTATACAGCACTCCATCATGCCCTACTGTTATCTCTTGGATACCATTCTCATTGCACTTTCTGTTTTTAAATTCTCCTTGGGTGTCATTTCTCAAGAGTATGGCAATACCCTACTTATTTAACTTGTATACTGAAAATATAATGAGGAATGTTAGAGAAGATGTAGACAAAGAATATTACGATGCCATAACAGTTGGAGGTTATGAAATACCAGAGATTAGATATGCTGATGACACAGTATTGCTGTCCACAACACAAAAAGGAATGGAAAAACTAATTATGTCAGTCCGCAAGAACAGCGAAGAGCAGAACCTCTATCTTAATGCAAAGAAAACTAAATTGATGACAATTGACAAAACAAACAAGACAACTGAAATATATATCAATGAGGAAAAACTGGAAGAAGTGGAGAGTTTTGAATATCTTGGATCGCTACTAACTAATAATGGAGATACAATGAGGGAAATTAAAAGGAGGACATCTATTGCTCTTCAGAAAGTAAAACAAATAAAGAATCTGTGGAGAGGAACAGACAGAACCACAAAAATAAGATTTTTAAGGGCATGCATCTTTCCCATAGCAACATATGCCTGTGAGACCTGGACTCTTAACAAAACAGCTGAGAAACAGCCTTTGAATGTAAATGCTACAGAAGAGTTCTCCAAATATCGTGGACACAAAAAAGAACAAATATATCTATACTACAAGAGCTTAATATTGAAGAAGGCTGGCTAGTGAAGAGGATTAAAGAGAGAAAACTGAAATATTTTGGACACATTAAACGTCATGATAATTTAGAGAAGACCGTATTGGAAGGATACATAATGGGAAAAAGAAAAAGAGGAAGACCAAGACGAAGATAGCTGCAAGACATCGTTGACGATCTGGAAATGGATGCAACAGCAGCAGGCCATCTTGCTCACAACCGAGAGGCCTACAGGAGTGCTGTTTGGGAGGCAAAGTTCCGCAAGGGACATGCAAATGAATGAAATGAATGGCAATACCCCTACATTTACCATATTCATATTTGTACATGGTGTATCCAGGCAATGAGTGATCTTTTCCATATATACGGTTTCTTGTATGATCGCAATATGGATGTTGACTTTTTTCAGCTGTCTGTTTAATTCTGAGGCCTTTGGCCTAAGTCCAGAAATGTTGATTTGAAGAATGTTTATTGTTCCCCTCCTATCTGATTTTTCGCACAGGGTAGCTGGGGGGGGGGGGGGCAACCACGGACCTTTTACGAGGCGACGTCGGGGCTCCAATGGTTTTCTTTTTTCTGACATTTTCATATTGGAGTTTTTGTCCTAAGTCTTTCTTTCATACCCATGAGGCCTTTCTTCATTTTCTCAGTTGAGATCAGGCCCCAAGTGCAACACTGGACCGTCCGATGGCCTTGAGACAGTTTCACAGAGACACTCCGACTTTAGGATCTGATGGTGCTTCAACGATGTCCATTCCCCGCCACCTGTAGTCTGCTGGCTGCTTTGTTTACCTCATTCTGATAGGCACTGTTGTAGAGACCCATAGGCTTGTCACGTCCTGGACTCATCGATTTCCATCAGACTTTCTCTATTTCCGCAGGTGATCTCTGTGTTCCTGTCCATTCATCATCCCGAACAGCCCATCGTTGCCTCAAGCCAAGCTCCACATTTTGTATATACAATGTCAAAACCTGAAGGGCCTTCTATCCTAGGAGGGATATTTGTGTTTGTCATTTTTCCCACAGGCGGGTGGGTTTTCTTAGCGTACATAACATTTTGTCTGAGTTATCTGACACTCCTATAATAAACAAGAGGCTGTTAGCAGATTTCTCAGTTCTATGTTCCCTCTTGACAAAACAAACAAGGCAACTGAAATATGTATCAGTGAGGAAAAACTGGAAGAAGTGGAGAGTTTTGAATATCTTGGATCACTACTAACTAATAATGGAGATACAATGCGGGAAATTAAAAGGAGGACATCTATTGCTCTTCAGAAAGTAAAACAAATAAAGAATCTGTGGAGAGGAGCAGACAGAACCACAAAAATAAGATTTTTAAGGGCATGCATCTTTCCCATCGCAACATATGCCTGTGAGACCTGGATACTTAACAAAACAGCTGAGAAGCACATAAATGCCTTTGAATGTAAATGCTATAGAAGAGTTCTCCAGATATCGTGGACACAAAAAAGAACAAATATATCTATACTACAAGAGCTTAATATTGAAGAAGGCTGGCTAGTAAAGAGGATTAAAGAGAGAAAACTTAAATATTTTGGCCACATTAAACGTCATGATAATTTAGAGAAGACCGTATTGGAAGGATACATAATGGGAAAAAGAAAAAGAGGAAGACCGAAACGAAGATGGCTGCAAGACATCGTTGATGATCTGGAAATGGATGCAGCAGCAGCAGGCCATCTTGCTCACAACCGAGAGGCCTACAGGAGTGCTGTTTGGGAGGCAAAGTTCCGCAAGGGACATGCAAAGGAATGAATGAATGTTCCCTCTTTCTTTTACAGAAAGTTCTGTTCCCCAAAAAGTATGCCTTGTAAAAGGGTGACATTTTATAACAATAAAAAATAGTGTTGGTTGCTACAGGTTTCTGGGCTACAAGAGTAGGTCAGAGTTTTTTTAAGAAATCAGATCTAATGTTCCCTGTTTCACAAAGACATTGTTAAGATAAGTGTGTTCTTAACACAGTTGTTCCCAGGGGAACCACAAGTATAACATTTTCTAACATTTTGTGGTTGTGTACTGACAGGTTCCCTCTTCTTTTCTTGCGAACTCTGGTGGTCGACACTACCTTTTGCCTTTATAAGATGCAGGCTCTTGCAATTTTTCTGTACAAGCATGCGACTGCACGGGCCTGTGAGGTAGGACCACCTTTTGTCTGTGTAAATGCCATCTCATGTGAGGCTAAACTGGCTGAAATCGAACCTTGTCGGGTCCCACAACTTAGATTCACCGACTTTAAGAATAAACTCTCATCTAAAGCTTTATCAAAAGTATTTGATTTCTCTCTAAGTAACTTGACTTTCAGACTACGGGCTAACAACCCATCCCTAAAGGTCTGGACCAGTTGCCTCTGCACCAATGGATAAGCTAACTCCGCGGCATTATATGCAACTCTGGCCGTCTCGTTAATGCGGTCAGCCAAACCCTGTACTGGCTCTCCGAGAGTCTGTTCGATGGAGGCGAGCTTTTCCCACACCCCGTGCTAGGTGTTCGATGGAGGCGAGCTTTTTCCACGCCCCGTGATAGGCAACAAACTCTTCCCAAGACTCCTGAATATGCAAGCGGTGCTTCACAAACTCAGGCATGTGACCAGTGGTGTGTAAATATACCAGATTTTTCCTCGATAGCATGTTCCCTTCTCTGCCAAGTGTAATCCATAGTGCCTGCCCTTTGTAACTAACCAGTAATCTAATACAACAATGTATAAATTCAATATTCAAAGCACAGAGGAACCAATTAAATATTATATCTCAAAACCACACTAATTCTAACAGTAATGAAGTCCTCGGTATGGGACGGAGTACATCCAGCGATTATGTGCTGAAATATCCTTGACAAATTATATCTTTAGACCACTATTTCACTGTGCACAATAAATATTGTCCCTAGTGTTCTGAAGGTGATGAAGCACCTTGAATTCTGAATGTTAACTGAAATGGCACTACAGCACTGTTAATTTTAACAGACGGAGTTACCTATACTTCCAAGCCAGAGCGATAAATGGTTTACCCCCTGCGTTGTTGTTTAGCCCTGGAGCAGTTCGGAGTGTTCTCTGGTATCCCAGGGATGCTGGACAGAGTACGGGGAAAAGGTGTGGCTGGTACTAATCTGTGTCAGACAAAAGCGACAGCCTGAGTGCCCCAGCAGTCTGCAGGACTGGACATCTTCGACGCCTTGAAACTCAATGACATCAAAAGCACAATAAAAGGAAGACTAAACCTAACCAATCCTAATCTAGAATCCTTTTTCAACAGGGTTACGTGACATCCGATGAACCCATAAGCTGAAAAACTACCAAAACCTCACAGACGAACTATTGCCAACTGACAACACGCCTTCTAGCCAATCAACTCTAAAATTCTTCAACACTAACCGATATACCAACTTGCTGTTAACTTTCCTCAGCGTAGAGTCGTATAAACAGACTAAACATAAACTTCACACTGAACGAAGATTGTACCTTTCAAATGCTACGAATATCACAGGTAACAAAAACTATCTAGCACTGTTTGTCTAGACACTTACTTGGATTCTATTTGAGAAAAACAATGCCAAAACTCAGTACAGCATGAAAGAATCAGAAGCAACACTTGCAGTGAGCCGTGAGGAGAGGGCTGGACATCGGCACCACTTTACGCGTGGTTGCCCTCTCCTTCTACTTTACAAGAAGAAAAGAGGTGGCTATATATTATATATTATACCACAGGGATAAGCGTGTCACTAGTAGAAAGATACCCCTTTTATAAGTGCTGCTGTCAAGAAAAGTTTTCTAGTGTTATAATTGTGAATTTCAGACTGAACTATCTGTTTAAATCTCTCATATTTTGCATTCCTGGCTACACGCTAAGAACGCCAAAACATCCCAGGCAATCCAACACCAGGACAACAAAGTCACAAAACTGAGTCAGGCAATCCTCATGACTTAACAATTAACGTTTGTGAAGAACCAACAGGGTCTAAGAATATATGTCAGACAGACACATGATTAGTACGAGGAAGATGAGGGTGATATTATATGAGATGAGGAAGATGAGGGTGATGATGTATGATATGTGAGGAAAAAATTACTTCTACTACACGGCAGGGAAATTTTGCAAGCCTGAACACAATATCTTCCGGCAATACAAAAATTTACCATTGGAAGTCGTAAGTTCGATATTACAATACCAGTGATAACAGTAAGCCAGTTCACATACCTCAATATATGGAACAACAAATAATTTCCTCAGTGGAAGAAACTAACTTCTCTCACAAGGTCACCACGAACACTACTAAAAAAATACAGCACTTGTCCTAAAAAGGATTATAAAACAAAAACCTATATTTTGAGAACCTCTGTACTATACATTGTCCTAAAGAAAAGGACAAAAACACACAGACTTCTACATGCGCATCATAACTAGTAACCTCTAATCCATTATGACTGAAGCAAAGGAACTCTCTCTCCGACCTAAACCTTTTCTTCCAACCCTAACCGTCATCTGGTAGTCAACTTATTCTTTTCATTTCAAGTGCCGCACAGTGTTTTTTTTCCTAACCCAGCGACATCCCGAGGATCGGGTTTTCCCGTTAAACTGTGCTCAATTTCTGCCACCCTAAATTTAGCCTGTCCAGTGAATAACTCTTACACACTACTTTTGACAAGATTGTACCCCTTTAATAACAAAAACTTCACATTCACTGTCTACTTTCTAGATACTGCTACATGTCTTCCACATCTCACATTTTCACCCGACCTCGTACCATATGATATGGTTTGAATTCTCTTATTCGGCGAAATACATTATTCAAATTCTCGAATGGTCAGATGCGATTACATATATTAATAGTACACTGGTGTACTATGTTATGGGTGTGCATGTATACGAAAACAATGCAAAGCTTGTAAAGAGAAATTTGACTTGTTTCCTTCCTCGGTGCATTGAGAGGATAAAGAAACGTCAATATAATTCTCGGCGGTTTTCTTCATATAATGCGATATTTAAGATTTCTGCAGTTTTCTCCTCCATTTCTTCCGTGAACAGTCTCTATCTTTATTTCCTATGATTTCTGTAGTGCACGTGACAAAACAATCTGACGTGTTGTTTCTTGATGTAATGACGTACTGTTCCTCCGGTCTTTGCCCTTATGATGTCATTTTCTTTTCTCTTAGTGATGTATTCAGTATTTCCTCAAACAGTACATTTTCATCCTGATGGTTTCTCTGTTTGTTTTAGCTGCTAGTATCCATGTTTGATATTGATAGCACAGAGCAGGGAGGAAGAGTATGTTGTACAAAAATTTGACGCAAATTTGAAATTAGATGTTTCATTCACAGCTCTAGAACAGCTGTTATAGATATTTCCTGACATAACGTAATGGTAAAATGTAAGGTAAAGGTATGAGTTGTGAACCAGCAGCACTGCACACGGTCAAACCATAACTGCTCTGCTATCTAGTCAGCATAACCATAACTGAACTACTGCTGCCTAGTCAGACCAGAAACTGCAAACTAGTGTCGCCATCAGCACCAGCTAGCGGCCATCATCCGTAGCTAGCGGCGTCATTCCTCTTCCTTCCCAGAGCATTAACTCTGGTACACATTTTTTTTTCTTGGGGCTGGGTGAACCACGGGAGTTTGTACGTTAAGAGCTATGGTTTGACCGACACCACGTGGTAAGTGGCAATCGGGACCAGGTGGCCTGGTCGGCAAGCCAGTGTCTAATCCACTACACTAGCGCGGTTCCCTCCTGACATAACACTAATTATAAATTAGTTGTATGTAACTTATATGTCAGTTGACCTCTCATTTTATATGATCATTCCAGATCGGACTACGTGTATATAGCCCTATCGTTTCACGGCTTATGTGCCTCTCCACTCCATAATTATCCGATGACCCCGCTTCCCTACCTCAAAACAATATCGACATTCATTATTAAAGGTGAGACGATGAAATAAAGATGCAGACTAGCCAAAACTTTCCAATCATATTTCACTAGGACGACTGCAGGGTGTAATCCTTCAATTGTTTCTTTAATTTTTGACAAAACTCCTACGTCTGGTGCAACACTGACCTGAACAAATAGTTCCCTAAGTTTTTGCTACAACTATAGAGCTTGGTTATAGCACCTACATCTCACAGACTTCTGTGAGCCATACCTAATTTTCAGAAATTGACACTAATATTTATTCCCTTATTGCTTGAACTTTACCTCTGGGACTCATACATGTGTTATAGAAATACATTCAAATCATGGAAGGCAAATCTAAACTCCTTTTGGAAGCAGCTTCAAATCGAGTCTCAAGTTTATGAGTCAAAAGCATACACAATGAGTTATAAGTTGCGAAAGTAGGACAGTAAAGTAAAATAAATATAAGTGACACCATACAGTATATAGGCATAAAATTCTTTGATGAGGTTGAAAGAATCGCCGAAGACTAGGAAAAATTGGCGAACTACTTTGCGAGCCCTATGTGACGTTTAACGGCACGGGAAGGATATAAGATGTAAGATAAGATACAGTATATACGTGTTCTTCACTTTATCAAGTATTTCAGCACAGAAAATGACACTGTATATATATATATATATATATATATATATATATATATATATATGTGTGTGTGTGTGTGTGTATGTGTATGTGCTCTTCATTTTATCAAGTGTCTCATCAGTATTTTACAATGTTTATGTTAAACAGTAGTAAAATCTTATTAAGAAAAGAGTATTTGTATCCATTGTATCCATTAGACTTTTGATTATTTTCTGAGTTTCTTAGTTGAAACGTTATTCTGTTTATAAGAAAAAAAAGCACGTGGGCACGCTCCATATATTTTAAAATTTGTTACGCATATTTAGAATTAAATTATCACTCTATTCCTTAAACTATTTTTCTCTCTCTTTAAGGCAAAGTAAAATCCTCGTTTCCATGCCATTAAGGCATATTGAGGATACGGTATTAGACCCGTACTTCCAAGACCTTCGGCACTTGAAAATGTGATGCGGTCAGTATCACGCCTGGACGCAAATGCATCCCAGATTACTCTGGTACCCATTTTTAGGGGCTGAGTGGACCGCGGGGCTTTTTTTTCTTTGGTGTATAGCAGGAGAAAATCCCAGTCCTGGGACTTAAACCCAGTACCACTGGATTAGTAAAAATCTCTAAGACGTGTCTATAATGAGGCATGGCACAGACGTGTTCTTCAGTTTGCTGGCGCCTTATAAGAACCAGCGTTACGAACTGTGTCCACCTTTATAAACAAATTATTAGACAATGATTACACGTGAACGCGACAAACTCAACAGATTTTACATTCCTATTATGAGGGTCATATCGAAAGTCGTGAGCAACATTTTTTTAAAATCAGAATTTATAGACAGAGAAAATATAAATGTATCACCTTAACTGCATCCTTTTCTTCATTTTTCAACATAATCTCCATTTCTCTGCACACATTTTTCCCATCGCTCTGCAAATTTTAAAATATCTTCCTGGTAGAATTCCGTTCCAGCTGACCGAAGGCACAGACGCACTGCTTTCTGGAGTTCTTTCCCAGCGGGCACAAACTTTTCTACAGCCTAGGGTTTCAATTATTTCTTGTACTGCATTGTGTCATATTCCAAGATTTACAGCGAGTTCAGATACTGTGACACGTCTGTCTTCTTTAATGATATCTTCAACCCTTTCCACGTTGCGTTCAGTGGAGACAGTTCGAGGGCGACCGCTGCAAGGCATATCTTGGATGCTCGTGTTTCCATCTTTGAGATCTTTCACCCAACTCCTAACACTGCTAGCACCCATACACACATCTCCATAAGCAAGTCATCGCCACTACTCAGAAAAGGTCCTTGGTGAAGCCTTCAACCGTATCCAACTAGTGAGCCGCAAAGAAGTATTCAGGAAAAAGCCTGTTGCTCCATCTGACAGAGTTAAGTTAGTACTGCCTTTCCACCCGCATGGTCAGATGGTTAAGAAAATTCTTTATCGTCATCTGCCGATAATCCAACTCGACTCCGACACTCGCGACATTTTCTCTGATCCACCCCTATTGGCATACAAACGTGAGCCAAACCTTAACGACATCCTCGTCCACAGCCACTTGAAGCAGACCCTTACATATGTTGGCACCAGAAAATGTAACCGCCCCCGCTGCGTCAACTGCCCGGTAGTCTGGGAAACGAAAACAATCACCTTTCCCAAAACTATCCTCACTCTTCATGAGGGATTCACATGCGAGTCCCGTAATGTGATATATGTCATCGTTTGCAAAAGATGCAGGATAACATATATCGGTGAGACTGGCCTCAGATTAGGGGACCGCATGCAAAAACATCTGTACGACATTGCCCAGCATGCTTCGAAACCAGTCCCGAATCATTTCAATGGCCCCAACCACAGAGGAAAATCTGATTTTCTGGTAACAGCCATCAAACAATATCACGCAGATGACACAAGCCACCTGGGGCTTGAGAACCTCTGCATTCAAAATTATGGGACGCTGGAGCCACATGGGTTAAACTCGCTGTTTAGCTACACGTAATATTCTCTTCAATCATTATAGTACCTCTCCACTAAGTCCACCCCTCTTACTTTTCACACTTCCTCACAGCATCACTCTGCAACCCCTCTTCCTCAGTCATCTGTTTCAACTTCTCCTAGCTAGGTCAATATTGTATCACTCTCTCTCCCTTCCCCGGTTCCCCATCCACCACCCCCAGTTACAACCCACCGACCACATATCACAGGTCTCTATTTAAAAAGTCTACACGTTCTACTAAATCCATTCCTGACACACACCGCCGGACAAGTCACACCTTACAATTTACAGCTAAGTACTCTTTAAAAAGAAATTTTTAAAAAAATAGTACTCATGTGAATCTATATTTTATCTCTTCTCTCTATTTCTTCGTCTTGTATATTTCTGTATGATTAAGACTCGCACCGAAACGTCACAACTTTGTAATCGTTAAGTAGTAAAGCTGCTCCTACTTTTTCCTATTTTATACATTCTGGTACCACAGCTTTACTGCAGTGCTTCGTGTATAGTTATATACACTAATTATTGTGTGTTACATAAGCAAATTGAAGTTTTTGATGAATTTCAGCAGCAGGGATTTCCACTTTAAAGAGGAACTCAATAATAGCACGTTGACGAAACGAAACTACAGCACCTGCCATTTTATTTCTGCTCCGCGTGGTCACGTGACACATGATGGTGACGTCATGTGATCTCTATATGAAGTGCAAAGGATGCAGTTTAAGGTGATATATTTATATTTTCTCAGTCTGTAAATTCTGATTAAAAAATTTTTTTTGCTGACGAATTTCGGTATGACCCTCGTAAATATGTCTGAAAGCATGCAAGGCAATGTCGTCGTTAAAGAATGCGTTGTTTTACTACTACCGCGTTATAGAAAGTAGATGAAAATAGAAAGGATGAAAGAAAAGACGAAAGTAGAAAGTATGCAATAATATTTTTTTTCTTTGTGCTACTCCCGAAAATATATTCTTTTTTTCTTATATCTCTCTGTAACTGCGACCTTGCAGCCAGTGTGGTGAATGTTTTACGGCATAATAGTCGTATCATGTTTGATTCTGAGGGGGGTTACGAAGGCTATTTTGTCAGTCCCTGAATGAAGCTTAAAAAACAAGGGGTATGCAATATTTCTTTTGCAAACCATCGCTATGGCGATCACTGGTCAGTTGGACAGGCTATGTCTATTACTGAGGGCACCAAAAGAAAAATGGGACAAGATCTTGTTTGGCAACCCTGACCTTGTAAGTCAGCTATAGGTCACGGATTGCCAAATCAGATAGCGTCTTCAGCCCCACTCTCGAATATGTGCATGCCTCTGTGTGTGAATATTCGAAATGTATATATTCGAATTTCATCCTTGTTAGAAAAAACAGAAATACGAATAGACATATTTGTTACAATCCTTTGCATATATATATATATATATATATATATATATATATATATATATATATATAAACTACATGGTATGTTCAGGCTCTTTCAGGTTTCTTTGCAATTATTATTCCTATTAATAATGGCATTACAATACTGTATGCATCTGAACGTCTTTCTCGCAACATTTCATAAGTGTTATACTTACAATATGTTGTATGATAACTTTGCACTTACTTCTTCCAGGTCCAAATTCAGACTGAGTTGTAGCCCTAAGGGCTAGTGTATACCCAAGCTGTCTGCAAACCACAGAGGCATCTTTCATGTCCCATCGGTCATCGCACACTGCTCCCCATTTTCCATTGTGCAGAAATACCACTGTGCCCATAAACTTGCGAGGCCCTCCAACAAGTCGAATGTCACCCTCTAGCCACTTCCGTGAAATCACAAGTTTTATCCAGCATATAGTAAACCCAAAAGAGTGCACCAGTACATTCTAGCGGCAATGTCAGGCAATGTCGTGTAACACTGCTGCTTACTCTATAACCTGTTAGCAAATATTACACTTGTAATAAAAAACAAGAAGAAACGATAGCAGCAAAATGATACTAATTGCTTCATGACTATTAGTCGACTGAAATTAGACACTGATGAAAAAGTTATACTTTTTTTGTACACTGATTCTTTGGTTTGCGTTATTTGCTAATATGTTATCTTGTTACACTGATTCATATTATAAATAAACAGTTATTTAACAGTCTTCTGCTACTGACCATTATAATCAAACACCTCAAATTATCGCTGCCATTTATGTAGTTGATGACACTGCTGTAAAAGAATTATTATTTCTGACAACAACATTATTATTAAAACAGGTTTTGATGAAATTGTAGTGCACAAAAAAAATTCTCAACCTTTTAAACCTTTATGCTTAGATTGTGCCACTGTAAAGAAATTCATAGAAAAAAAATGTTCTCGGTTTTAATGTATAGAAAATGCATCAGACTTTTCTTTAAGTGACTTATTGTGTTGTTTATGAATAGGGATAGGAGAACTGGAAAATAATGACGGAAGATGCGATTAAAACTGCACGAAGGAAATACAAGGCACATGGAATGACCATCTTCATTAATTTTTTCAACCATTTGGCAGGGTTTCTGTCAACGTACTGGCAGACATGGACTGTACAAGGAATAAGAGAACATTTGATGTCATCCATTAATTTGGTGTCCTCTTATAAACTGCACATTCAAAGAAGTCAGTGGTCGCGTGTTCTTCTACATAACAACTGGAGTCTTAACCGAAGAGCTTGTGTGTGTGTAGACTTCATGGCTCACAGCGAGGCTACCCGAAAGGCAGTGATAAACAGTAAGCCCCGGGCATATAGCATATTTCCACAATTATGAGAGAGAATTTTGTTAAATCTAAAAGCAATTTGAAAATTATGATGCAACCACAGTGGAGACAAGCTGACGTAATACAACACATTCGCAATGCATGATGGGTAGTTAGAACACGCACAGAGCAGCGCCGTCTCCTTAGTCTAGTTAAAGCCAAGGTCAAATAAACATGGCCACTCCGCTGCCAGATTACACCATTGTTGAACAATGCGCCGTTGTATAGAGAATGAAACTTGCTGAAATTCACATAGCTCAATACAAAAGTGAAGGCAGCTTGGCTCAACGAAAAGTTTGCGAATGGGCAGAAAGGTCTGAAGCAGAAAAAGGAAGAATTCTGTCAAATAAGTCTTGCTGCACCATGACAATGCATATCCTAATGTAACAACTATGGTTTTAACGTCTTCTTCGTCTTCCTTACAGCTTTGATCCGGTGCAGTATAATTTATGCGATTTATCAAGTCTGCAGTCAACTTAAAGAGGCTCTAAGTGAAGGCAGGGTCACCTTTGATAATAAGATTAAGGAAGCGGTGCAGACGTGGATTCCAGAGCAATCGAAAAGCTTCTTTTCTCAATGAATAAAAATGCTAGAGGAATGATACATCGACCTGTAGAAATTATATAAACTATTATGTTTATATGATCACATTTAAGGGTTTGTTGCCTCTTGTTTAAGGGTTTTGCTCTCTCTTGTACCAAAAAAGTGCTATTCTTTGCAAGGAACAACCACCCGACCATTAAAACATTGAACGGAACTTTCCTTGAATCAGCGGACAGGTGATCTAGACTTTGAATCACAGCTACAGTCATTTTATCTCTATAGGCAAACAAATCAATATATGAGCAGGAAGAGCAACCATCACATTCAACAAATAGCACGAAGCAAAGAAGATTAACACTGAAGACAGAGACCCTGATTTATCTGACCTAAATGTTTAACATTCTTGTAACAGTACGGAGTCATTGACAATCTTAAAATAAAGGCGAACCAGGGTGACGTCATGGATGATGTCACGTGACATGCGGAGCCTGACCAAAAAAAAAAAAATAGAATAAAACGGCGAGTGAGAAAAAATACCGTGTATTTAAAGAGTAGCAATTTTTAATTCCAACTGAACTTGACGGGAGAAGTCTGGAGAGAACGAGTGAAACTAGGTGAGAACGAGCGAAGGCTGAAGAGTGTGCCAGTTCAAAGAAAAAAAAAGTATTGAAATGCGCAGTCAGAGTTCAGGTCTCCTGCCTGTAGCACTCTTAACCTGTTGACCGGTGGTCTTTATAGAGCCTCCCTCTCATTCAGTAAGACCCCGTAGACGGAACCTCCATCAGAGCTGTGGTAGACCCATATATGAGTGTGGTGGATCCCAGACCCCACAGCACTCCGTTATATCGCGGGGACCCTCGAAGTTGTGGTGTCATACCAATCACCGGACTAATGGTGACAACAGCAAACTACATCCAGGACCTGCATCTCTCGTAGGGTCTCACTCTATAATATTCAAGAAATGTTAGATAAAAATGACAGTTTCCATTTTCGCAGACTTTGCAAAATAATGAACATTAAACAGCATGACAAAGTTACAAATTCTGAGGTACTGCAGAGTGCATAACTGAGAAGACAGCAGTAGAAGATTAATGTTGCTGACGCATGTATCCTCAAGGAGACAGAAAACGAGGAAAACCTAAGCTTACTTGGAGAAGAGGAATTATGCCAGTGCTCAGAGACAAGGGACACACATGGAAGGAAGCAGAGATAATTCCAAGAACAGGGATGAATGGAGAGCCTTTATCCGTGGCCATTGCTCTCAAGGGAGTGAAAGGCGATTATTATTATTATTATTATGTATCCAGAATGGATGACAGCCGTATCCCTTAAGCAAAAGGTTTTGTGGAGGAAAGCAGGTCACAAGGTGGATCGAAACTGAGATGCAAGACCATGAAACAAGTCACCAATGAAAACATTTCTCTAACTGTGAGGTCTTGGATGAGCTGGCGAAATACAGAGTTATATGGAAGTTGACTCCATGATCACGGACCTAAAAATTGTGGGTGACATATACGCTTGCTCAAATCCAGCATTTGGCTACATGATTTATAGACAGGCCCGGATTGCAAAGATGACGGTCCTTTCTATCTACTGATTTCAAACTTAGCTGATCTGCCAATCCGTACTTATTTTTACACACTTACGTGTAATCTAAGCCGTAGTTGCATATTTTCGCGGACCGTGTAAAATTGTGCATGTATTCACCAACCGAACTTGGCACGTGAGCTTTTTTTGCTGTATCACTAGGCAATAGGTTCGATAAACATACGAGTCTGATACAGTGCCAATGAAGCCAGACAATCCAAAATTAGATACAGCAGCAGTAAGTCCAGCCAGTTAGGAACATACGCATGTGTAGACTCTGAAAGGTTTAATTTATGGCAGTATCTATATCATGTTGAAGATATATTGCTCACTGAAATTTGAACGTAAAATTAAACACCATATTAACTCTGATGTTTATTTTATCATATTGAAAATCTATCTTCAAAAATGTTCCCATATTAGAAATGGACCGTTTGTCAATGTATCTTACATAAGAACTTGTAACAGCAAACATACAATGAAATTTTAAAAATCCACTCTGGCTTGGGTTATCTTTTTTTTTCAAATAGCTTACACAAACTAGCAGCACAGTAAAATCAGACAACTCGCTATCGAGTTTTTTGTTGATGACTCTAAAAAGAGTACTATATGACTGGGCATGAAGCTGCTTCAGACCTATGAATGCTGCAGATCGAAACTTAAAATATTTACGGTGCTATATATTCTGGGTTCAGAAGAGTTCTGTTTTGCAAGCAATGGTTGATCTTTTGTCAAAACCAGAATCTCTCTGCAAGAAGGTGATCGTTTGTAACTGCATGAATGACGCATTTTAACTCTGTAGCAGCCATTGATACATGAGTTTCAGCTCAAATATTTACAGCCGACATCATCAGGGTGGTTTCGTGTCAGAAAAACTGATGTTTAGATCCCTTTTACAACATCAAAGCCGTCTGGATTAGGCAAAGCATATAACATGTGAAATAAAAATAGAGCTTTTTTTGCTTAGACTTCAGAGATGGACATTGGTGGAGTTGGCGACAAGCAGAAGAGAGGTTTGTTGAAAGTGCTGTTGCTAAACATGACATGAAGCAGTAAATAAACAGTCTCATTGGCCTATGCAACATCCTATGACACGTAAATAAAGAAACTTACACAAGTAAATAAATTTAATTACCATGGAACAACAATAAAAGTTGATGGTAAATTCTGAACTGAAATCAAATCACAAATAGGAAAGGCAAAGACAGGTATTTATGTCATGAAGAAGATACTAACTGATAAGAGCCTATCAAGGTCCACTTCCAGAAAAACAGTTCTTAAAGGCTTCCTCAATCACTATTTTCCTAATGCTGTCTCTTTCAAAAGAAACATGGGCCATTTTCTCAATGTAAATCAATCTAGGTCCAGGGTTCTCAATCACAGGGTAATATTCCGCCAAAGGGTGGATGACTTTATGGTTTCATAGGAAATTGGAAGCACACATTCCCTTCATTAATTGCTTACTAAATATGAAGACCGTCATTTTCTATGGGTCATTTCTCCATTCAGACCTAGAAAAGCCAGTCGTGAAAATAATGGCAAAGGTAAATCGTCTAATTTGTTGTTTCTAGCTCACGGATTCTCAGTCACAATGTGATATTCCCCAAAGAGTGGAAATTTTAGGGTTTCAGAGGGAAATCTGGAGCACATATTGATAGACTCAAACTGTTAGAATGTTGTACTGATCTTTCTCCAAACAACAATGCACCTTTTGATTTTGACAGTGTTAGAAAGAGAGGGAGTGGGGTATGTAGGTGGGAAGGAATGACATTCTGACATACGGTGAAAGGCTACGTGGAATAAAAGGATAAAACCACTGTTCCAAGTCATCTTGTACACATCAAGGAGGTGAACGAAAATATCTCCATCAGTGGCAGATTTATGGAGACCTGGTGGTTTTTGCAATCTTACTAGGAGTGCAGTTAGGATCATTCATTCATTCCTTTGCATGTCCCTTGCGGAACTTTGCCTCCCAAACAGCACTCCTGTAGGCCTCTCGGTTGTGAGCAAGATGGCCTGCTGCTGCTGCATCCATTTCCAGATCATCAACGATGTCTTGCAGCCATCTTCGTTTCGGTCTTCCTCTTTTTCTTTTTCCCATTATGTATCCTTCCAATACGGTCTTCTCTAAATTATCATGACGTTTAATGTGGCCAAAATATTTAAGTTTTCTCTCTTTAATCCTCTTTACTAGCCAGTTAGGATACACGAAGCATATATTGTTTCTCTGCAAGTCGGGATAGGTCTTCACACTGTAATACAAAGAAACTGCATCCTCGAAATAAGAGTGTCTCCGCACACACCTCTGATTGACCGTAGCAAAATCATTCTACCCTCTTTACATATAAAACTGGGATTAATGAAGAAGGAAAGTAAAAAAATGGAGTATCTAAGGAGAAAATTTCAGCACTTGACTGATCAAGGAAAGAATCTTTGTTGGGCTGGAGATTCGTGATTTTGTTTCAGGCGAAAAATTTGATTAAGTTCATCAAATGAATGAAAAAGCAGCCTGGAAAGCCCTGAGCTCTGTTGTCCATGGCTTTTCTGGGCAATGAAAGAGTTGAAAGCTTCGCTGCGGCTGTTTCTGACAACATACCAACAATTAGGTTTTAAAACTCACTCAGTATTTTATTCACTTGCTTGAGTTCGATCTTAAAATTTTCTCCAAAAACTATAGTGTAGTGAGTTACAAGTATGTGGAGCATTCCACTAAAGCATTCCAACAATGGAAAGGTAACAGGCCAGCGATTAAAAGGAAGAACAATGGAAAGTGGAAGCCATTTATGCTAGGTGACTACTGTTGGAGTGTCACAAAAGATACCCTAGAAGTAGAGTAAAAACAGAAATGGAAACAATAAACACGGATTCTGCATTATATTTAATCTTTCCGCAATTTTTACTACTTGAAGTTTCTTTTTGTTAGAATAGGTGAATATTAAATGACTTGAAACCTGGAGCTAATTTTAAAAAAAACTGATGTGCCATATTTGTTTTTGCATCCTATTTTTAGTAAAAATTGATTATTTTATAAACCTGTTCACTTTAAAACTTCCACTTTACGTTTGTCAGCCCTTATCCTTTACAAAAATATTGCAAATCAAAGAAAATCACTGTCAGAAGCTTCATGCTTTTCTAATCTGTAGGCAGTTTTTGTCTTCCGAGATAATCGTTTCTCACACCTGAGAGGGGTTGAAAAACATCTGCCCACGGCGCGACTTATTACATTTATCCACATCTTGGTTATTAAAAAGTTGTTATAAAATGAAGGATTGGCCATGGTAATCTCCTCAGTGTGATTATAACATGAATGGCAAAATTAATATTCTGAAGCTGGAGTGGGAGTTGGTACATAGTTTTCGGATTTGGTCTGACAATATAATTCATTATTTTTCAGTACAACAGATGTTAAATAATCATTTTGCCCCTAAATTTAACATTTGTATGACTTATATAACATTTATTTATTTATATGACTTATTAATGACATTTCCCTTAACATGCTTAACCTTTCTGTGAGCAGAACACTAACAGCAAGTCTTGTCTTGTCTCATTCCTTATATACCTTTTGGTGTTAGGGGAGAAATAAACGTCTGGATAGGGCTCGACGATTTGCTTCATGTAATGGGATACTTAAAGCTTCTGTAATTTCCTCTCTCCATCTCTTGCGTGGGCGGTCTCTTCCTCTGTTACCTACAAATCTTAGTCTGAATGTTTTCTGTGTTATAACTGCCTGGTGGTAACCGTGTAACACGGCCAAACTTACTGTTTCTGGATATAGTGTAATACTTCAACCTTTGCCCTGATGGTGTCATTTCTTATTTGTTCTCTTCTTGTCACGTTTAGTATTCTCCTTAAACATCTAATTTCTGTCGTGATGATCTATTTCTAGCAAGTCCTACTAATAAAAAGGACCCATTTATTTCATCTGCATCTCTGCCATAAGAAATAACATCTTATTGGCAGAGATGCAGATGAAGCCACTGACAGTAATTACTGAGGAAAGACGCTGGCAATGGTTGGGACATGTGCTCCGAATGACTGATAACTCACTACCAAAAACAGCACTAAGATGGACACCACAAGGGAACAGAAGTAAGGGTAGACCAAAAGAGACATGGAGAAGAACAACAGAGAGGATGTTGAGCAATAGAGGGCTCATCTGGGCAAGAGCAGAAAAAAAGGCAAAGGACAGGCATTTGTGGAAAACCCTTGCGGAAGCCCCATGTGCCCTGGGCACTTAAGGTTCAAAGAGATTTATTTATTGACATGTTATTTATAAAATTGAACAAGTATACTTTTTACATCAAGCTCTGAATAAATGCTGAATAATAGGCCGAAGAAATATGTTTGAAACTGTAATTTTATCTGTGAAATTGTTCTTTATATATCGTTGCCACGAATCTCATCATCATCATGCACCTTCTCCAGAACTAGGTTAGCGGTAATGAATCTCCAATTCCCTCACTCCCTCGCCTTGATGGTGCATTCAGCCAGGCTGTTTCCTGTCCATTCTCGTATGTTATCTTCCCATCTACATATCTGTCTACTTCTTGCTTTTTTTCCTGCCACCTTGTCTTTCAGTATGGTCTTCAGTATA
Organism: Achatina immaculata; assembly: GCA_009760885.1. Taxonomy (NCBI): domain Eukaryota; kingdom Metazoa; phylum Mollusca; class Gastropoda; order Stylommatophora; family Achatinidae; genus Lissachatina; species Lissachatina immaculata. The sequence goes on along the minus strand of CM019691.1, from coordinate 39,056,279 downwards.
TTGTTATGTCTTGATATCTCTCTCTGAACCTTAAGTGCCCAGGGCACATGGGGACTTCCGCAAGGGTTTTCCACAAATGCCTGTCCGTTGCCTTTTTTTCTGCTCTTGCCCAGGTGAGCCCTCTATTGCTCAACATCCTTTCTGTTGTTCTTCTCCATGTCTCTTTTAGTCTACACTTACTTCTGTTCCCCTGTGGTGTCCATCTTAGTGCTTTTTTTTTGGTAGTGAGTTGTCAGTCATTCGGAGCACATGTCCCAACCATCGCCAGCGTCTTTCCTCAATAATTGCTGTCGGTGGCTTCATCTGCATTTCTACAAGATGTTATTTCTTATGGTGTTTGGCCAAAACATTTTTCTAATTCTTCGTAAACATTTAGTCTGGAAAGAATTCAACTTGTTTTCTATTGTTTTCATGATTTTCCAGCATTCACTTACTTAGAACATTACTCTTAAATATATGTCTTGATATAGCTAAAGTATTTTGTTTTCTTCATCCTTATTTCTTTGAGAAGTTCACATTGCATTTGGAGCTGTTCTAAAATTTTTGCATTTGTTCTTTTCATTCTGCATGTTGTATGACCTAGTTTTCTGTACAAACACATTTCTGCTGCATTAATCTTTCTCTCTACTTTTTTTTTTGTGTGCATAGAATCCAGGTTTCTGCACCATTCAGTAAAACAGTAGAGGTATAGCATTTTACAAATCTCAGTTTTGTTTTTATTGGCAGATTCTTGGATAACAGCACTGTCATCATGGTGCTGAATGGTTTTGCCATTCTTATTCTTTTCTTTGTCTCCATTTCACATCTCCCATCTTCAGTTAGTGTATGCCCTAGGCTGCAGTAGTGTGTAACTTGTTCCAGTCTCTCTTTGTTCTCTGTGTACAGGCGAACAGACATGAGACAGAACACATCCTTGCCCCACTCCTCTCTTTATGGCATGTTTGTTGATGTCCCTGTGCCATATTCTACTGATGCTTCCTGTACCCAGTAGAGATTTGTTATAATTTGGATGCTCTTCTAATCAAGATTGATTTCTTTGAGACATTTTATTAGTTTTTCATGCTTCACTCTGTCAAATGCTTAAGTATAATCTATATAGTAGGCATATATCTTTCTGAACTTCCATGTACTTCTTATGTTTTCTTATGCACAAAATTGCCTCTCTTGTTCCACTGTACTGTCTGAAATCAAACTGTTTCTTACTAACTACTTTCTTTCTATATTTTCTGAAGAAGTCTATTAACTTCTCCATCTACTTCAGAGGACTAGTGAAGAATCAAAAGGTTGTGATTCCTATCAAATGGCATATCAATGACCGGCGGTGGTCCTAAAAACAAAACTACATTAGTGTTAGCTGTTGTAGTACTAACAAATGTATCAATTTATTGGCTAAAAGATGTAATATTTCAATGGATAAATATGCGATGGAGGCATCAAAAGTGGTTCGCATGAATAAGGAGTCCAGCATCAAACAGCACTATGAGACAGAAACATTCATTGAACTGAGAGAATAAACAAGAAAGGAGAAATACAGACCTTTTATCTTAAAAGATGAGCATTCAAGAATAACTATTAGACTGCACAAGGGCAATACACAAAATAAATAGGAAACTGCAGTCAGAAGAGATGCTAGTATCCCCATATGGTTCAAAGGAAATTCAAGTGAAAAAGCACAGCGTGTTTAATTATCTCTGCTGTTCGTAATATGCATGGAAAGCATTAATAAAGATGGAAGAGAATGTTTTCATAAAATGATTCAACAGGTTAACAAAATAATACGACAATGACCTGAAATACTGAAATATAAACCTACACTACAAAATACTCATGTGATAATTATCTATACAGATTGGATGAGCTGCTACCTGCAGGCGTGGAGGTTAGAGAAAGTTGAGAAAAAAAATTATAATTTTTTTATCATGTTCCTTTATATTTTATTGTTGATATGCCAGTACACCCGGATCCTATAAGCTAATGGTGATATGTCTCTCAAAGTACACTGCATGTTTAAATTACCATATATTATGACAGAAAGGGTCTTATCTCCTGTTGCCAAGAGAAAAAAAAAACAAGGCCAAGACCAGTGAAACAAGAATAGACATAAGACAGATTAGCACATGCCAGAGCATGATCACCTCAGAAAGCAGAAGACAGAACAGTAAATGATGGAGCAAAAGCAGTTTCACAATGTTCTATCAACTGAGATAAAATTTCAAATTTATAGTGTTTGTGTTCAATCCTAATCTGAATTACCATGAGAATTCCAAAACTCCAAGTGGGAATATGGAAATGCTCTCAGCTCACTGTGGAGCAGCTCTGAAATGAAATGAAAAAGATGAGATAACAGGATTACATTGCTCAAATGGAAAAGTAAATTTTCAAATCTGTCAGAACCACTTAAATCTTCTGTGCCCAGTTCAGTTTTGAAGCAATTTTTGAACAATATTCAGTCATTTGCATGTCCCTTGCGAAATTTTGCCTCCCTAACAGTACTCCTGTAGGCCTCTCAGTTGTAAGCAAGATGCCCTGCTGCTGATGCATTCATTTGCAGATTATCAACGATGTCTTGCAGTCATCTTCGCCTTGGTCTTCCTCTCTTTCTTTTTCCCATTATGTACCCTTCAAAGATGGTCTTCTCTACATTATCATGACGTTTAATGTGTCAAAAATATTTAAGTTTTCTCTCTTTAATCCTCTTTACTAGCCAACCCTCTTCAATATTAAGTTGTCGTAGTATGGATATATTTGTTCTTTTTTTGTCCATGATATTTGAAGAACTCTTCTGTAGCATTTACATTCAAAGGCATTTATGTGTTTCTCAACTGTTTTGTTAAGTGTCCAAGTCTCATGGGCATACATTGCGATGGGAAAGATGCATGCCCTTAAAAATCTTATTTTTGTACTTCTGTCTGTTCCTCTCCACAGAAAAGCAATAGATGTCCTCCTTTTAAATTCCCTCATTGTATCTCCATTATCAGTTAGTAATGATCCAAGATATTCAAAAGTCTCCACTTCTTCCAATTTTTCCTCATTGATACATATTTCAACTGCCTTATTTGTTTTGTCAGTTGTCATCAATTTAGTTTCTTCACATTAAGATAGAGGTTTTGCTCTTCCCTATTCTTACGGACTGACATAATTAGTTTTTCCATTCCTTTTTGTGTTGTGGATAATAATACTGTGTCATCAGCATATCTAATCTCTGGTATTTCATAACCTTCAGTTGTTATGGCATCATAATATTCTTTGTCTACATCTTCTCTAACATTCCTCATTATATTTTCAGTATATAAGTAAATAAGTACTGCAACATTATGCACCCCTGACGGACCCCTTGTTTTATGTCAAACCAAGTTGTTGTTTCACCATTTATCCTTAATGATGCCTGTTGGTCTAGATACAGCAGTGATATTAAATGTGTCAAATGTGATGAAAATCCCATTTTTTCCATTATTTCACAAAGTTTCTGGTGTTGTACACAATCAAATGTCTTTGAATAGTCTATAAAAGATAAATATAGATTCACATTAAATTCTCTGCATTTCTCTACCATTAATCTCATATTGAATAGATGATATCTTGATCCTCTTCCTTGTCTAAAACCAGCTTGGATCATACTGACTTTTTCTATTTTCTTACGAAGTCTACCCTTTTGATTTTTAATAGAATTTTACTTACATGACTAATCAGGCTTTGGCTCTGTAGTTTATGCATAATTTCAAGTTACCCTTTTTTGGCAGTGGTATGAATACAGTTCTTTTCCATTCTTTTGGCCAAATACCTGAATGCCATATCTTTTTACATCGTGCATGATAGATTGTTGCACATTCTTTTCCTCCTGCATTAATAAATTCAGCTGTTATCTCATCACATTCTGGTGATTTACCATTTTTCAGATTCTTTATTGCCCATAAAACTTCTTCTATTGTTGGTTTGGGCTCTTTCTCCTCCAATAATAATTCACACTCTTGATTTCTGCTTTCACAGTCAGTTGTTTAATACATTCCTCTGCAATATTCCTTCCATCTTTCTAGAATGTCCTCTGTTTCTGCCAAGGTCTTCCCCATCTCATCACAAATTACATTTAGCTTAGGTGTGACATTTTTTGTCAATGTCTTCACATTTCTTTAAAGATTTCATTATCTCTTCCACACTTTTGATGTCCTTCTATTCTTTCACAACAATCTTGTTTGTATTGTTTTTTGTCTTTTCTTATGTTTTTTCTTCTTTTGTTAAAGATTTATATTCCTCTTTGTTGTTGTTTGTCACTTTCCACTTCATCTTCATCTCTCTACGTTATTTTATTAGTTTTAGTGTGCCTGGTGTAATCCATTCTTTTGTGTTTTCTTTACTGAAACCATATCTTTAGCTGGTGTTATTAAGATATCTCTGTCCTGTGTAGCCAATTCATCTGGTGTCATCTCCTCCTGTACAACCATCATGATTTCGAAACGGTTCTTCACTTCTATATTGTATTGTTCTGGTATTTTTGTAAGATCAAAGCAGAGTGGTCTTGCTCCCCTGTCTTTTTTATCTTTGTCTTCATGTATGCTATTAATAATTCATGGTCCGTGTCACAATCAGCACTTGGTAAAGTTTTTTCTGATGTTATATTTGATCTCCACCTTCTTTGCACTAAAATGTAATCTATTTGATTCTTGGTTTTCCCATCAGGTAATGTCCATGTGTAAAGTCTTCTTGGATGTTGTTTAAAAAGTGTGTTATCAATCATTAGCTGATTTTCCATGCAAAAAAGCCATTAGATTGTCACCTGCCTCATTTCTATGTCCTATGATAAATTTCCCCAAACATATCCTTCGTCTTCTGGTCTTTCTGTACCAATCTTTGCACTAAAATCACCCATTATTATTAATACAGTATAATTTTTCAGACAAACGCAGAGGATTACAATGGACCCTTGACACAGTGCTGGAGGACCTTGACTTTGCGGACGACATTTGTCTATTATCAAGCAGTCACAAAGATATGCAAGATAAAATAAACATGCTAACTCAGAATGCAAACAACATAGGACTAAAGATCAACGTAAGAAAGACAAAGTTAATGAAGCAAAATGTGAACAACAGAAATGTACTCGGAGTAGATAGCAAGTTAGTGGAGGAGGTCAACGAATTTGTATACCTTGGCAGCAGAGTAGTAGAAAATGGAGACAGCACAGAAGACATCAACAGCAGACTTACTAGAGCAAACCAGGCTTTTGCAATGCTACAGACTATATGGAAATCAAAAATACTAAGCATAAATATGAAAATCAGGATATTTAAGAGTAATGTTCTAAGTGTACTACTCTTTGGAAGTGAATGCTGGAAAATCACCAAAACCATAGAAAACAAGTTGAATTCTTTCCAGACTAAATGTTTACGAAGAATTAGAAAAATATTTTGGCCAAACACCATAAGAAATAACATCTTATTGGCAGAAATGCAGATGAAGCCACTGACAACAGTTATTGAGGAAAGACGCTGGCAATGGTTGGGACATGTGCTCCGAATGACTGACAACTCACTACCAAAAATAGCACTAAGATGGACACCACAGGGGAACAGAAGTAAAAGTAGACCAAAAGAGACATGGAGAAGAACAACAGAAAGGATGCTGAGCAATAGAGGGCTCACCTGGAGAAGAGCAGAAAAAAAGGCGAAGGACAGACATTTGTGGAAAACCCTTGCGGAAGTCCCCATGTGCCCTGGGCACTTAAGGTTCAGAGAGAGAGATAATTTTTCCGTACCTCGTCTATTGTTGTTTGCAGTGTGTTATAAAAGTCTTCTAATTCCTCTTCTTCTGCTGCTGAAGTTGGTGCATATGCATATGCAGGAAACTCTCTACCGTAGAGAGCAGAACAACAACACAACTGCTTCAGATCATCAGAGGAAGTACCCCCCCTCAGACAAGTGTTTTGGCCCTTTAAACTCCTGACACTCTAAGGGGGGTGGGCCCCTCTGGGTCATGACTCCCAGAGGTCTTGTGAGTTGTTGCTTTTTTTCCTGTCCCGGGATCGAACCCATGATCTTCCAGTTGCCACTGCACTTTTTGAAGTGTGTCTTTAGTGATTTAGCTACGGAGGACTGGTATTAGTTGTGGCAAATGAAATTACTTATGTTCCCAATGCTTGTTCACATACTCCACACCCAGCATGAGGCCTTTTCTGCTGTTTCTGAAAGGCTTCTCAATGCCCTTGCTCTTGTTTGTCCCTTTATGCCCAGTTGTTTACATAGGTCATATGCTGATGTTGCTACGAATCCCCTTGCTCCCACTTCTACAGCTATCATTTTTGCCCTGATTCCTGCCCTCTGCCTCAGTTGCTTGACCAGATCATTGTACTTCTCCAATTTGAATAAATGCTGTTCCTCTATTCTAGTTTCGTATGGGACCGTAAGCTCGATCATTATTAATTCCTGTTTTTCTGTGGAGTACACTACAATGTCTGGTCGCATTCCTGTGTTCTTGATGGCAGTCGGGGATTCTCTTCTTTCTGGAAGGTCCGCTGCCACTTCCCAGTCATATATCTGTATAACTGTTGCATTTCTAGGAGTGCCCTTAAGACAGGTGAGGATTCAATGTATGCTCAGCAGCTTTATCTCACTGTGTGCAGCTGTACACATCTAATTTGAATCTAGTCCTCTTTAGTTTTGCTTCATGGTCATTAGACATTATGTAATAATCTGTTGATTTTAGACAGAATGAAAGTGCCAATGCCAATAAAGGAGTGCAAACCACAGCACATAAAGTAAACGGCCTACAAGAATGAAGTATTTATATCATTAGCTGTTATAAAAGTCTTCTACTTCCTCTTCTGCTGCTGATGTAAGTGCATACATCTGGATGATTGTTACATTTCTGGAGTGCCTTTAAGTCTGATAGTGAGGATCCTATCACTTACTGGATTGTAACCTAGTAATGCTTTTGATGTTGATTTGTCCAAGTAAAAGCCATTCCATTCTTTCCTCCTAATTCTCCACCAGAGTATAATAAAGATATTATCATTCTCACTCTTTAAGCATCTTGATCCCTTCCATCGATGTTTGCAGATTCCCAAAATGTGTATCCCCATTCTTTTCATCTCATCACTTATTATTTGATACTTTCCTTCATACATACTTCTCACATTCCATGTTGTTCCATTCTTATTTTTATTTTTAGTTTGATGCAGGGGTTTTCCTTAGTAACACTGTCAGGATTTTGTCTGTCATCACAATTACTACTACTGACCTCTGTCTCACACTCTTCCCCAGTGTTCTTCTTCTTCTTCTTCGTACACATTGTCTGTCTATATCTGCAGTCCTGTCTCTTGGATAAATTTCACTGTTTTTTGTAATTCATGTATGGAACCGCAGAGCTTATCTTCTATGGTGGTTTCACTGGGCCAGTAATTACTTCTCAGTGTCTCATAGCTGGTGCAGTTTTGGAGGATATGTTCCACATTTTAGGGCACTTGGGAACATGTACAAAGGGTAGTAGTACCAACCTTAAACTTTGTATACATATGACTTCGGAGTTGGTTGTGTCCTGCTTGGAGATGGAAAATGGTGACTTGTTCCTTTCTATTTAGCATGTGATAGTCATCATGTGGTGGTGTTTGTGGCTTCCTGTAGGTTTTTATCATGCTTTTCTTCTGATTATAGGTGATTGGTATGTCTGGTTGCTCAGTTTCAGTACACTATTTGGCCAGACAGTTGGCTTTCTCATTGCCTGGTATCCCACACTGGGAGGGAACCCACTACAAAGTGACTCTGTGTTGTAAGCCAATTTTTGACAAGGCATCCTTAAGGTCTGGTAGTTTGTTGCACTGAAGAGGTTCCAGTACTGATCTTGCATCTGTGAGAATTACTATGGGGCATGTATCAATTCTGGAGTCTGATAGTTTTTCAACTGCAGCAATAATTGCCCTAACTTCTGCATCATAGTTGTTGCAGTATTTTCCAGTAGGTATGGAAATCTTGTCAGTGGTGTTGTTGGGATATTCAGTATGTGCTCCTGCCCCTAAGATATAAGACTGCTTTGCATCTCACCATTCTGCACACCTTTCACTTCAGTTTGAATAGTTATTTGTGTACAATCTGCTTCTTTCCATGGTGTATGCTCTGGTACAGATGATAATGGAGTGACTACAGTTGGAAGGTTAGGTATCAGCTTACGCATACGCTTGGCCTGATGAATGAAGATGTTTCTTTTAAGCCGTCTTAGACCCAAGTTATTGAATATCTCCTTCAGAGGATGGCTTACAGAACCGAGGAATTTCTCTCCCAAGGTCATGACTTTTGTGTCTCTACGTTCTTTTAGCGCTTGAACACACTATTTTCTGCATTTCTACTATTGGTGAGGATCTCATGGCACCTGTGATAATCCATAGTGACTGATTTTGTACCTTGTCTAGATTATGCAGCGTAGTGTTTGATGCTGTGCACCAAGATGTTGAGCCATATTCTAAATGTAGTAGAATACTTTGCTGATATACATTCTTCAGGATTCTTTCACTAGCTCCCCATGTGGTTCCATTCAATTTTCTTAGTAAGGCTAGTTTTCTTCTGGCTTTTGCTTCTGCACTGTTGATGTGTTGCTTCCAGGTCAGTTTTGAATCAAGAGTCACTCCTAAGTAAGTGGGTTGGTTGTCCATCCTTAAGGATATTTCATTTACAAGGATCTTACCTGCTTTCTGTTTAGATGAGAGAGTGAACAGAGTGGTACTTGATTTGTCTGTGTTGATACTTACACACTATTTGTTTGTCCATGATGTCAAGGTGTCTGCTGCTCTTTGGAGTCTCTGTGTAGCAACTGTCGCATAATCATCTGTACACCACATGACCAGATCATATGCATACAGTGCCGCTTTGATTCCATAGGGAATCAAATTCCTTGACCAGGTCATTAATGAATACAAGGAAAAGTGTAGGTGAAAGGACTCCTCCTTGTGGTATACCATGTCACAGAAGTACTTTCTGGCTTTTGTGTCCATCCATTACTACTCTTGTTCTTCTATTGTGTAAATAGAACTTTATCCAATTGTACAGTCTTCCATTCACATTGCAGTTTCTTAGTTTCCACAGCAGACCTTTTTTCCATACTTTATCAAAGGCTTTCTTCAGGTCTATCCATGCTGCTAGTACAAGGTTTTTTTCTTGGAATGCGTCCTCAATCTCTTAAGAAAGATAGGTCACTTGATCTTCTGTACTGTGTACTGCCTAAATCCTGCTTGTGTGGAACAAGAAGGTTTTCACTTTCTAGGTACCATTTTAGCCTCAGGTCAATGATGCGTTCCATCATTTTGCATAGGCAGCTAGTGAGACTGATTGGCCTGTAGCTGGAGGCTGTATCATTGTTTTTCCCTGGCTTTAGCAGTGGTACCATGCTTGCTTCCTTCCAGATTTGAGGTAACTTACTTGTGCTCCAGCACATACTGAAAATATACAACAGCTTTCCCATTGCTGCCATTCCCAGGTTCTTGATCATTTCATTGGACACTCCATCTGGTCCTGGTGATTTTCTTGGTTTCAGTTTACTGACTGCTAGGTATAACTCATTGCGTGTGATTGATGAATCCATGACCTCCACTTTTCTGCGTTGTTCCTCTTCTTTCTGTGGGTCAGCGCACACTGTACACTCTTTCTCTGGATGAATATCAATGTTTCAGTCTTGTGCAAACATGCGAGCGAAGTGATCTGCTAAATGCTTACCTGTAAGAGTTTTCCCATCCTCTATTAGTGTAATCTTTGTATTTCTTTCAGTGCTCTCATCGTTTAACTGATTAGTTTCCACAGTTTTCTTCTATCCTTTCTCAAAGTTTAGGGACTGTTTTCTCTCTCCAACTTTCCCGTCTGGCTTGCAGCTTGGCTCTCTGAAATTTGGCCTTAGCATGTTGGTAATTATTGTGGTGTTCTTGGCACTTCTGTTTTCTACTTGCTTTGAGCTGTTTTCACGTCATCATGGAATTTTCCCAGCTCACTAGACCAGTATGGTTTATAGTCCCTACGAGCTCCTCTGGGAATGGTTTCACAGGCGGCCTGAAGGATACAAGCATTGAATTCTTCACTATGCTGTTAATATCCTTACCTTCTATGGACATCTGTCCCACCAGGATACCTGTACAATGTCTGTACATTGTCCAATTTGGTTTTTTATAGTTCCATCTAGGGAGAAGCCTAGTGGTGTTAAGGAGTTCATTTTCTATTGTCAGGATGACGGGTCGATGGTCGCTACTTCCAAGTTGTTTTCCAACTTTGCATGTAATGTTTCACTTCAGATCTGGAGAGTGGAATGTCAGATCTGGTGTTGAGGTTGTATGCCAAGCCCTTGAGTAAAATGTTGGGGGATCCATTGGCTGATTGATCAGGAGAAGTCCATTATCATCCTGCCAGCTCTCAACTTCCTCTCCTCTCTTGTCTATGTGGTCATAGCCCCAGATATGGGAATGACTGTTAAAATCTCCACAGACCATCAGTCTCTCATTATGTGGGATTGTTTCCAGAGCAAGTAGGTGGTTATTAGGACAGTAATAGTTAAGGAGATGGAAGTCTGTATTACTGGCTTTTAGATGGATCATCTGGTATTCGGTTCCTTCCATGTACACTCCCACCTGACATGCGCTGATGTTATTCTTAACAAGTGTGAGTACTCCTCCTTTTCTTCTGTCCTGTTAGTCTGATCTGAAACACTGGCAGTCTCTGATTTTAAAGGCAGCATCTTTGATTAGATATGTCTCCTGTATGCAGCATATACTTACCTGCTCTGCAAAGAGTATGTTCTCTAGGTCCACCTTTTTGCTATTGCCTTCTCTAACACTCTTGACACTCTCACTGCATTATTTTAAGTTCTTGCTTTTTGGCAGTTTTCTGCTATTGTATTTTTTGGCCAGTAGCTCTACTCTCATGTCTCCTGACTCCTCAAGATGAACTGAGAGGATCTCCAGTAGCTTTGGGTGGACTCTTTCGAAGCAAGGGCCCGGTACTGCACCTGCCTGGTTAGTCTTCACAGGGCGAGCACCATGTTTGAAAACTGCATACAGAGACATTTCATTAGCGATAATGCGTGGTACCCCGATTTTTTGAGATGCGCCTTTTGGCTGGATACCTCCGGCTTCAGCACCTTTCCTTGCTAGGGCAGACTGTGGTCTTGCTCAGACTGCCATGAGGACAGTGGTGTAGGCTGGCCTGGCCAAAACTTTGTTTTCCAGCCTCTGGTGGCCCCTTCTCTATGTCAGATCCAGACGGCTTTGAGACAATTCCACAGAGACACTCCGACTTTGGGATGAGGAATCTGAAGAGTGCCTCAACGATATCCATTCCCCGCCGCCTATAGTCTGCTGGCTCTGTTTTGTTAACATTATTCTAATAGCCATTGCTGTAAAGACCCATAGGCTTGTCACGTCCTGGATTCATCGATCTCACACCAGATTTTCCTCATCCCGCCGGCGGTCTCCATATCCCCATCCGTCCACCAAACTGACATTACATTTTACGAAAATAACAATTACAATTAGTATTGATAGCTACAGGTTTCTGGGCTACAGAAGTAGGTCAGAGTTTTTAAGCAAACAGATCTATGTTCCCTGTCTCACAAAGACTATGTTAAGATAAGTGTGTTCTTAACACATTTCTTCCCAGGGGATTCCCCAATGTTAAAATTAGATCTATCTGGCCACCAGATCTTTTTCCTATCTGATCCTCCATGTTGCTGTTTGGGTTTCTTGGTATATTTCCAGAAGGTAGTTTACCACCGTTTTCCTTCCGGGCAGTTACTGTACTAGTCAGTCTTCTTCTTCTTCTTCTTCGTTCCCCTGTGTGGTCCAAAATAGACCACACGAGATCCACGAGAGGACCACAAGGGGTTCAGAGTATCACAGTGCTTTAGCCTGTATTCTTGGTGGGTCTCGGAAGCGGGATTGCGTGACACCGTGGTTTTCATTGCACCAGTTTAGTCTAGGGTTGGACTTTCTCACCGGAAGACCTCGACGTGTTTAGGATATCAGTGCATCCCCGCTGGGTGAGAGGCGGTAGCCCACCCAGGTCAGAGTTGGACTTTCCCACCGGAAAACCTCGACGTGTTTTGAGATACCCATGTATCACCGCCGGGTGAGAGATGGTTGCCCATCCAGTCCAGGGTTGGACTTTCTCACCGGAAAACCTCAGCGTGATTAGGATACGCAAACATCCCCGCCGGGTGAGAGGTGGTTGCCTATCTAGACTTCCCTGGTCCAGTGTCTCCGACTTCAGCATTTTGCGGTCGTGGCCGCTACCCTTCCTAGTTGTAACCAGGATGGAGCTTTTGTCCAGGAGGACGAATCCTCGCCACTAGTGACTTCTACCCCTGGGTTGAGCCGGTTTAGGCAATATCCCAGTATGGGCGTGTTTGGGATGGGACCGACCTCTAGGGCAGAGGTACTGTGACATGCATAGCCTTCAAGATTCACCCCTGGTATGAGCCGGTTTAGGCAAAATTCACCAGTATGGGTGTTTATCAGGCGTTACCGACCTCTAGAGCGGAGGTGGCATGACATGTCTAGCCATCAAGTTCCACCCATGGTGTGTACCGGTTTAGGCATATTTCACCAGTGTAGGTGTATTTCGGACGTGGCCGGCCTCTAGAGCAGAGGTGCCGTGGTATAGCTCTCGTAGCGATACTACTGGACATACCGGTTAAACTTCACTATCCACCACCTTTTCCCATCGGCTCCGCACAGCAACCTTTATTTCTTTTCCGCATTTACTTCCTTAACCGGGAGGAGCTTCACTCCACGCGCGGCATTTGAAGAGTCTCGCCAGCAGTGTCTTAACCTCTGGGACAAGCCGGTTCATGCATTTCACCCGATATGACTGCACTCAGGACGTGGCCGACCTCCAGACCAGCGGTGCCGTGATTTGACTGTTTGCTTCGCTTTATCCTTTCTACCACCTTTTCCGCGGTGATGCTGCGCGGCAACCTCATTTGCAAATTCCTTCATTGGCCGGGAGGAGCACTGCTCCACGCACGGCAGCTGAAGATCTCGCCAACAGCGTACTAGTCAGTGATCGTGGCCATTGTCCTTACATTAAGATCATCTGCCTACCATCATAGAATGGTGACCATAACCAACATTATCTGCCGGCTGCTCTCCCATTCCATCCACCACCTGCTTCGTGGCTTAACGTCACCCTGATCGGGTGTGGGGGGGGGGCTATACTGGTACTCCACCTTTCCCAAGGGTGTCCCGTAGACTGACAGAAGTAAGGAGGCGTCTTACTTCTCCTTTGATAGGGGATACCCCTACTCCGCTAACCAATGTTCCATGATAGACACCTTATTTTCCACGTAGTTGCCATGACAAATAAAGCATTTGTCTAAGCGTAGGACAAGTTTTTCTATGCCCATTTCGTAAAATGTGGTGTCCTGGACATAGAGCCACTGTGCCACTGCTGTTTCAACATCTTCGTCACATTGAAATCTGTGGCCACAAAGGTGTTCCATGAGAGCTGAGACGAAGTGAAAATCACTTGGCCTAGATCGGGACTAAACGGCCGATGGTCCAAATTCTCCAACCGTAAATATTGCAAGAATCAAAACGGTCGTGCGTGGTCGAGCGTTATCATGGAGGAACAACATACCATTTGTCAACAGCTCAGACAATGATGTCTCATAATAGCTGGTAAACGTTCCAGTGTTGCACCGCACAGAACTGTATCAGTTGTTGCTCCACTTTTCAAGGAAATCGACCATCTGCACACCTTTCTGATCTCAGAACACGTAGCCATCACTCTGGCAACAGACACACGACCATGAATTTCCTGGTTCGCGGGAAGCCTGGATGTTTCCATTCCATCATCATCATCATTGCCCGTCACTCCCTAGGGAGTATAGGCCATGGATAAAGCTCCTCCAGTTATTCTTGTTCTTGGATTTGTTCTCTACTTCCTTCCATGTGTATTTCTTGTCTCTTGGCACTTTTATAATTTCCATTCTCCAAGTTGTTCTAGGCGTTTCTTGATTTCTATTTCTTTCGGGGCTCCACGTCAGTGCTTGCCCAGTTATGCCTTAGCATTTATGCATCCATTCTCTAGATATGATTTGTACGTTCATAGGCCCATGTCCTGCTCTTTTCCAGACTTCCTCGTTTCTGGTCTTGATCTACTTTATTTAATGTTTAGAATCATTCTAATACAGTACTTCATGAATGCTTTTTTCTGATTTTATTATATGTGTTTCTGTAAAGCTACGATTTTTTTCCGGGTGAGCAGTCGTTGGCCTATCCCTCAACCCTTTAGTCGCCTCTTGCGACATATGTGGAAGATGACAGTAGTCCTATTCTTTTCTTTCCACACTTAGATGTTCGGTGTTCCATTTCATGCTTACACGTTTCGATTCTAGAGTGCTATGGAGAACCCATGTCTAATCACCGGTGGCAATGCGTTTCAGAAGGTCTTGGCCGTGAATGGCATTTTGTTGTAGGAATGACAGGGCATATGCCATTCTATTTGTCTTCAGGTAAATGGAAAAAGCTCATGGGACCCATCGTACGCACACCTTATGAAATCCTAACTGCACATTCATTCTTGACATTGCTCCATCTTACAGACTCAAGTCATGCGTCAGTTTCTTTAGTCACTCGTCTGTCTCCAATATCGCACGTTCGACGCGCGTTCGTTTCGCTGCCATACCTAGTGGCCTGGGTCTGGTACCCCGTGCTAAGTTACTTGTTACTAGTCCAGTTCGAAATCCTGCACACTATTTTACCACATATGTTAAAACATCATACTGTTTTCGTAGATTTCCACCAACTGGCGATGAATTTCCGCGTCTCTGACACCTGCTTCGCGTTCAGAAATTGTATCACAGCACGAACCTCTTGTTTGGACCACTGCTCCATCATTATCTAACGAATGCCGCCTAAATGGTCTGCACAACTTTGCCATCACGCATGGCACTGCCAATTGACAAACATGGAAAATTCCACAATGCCCATTAATCCGACATCACTTTCATGGTTATTACATGACTTATAAATTTTACTTTTAGGACGACTTTCATATTATCTCAGTTCTGTGGAACCATCTGGTATAATAAATCTCGGAGCCTGCGCTGCAATTTTCGATGGTAAAAGAAGGTGAATTTTGTCCAAGCAGAACCAAAAACGAGTAAGAGACATCAGTATTTCTTAATTTATTGTTCTGCACCAGAAGTGCTCAGGAAACTACAGACACCCTTGATGTTTATAAACATAGCTCATGGAGATTGCATTAAATATAGCCGGACTGTTTTACATGTCTCACTTTGTTTCTCATCGCTTCTCTCTCGTGAGTCTTTTCCACAACATTTCGTATTTTTCCCCTTCATTTAAATTTTTGGCAAAAGCACCATACAAAGAAATAGACAATAAAGTAAAAAGTTCAGCTAGAAGGAATAAAAGAATACATTGACTTTATGGCGAAAGAAGCAGAGAAATCAGCAAAAAACAGGAGACAGCAAAACTCTATATACGTTTTTTTCAGCTAATAATCAGGATAGAAGCATGAAATTTTGCACATTTTAAATATGGCACGTGCCGAACGTGTGGACCGAATTGCACCGAAACAGGCCCAAAAGTATGGCTGCCCTAACCGTTGAAATGGAGCTTGTTGACAGCGAATTGTGGTAGAATCTCTCGTTGCAGAGAAGGAAACTGGTGTGAACATTCACAAGCGTCGATGTGATGTGTATGGAAGTTTTGTAGTCGACAGTACAGTCAGTCGCTGGGTTCAGAGAATCAAAGAATCGATAAGGGGTTGCATGATCGGTCGCGCTGTAGACGTCCTGCCACAGCCACCAAGGCAGAAATGTTGAAATGCGCTGAGGGCATTATTCTTACTGATAGGCGTATCACTATTCAACAGTAGCCCTTAAAGCTGTTAGTCAGCAATGGTAGTGCAAATGCAGTTATAAAAGCTCTCGGATTTTCTAAGCTTTGCGCAAGATGAGTTCCTCGAAGTCTCACAAATGACCATCGATTGCAAAGGAAACCAATTTCTTCTGAATTGTTGGAGCGTTTTAACGCTGAGGGAGGGAACTTTTTGGCTAAGATCATAATGGGTGACAAAAACTGGGCACATCATTTTGAACCCGAGACAAAATGGCATGGCATCATCCGCAATCTTTCAAGACAACTCTTTCAGCTGGAGATTTCATGATCGCTGTCTTTTCGGGACATTGAAGGTATGATTATTGTGGATGTTAAGCCAAGAGGAGAGACAATCAATTCGCAAGCTTACATTAAGAAACTGAAAGAACTCAATCAATAATTTCGCAGAGTTCGGCCGCACAAGAATCCAGCAGACCTGCTTCTCCTTCACGACAATGCGAGCTCTCACACAAGTCTGGCAACACTGGAAGCAATCACCAAACTGAGTTGGACTGTACGACCCAATCCACCCTATAGTCCCGATTTGGCACCCTCTGATTTCCATCTGTTTGGTCCACTTAAAGATGCACTCCGAGAGGTAAGATTTGAAGATGACGAATGAATGACTCATGGATCGAAGAAATGGCTACATAAACAAGAGAAAATCTGGTACGGGCTAGGAATACATGCACTTGTTTTGCGCTGCCGTAAAGCCGAAGAAGTTGATAGGGATTATGTTGAATACTACCGATGTTTACATGGCATATCCAAGCATATTGTGTATAAATTTCGTGCTTTTTTAATAAATATCTCCGAAGAAAAATGATGTGGTGCATTACTTTCTGAACGCCCCTCGTAACATACAAAAGAGGCTAACAAGTACTATTACGTCCAAAGAAAGACCAATTCTTAGCAAAACTGGCACTCTATTAACATCAAGTAAAGACCAAAAACAAAGATGTACCAAATACTTTCAAGAAATACTTAACAAAAGTATTCTTTTGGATCACACCCAAAGTACTGATAAACCTTGAAACCGACTTACCAATCCTACAACTAAATATCAACCTAAATGAAATTACATTGAATAAAATTGAAACAGCAGTGAATCTAAAGACTAACAACGAAGCTGCAGGTGAAGATGAAATAACAGCCCAAATGTTGAAAGCTATTAACAGCGACAATATGAGCCAACTACAGAGAATGTTTAATAAAATTTGGAAAGAAAGTCCTTTCTAAATGGTAAAAAGAAATCATTGTTAAATACATAAGTAAAAAAGGCAACCTTGGCGACTACAATAATTGGAGAGGAGTAACCTTACTATCAGTTGTGTCAAAAATATTTTGCAAAGTCATTCTGAATATAATTAAAGATATAGTGGATATTGTAAGGGGAGAAGAACAACCAGGATTTCGAAAAGGAAGAAGCTGTCTCGGCCAGATCTTTAATCTAAGAATAATACTTGAAGAACGTATTGAAAAGAAAAAAAAACAATCTTGAAATTCACAGACTTTAAAACGGCATTTGATAGCATACACAGAGATTCATTGTGGATAATTTTAAGACTATATTAAATATCATCTAAAGTTGTCAACATCATTAAAGATCTCTGCAACGGACATGTTTGTGCTGCCAACACTGAGGAAGGAATGAGCGAATGTTTCAGATTGAAACAAGTGAGAAACAAGGATGTATTTCGCTTGCTTTTTGGAAGTGCCATAGACTTCATAATGAAAAAAATATTGTACAGGTAAAATGGGCATTGATTGGGTACACGGGACCCAACTAGAAGATTTTGATTTTGCTGATGACATAACTCTTATCACAATGTGAATTCAATGCAAGAAAAAACAGATACTCTGTCTCACTGTCTAGTAAAATAGAACTTGAAATTAACAAGAAAAAAACAAAAATAATGAAACTTCTCATCAATCAGGAAGGAAAAATATATGTAGTGTGTGTTTTGTTCTTCAACAGCTGTTGAAGAAGTAAACCAATTTGCATACATCGGTCGATCATACACCAAGATGGTGATACTAGAAAAGAAGTTAGAATTCGAATTGCAAAAGCGACAATGACCTTCAAGAATCTTGAGAACATATGGAATTCAAAATTTATAAGCACAAAAACCAAGTTAAGATTATTAAAATGTAATGTTAAAATTATTAAAATGTAATGTATCAAGTGTAATATATACCCTCATTTATGCATGCGAAAGCTGGAAAACAACTAAGGAAATAAACATCAAATTAGACTCTTTTGAAAACACATGCCTAGGGAAAATACTCAGTATAAAGTGGAACGAATTCAAGAACAACGCAGACATAAGGCATATGAGCAAATAACAACCATCTCATGGATGATCAGACAAAGGAGATGGACACACGTCGGTCATGTGATGAGAAGAAACAGTCAGAGAATCTCAAAGCAAGCTATCAAGTGGAACACAACAGGCCAAAGAAAAAGAGGTCGACCTGGTGAAACTCTAAAGAAGATATTGTTAAGAGAGACTAGTTTAGTGAGCATAAAATCCCTTGATGAGGCTGAAAAGCTCACCGAAAACGGGAACTCAGCGAACTACTATGAGAGCCCTATGTGACATTTAGCGGCACAGGAAAGATGTAAGAAACTTTTATTTTTAACAAATCTACTCGATATCTGCAGAATATGTTTTATATTCGATACGTAATAAAATTATAATAAAATTAGTAATAAAAAGTAATAATAATGACACCCATAACAGAGAGCAACGTCTACATATCAGTTATAGTATAGAGTATTCAAAAAGAAAGAAAGAAAGAAAGAAAGAGGCTCAGTTGAATTATCAGCATGAAAAGAGGGATACTGAAACAATTAATATAAGTGCAGATAATAAGGTAGTTAATACAACCGAGAAGTCTAGCATCTGTCTTCTCTAGTGAATATTAATTTGGATGTCTGTTTGATCCACAATCTAGTTGTCTGAGTGTGAAATTTTGTGCCGTTTAAATCTACACATTCAAATGATCTGAGGCCAGTGGCTGACACGTAACATTTCAAGACGCATCAAAGTATTTCAATAATTAAATAATAAAAAGTTAGCGCATTTCATCTTGTGAAGCAAGCACAAATAAAATATACAAGACTCATTTCTGCCTTCATATAACACGGAAGAATGCATATATCCTATACATATCGTAACTGCCTCGCAAAACGTAGCTGATCTATCCTTTCTTCGAGTGAGAAGATTCTCCGTCTTTGTAAGCTATTGTAAGATACACTGGCTGAAAAAAAACCCTTCTCTATCACGCTTACATACTTGAGTTGGTAGTTTATTCCAATGCTCTCACATGCACAGGGTTTGCGGAATGCCACACGTGTTGTCTATCAACTCGAGTAAAACTCGCCCACGCAGATAAAAGGAGTCACTAATGTGTGGTTTGTTTTAATGCAAGATGCTTTTATTGAGATGTAAGCGATCAGATAGAAAGTAGGTACGTGGAAACACAGATACACTCACTTATCAAGTAATGAGAATAAGGAAATATAATAACAAAGAAAAGCATTATTTCACATATCTAAGTACGATATATGTAAATTTTTTGCACGATCGTATTTCATAGTTATTCAAAAGTTAATATATATGGCCATAATTAACTATATTTATTACAGTGCATGTGACCGGAAATAGGGATTATTTTCTTCCAGTGTGCAGAGGATAAAACTTTAAAGTGAATAACTACAATGAAGAGGGAAGTAAAACACAGACAACCTAGTAAAACACAAATGCATAGAACAGTAACTGGCGGCAGGCTGTTTAAATTAATCATGTACATTAACAGGCAATAGCTTCTATTTACTTGTATTAAATAGTATACAAATCGTTCACTAATTCCACAAAAATAGTAGTGATGAGAAACTTTAGGTCTTCATTTTCATTTTTAATTAATGTGATTACTGCTGCCATTATAAAATTTCATTCGCAAAGTAAAAATCACTTTTATAATTGACATTATTGTTTAAGTAATTAAATATAATACATAAAATTATTGCACTAATCCTGTTTAATTCGTTTAACTGCAAGGCGATGATTGAGAAGTGGCTGACGTCGGCATTTTGCATGAAAAAAATTATAGGCAGTGTTTGCTGCCTTGTTCCACTTAGTCAGCATGGCTTCTGGTTAGCAATAAAAAATTTACAAATAATTCATAAGTCGTTCATTATCATATATATATATATATATATATATATATATATATATTTTATTCTTTCGAAAGTATTTGCCCTCAAAAGGATGTTGGTTGCGTTGTGTCGCTGTTACGCACCTTGCGGGGCCCTACATCAACACATGTACCTATAAAGAGGGAGTGAGACAGGGATGTATTGTCTACTTGTCTATTCAACCTGTACACAGAGAACATCTTCAAATACTCAGATGAACAACCAGGACTGAACATAGAGGGAAGAAATGTCAACGACTTAAGATATAAAGATGATACAGTTCTTATAGCTGAGAATCCACAGACCTTATAGAAATTAATAGATATTAATAGACAAACGTCAAGAAAGCGGACTTGAGATCAATAACAAGAAAACTAAAATAATGGTGTTCAGCAGGAAAAACCAGAAGCCACAGATAGGTATAACCGTAAACAAAGAGCGATTGGAGCAGGTGATAAACTACTGCTACCTAGGACATACATTTAATGAAGATGGGAGATGTGAGATAGAGGTAAAGAAAACAACAGAAATGGCAAAACATACAGTCAGCACCATGATCCAGGAATCTGCCAATAAAAACAAAACTGAGATTTATAAAATGCTATATCTGCTCTCTTTTACTGTATAGAGCAGAAACCTGAACTTTAAGCAAACAGCTAGAGAGAAAATGGATACAGCAAAAATGTGTTTGTACAGAAAACTAGGTCATACAACATGCAGAATGAAAAGAACAAATGCACAAGCTTTGGAACAGCTCCAAGTGCAATGTGAACTTCTCAAAGAAATAAGGATGACGAAAACAAAATACTTTAGCCGTATCAAGACATAACAATATACTGAAGACCATACTAGAAGGAAAGGTGGAAGGAAAAAGAGAAAGAGAAGAGGAGAAATATTAATTATGGGAGGTGTCCAAGAAAGAGTATTACTCACGCAAAGATATACTCATTTTCTCTTATCACAGCTGGCAGCAAACAGTTTAACGACAATTAGGAATCACAGAATCTACAAAGATTTAGCGAGCAGAAAGAAATGTTTAATATGCTCTATACAAATAACAACAAAAGAACTAGATCAAAACCATATAATTTTAAGCCTGCCTGCCACAAACCACTTTAAAATGAATATGAGGTTTCTGTTTTCAATGAACAGCAATGAACATTACTTAGTTACTGAGTCAGGATCAACAGAAACCGTAAACCGCATTGCAGGCACTAACGAGGACTGTTCACATGTGAAATGTGCCTAGTATTTACCCAATACTAAAAGAATAATGAAAAACAGAAAACTGCTTCCACATAGTTCCACACTTCAAACCTCGTGTTGTGTGACTTTTTACTTTACACTGGGTTAAATATACTGTTAAAAAAAAGAAACGCAACAAATACAATGTTGCGATTTAAATTGAAGTTTGCTAATCAGACAAGGGCAAATTGCCTGAAACGTTTACTTGGACATCAACTTCACGTGCTAACCTGAATTGTACTCAGCAGATGATTCATGAGCACAGAAAAGCGACACTAGTCAAAACAGCATTTTAAGCAATATCTTATGACCGGTTAACGAGAATCCAGTGAAACCTACTGAACACAAAACTCACTGACTATATTATTGAATGTCTATAAAAGATTGACGCTCCTCAAATCAATTCATTTGAGAATTCAATGCGAAATTATGGCTCATCTCACTACAGAACAACGACTCATCATCATTGGAGGTTTACAGACTGAACAGTCACAAAGTATATTGGCCAGACAATTTAATGTGGTTAGAGGCACCATTAGTCGCCTTTGGAGACGATTTCAAGAAACAGGCTCAGTTGCAGACCGGCCGCGCAGTGGAAGACCCATAGCCAAAACTCCTACCGAAGACCGCTTCATACGTTTGTGTCACCATAGGAATCAATTTGCATCTGCGTCCTCAACAGTCCAGTCAATGACAGCAGCTCGTCGAATTTCAGATCAAACGGTCAGAAATCGGCTGCATGACGTTGTCCTTTGGGCTAAAAGACCCTATAGACGTCCTGTTCTTACTGATCGGTATCGCCAGAACCGACTGCACTGGGCGAACAAGCATCGTCAGTGGACCGTTACGAATAATTGGAGAAGGGTTTGGTTTAGCCACACGATAGATGGAGAAGAGTTCACTGTAGAGTCCATGAGCGCTACGCCCACAGCTGCGTGGATGAGGGTCCTCCACATGGTAATGGATGTGTATTGGTGTTGGGGGGACGATCAACTTCATGGGAAGAAATGACCTGGTACAAATTGAAGGACACCTGAATGCCCAACGATACGTCGATGAAATTATTCGTCCTCATTTCCTTCTACTTCTGGCCGCACGAGGGTCGATTTTTCAGCAGGATAACGCTAGACCTCATGTAGCACAACTCACCACCCAGTTCCTCGCTGACAACAATGCCCAGACCATTCCGTGGCCATTCATGTCAAAAGACATGAACTCAATAGAACACTTATGGCATGAACTCAATAGACAAATCCACCAACGAGACGTGTCGCCAACCAATCTACGACAGTTGTCTCTTGCACTGTAGAAAGAGTGGGCAGCCATCTCACAACAGATTCAACGGCTAATCGTATCCATGTCAAAGAGATGGCGTTCTCTGATACAGGCCAGAGCAGGTCATACACCTTACTGAAAAAGAGGCCTCAGTCACAAAGAATAAAAGTCCAAACCAAATTTAATGAACATGATTTCATTGTTAAAGTCTTCAAGTTTCTTCATGCCAAGATTGAAACATTAATTCCTTAAAACAAAATGTTGATACAAGTTTGAATTTTGGTGTCCATTACGACTACAGTAGTGTTGCGTTTCTTTTTTTTTAACAAAGATGTCATAGGGGAAGGATTTACGTAAAGTTTCTTCTGACGTTTGATAGGATTGTGAATTCGTAATGTAGTTTCAATAAGGACGTGTTCTATCTCCTGACGCCTTTTCTTTGTACAGAGAAAACATGAGAAATATAGAGAGCTTGTCATGAATATCAATTGGCAGGTACAACCGTAACAACTTAAGAAATGATGATGACACAGTTCTGATTGATAAAAGTGAAGGGGAGCTACAGACTCGTCTGGACATCGTAGTTCTTGAAAGTAAATGTAAAGGTCTCAGCCTGAATAAAAAGAAGCTTGAAGTGATGGTCACCTCAAAGAAAAGAATACCACCAAAATGTAGCATTACCATCGATGGCACAGAACTGAAACAAATTGATAGATTCAAGTACTTAGGAACTATTATAACCGCTGATGGAAAATGTCACAACGAAATAAAAAGCAGAAGTGCTCAGGTCGTCAGCATTCCAGAAAAT
This sequence comes from Achatina immaculata, assembly GCA_009760885.1. NCBI lineage: Eukaryota > Metazoa > Mollusca > Gastropoda > Stylommatophora > Achatinidae > Lissachatina > Lissachatina immaculata. The sequence continues at coordinate 39,032,888 of CM019691.1, read as the reverse complement.
GAGAAACATCTTGTGCAACACAAGATGGAAACAATGGAAATCAATTAAATCAATGGAAACAAGATTCCGAGTACTTAAATGTTACATAAAGCGAATTTTGTTTTATGGATGTGAAGCATGATCCATGAATAAGAGAGTACAGCCAGAAATGGAGGCCATGGAAATGTGGTTCATAAGAAGGATGTTGAAGGTACCATGGACAGCTAAGAAAACCAACGAAGAAGTCTTAAGAGAGGATGGTGTTAAAAGGCAAATTTACAGCAAAGATCAGCGGCAGACAATCGAATTTGTAGGACATTTTCTGAGAAAAGGAAAAGTGGAACACATTGTAGCAACTGGAAAACTGAGGGAAGAAGAGACAGAGGAAGACAGAGACAGAAGTTATGGAAGGGCTGTCAGTGTGGGTAGGAAGAAAGTCACCGGCGGATCTCATAATCAAGTCTAAAGACAGGGAATTGCGAGAGAAATGATCGCCTACCACGCGTCACGGCACTTGATTGAATGAGTGAATGGTAGTTGATTGTCCTTTTCAGGACAAAATGTGACTCTTGGTTGGAAGTTTGCGTTTGGATTTTTTCAGTATATATGAGGCTAGTATGCTTTTTTACGTTGTATGTTAGTGTGAGGGTTCCATTGCGATGTTAATCGCTCAGACTGTTTTTTCTATTCTCACTGTAATTGTTTCCATCAATTTACACACTACATCCATTTAACAAATGGGATTCATCAATAAACTTTTGTTGATTTTTGTAACTGTTGAATCCTGTGATAATTGGATTAATGTTGAGTGTCAGTTGTGGTGCTGAGTGAGTTGATCACATGTAACTGATCATGTTCGTGTACAGATTTGTTGCGGTTGTTTGTCCTGGGATTTGTTTTTGTTGCGTGGTGTATATCAATATAACGTTTGTTGTGTCACTGGTGTACCAATCCAAGTAATGTCTGCTCAGTAAATAGTGACGTTTGTAACAGTGAATGAAAAATATTCAGTTCAGCACTTCAAGGTAGTTAGCTGCACACATACACACACACACACACGTAGTAGCACAGTACAGTACAGTGTGTGGGCAAAACACGTGTTTAGTAGTAGTACACGAAGTACTGAATACAGAATTCCTTAAAATGACAAAGAACTGCGAGAACAATACAAAGTTATTATAACAAATAGATACAATGCAATAGCAAAGATAAATAGTAGAGATGAACAATGGGAAATGTTAAGAGATTCTATCCACCAAACTGTTAAGGAGATAATACCACCAAAAAAGAAGCCTCTAAAAATAAATGGATGATAGATGACATCTTAGGACTGATGGACAAGAGGAGGAGGAGTAAAAATAACGAGGAAAAATATAGCAAGATAAATAAAGAAATAAGACGCAAATGCATAGAAGCAAAAGAAGTGTGATTAAATGAACAGTGCAGACAGATAGAGGACTCTCATAATAAAGACAGCAAAAACATGCACAAACGAATTAATGAACTCACAGGCAGGAAAACAAAATATACCACAGGATGCCTGAAATCGAAAGAAGGTAAAATGTAAATGGGAAAAGAAGACCTTGTGGACAGGTGGACAGAGTATATCGGTGAGCTATATGGAGGAGAAAGACCAGAATTAACACCAGATACTGAAAACTGTGATGGACCGCCAATACTTGAAGATGAAATCATAGATGCCATCAAACACATGAAGAAAGGAAAAGCGACTGCTCCTGATAATATAACAATAGAAGAAATAGAGGCACTAGAGGAGACAGGAATAAAAGTAATAACCAAGTTACTGAATGACATTTACAACAGTAGTTATATTCCCAATGACCTGATTAAATCCACGTTTATAGCACTACCAAAGAAACCAGGTGCAAAGGAATGTGATGACCACCGGACTATCAGCCTCTCATGTCACATAACGAAGCTACTTCTGAGAATCATTATGAGAAGAACAAGGAAAAAGATAAAAATGAAAATTTCAGATGAACAGTTTGGATTTGTTGAAGGAAAAGGAACACACAATGTCATTTATGCTTTACAAACACTAACAGAAAGAGCTTTAGAAGTACAGAAAGATCTCTACTTATGCTTCATTGATTACACCAAGGCATTCGACAAGGTGAAACATAATGAAATTATTAAAATGCTTGAAGACATCAATATAGACGGCAAAGACCTGAGGATTGTAAAAATCTATACTGGCAGCAAAAAGCAGCAGTTCGAGTTGAAAATAGAATTGGAAAATATCAACCTATAAAACAAGGAGTGCGACAAGGATGTGTACTATCTCCAGGCCTTTTTTTCTCTGTACAGCGAGAATATTCTAAGAACGATCATCACAGAACCAGGCATAAAAATTGGAGGATACAATGTTAACAACCTTCGGTATGCTGACGACACAGTACTGATAGCTGAGAACCAACAAGACCTGCAAAATCTCTTGGATAAAGTTACCAAAGAAAGTGAAGAAAGGCTTTACTTTGAACATCAAAAAGACAGAAACTATGGTTATATCTAAGAAACAGAATCCACCAGCATGCAGTATAAAATTAAATGGAACTATTCTAAAGCAGGTGCAGAAATTCAAATACCTTGGAGCAGTAATAACTTCAGATAGGAAATGCAGAACAGAAAGTAGGAACAGAATAGGCCAAGCAAAGACTGCGTTTCAGAGAATGAGAAACATATTAACCAACACATCCTTATCAATGAATGTTAGAAAACGAGTCCTAAAATGCTATATTGAACCTATCTTGTTATATGGAAGTGAATCATGGACAATAGGCAAATCTGCACAAAAATCATTGGAAGCAGCAATACTGAAATGTGGTTTATTAGAAGAATGTTGCGAATCCTCTGGACAGCAAAAATAACTAATGAAGAATGTATGAGAAGAGCTGGAGAGACAAAAAAAACCTTGTCAAAAGATAAGAGAGAGACAATGTACTTTCATAGGACATGCAATGAGAGGATGGGGCATTGAAAATATTATAACAACAGGAAAAATAGAAGGAAGAAGATCAAGAGGAAGACCAAGAGAAATGATACTGGACAGTCTGACGGAATGGTGTGAGAGGAGATCACCAACTGAGCTGATGGCCTGCATAAAGGATCGTGTACTCTGGAGAAGCATAATAGCGAACGCCAGTCGGCACGGCACCTGATGATGACACGAACTACGGTTTCATATTCTCCATTTTATTCATATGCAGCCGAAAAGGAAAGAGAAGTCTTGCAGCCGAGTTTTTAAAAAAAAATTAAATCTATGACCCATCAGCTAAGGCGTTTATCGATCAGCAAGATTATAGCTAATTTTTTTTCTTTCGAAAGTCCTGCGATTCCAGATTTTATAGGTCCAGAGAAGAATGCAAGACTCATCACTACCTTAATTGGCCCTTGTATTTTGTGGTCAGTGGGACAAAGTCGCGTCGCCCAATTCAGGATGGTAAACTCCCAGTTGTGCGTGCACCTGGATAAAACATCCAATGAAGTAATGAAAGTTTGTGTGAGTAATATATCTAAATATGTGTATATACAGGATCCGGAATAAAGTAGAGCTCGATTTTAAAATGGAAAATAAATTAAGCGGCATACGTGTGTTTCGGAAAAAAAGTGAAATGAAACTCAGAAAAATGGGTACTTTTGTTATTACTGACAATCATATTTAGGTTTTGAAAATTACGCCGGCTAGATGTATAATATTGTTATTTTGTGAACTATATATTTCTGACTAAAGAAGATGTTCTTTGCTTAACACATCGCAGGATTCACAAAACTTTACGACATTCACTAGATCAAAATCCTATGAAACGTTCACTGAATTCATTTAATTCCGAAAAATAAGTTTAAGATGTATAGTCGATAACATCTCTTGGATTGAAAGACTTAATAATTTGTTCACAATATCAAACTCTATCATATTCTACATGCAGTATTTCTCAATTTCTCAAATTCACAATACTCTACACTTGATACGAGAACATTTTCTAACTCAGCATTATATCCGATATGCAACACGTGGTGAATCAACTTCACGATTAAATCACTGTACTCGAAGTTCAAAAGTGTCAATTCTTCTTAATCACTTGAAAAGCATCTTCCGTCTAACACAATAATTAGTGTATAAGCATACAACTATACACGAAGCACTGCAGTAAAGCTGTGATACCAGAATGTATAAAATAGGAAAAAAGTAGGAGCAGCTTTATTACTTAACGATTACAAAGCTGTGACGTTTAGGCGTGAGCCTTAATCATACAAAAACATACAGGACGAAGAAATAGAGAGAGGAGATAAAGTATAGATTCACGTGAATACTAAAAAAAATTTTTTTTGTTAAAAGAGTACTTAGCTGTAAATTGCAAGGTGTAGCTTGTCCGGCGGTGTGTGTCAGGAATGGATCTAGTGGGACGTGGAGACTGTTTAAATAGAGACCTGTGACATGTGGTCAGTGGGTTGTAACTGGGGGTGGTTATGAGGAACCGGGGAGGAGAGAGAGAGTGACGCAATACCGACCTAGCTAGGAGAAATTGAAACAGATGATTGGGGAAGAGGGGTTGCAGAGAAGAGGGGTTGCAGAGAAAATAGCGTGGTTGCAGAGTGATGCTGTGAGGAAGTTTGAAAAGTAAGAAGGGTTGGATTTAGTGGAGAGGTACTATAATGATTGAAGAAGATGATGTTACGTGTAACTAAACAGCTAGTTTAACCCATGTGGTTCCAGCGTCCCATAATTTTGAATGCAGCGGTTCTCAAGTGCCAGGCGGCTTGTGTCATCTGCGTGACATTGTTTAATGGCTGTTACCAGAAAATCAGATTTGCCTCTGTGGTTGGGGCCATTGAAATGATTTGGGACTGGTTTCGAAGCATGCTGGGCGATGTCGTACAGATGTTTTTGCATGCGGTCCCCTAATCTGAGGCCAGTCTCACCGATGTATGTTATCCTGCATCTTTTGCAAACGATGACATATATTACATTTCGGGACTCGCATGTGAATCCCTCATGAAGAGTGAGGATAGTTTTGGGAAAGGTGATTGTTTTTGTGGCTGTGGACTTGAAGCAGAGCCTTACATATGTTGGCACCAGAAAATGTAACCGCCCCCGCTGCGTTACCTGCCCCGTAGTTTGGGAAACAAAAACAATCACCTTTCCCAAAACTATCCTATAAAGGGCAGAATGTCAGACGGGCCTGCGTGCCCAATTCTTAACCCTTTTGAAATAAAGATCAATCAATCAATCAATCTCTCCTCCCCGGTTCCTCATAACCACCCCCAGTTACAACCCACTGACCACATGTCACAGGTCTCTATTTAAACAGTCTCCACGTCCCACTAGATCCATTCCTGACACACACCGCCGGACAAGCTACACCTTGCAATTTACAGCTAAGTACTCTTTTAACAACAAAATTTTTTTTTAGTATTCATGTGAATCTATACTTTATCTCCTCTCTCTATTTCTTCGTCCTGTATGTTTTTGTATGATTAAGGCTCACGCCTAAACGTCACAACTTTGTAATCGTTAAGTAATAAAGCTGCTCCTACTTTTTTCCTATTTTATACCTTCCGTCTAACACTACTTCTGATTTTATATTGTCTCATCCTCTTTCTTCTCTTCTCTGTCTTCTGATTTCTTCTGACGGTTTTCCTCTGCCATTTCTTAATCGCAGTGTACTAACGAGCAAAGTCTATTTGCTTCTTATCTGGACTTCTCTTCTTCTCTTGTCCAGGCTGGTCCAGTTCACTGACCGTCCTTGTTACTCCGTCTTCGGTACTCCGTCCTCTGTCTACACTCTCCTGTACTTCCAAACTTCTTGGTTCTTCTTCGTTCCTCCTGTCTCTCAGCTCACCTTTTTATCTTAAAGTCCAGCTTGATGGATTAACCAGTAAGTATTTTGGCTCCACCCTTCAGATATCCACTGGTTCCCATAAGCGTTCTGATTGTCCGTCATTCAAAATGCCCCGAGACTTATTTCTCGTAAGTCAAATGTCCAATAGGCCACGCCTCTAAATATTTAATTGGTCAGCTGGCCGAATTGGTCACTCCTTTGTTTAAAAAACCGTGTGCAACCGCCTCCTAACGCGTGTTAGTTTGTGTCAGTTTCGTCTATACAACTGTTATTTACCTAAGTTATTATCTTGCTCTTTCATGTCGGAGGTTTTATTGTGTCCTGGCTTTTTCGTTGTGTCTGTTTCTTCTATTCGTCTTTTCTATTTTGTTTACACGTGTCACCGTCCAGTCACCGCTTTGTTATCACTAGACCATCCTACTTTCTGGCGTCCTTCCTTTGTATTACCTAAATCTCAGTGTCACTGAGTCTCGTCTTTTTCTATTCCTGTTTCCACTGTTTACTTTTGTCCGCGTATTGTTCTAGAGTCATGGAAGTTCTATGCCTTTCTCTTCCATTTCTACCCACATTTCCCTGTCGCTATTCGATGTTACTATTTTGTTTACAGTATATTTTCATAATCATAATCATTAATAATAATAATAACAACTATACTCATTACTTAAAAGGCCATGCTATAAACCTCCCCTTGTTTTAGTCATATTGTTAACATTATGACTATAAAAAAAACTAGCAAAATGCTTTGTAAGTAATGGATTACCCACATATGTTTCCATCTGAACAAGACACACAAGGAAAAAAATCACTTTTCAGTCACCTCCCCTTGTTTTTAGTCCGAATGTTAACCGTCAGCTATATCGACTGCTTTGTCTAAATACCTAATAATTAAATTCTCTCAATACTTCATAATCATCATAGAAAAAAATTGATAATATTTACATCTTGTTAAAAAATGCCCATAAAACATGAATTCATTTTTGTTCTTTTGATGATACCTATTCTGTATCAAAGTGTATTCCTATACACGCTCAAGAAAAAGAAAGAAAAACATACATTCTTTCAAATAACAAGAAAATAATGTCAAAACATTTGAAGCCCAACCTCAAAACAAATCACCGTATTGAACTTGAGATGAATTTGCTTTAGCTAACCTCCCGATTCTCATCTTCAGTGACAACAATAGGACATATCACATATATTTCATAACACATGCTCAGCGTGAAAAATATGATTTACTGGCTCCTTGAAAACCATAATACTCTCACCGAATTTTCTTCCACTGACTGACATTCTCTCTCCCCCAAAGTCCTCAATTATCCTTGATAATTCTTGGGTTGACATTCCTCTATGCCAGTCTTTCCTAGTGCTGAGGATGCCCTCATATTGTTACTCCCAATACAACCTTGTCGGTTACACTAACCAATATGACAAAACCCAAGTATTCCACTCTAATGTATCCATTATACGCCGAAGTATGTCTCAGTATCTCAAAAACTTGAAACATGTAAATCATCATCATCATCGAGAAAAAATATATACCTAACTAATACCTAACACTGATATTCACAGTTTTAGGACAATACAATAGTAGTAATAAAAAAATACATCATCAGTGCGAGCCATATTAGTCTCGTCTCTGGTAAACAAAAAAAAATTGCCACATTCTCACCAATAACGAATTACCACTTGTATATTTATATAAATTTAGGCGCATCAAACTGAACCCTGCAAATAACAGAGATCTCCCACTAGTATTGGTTCTATTTCCTCTCGTTCCTCTGTCCAAGTAACTATTATCGCTGTTTCCTCTGGGGTTACTATATCCCCTCTCATACCTTCTCTCATCATTAAAAATTCTCTTGTTCTGACCTGACATAAAACTATTTTCTCTGTTTCCTGTAGTATTATTATATCCTCTCTCATAGATTCTCTCATCATTAAAAGCTGTTCTGTTCTGACCTGACACAAAACTATTTTCTCTGTTGCCCTTAGTATTATAATAACCTCTGTCATAGTCTCTCATCTTTAAAAATATTCTTGTTCTGATCGTCCTTGCAAGTTAGTGTTTGACATGTTTTTATAATGGTAGAAATTTGTTTTTCCATGTCTGCTAAAAAAGAATCTATTATTTAATCATCATCGGAGGGTGCCACCATTTCATCATTAAAATCATGCGACACCATTACTTTATTCATATTAATTTCAGCAACAGCACCTATTGTGCCTTGTGTCTTTCTGTACTATTATTCTCTGGCTATGTTGCGCATTTCAGTCTTTTTATCTGCCATACATGTATAGCTATCTATTGTCACAGTATTGGTTTCTTCATATTCGTTCATATGCGTAGCAGCATCATTGAACACTAACATGTCTGTTCCTACGCTAATATCATCTATTTCAATGGGTACAGTGGTTGTTGCTACGTCACTCTTTCTTATAAAAGCATCTTCCCTCACCCTAACATTTACATCGACCATTGTGAGAGCTATTCTGCCTAGTTCTGTGTCTGACATAGAGGTGTGTGCGTCTTTGGTTATTTTATCTGTGTTTGTTGACCTGTCTCTTTTGTCCTTAACTGTCTGGTTACCAGCCTCGACTAATTCTACTCTCGTTTTACTCCTCTTCGTCTCTGTATTATTTCGTCTATCTGTGTCTGATTTTGTACGCACTACAGAATTCCTTTCTTTCTTCATATTCTTATCAAACCTGTCGGTGTTGTGTGGCATATATCTGCAGTCATTTCTTTTAAACTAATTATGCTGGTATTTTTCTCCGTACCCTGTCTCGTTGTAGGCTGTTTGTTTTGATAACTCATGTCTGTATAGTGTCCCTGCTTTTGATATTTGTTTCTAGTTCCACCTCTCTCATTTCTATAACAAGAGTTCTGTGCCTGTCTAAAGTCTGTTTTAGGATAAAAACTGCAATGTTTTCTCCAATTTCTTTCCTGCCTCAACTCTCTACCTAACGTAGCTACTTCTCTCCTCGGATGTCTGATCTCCCATTTTAGTATATCTATTTCAGGTGTTTCTGCAATCTGTTGTGTCATTTTCTCTAACATTCTCTCTGAATAATCTCTGCATTACTCTATGAAATAATAAATAATTTCTAGTGAAAAAATATACTGACAAAGCAGTATAATCAAACAAATATACACTGTAATTGCAACAACAATCTAACTAATACATAACTGTTTCTTGTTCTTGGTCGAATACACTGTCCCTTCGTCGTTGATGTTGTCGCTCTTTGCGAATGTCTAAGTAATGTTCTCTGTATCCCACCATTATTAAAGAAACAATTGTTCTTTGCATAAATCACATCAGTTCGTTCTAGTACGTGATTGTCTGTACTTCGCGTTGTCCTATCCTCGTTGATTTCGTTGGTAATATTGATAATGTCTGTGTTCTGAATACCACCACCGTTAGAAAGATAACATGTTCTATGTCTGTTTAAAACACAAAAAGTTTCGTTATAACATCTTTAGTACTTCGCATTGTGTTCGCTTTTAAAGCCAGGTCGTCTCCTCCTGAATTTTGGAAATAGGCACGGGCACTATTATAACATTGTCAGTTGTGAATAATACTGACAAGTTGTGAACTCTTATTCTTGATGACTGAAGACATTAGTGTTCTTTACATTAATATATATATATATATATATATATATATATATATATATTACTGGAGAAGATGTTCTTTAATCAACACACCACACACGGAGGTTTCACAAAACATTACCACTTCACTAATCAGAGGAAGTCCGATGAAATGTTCTCTACGGAATTAATTTAATTCTGACAAATAAGTATAATCGAAAAAATCTCTTGGATTGAAACACTTAGTCATTTCTTCACAATATAAAATTATATCATATTTTACATGCTGCATTTCTCAATTTCTCAAGTTCATAATATTCTACACTTTATATGAGAACATTTCCTACCTCAGCATTATATCAGATCTGCAACAAATGGTCAATCAACTCCACGATTAAATGACTGTACACAAAGTTCAAAAGTGCCAATTCTTCTTAATCACTTGAATCACTTGAAAACCATCTTCCGTCTAGCACTACTTCTGAGGGTGCTAGTTGACTAAGTTGATAGTATGCTGTTCTCTCGTGGCTAGACGGCTGCTCGTCCTACCGGAGTCCGTGTTCGAATCCCAGGTAATTCTCTTGTGATATTTCTTTCTCTCACGTCTCACTAAAGTCTTTTGTCTACGATTTTTTCGAGGTCTATTCATACAAAATTGTGTTCTCTTACTTTATCGTACCAAAGCCTCGTAGTTTCCTATTAATAAAAAAATTAAATCACTGTACTCGAAGTTCAAAAGTGTCAATTCTTCTTAATCACTTGAAAAGCATCTTCCGTCTAACACTACTTCTGATTTTATATTGTCTCATCCTCTTTCTGCTCTTCTCTGTCTTCTGATTTCTTCTGACGGTTTTCCTCTGCCGTTTCTTAATCGCAGTGTACTAACGAGCAAAGTCTATTTGCTTGTTATCTGGACTTCTCTTCTTCTCTTGTCCAGGCTGGTCCCAGTTCACTGACCGTCCTTGTTACTCCGTCCTCTGTCTACACTCTCCTGTACTTCCAAACTTCTTGGTTCTTCTTCGTTCCTCCTGTCTCTCAGCTCACCTTTTTATCTTAAAGTCCAGCTTGATGGATTAACCAGTAAGTATTTTGGCTCCACCCTTCAGATATCCACTGGTACCCATGACCGTTCTGAATGTCCGTCATTCAAAATGCCCCGAGACTTATTTCTCGTAAGTCAAATGTCCAATAGGCCACGCCTCTAAATATTTAATTGGTCAGCTGGCCGAATTGGTCACTCCTTTGTTTAAAAACCGTGTGCAACCGCCTCCTAACGCGTGTTAGTTTGTGTCAGTTTCGTCTATACAACTGTTATTTACCTAAGTTATTATCTTGCTCTTTCATGTCGGAGGTTTTATTGTGTCCTGGCTTTTTCGTTGTGTCTGTTTCTTCTATTCGTCTTTTCTATTTTGTTTACACGTGTCACCGTCCAGTCACCGCTTTGTTATCACTAGACCATCCTACTTTCTGGCGTCCTTCCTTTGTATTACCTAAATCTCAGTGTCACTGAGTCTCGTCTTTTTCTATTCACTGTTTCCACTGTTTACTTTTGTCCGCATCTTGTTCTAGAGACATGGAAGTTCTATGCCTTTCTCTTCCATTTCTACCCACATTTCCCTGTCGCTATTCGATGTTACTATTTTGTTTACAGTATATTTTCATAATCATATTCATTAATAATAATCATCATAATAATAACAACAACTATACTCATTACTTAAAAGGCCATGCTACAGATGCCCGCCATTATATATGATACATTCAGCCGGACGTCTGGAAATTTCCTATATAACACAATTTAACAAGTTCCAATGGATATATTAACAGTCGAAATGTTAAAAGCTATTAGCAGAGACAACATGAGCCAATTACAGGGAATGTTTAATAAAATCTAGAAAGAAGAAAAGGTCCCTTTTAAATGGAAACAAGGAATCATTGTTAAAATACCCATACCCTCCACAAAAAAGGCAATCTCAGTGACTGCAATAACTGGAGGGGTGTAACCTTACTATTAGTTATGTCAAAGGTGTTTTGTAAAGTGATTCTGAATAGAATTAAGGATGTAATGGATACTGCAATATGAGAAGAAATGTCAGGATTTCGAAAAGGGAGAAGGTGTCTCGACGAGGTCTTTACTTTGAGAATAATACTTGAAGAACATATTGACAAGCAAGAACCATTAATTGTGAACTTTATAGGTTTTAAAAAAAACATTTGATAGCATACACGGAGATTCATTGTGGAGAATTTCAAGACTATATGGAATACTATCTAAAATTGGCAGCATCATCAGAGATCTCTTCAACGGATATATTTATATATTTTCAGTCTGAAACCATTCGCTTATTCCTTCTTCTGTGAGCAGTCAAGACAGAAGAAGGAATAAGCAAATGGTTTCAGACTGAAACAGACGTGAAACAAGGATGTATATTATCTCCTTTGCTTTTTGGAATTGCTATAAACTGTGGCAACTGGAAAAAAATTGAGGAAAGCAGAGACACATGAAGACACATAGAGAAATTACTGCACGGGTTGTTAGTGTGGCTAGGAAGAAGGTCACCGGGGGATCTCATAATCACCACAAAAGACAGGGAATTGTAGAGAGAAATGACTGCCTATGCCACGCGGCATGGTACTTAGTTTAGATAGATTTTTATACTGAAAAGATGCTGCCGTACTTTAAAACAGGCATTGATTGGGTACATGGGACCCAAATAGAAGATCTTGATTTTGCAGATGGTTCTAAAGACTGTTATTTCCGAAGGTGAGGTGGATGATACGCTCTCCACTCCAACGGCATGCGTCTCAAATAGCCTCTGATAGTCAAGTCCAGCTCCTTGCCTTCCCGTGGCAGAACTGTTTAAACTGGCAGGAGAAGGGGCGAAGGCGAATATCTGGCGCCTGAAAACCAGACGCTTCGGGTAGATGAGAGTCATGTTTGGTAGCTCATCTACCGCTGCTGGCGAGATTCTTCAGCTGCCGTGCGTAGAGTGGGGGTCCTCCTGGCCAGTGAAGAAAGGTGCAAACGGGTTGTCATGCGGCACCACAGTGGAAAAGGTGAAAGAAAGGAATAAGCGAAGTAAACAGTAGGCAAATCACGCAACCTCTGGTCTGGGGGTCAGATACGTCATAAGTGCACTCATATCCGGCGAAATACCTGAAGCGTCTTAATCCAGAGATTAAGACACTGCTGGCGAGATTCTTCTGATGCCGCGCGTGGAGTGAAGCTCTTCCCGGCCAATGAAGAAGATGCGGAAAAGCAATCGGGGTTGCTGTATGGCACCGATGTGAAAAGGTAGTGGAAAGGCTAAAGTGAAGCTTAACTGGTATGTCCAGTAGTATCGCGGCGAGAGCTACTCATACCACGGCGCTCCTGCTCGAGAGGTCGGCCGCGTCTGAAATACACCCATATTGGTGAAATATGCCTAAACCGGCTTACAGCAGGGGTGAAACTTTATGGCTACGCATGTCACGGTACCTCCCTCTGCTTTAGAGGTCGGTAATGTCCTAAACACGCTCATACTGGGATAATATGCATAAACCGGCTAAACCCAGGGGTGGAAGTCACTATTGGCGAGGATTCATCCTCCTGGACAAAAGCTCCGTCCTGGAAGGGTAGCGACCACAACCACAAAATGCTGAAGTCGGAGACACTGGACCAGTGCAGTCTAGATAAGCAACCATCTCTCACCCGGCGGGGATGTATGCGTATCCTAATCACGCTGAGGTCTTCCGGTGAGAAAGTCCAACACTGGACTGGATGGGCAACCACCTCTCACCCGGCGGTGATACACGGGTATCTCAAAACACGTCGAGGTTTTCCTGTGAAAAAGTCCAACTCTAGCCTGGATGGGCTACCACCTCTTAAAAGCGGGGTCATACTGATATCCAAAACACGCCGAGGTTTTCCGGTGAGAAAGTCCAACATTAGATTAAACTGGTGCAACGAAAACCACATTGTCAGGCAATCCCGCTTCTGAGACCGACCAAGAGAAGTTTGACACAAATTTAAAATTAACTGGTTAATTCACAATTAGATTTCGGGACTCACAATTGGGCAACTTCTTTGGGGGCCAAGACATAGTAACCAAGCACAATGAGACAGAATAAGAGACCCATAGTTAGTGTTGCCAGATTCTGTAAAGGAAAAACTGGAATATTTTTCTCAGACTGCTAAACAATAGCAGATATGTCCTAGAATCTAATAATTTTGTTTTCAGATAGCCTATCTATGGAAAGAATATAAGTTACACCATACCAACGATCGTACAGCTCAGAAGAGCAGAAATTATTAGTATTTCATTTATGTAAAATACTGGTGTTTAATGTTTTATACCTTGCATGCATTATGAAATCAAAATAACTCTAAATTAATTCATCAGACCTTCTAAAAAAACTGTGTTCTCTTACTTTACCGTACGAAAGCCTCGTAGTTTCAAATTTATTAAAATTGTAAATTAATTCATGGGATACAGAACAATCTTTACTTCAGTAGAATGTATTTTTACCTTCAAGATCGTGTATTATCCTGCCGCCCTGCGTCTTGGTCCTAGCATTTATCCAACATTAAACTTACGGAAAGAAGATCCTGGCGATGAATGACTTAATCATAGAATTCTGAGCAACTTATTCGATAATTAAAAGTGCATTTAATTATTCTTCAAATGATGAGACCTGCAGGATATATCATTCTTTATCCATTCCCATGAGGAAAAATACCTTTCCCACATTTGCATTATGTCCAGGAACGCTAAAGATAAATTCACACAGTCTTACTAAGTCCGAGTACTGTTCCAAAGATTCAGAATGTCCAATTTTAAAAAAAAAAGGTCCACTTCTCCTGTCTGGATTTGCTATTCCAGTTGTCCTTCTCTGGCGAGAGTACTGCTTCACTTACGTGAAATGATCAAACAATAGTGAATCGTCAACAGATTGCCTTTGTCTTACAGAAACTTTACAGAATCTTCCACTTCCAAATATGCTGGTATATGTACCAATATGCTAACAGCATCCACTTACAGATGGAAAATTCATTCAGAGATGTCATGCACCTCAGTACATAAACATGACACGTTTCATAAAGCTATTCCACCTCAGCATATAATTTATTTATATCTACAGTTATACAATGGCCTATTTCATCTTCTGCTTGTTTCACAATAGATTTCACTTTTAGAGAAGAAATCTTTCTTCTTACCATTGTTTTATCAATATAAGGGTTTCCTCTAAACGTCTTCTAAGATGCTGCTGCCTGCCTTCTCTAGTTTAAATCTATTATCCAGTCTCATCATTTTACACTCATCTGGTATTTGACAAATCTAATATAGGGTTCGTTCAGGTCATTTTCAAACAAAGCAATCAAGACTTTTTGTGCCTTTTCTTCTGAAAGGAAAAACGATTTTAAATGCATAAAGTTGTAATACTCTCTCCGCTGCAGGAAGCAAAGATAACCGACCATAATTTGTTTGTATGTGACACCAATTTGCGATATTCGACATCCAAAAATGTGCAAAATTCTGTCAGGCACTCCATGAATATGGTATATATTGAGAAAAAATTGAACATTTTAATTATTATAGTTTCCGCGTCTACAGTTAGCATTTAGCATTTGCTAAATCACCACATAACTGTTTAGTAGTGTCAGAAGCTAAAATGGATTTTGCTATAACTATTGTTTACTTCTCCCCAGTGCCACACTCGTTGCTGTTTTGGAATTATTAGTAATTTTAGAATTTAACGTGGTAGTGCAATTCATTTATTTGAATGATAGCACATTGTCAATTCAGCCGTTTGTACTGACTTTTCTTGTTCCGAATATTTGGCACAAAATAACTGTCCAGTCTTGTAGAAGTGTATTTGCAGAATTCATTCATTCATTTGCATGTCCCTTGCGGAACTTTGACTCCCTAACAGTACTCCTGTAGTCCTCTCGGTTCTGAGCAAGATGGCCTGCTATTGATACACCCATTTGCAGATCATTAACAATGTATTTGCAGTCTTCGCCTTGGTCTTCCTCTCTTTCTTTTACCCATTATGTACCCTTCCAAGACGATTTTCTCTAGATTATCATGACGTTTAATGTGTCAAAAATATTTAAGTTTTCTCTCTTTAATCTTTACTAGCCAGCCTTCTTCAATATTAAATTCTAGTAGTATGTATATATTTGTTCTTTTTTGTGTCCATAATATTTGAAGAACTCTTCTGTAGCATTTACGTTCAAAGACATTTATGTGTTTTTCAGCTGTTTTGTTAAGTGTCCAGGTCTCACTGGCGTATGTTGCGATGGGAAAGATGCATGCCCTTAAAAATCTTATTTTTGTAGTTCTGTCTGTTCCTCTCTACAGTTTCTTTAGTTGTTTTACTTTCTGAAGAGCAATAGATGTTCTCCTTTTAATTTCCCTCATTGTATCTCCATTATTAGTTAACAGTGATCCAAGATATTCAAAGCTCTCCACTTCTTCCAGTTTTTCCTCATTGATACATATATCAGCTGCCTTGTTTGTTTTGTCAGTTGTCATTACTTTAGTTTGCTCTTCACTATTCTTACGGACTGGCATAATTAGTTTTTCCATTCCTTTTTGTGTTGTGAACAGTAATACTGTGTCATCAGCATATCTAATTTCTGATATTTCATAACCTCCATGGCATCGTAATATTCTTTGTCTACATCTTCTCTAACATTCCTCATTATATTTTCAGTATACAAGTTAAATAAGTAAGGCGACATTATGCACCCCTGACGGACCCCTTGTTTTATGTCAAACCAAGTTGTTGTTTCACCATTTATTCTTACTGCTGCTTGTTGGTCTAGATACAGGAGTGATGGTAATTGTATCAAATATGTTGGAAATCCCATTTTTTCCATTATTTCTCAAAGTTTCTGGTGTTGTACACAATCAAATGCCTTTGAGTAGTCTATAAAGGCTAAATATAGATTCACATTAAACTCTCTGCATTTCTATATTATTAATCTTATATTGAATATATGATATCCTGATCCTCTTCCTTGCCTGAAACCAGCTTGGACCATATTGACTTCTTCTATTTTCTTACGAAGTCTACCCATTATGATTTTTAACAGAATTTTACTGGCATGACTAATCAGGGCAACAGTTCTGTAGTTTGTGCATAATTTCAAGTTACCCTTTTTTGGCAGTGGTATGAATATAGTTCTTTTGCATTCTTTTGGCCAGATACCTGAATGCTATATCTTTTTACATATTGCATGATAGATTGTTGCACATTCCTTTCCTCCTGCTTTAATAAATTCAGCTGTTATCTCATCACATTCTGGTGATTTACCATTTTTCAGATTCTTTATTGCCCGTAAAACTTCTTCTATTGTCGGTTCTGGCTCTTTCTCCTCCAATAATAATTCACACTGTTGATTTCTGCTTTCACAGGCAGTTGTTTCATACATTCCTCTGCAATATTCCTTCCATCATTCTAGAATTTCCTCTGTCTCTGTCAAGGTGTTCCCCATCTTGTCACAAATTACATTTAGCTTAGGTGTGACATTTCTCGTCAATGTCTTCATTTCTTTAAATATTTCACTATCTCTTCCACACTTCTGAAATTGCAGAGTACAAGTTTGATTATGCAGTTCTTGTGCTTACGTAATCTTTTATATCCGCTCTTCTGCCATGTGCAGTGGCAATGTAACACAGATGATGACGTTATATTCTGCTTCATGGTCATTTTCCCCTCATTTTATAGAAGACCATTTCTGTGAATATTTTTCCTGAAAGGAACACTTTCTCTTAGCCATTTTGAAAACACTTCTTGCAATTGCTGCATATATATATATATATATATATATATATACTTAAAAAACAAACAAAACGGAACACTACTGTAGTCATAATGGACACCAAATTTCAAACTTGTATCAACATTTTATTTTATGGAATTAATGTTTCAGTCTTGGCATGAAGAAACCTCTCTGTAACGAAAGTCAAACATTGGAACATGTGCTGTCAACATACAGAGTATCATTAAATTAAGGACGCTACACCTGGCGGCACAACAGAGTGCTGCATGAACTAGTACCTATTGTAGGCAGTGCAAACGATAAAGAAAATAACAGCAAAAGAGTTGAGATTCCACCTAAATACTTCACAGGCGCTGGTACGACACTGAATATTGAAATCAGGGACAAACCCTTACCATCACTGCTGGATAGTGGAAATGACTGGGATGTGATAGCGGAACTACCAGGAAGATGAGAATACCTGACTGCCACTAAGAACACAGGAATGCGACCGGACATTGTAGTGTACTCCATAGAAAAACAGGAACTAATAATGATTGGGCATATGGTTCTGTACGAAACAAGAATAGAGAACCAACATCTATTCAAATGTGAGAAGTAGAATGACCTGGTCAAGCAACTGAGGCAGGGGGCAGGAGTCAGGGCAAAAATGATAGCTGTAGAAGTGGGAGCGAAAGGATTCGTAGAAATATCAGCATACGACCTGGGCATAAAGGGACAAGCAAGAGCAAGGGCATTGAAAAGCCTTTCAGAAACAGCAGAAAAAGTTTCATGCTGGCTGTGAAGTATGCGAAACAAGCATTGAGAACATAAATAATTTCGCTTGTCGCAGTCAATACCAGTCCTCCGTGGCTAAATCACTAAAGACGCACTTCAAAAGTGCGGTGCCAACTCAATCCCGGGACAAAAAAAGCAACAACTCACAAGACCTCTGGAAGTCATGACCCATAGGGGCCCACCCCACTTAGAATGCCAGGGGTTTACTAGGGCCGAAACACTTGTCTGAGGGGGGGGGGGGGTACTTCCTCTGATGATCTGAAGGACTTGTGTTGTTGTTCCGCTCTCTACAGTAGAGAGTTTCCTGCATATTAAGACTTCAACAATGACATGATGTTCATTAAATTTGATTTGGACTCTTACTCTTTGCGACTGAGGCCTCCGTTTCAGTAAGGTGTATGGCCTCCTCTGGCCTATATCAGATAACAACATCTCCATGACATGGATCCGATTAGCCGTTGGATATGTTGTTGTGAGATGGCTTCCCACTCTTCCTGTAGTGCAAGAGACAACTGTCATAGATTGGTTGGCACCAGGTCTCAATGGCGGACTTGTCTGTTGAGTCCATCCCATAAGTGTTCTTTTGGGTTCATGTCTTATGACATGGATGGCCACAGAATGGTCTGGACGTTGTTGTCAGGGAGGAACTGAGTGGTGAGTTGTGTCACATGAAGTCTGGCGTTGTCTTGCTGGTCGACCTGGTACAGTCAGAAATGGAAGGACGTGAAGACGAAGAATTTCAGCAACGTATCGTTGGGCATTCAGGTGTCCTTCAATTTGCACCAGGTCACTTCTTCTCATGAAGATGATCGTCCCTCACACAATTACACCTCCACCACCATGTGGAGGACACTCATCCACGCAGTTCTGGGCGTAGTGCTCAAGGAATCTGCGGTAAACTCTTCTCCGTCTATTGTGTGGCTGAAACAGAAAGAATGATTCATCACTAAACCAAACCCTTCTCAATCATTCGCAACGGTCCATTGACGGTGCTGGTTCGCCCACTGTCGTCGGTTCTGAAGATGCCGGTCCGTAAGAACAGTGTCGTGCAGCCAGTTCCTGACTGTTTGATCTGAAATTCGACGAGTTGATGTCATTGACTGGACTGTTGAGGACGCAAATGCAAATCGATTCCAGAGGTGACGCAGCCGTATGAAGCGGTCTTCGACAGGAGTTGTGACTATGGGTCTTCCACTGTACGGCTGGTCTGCAACTGAGCCAGTTTCTTGAAATCATCCAGTGATGATGAGTCGTTGTTCTGTAGTGAGATGAGTCATACTTATGAATTCAATTTTCAAATGAACTGATTCGATGAACGTCAATCTTTTATAGGCATTGAATAACATGGTCAGTGAGTTTTGTGTTCAGTAAGTTTCATGAGAGTTTCGTGAACCTGTCATAAGTTACTGTCAAAAATACTGTTTTGACTAGTGTCGCTTTTCTGTGGTCATGAATCATCTGCTGACGTGCAATTCAGGTCAGCACGTGAAGTTGATGTCCAATTGAATGTTTGAGGCAATTTGCCCCTGTCTGATCAGCAAACTTCAGTTTAAATCGCAACATCGTATTTGTTGCATTACTTTTTTTAACACTATATATATATATATATATATATATATATATATATATATATATATATATATATAAAATAAAACATGGGTTTCTCTCAACACCGATTAAAAAAGTGCAAAAAGCACTTATTTTTCTTTCATTCATTTGTCATAAATCTCAGTGAGACGACACATTATCGATTTTCAGGGCTATGATAGGAATAGTGGTAAAACATATATTTCTCACCAAACGGTGAAAAACTTGCAACTTCTGTAGTCTCTAAAACAAGTAGACAGGAAAGATGTTTGACCGTTTTTTTTCCATACAGACTCTCGTTTTCTTTTGGTGCGAAGACGCGGATAACACATGACGTCGCCAATAGAAAACACCTCTCTCCACAAGACAAAAGAATAAAAACGAAATAACACGAACCCCACGAATTCCAAATTCGAACTCAGAGACAGAAATAACAAATTAAGTGTCCACTGTTTTGTTGTTTTAAAATTTGCGTAGCAGTTCTGCCAACCTGAAATCGTAAGGAGAAAGAAGAACTCCAATGCACAATTCTTTAATTTGAAAGGAAAAATAAAATGAATTTTTTCTTTAAAAACTGGGACTGTCTCGGAAAACCAGGGCGTCTGGCAACCCTACCCATAGTTGACTGCTTGAGTTAGGGTTGGCGTACCATAGACGACTAAGACTGTATTTTGTCCCCCAGTAATGTCATTGAAAAGAGACTGTAGTCTGACCAAACGAATAGTGATCGAAGTAGGAAGGTGAATTAGGTTTAAAATATACTGAGCTACAGACAGCTATAGCTATATCGGGCTATAATGACCTAAAGGTAATACAGCGCTACAAACACCCTTTGAGGACGAACCCCAGAGAAGAAGAGAAAAGACTATTCTATCACTATTAGACTTTCACAAAAGTTTCCCGAGACAGTACTAATTATAAATTAAAGAATACTTAAACGTTTGGGTAATTAAATCTTTAGTTTTTATGAAGTGGTATGGAACCACACTAAAATTTAAAAAAAAAATTAACAAAAATATCACAATAGGCAGATTTGTTAGTCAGGGTTCTATGTGACGTTTAAGAAAACCAAAAAGTAAAGCACATCAAAGAAAGCACAATGACCAAATAACATAACAAGAGAAATGATGACGGTGCTAGATGATATTGGCATAGAAGCCTCTTAACCTTTTCACTCTTTCATAGCTAGAAGTGCCAGATACTGTAAATGAAAAACAGGAACATTTTTCTCAGACTGCAAAATGGAAAGATATTCGAGAATCATCACTAATTACAAAGCAGCAAACATGTCCCAAGATGTAAGAATGTGTTTCCACGTAGCAAATCTAAGGAAAGTAAATAAATTATAACTAATATATATTCTGTTTTCGCTTCTGGGTGACGTAGAAGATGGCGGCAGCTTTTACATTCTCGCCGGCATATTTGCGTATGAGTCTTCTGCGTCGCCATACATCGTAAAACGGGAGTTCGGCGTGAGGCCAATAACCTCATCCGGGGAAAGACCCTGCCGTTATGGAATCTCGCAACAGTTATAACTGAACATCAAGGTCACCAATTCTGCATGCCGTTGACAGCGATCGAAAATTCGTCGGCCCCAAATGCCTAACAAAAATCGGATTTTGGAATATAAGAACGATGGCCGCAACAACAAAAACTGCTCCGGTAATAAAAGAAATGCATAGATATCTGGGTAAAGCTGAGGCGACCATCCCTAACCCAGCGCGTCACAGGTGGCGGATGGTGAAAGTCCTTCAGATATGGAAGATCCCTGTGAATAAGGAGTTATCCAAATAAGCAGGCGCGGACCAACTGGCGGTAGGCTCAGAGAGCGAGGTGGGGTAGTAGGTGGTTCTACTACTCCTATAAAGTGCCTCAGGTGCTCAGTGAAGAGAATACCAGGCGGGTCAGAGGCGCCTTAAAACCTCTCGCCTTGCGGGTAGGACAGGGAGTCCAAAGGCTAGCAGAGAGTCCGTACACAAACCGGCAGAAGGCAACGGGAAACCACTGTTGCAGCTCCCAAGAACAATTATGCTTATTCAGAGTAATAGATTTGTCATGATCGACGTTAATGGATGTTCCTCTGGAACAGCCTCGTCTGGTAGGGCAGCTCACGAGCCATAGGTGAGGCCAGATCGTCATCAAGCTACTGGTGGCAAAACTAACACGTTCAAAATAGCAACATGGAATGTTAGAACTTTATTCCAGGCTGGAAAATTAGAAAATGTAAAGATGCAAATGGAAACGATGAAGATCAACATATTAGGAATGAGTGAAGTTAGATGGACAGGTGCAGGGAAGATAAACTCAGATAAATATACAATAATATATTCAGGAAGTGAGAAACATGAACGAGGAGTAGGAATTATATTTGATGAACAAACGGCAAGGACAATTGTAGGATATTTGAACATCTCGGACGGAGTCCTGCTAGCCCAACTGAAAGGACAACCAATAAACATAAATATTATACAAGTGTACGCTCCAACATCTGAAAGCTCTGAAGAAGATGCACAGCTATTTTATAATGACATAGAGACAGCACTAAAACACACAAAGTCGCATGAAGTTACCATAGTCATGGGAGATTTTAATGCCAAAGTTGGTAAAGGAAGAACTTCAGACATCGTCGGTGACTATAGACTGGGGGAGAGGAATGACAGAGGTTATAAATTAATTGAATGGGCAAGAATACACAGCATGGTTGAGGGAACACCTGGTTTAAACAACATCCACGAAGACTGGCAACGTGGTGCAGTCCAGACAAAAAGACTTAACCAGATAGACTACATATTAATCAACAAACGATTCCGCAATGCATTACTGACAACAAAAACCAAGTCAGGAGCTGACTGCAATAGTGACCATGATCCACTCTGTGGAAAAATTAGAATAAAACTAAAGAAAGCAGGCAGAAAAGTGAGAAACATCAAACTGAATACAGAACTTCTTAAAAATGACCAAGAACTGCGAGAACAATACAAAGTTATTATAACAAGTAGATACAATGCAATAGCAAAGATAAATAGTATAGATGAGATTCTATCCACCAAACTGTTAAGGAGATAATACCACCAAAAAAAGAAGACCCTAAAAATAAATGGATGATAGACGACATCTTAGGACTGATGGACAAGAGGAGTAGTAAAAATAACGAGAAAAAATATAGCAAGATAAATAAAGAAATAAGACGCAAATGCATAGAAGCAAAAGAAGTGTGGTTAAATGAGCAGTGCAGACAGATAGAGGACTCTCATATTAAAGACAGCAAAAACATGCACAAACGAATTAATGAACTCACAGGCAGGAAAACAAAATATACCACAGGATGCCTGAAATCGAAAGAAGATAAAATGTTAATGGGAAAAGAAGACATTGTGGACAGGTGGACAGAGTATATCGGTGAGCTATATGGAGGAGAAAGACCAGAATTAACACCAGATACTGAAAACTGTGAGGGACCACCAATACTTGAAGATGAAATCATAGATGCCATCAAACACATGAAGAAAGGAAAAGCGACTGGGCCTGATAATATAACAACAGAAGAAATAGAGGCACTAGAGGAGACAGGAATAAAAATAATAACCAAGTTACTGAATGACATTTACAACAGTGGTTATATTCCCTGTGACCTGATTAAATCCACGTTTATAGCACTACCAAAGAAACCAGGTGCAAAGGAATGTGATGACCACCGGACTATCAGCCTCTCATGTCACATAACGAATTTACTTCTGAGAATTATTATGAGAAGAACAAGGAAAAAGATAAAAATGGAAATAGCAGATGAACAGTTTGGATTTGTCGAAGGAAAGGGAACACACAATGCCATTTATACTTTACGAACACTAACAGAAAGAGCTTTAGAAGTACAGAAAGATCTCTACTTATGCTTCATTGATTACACCAAGGCATTTGACAAGGTGAAACATAATGACATTATTAAAATGCTTGAAGACATCAATATAGACGGCAAAGACCTGAGGATTGTAAAACATCTATACTGGTAGCAAGAAGCAGCAGTTCGAATTGAAAAAAGAATTGGAAAATATCAACCTATAAAACAAGGGGTGCGGCAAGGATGTGTACTATCTCCAGACCTTTTTTCTCTGTACAGCGAGAATATTCTAAGAACGATCATCACAGAACCAGGCATAACAATTGGAGGATACAATATTAACAACCTTCGGTATACTGACGACACAGTACTGATAGCTGAGAACCAACAAGACCTGCAAAATCTCTTGGATAAAGTGGCCAAAGAAAGTGAACAGAAAGGCCTTACTTTGAACATCAAAAAGACAGAGACTATGGTTATATCTAAGAAACAGAATCCATCAGCATGCAGTATTAAATTAAACGGAACTATTCTAAAGCAGGTGCAGAAATTCAAATACCTTGGAGCAGTAATAACTTCAGATTGGAAATGCAGAACAGAAAGTAGGAACAGAATAGGCCAAGCAAAGACTGCATTTCAGAGAATGAGAAACATATTAACCAAAACATCCTTATCAATGAATGTTAGAAAACGAGTCCTAAAATGCTATATTGAACCTATCTTGTTATATGGAAGTGAATCATGAACAATAGGCAAGTCTGCACAAAAATCATTGGAAGCAGCAGAAATGTGGTTTATTAGAAGAATGTTGCGAATCCCCTGGACAGCAAAAATAACTAATGAAGAATGTATGAGAAGAGCTGGAGAGACAAAAAAACCTTGTCAAAAAGATAAGAGAGAGACAATGTACTTTCATAGGACATGCAATGAGAAGAAGGGGCATTGAAAATATTATAACAACAGGAAAAATAGAAGGAAGAAGATCAAGAGGAAGACCAAGAGAAATGATACTGGACAGTCTGACGGAATGGTGTGAGAGGAGATCACCAACTGAGCTGATGGCCTGCATGAAGGATCGGATACTCTGGAGAAGCATAATAGCCAACGCCAGTCGGCACGGCACATGATGATGATGATATAGATATCATCTAGATGTGTTGGGCATCAGCGAAGTGCGATGGCCAGAAGCAGGGAAAAGACCGGTGGAAAACCGTAAGTTAATAATATATTCCGACAGAGACGATGGGAAATACCAGGAAGGAGTGGGTATAATTATGTCATCTGCGGCAGCAAAGAGCCTTACAGAATAGGTACCAGTGAACAGTCGTATGATAAGAGCACAATACAAAATAAGGCATGGAAGAATTACGATCATACAATGCTATGCACCCACGAACGATAAGATGATGAAATGAAAGACGATATCTTATTACCACCTACAACAACTTATCAACAAAGTACCTAAACACGACATGTTAATTGTCATGGGAGATTTCAACGCCAATGTAGGAAAGGATAACACCGACGTCGAAAAAGTAA
Organism: Achatina immaculata; assembly: GCA_009760885.1. Lineage (NCBI taxonomy): Eukaryota > Metazoa > Mollusca > Gastropoda > Stylommatophora > Achatinidae > Lissachatina > Lissachatina immaculata. The sequence goes on along the minus strand of CM019691.1, from coordinate 39,007,944 downwards.
TGGGGAACGAAGGAATTGATACAATAAATCAGAAAGGAGAAAGATTAATTGAAATATGTCTAACATAGGGCATGGTCACTGGAGGAACAATATTTGCACACACATAAATACATAAAACAACATGGATATCTGCAGATGATAGAACCAGAAACCAGATAAATCATTTTTGTATTAGAAAACAATTCAGAATATCTCCGATAGATGTAAGACCATATAGGGGTGCAGATGTCAACAGTGATCACAACCTGTGTATAGGGAGGATAAGACTTACTGAAAAGCCAACACAAGAAATCAATACTCAGAAAGATTACAAGTCATAGCCTACAAGAAGTGTTTTCAGTCTGGAACTTTCCAAACATTTCGCAGCATTCGAAGAGGTAGACAAGACAGATATAGATGTATTATGGAATTCATACAGCACAGCCATAATCATCCATTTGCGTGTCCCTTGTGGAACATTGCCTCCCTAACAGCACTCCTGTAGGCCTCTCGGTTGTGAGCAAGATGGCCTGCTGCTGAAGCATCCATTTGCAGATCATCAACGATGTCTTGCAGCCATCTTCACCTTGGTCTTCCTCTCTTACTATTTATGTACCCTTCCAAGACGGTCTTATCTAGATTATCATGACGTTTAATGTGTCCTCTCTTTAATTCTCTTTACTAGCCAGCCTTCTTCAATATTAATTAAGTTCTTGTAGTATGGATATATTTGTTCTTTTTGTGTCCATATTTAAAGATATTAAACATATTATTTTAAATTTAAAGATATTTAATGCTAGAGAGTAGATATGCTGATGACACAGTATTACTGTCCACAACACAAAAAGGAATGGAAAAACTAATTATGTCAGTTCGTAAGAACAGCGAAGAGCAGAACCTCTATCTTAATGGAAAGAAAACTAAATTGATGACAACTGACAAAACAAACAAGGCAGCTGAAATATGTATCAATGAGGAAAAACTGGAAGAAGTGGAGAGTTTTGAATACCTTGGATCACTACTAACTAATAATAGAGATACAATGAAGGAAATTAAAAGGAGGGCATCTATCGCTCTTCAGAAAGTAAAACAAATAAAGAATCTGTGGAGAGGAGCAGACAGAACCACAAAAATAAGACTTTTAAGGGCATGCATCTTTCCCATCGCAACATATGCCAGTGAGACCTGGACACTTAACAGCTGAGAAACACATAACTGCTTTTGAATGTAAATGCTACAGAAGAGTTACCCAAGTATCGTGGACACAAACAAGAACAAATATATATATACTACAAGAGCTTAATACTGAAGAAGGCTGGCTAGTAAAGAGAATTAAACAGAGAAAACTTAAATATTTTGGATACATTAAACGTCATGATAGTTTAGAGAAGACTGTATTAGAAGGATACATAATGGGAAAAAGAAAGAGAGGAAGACCAAAATGAAGATGGCCGCAAGACATCGTTGACGATCTGCAAATGGATGCATCAGCGGCAGGCCATCTTGCTCACAATCGAGAGGCCTACAGGAGTGCTGCTTGCGAGGCAAAGTTCAGCAAGGGACATGCAAATGAATGAATGATATTTAAAGAACTCTTCTGTACCATTTACATTCAAAGGCATTCATGTGTTTCTCAGCTGTTTTGTTAAGTGTCCAGGTCTCACAGCCATAATCATGGCAGCAAAAGCAAGAGCTGGACTGCAGTCAACATGCAGAAAAGCATGGATATGGAAATACATACCTGAAAGAAGAGCAGCCAAATTAGCCATGTTGAATGTAAAGACAGATCTTGGAAAAGTTTTGGCAAAAAGCAGCATACAAAGAACTAGACAATAAAGTAAAAGGTTCAGCTAGAAGAGACAAAAAAGAATATATGGACAATATGGCAAAAGAAGCAGAAAATGCAGCAAAAACAGGAGGCAGCAAAACCCTATATAACATACTGACGAAGCTAACAGATACTATTATCTCAAGAGAAAGGCCAGTCTTTAGCAAAACAAGCAACCTATTAACATCAATTAAAGACCAAAAGCAAAGATGGGCCGAACACTCCCAAGAAATACTTAATTGACCATACCCAAGTGAAATAATAAATCTTGAATCCGATTTACCAGTTCCACAACTAAATGTCAACTTAGAGGAAGTTACACTTAATGACATTGAAACATCAGTGAATCTAATGGCTAACAAGAAAGGTGAAGATGAAATAACAATCAAAATGTTAAAAGCTATTAACAGTGACAACATGAGCCAACTACAAAGAGTGTTTAATAAAATTTGGAAATAAGAAACAAGTCCCTTCCACATGGAAAAAGGGAATCATTGTTAAAATACCCATAAAAGGCAACCTCAGTGACTGCAATAATTGGAGGGGTGTAACCTTACTACCAGTTGTATCAAATGTGTTTTGTAAAGTGATTCTGAGTAGAATTAAGGATGTAGTGGATACTGCGATGAGAGAAGAACAGCGAGGATTTCGAAAAGGGAGAAGCTATCTCGACCAGATCTTTATTCTAAGAGTAATACTTGAACATATTGAAAAGCAGAAACCATTAATCCTGAACTTCATAGACTTTAAAAAAGCATTTGACAGCATACACAGAGATTCATTGTGGAGAATATTAAGACTATATGGAATGTCATCTAAAACTGTCAACATCATTAGAGATCTCTACAACAGATATATTTATGCAGTCAAGACAGAAGAAGGAATGAGTGAATGGTTTCAGATTGAAACAGGCATGAAACAAGGATGTATATTATCTACATTGCTTTTTGGAATTGCCATAGACTTCATAATGAAAAGATGCTGTACTGATAAAACCGGCATAGATTGGGTACATGGGACTCAAATCTTGATTTTGCTTATGATATAACTCTTATCAATGAGAATGTGAAATCGATGCAGGAAAAAACAGATTCCCTTTGCTAGCAAAATAGGTCTTGAAATTAACAAATGCAAAACAAAAATTATGAAATTTCTCATTAATGAAGAAGGAAAAATATACTTAGAAGGAACAGTTGTTGATGAAGTAAACCAATTTGGCAGCAACATAGACCAGGATGGTGTCACCAGGAAGTTAGAATTTGAATTGCAAAGCAGCACTGTCCTTAAAAAATCTTGAGAACATATGGAATTCAATAGTTATAAACACAAAAACTAAGTTAAGATTATTCAATTCAAATGTGATGTCCAACTACTATGTGACATTTAACGGCACGGGAAGGATGTAAAATATAATCCACCTAAAACAGATATTAACAGAGTTTGAAGTTCAAATATTCAAAGTTTGAAGATCAAATATTATTTATAAGTTTTATGTGAGTTGGTAGGGTATTCCAAAGGTGGGCAGCTGAGTAAGAGTTTTTTTTTAAACACGTCAAGCCTTGGTTTTGGGAGAATACAATTGTTTTATGCGAGTTGGTAGGGTATTCCAAAGGTGGGCAGCTGAGTAAGAGCTTTTTTTCAAACACGTCAAGCCTTGGTTTTGGGAGAATACAATTGCTTTTAAGCGTTGCCTGTTTTTGGTTGGATTTGAACGACAATAGATAGGGTGGAGTATTTATGCAATAGAATTTTATGAATTAATTGGCTTTGTTGAAAAGAATTCTCTTCTTGCGGGGTAGAACATCAAGACGTTTGTCCTCATTTGTAATACACACTGTATGTTTGTCTTCTATAAGCTTTAATGCTTGTTTTTAAAGTGAGTAAAGTCTTTTCATGTTTGACATGCCCCAGATTGTGAAACAGTGCTCCATAGTGTGTGATATGTAGTATATTTTTCAGGTATCTGTGTCAGGAAAATGTTTAATTTAGTAAACTAGTAGAGTTTTTGTGCAGTGAGTTTGGTTAAATTGTCTACATGACGATTCCAGCTGAAGTGGTGGTCAATGAGACCTACAATTTTATGTTCATTAACATTCTCTGTGAAGTTCCAGCATGGAGCCTACATGCTGCTATTGGTAAATTTATTAATTTGCATTGTAATGAGCATGGTGATGAGCATGGTAATGAGCACTTGGTCTGTGGAGAGGAGCAGACAGAACCACAAAAATAAGATTTTTAAGGGCATGCATCTTTCCTATCGCAACATATGCCTGTGAGACCTGGACACTTAACAAAACAGCTGAGAAGCACATAAATGCCTTTGAATGTAAATGCTATAGAAGAGTTCTCCAAATATCGTGGACACAAAAAAGAACAAATATATCTATACTACAAGATCTTAATATTGAAGAAGGCTGGCTAGTAAAGAGGATTAAAGAGAGAAAACTTAAATATTTTGGCCACATTAAACGTCATGATAATTTAGAGAAGACCGTATTGGGAAAAAGAAAAAGAGGAAGACCGAAACGAAGATGGCTGCAAGACATCGTTGATGATCTGGAAATGGATGCAGCAGCAGCAGGCCATCTTGCTCACAACCGAGAGGCCTACAGGAGTGCTGTTTGGGAGGCAAAGTTCCGCAAGGGACATGCAAAGGAATGAATGAATGAGCATGGATTTTGTTTTGATGGTGTTTATGTGCGTTCTAATGTTGTTGATCCAGTTAATTAGAATATTTATTTCAAACTGAACTGTTGACTCGAGGTTAATACAGTTATTTTCACTAGTGTAAACTGTGCAGTCATCAGTAAAAAGGTCACAAAATGATTTTTTGAGATGAAGTGGACACAGATGGTGAAAAGGAGAGGACTAAGAATAGATCCATGTGGAACACCATTATCAAGCACAGATGAATTTGACTTAGGAATTTTTTAGACAAACTACCTGTTCTCTGTTGGAAAGAAAAGATTAATAAATTTTGTTAGGGTAATTTATAAGTCTCAAGCTTTCTAACCAGGATTTCATGATCAATCATGTCAAATGCCTTTTTTAAGTCAACAAAGACAGCACCACATAATTTATCATTTTTTATTAGATAACCAATATGCTGTCATTTTTGTGGCAGCTGTGTGGAGAAAAATATTTTGGACACATTAAATATCATGATAATCTAGAGACCATCTTGGAAGGGTACATAACGGGAAAAAGAAAGAGAGGAAGACCAAGGCAAAGATGGCTGCATGACATCACTGAATATCTGCAAATGGATGCATCAGCAGCAGGCCATTTTGCTGTTACTGAGGCAACGTTCCGCAAATGAATGAATGAATGTATGTGTGAGAGAGAGAGAGAGAATTCATTCCACCTGAGTATTTCTATTTATACTGTCAGCAAACAATGGGCTATTCCACTTTTGTTGTAGTATCTGCCTCAGGGTGAAGAACTGATCTGCGCACTTTGACATTGTGGTCACTTCCTACATCAGTTCCTTTTCTGACGATAGCATCCTGTAGAGATCTCCATTTGTTGTTTATATGATGAAACTGGTTCTGATTTGTTCCATCGGGGACCTCTATATCATTTTATGAATTTACTTGTGCGAAAGTTTATCCTGACAAACATATTTTCATCACAGAAACTACAAATTTCTCTTCATTTATTCCCACTATGTCTCTACCCACTACATTTTCACACTGCTTCAAACTTTCAAATGTAGCTCTGAAATCGGACATAATTAGTAGTATTTAATATTTAGGGACTTCGTCCAATGTCATTTGCTGCTCTCTTTAGCTTTGTCCTCTTTTTCTGTTGACACGTAGTATACTATTACAGATTTTGTGAAATGTCAATCTGCCATCTATTAGTCTATTAGACTGCAGTCCAGTCATCTTATAAATCTCTGACAAAGGACAGGATCAAGAATAAAACGGTTTTAGCAAGAATAATCCATCTGAAGTACTTGGTGTAGTAATTTATCACATAACTTTCTTCACATTTGATTTCTTTAACAGTTTGCATACAGCAAAGCTTATGTGGTTCGTTATATTCTTTTATTACCATAACATGGTCTCTTCTATCCTTGTACATCCAGGGTGTTCCATAAGTAACTGAGCACTAACCCAGTATCAATTCCGATATCGTTGTGATATCATAATGTCTGTGGTATCTATCCACATCTATCTGCCATGGCTGGAGTCATCGATTAAATGTGCTGATTAAAAAATATTACGTATTTATAAGCTAATCTAACACTGAGCTGGTTCGTGAAAATTCTCAGGTACAGGTGTTCATGGTAATTTTTCAGCAAACTGCTCCTGCACTAAATCAGTGTATGTACTGCTGTCTTGAAATACATGCTCAGCAAGAAAAATATGTTTCTCCAGTGAAAGAACCATAGTGAATAAATTGATTTAAACAATTCGCCCATCATTCACTTCGACAACTACTTCGCTGCTTAACAACTTAATAGACAAAGACAGACCAAATACAGGGAATGTTACACAACAGCAGGCTTCAACCTGCCAATGTACGCAGGTAGATGTTCTAAATATCACCAAGATACCAGAATTGATACTGGATTAGTGGTTATTTTCCACACACACTTGTATATTTATTAATTTTTTCCCTTGCCCTGTCTTTTGTGTTTCTTGAACTGCCAGCAAGTCCAAATTATATCATTTGGTTTCTCTTGGTATTTCTTCTAGTTTTTCTGGTTCAGTGATCTAACATCCCAGCTGCCAGTTTTATGCAGTTCTTGGTGTTACTATATTGCTGTTTAGTATGTTAGGTGACCAGGGTATCTTTGTTGATTTCTTGTAGCATGCATTCACCAACACCCTCATGGATCCAGTTTTAAGGCTAACTTAGGATCTCTCACCGACATTTTGGATTTATTGTGTCAAGTTCAGTAGCTGTTTTACGGGGATGGGGTCACTGTTCCCATGCACCAACTGTCGTCTAACATATGTGGAGGTTAGCAGAGACTGAAGTCTTTGCTCTCTAGATTTCATGTCCAGCCCCATGGGCGTGGAAAGTTATTGAACTCCTCTGAATGCCCTACCAAACAATGAAGTTGTCCATCAAGATGTGAGACATGTAAGCTTGGTTACTTTGATCAAATGTTCTCTCTAAGCTGCACGGCCGTGCAAGGAAAAAATCATACAGCACAAAAAAGAAATATGAAACTGCAACTTTTACTTTCAAGTTTCCAGATGTTACTCTGTGCTAATTGTGATCAAGAAAAATACAATTATGGTACGTTTTTCCTTCTTAAATGCACAGACCTTTACAGCATGTGTGTGTATAGAGATATACATTATTATGCACATTTGCACACGCAATATTTTTTGCATATGTGCCGAACATTTTGCACACAGACTTAGAGGGAACATTGCTTGGCATGCTACAAATTTGCAAGTAAAATGACCAGACAAAGAGCGAACTTTCAGCTGTATCAAAAAAGACCTAAAAAAGATCAAAGCTAACTTTTTAGGGACACATGGATGGAAAAGTCATGACCATTGCCAGGTGAGAAATCACAACAAATATCTTTCTGGACAATCAGCCTTTGTGAAAAGCGAAATATTTTAAATACCTAAGCAGTATATCATCATCCTCTGGGAAAATGGATGCCAAAATTGGGAACAGATACAACAAAACAGATCATCGGACAAATGAAATCTTTACTGAAAAAAACATCACAGCTGAAATAGAGAATCGTACAACACAATTTTCCTTTCGACTCTATACTATCAATGTCAAACATGGACACCAACAGCCAAAATATCAAAAAGAGAATCACCACAACAGAAATAATGTTTAAGGAGGATATTAAATGTAACAAGAAGAGATCAATTCAGAGATGACAACATCAGTATTTACACTACAACCAGATTCAAAAGTCAAATGGTCTGGGTATGTTACACAAATACCGTCAGATATTTTAGAACAAAGCATTCACACCAAAAATTTGTCCAAAACAGAAAGGCATCCCACGCATGACGTGGAGAGAGGAAATGACAGAAACCGTAAATAAATATCCCGTTATATTAACTTTTTCGATGCTACATAATGCTTGAGAGCTGATTCACCCTGTGCTGAATATTCCGCTGGCGTAGTTTGCTGCAGAATTATTTTTTGTCGTCTGAAAATCTAAGACACATTGGTGGTGCTGAGAATTTTTTTTTATCATAAGAAAATATAAACTTGTAACTCTTGGATTCTTCCACTCTCCTCTTTTTGAAGTCACATTGCTCATAAAATATTTATTTTTTCATAAGCATTGTTACACAGAAGCAAACAAAAAGATAGGAAAAGAAAATGTTTTGTTGCATAGAATCAGACAGACAGACAGCAAAAAAAAAAAAAGTTTGTGATACATTTATTTTGCTGTCTTTTTATTTTCACTCCATTTTATTCTCTAACCAAAAAAGAAAAAAAAAACAATGTTCGATTCATCCATTCGATGGTTGTTGTAATATTGTGAAATCTGACTTTTGTGAAAATAGAGGAAATGATAACAGCACAGAGCACTGACAGATGATCTGCTGTCTCCCCTATCTCTAACTTCGGGCATAATCTATCTCAGTGGTTCCCAAGTAACAAAAGTCTGTGAAGCTTCTGCTGTTTCAAAATCCAGACAGTTGATCCCCTATTTCACTGCCGATTTCACAATGTGAAAATAGGTCACATAGAACTAAAAATAGCTACTGTGATTTTCCAGATATCAAACAAGAATAACTGTCTACAGAAAACTAGAAACAAGTTTTCCATGTCTTTAGCAGTGAAAAGGTTAAGCAAATCACCTACATGTTTCAAAGCGCCTATTTATCCCCACATCACTGAAAGCAGACATGACAAGACATACGTTATCAATATCATAATCCATTAACATTTGTCCGCACTCTTTTGTGCTGAAAATTACAATTTTTTGCAGATCTGTTTATGAATAATGGCTATTTTAAATCCCGGATTCCTGGTTGAGATTAACAGTATTTTGGATATGGGTGTCAACCCCGCTACTGTTTTTGCTGTTGATGCCCCATGATTTTGTGTTTTCATTCGAGAATTACTGAATGAGTTATTTAATTGAGTGGCTGGCATGTTACATATGTTAAGTCTGTGTACGAAAGTGCAAGTGAGTGTCTGTGAAAACTTCACTGCTGGACGGATTTGGGTAAGAGTGAATAGATTGATACTTGAACCAAGCAGATGCGTGCGACTGGCTTGTAACAGGGTGTCTCTGCTGTAATGAAGGCTTGAACTGTGGATATGTTTTGTCTTATACCTTATCAACTGTATGGCACTCAAGTTTGATGGACAGATGTAAAATGGCTGAACTGGAGATCATTTACTTTGATATGTCACACGATACATCTTCAATCAGGTTCTACCCACTAAATGTCTTATGCGCACTGTCATAAACTTCACTGATTTATTCCAACATGTGTTGTCTTTGCAAATATAAAAGGACCTAGGATATCTAAAACGTATATTTATTTGGAGACCAGTTACTAATACTATAGCAATGTCAACATTTGCATCCTTACAGTATGGATAACTGTTACAGAGAAACACTGTTATGGCCAACTGACAAATGACGCACAGACTTAAGACAAACTTAGAAATGCTTAACGATGCTAATCCACAGTTCAGTTTATTCAGCTGTACACAAATGATGACCAAGTATACATGGACCTTATAATCTCCAGTCCCGCTAACCGTGAAGTCTACGCTGCTACCAATGAATACATTGGATGTGCAATTACCCCCGAGTTAGGCCACTCATTAAGCCAATGTCAAAAAGACCAATAAACTGCTGAATTAAACAAAATGAGTATCCCCTCTTCATCTGCTCAATTTTAAAACATCTTTCAAAACCATACATCTTCAACTCATTACTTGAAAAACTTGTTTCAATTTTATATACTTTTGTTTCATACTCATTTTTACTTTTGTTTTCATTTTACCTTTCTTATTACCATGTAATCATGCTTCTTGGTCTTGTGCAGTCCTTGGAATTTTCAGTTAATTCACATGGTTTTCTTTTTCCATGCCACCTGGTTGGTCCACTGAGATATTTTCCTCTTGGACTACCTCTTTCTTTTATTCCCTGAATTTTTCAGTTGTAGATGTCATTCTACCTACTGTATTTTTATTTCTTCCCACTCTGTGTCTTTCTTAATCTCCTTTTCTCAGTGTTGCAGAATTTTAACATTTTTGTTATTGTTGTGATTCATCAAAATTCTGCTAAAAGATTTAAACTTTCTGTATCATTTCTTCTTCCCCCCCCCCACCCCCCCACCTCCCAGCTGCACCAACTTTGTATTTCTCATATATGTATTTTCTGCACACAGTAAAATTTTTTACACATTTAACTAACATGAAAGAACTGCTAAATTATATTAAATAAGCATGGTGAACTTGTTTACTACACCAGTCTGCCTTCATCAGCTACCAGTGATCATGGTTTTTCTGTTTGAATATACAATAATCTTTTTATCTGTGAAAATCCTATTCTAATTGCGAATACCATCGTTCATTGACCAGATTAAAGAAATACTACTCAATCACTTATTCGTGAAAAACATTTACAAAATTTAATATTAACTTCTGACACTTCATATAGAGGAAATTATTTAAATGTTAGAAACAAAAATGACAAGATATTACTGTATTATTGCTTACTGGATACATGAATATACACATCCCACAACAGCTAATATGATCTTTTGTGTGTGCAAACAAATGTGGTTTCTGTGTTTGTTGTCATAAAGGAAAGAAAAATAATACAGAAATGTTCTACAGCAAATTACTTCAGTCAAATACACTATGCTGGAATTTTATCCTTCCCTATTTGTTTTTAAAAAAAGGGTGAATCTGTTGCCCAGGCAACTTAATTTGCAGCTTTGTTTTTTTTTTTGGCTTTATTCGCATTTTATCTTACTCTTCCCCTTATTCTGACTGTTGTAAAACTGGATTTTTTAAAAATGAACATAATTAATAAAGCTTTTTAATGAGTTACTTGCCTGAGACAGTAATGACAGGTTAAAATTGGTTTGTTGAAAAAATCTCTGACAAAGGACAGGATCAAGAATAAAACAGTTTTAGTAAGAATAATCCATCTAAAGTACTTGGTGTAGTAATTTATCACATGACTTTCTTCACATTTGATTTCTTTAACAGTCTGCACACAGCAAAGCTTAAGTATTCAGCACAGCTTAAATATTCTTGATCTGCAGATGGATGCATCAGCAGCAGGCCATCTTGCTCACAACCAAGAGGCCTACAGGAGTGCTGTTAGGGAGGCAAAGTTCCGCAAGGGATATGCAAATGAATGAATGAATTAAATATTCTGTGTAGGCTTATTATCCGCAAAAAGAAAACCTTGACATATACTGTATGATAAACAACCATCTACCTAGAATGAAATTAAAAAATTTTACTAGGAAAAAAAACACCAAAGATACCCATCATCAATCAGGTGACAGTCTTATATACAGAGTAATCTGGTCAACCAAACTTAAAAGTGTTGAACATAGTTCAATAACGAACAGTAGTCCAGCCATCATCTTCTTCTTGTTGCTGTTTTGCTGGTAAAAAAAAAAAAAAAATATATATATATATATATATAATAAAAATAAAATAAAATACGCATGGTTTTGTGTCATAGCAGTTTATGAATTAATCTTACATCCTTCCCGTTCTGCTAAATGCCACATATGGTAGTTTGCCAGTATTTCATGTTTTCAGCGAGTTTTTCAATCTCATTAAGGGATATTATGCCCACTGAACTGGCCTCTTTTAACAATGTCCTCTTTAGAGTTTAACGCAGTCGACCTCTTTTTCTTCAGCATGCTGTATTCCACTTGATAGCTTGTTTGGGGATCCTCATCACATGGCCTGCATATATCCATCCTCTTTTTCTGATCACCCATGAGACAGGTTGCTGTTTGCTCATCTCTGCGTTGTTCTTGAATTAGTTCCACTTTATACCAAGTATTTTCCTTAGGGATTTGTTTTCGAAAGAGTCTAATTTCTTGCCTATTTCTTTAGTTGTTTTCCAGCTTTCACATGCATAAATGAGGGTGGGTATTACATTTGAATTGAATAATCTTGACTTGGTTTTTGTGCTTATAACTTTTGAATACCATATGTTCTCAAGATTCTTAAAGGTCAATGTTACTTTTGCAATTCAAATTCTAACTTCCTTTCTGGTGTCACCATCCTGAAATTAAATGCATACAGAAGTTATATTAAACACTTGTGGCTATGGTCTTGATATGACAAAAATGATCATATAGAAATGTCTTTCCAGACTACAAATTCAGAATGAGGATTGAGCTAGAGAACAGTTACTGTAATAATTATATGGTTTTTGAAAGCAATACATCCAAGGTGGTGACTGGGTGGAGACATATTTCCATAGTATAGCATGTTTCATTAGACATGAACAAACATAGCAAGGGATGGACAAGCTCCTTGGGTGACGTTTGTAGATTCTTTCCAGTCTATGCAAGAGCAAGTGGTAATAATACTTTGAACAGATCTGCTAGCAATGCTGCAACTACTGGCACAGTGACTTTTGGACGAGGTTGCTATCTTTACTGCTCTGTCAATGTGTGATACCAATACCCAAAGTGTAAAAGAATGTTTTAACAACAAGAATTATGTAGTTCGTTGTAACAATAGGATAGGGAATTCCATAAGCCCATGCAGCATGTACATGACAGTCATATAATAGATTTCTGACTAGTGCAGCTGGCCGATTTACAGGGAGCAGCACAGGTTGGGGTGCATAAACTAGGAAAAAAAAAGTAGGAACAGACTTGTTACTTAATGAGTACACAGTTGTGACAGTTTGGCATGAGCCGAATCTTACAAAAACAAAGAAATAGAGAGGGAAGATAAAGTACAAATTCACATGAATGCTATGTAAGAAAAAAAAAAATCAAATCAAATGAATAGAGCACTAAGCTGTAACTTGTAAGAAGCTGTGGTTTGTCCGACGTCGTGTGTCAGAAATGCGCATAGTGGAGTGTAGAGTATTTAAATGGACACTTGGGATGTGTGATAAGTGGGTCGCAACTGATGGTAGTGGGTAGGGAAACCATGGAGGGGAGAGAGAGTGATACAATGGTAATCTAGCCAGGAGAAGGTGATATGGGTGATTACAGTTAGTGTAGATGGGTTGTAATGAGATGCTGTGAGGAAGTTCTGAACTAACAAGTGAGATGGGAGTTCAACTTAGTGGGACGGGATTATGATTATGAAAGGAAAATGTAACTGAATAACATGTTCAAACCATGTGGTTCCAGTGTCCCATATTTCTGAATGTAGCGGCTCTCAAGTGCTAAGTGGCTTCTGTCATTTGTGTGATATTGTTTGATAGCTGTTACCAGAAAGTCAGATTTGCCTCTGTGATTGGAGCCAATGAAATGATTCGGGACTTGTTTTGAAGCATGCTGGGTGATATCGTACAGATGTTTCTGCATGTGGTCCTCTATATATAATGTTGGGGTGCATCCTAAACACCATGATGCTGATTCCTATTATTATCAAAAAACTTTTTCATACAATTTTTGGACATGGAGGAAACAAGAATTGACTTCCATTTCTAATTATTCCTTTAGAAAGAAATCAGAAAAAATACAAAATATAACTTAAATGTTTTAGCACATGACTCAAATGTTACATCTAAAAAACATTTGTCTTTGTCACAAGAATCTTGTATAATTTTCTTTGTAAAAATGTAAAAAACTCACCTGGATCTCTTTTCTCAGGTCTAGGTGGTGCATCACCTTCAGCAAAAAAAAAAAAAAATCAGAAACATATAAGAAAAAAAAAAAGAAATGAAAATTAGAAACACAAGTTTGTCTGAAAATATTATGCTCTATAAATGTGTTAATGTTAACTTTTAATTGTACAGTTAGATGTACTTTCTTATCATGATTTTAAAAAAATATTCTAATGGAAAAGTAACATTCTGTCTCTTGAAAAATTAGGATTACATTAGCACTGATTATATTTTGAATTCCTCCACTTAATTCCACGATTATAATTCTATTTCTATTTCAAAGAAATACTCAACGTCTTCAAAGACTGACTGCAGCGGATATCTAACCCAGTAGTATTTAAAGACCAAAAGAGACATGGAGAAGAACAAAAAGGATGTTGAGCAATAGAGGGCTCATCTGGGCAAGAGCAGAAAAAAAAGGCAAATGACATGCATTTGTGAAAAACCCTTGTGGAAGCCTCATGTGCCCTGGGCACTTAATGTTGAGAGAGAGAGAGAGAGAGAGAGAGAGAGAGAGAGAGAATTTAAACTTGGATCTGGTTAAATCCCAGAAAAGTTCAAAATAGATCTTGAGAGAATGGCTGCAGACACTACCAAAATGTAAATATATTAAGTACATCAATGACAGAACTAACACATCTGCAAAATTATTTGTATCTGTTTCTGATTGGTGTATGTAAATTTCTATATTAAGTTTATATGAAAAGCAAAAATGAATAAATCTATAAAAGAACAGCTTCTACATTGTTAGACAAAAGATACCTCTCCCTTGGTTCTTTTTTTGGGTAGTCAAGGTTGAGAAATTCACAATACTACAGCACCATCACTCACCAATCATTGTAAATTCAAGTCAATAAAGTTCATAATTTTAAAAAAAATTCTGGCATTAAAATGTATACTCATATGTTTTATATTAGACTACTACTCTCATGAACGAAATACAAAATATATTTTTCTAAAACTGTGGCAAGGGAAGTTTTCATTACAAGAACAATACATGAAATGATGTGTTTAAGGTACAGGTGTACAGTCTCAAAGAAATTCCATTTTCCCTGCAGGATCAGTGCTTCAGTAACCAGTTTCCATTACCTCATAGTTTTTCAGGAAAGTAACCCTGCAGTTAATAAGAACTGGCTGTGTGTAAATACTGTCAGATTATTGTTATGAATAGAAATATTATCAAAGACTATGAAATGTGACCTAGAATTGGAAAAAATGTACAAACATAAATGACTTCAAAATAATTAACTTTGCCCCAACCTTTTCAAATCACACTAAAGACATGCACCATATTAAATTTTCTATGACACTGATAATGAACATGGAAAATTACACATCATGCTCCCACTGATATTTCTGATGGCTAGTACCATTTACTATTTCTGCTGTGAGAAGGCTTCTTTCAATCTATTGAAATGCAAGATTATATGTGATGAAGTCAGCTCTTGGTAGGCTTGAAAAGCAAGAACCTTCTGACAGTAATTTTCTATGATTTGCAACACTGTGTAAAAAATGACAACACTATGTAAAATATGAATGATTTACAAATGTAAATTTCTTTGTATTGTGACTGACAATCCTTCAAACATGGCAAGTGCAATTAAGCTAATGAGTGTATATAATGATAAAGACAAAAAGTCTATGAAGTTTATGAGAGAAAATTTTCAAGCTGAAGAATACATTCCTGCAAAAATATAAAATGAAACAAAGAAACAACAAATGATCTTTAAAATGATCTTGCTGAGGCTGCCTTATAACTCTCCCAAATACATGTTATATAATGTGTTGAACACACAAAAAAACACAAACATGCACACACATCTGGTAATAATGATCGGTTTTTTAAAATCCTAGCACACTCACTGATTAAGACCAGTGGGCACAATTACAAGACTGCTGCATCATTCATGTGCTGATTAAAAATTAGTCCAGGCACTTTCTTGAATGAGTGGAGGATTATATATCTTACTTGTCTCAAAAAAAAAAGAGTTTACTGTAGACGGTTCAGGTTCTTCAATGAAATGTGAACTAGAAAACAAGATTTTTTTTTTGCAGTTGCTTCTGCTCTGCTATGTGATGAACAGTTAGCTAGAGAGAAATGTACTCTGATGTAGCAGAATGAGCCTGACAAGAGTCAAGAGTAAAAAGATTGTTGTACCACGTCTTCAGCTTTATCAAATAAGGATAATCTGATTTTGAAAAATATCTGAACTACAAGGAGCTAACAATGAGTTGTATACTTTAAAGGATTCTTTCGAACTCACAGTGAACAAAGTGAATCAATTTCAAATGCAGTTTTCACCTGCATTAACAAATAACATTAAATAGCCCATGAAGACACTCTTTTATACCTAAAGAAAATGAAGATGAAGTCTGAAAAAGCAGTGATCCACAGCTGACTGCTAGTGTCAATTTGGTGGACCATGCCCAACAAAAATGTTGTCCCATCCCTCCACTTATGCCCTTGGTAACAGACTCATCCTGGTTAATGGGACTGAACTGTTAAAAAGGAGTTAGTCATTCCTTGTGGGGTATTCTTTTGCGTATAAAACTACCTAATGCATATTTTCATCGCGTTTGCTGCAAAGAATATCCTGCTACAGTTCAGTGGAGACAGAACTATCTCCACTGAAATTATTAAGTGTTGCCCTGTTAGTTTCTGCTTTTATATCAACCAAAGTTCAGGATTAATGATCTTTGCTCTTCAATATGTTCTTCAAGTATTATTCTTAGAGTAAAGATCTGGCCGAGACAGCTTCTCTCTTTTTGGAATCCTGCTTGTTCTTCTCTCATTGCAGTATCCACTACATCCTTAATTCTATTCAGAATCACTTTACAAAACACCTTTGACACAAATGATAGTAAGATTACTGCAGTCACTAAGGTTGCTTTTTGGGCATTTTAACAATGATTCCTTTTTTTCCATCTAGAAAGGACCTTTTTCTTGTTTCCAAATTTTATTACACATTCATGGCTCATGTTGTCACTGTTAATAGCTTTTAACATTTCAACTGTTATTTCATCTTCACCTGCAGCTTTGTTGTTAGCCATTAGACTCACTGCTGTTTCAACTTCATTCATGTGTAACTTCATCTAAGTTCACATTTAGTTGTGGAACTGGTAAATCAGTTTCAAGATTTATTAATTCACTTGGGTGTGGTCGATTAAGTATTTCTTGGAAGTGTTCAGCCCATCTTTGCTTTTGGTCTTTAACTGATGTTAATAAGTTGCCTATTTTGCTAAAGACTGGTTAAAGAGTTAGTAGCACCTGTCTGCTTCTTCTATTATTATATTATTAAATATATACTGTTAAAAAAAAGAAACACAACGCTACTGTAGTCGTAACAGATACCAAATTTCAAAATTTTATTTTACAGAATTAATGTTTAAATTTTGGCATGAAGAAAATTTAAGACTTTAATAATGAAACCTTCTTCTTCTTCTTTGTACGCATTTAGCAGTAATGCATGGTACCCTGATATTTGTGATACGCCTTCTGGCTGGGTACCTCTGACTTCAGCACTTTTCCTTACTAGGGCAGACTGCGGTCTTGCTCGGACTGCCGTGAAGACAATGGTGTAGGCTGGCTTGTTTGTTTTTCCAGCCTCTGGTGGCTGTTCTTAACCCCCTTCTCCACATCAGGCCCAGTGGCTTTGAGACAGCTCCACAGAGACACTTTGGGATGAGGAATCTGATAAGTGCTTCAATGTTATCCATTCCCCGCCACCTATAGTCTGAGGCTCTATTTTGTTTACCTCATTCTGGTAGCCATTGTTGTTGAGACCCATAGGCCCATCACGTCCTGGGTTCATTTGTTTCACATCAGATTTTCCTCATCCCTGCCAGTGATCTCCATATCTCTATCTGTCCATCATCCTGACATTATAATTAGTGTTGATTGCTACAAGTTTCTGGGCTATAGAACTAGGTCAGAGTTTTTAATAAATCAGATCTATGTTCCTTGTCTCACAAAGACTATGTTACGCCAAGTGTGTTCTTAATATAGCTGTTCCCAGGGGAAACAATAAAATGTTGTTCATTAAATTTGGTTTGGACTTCTATTCTTTGCGACTGAGGCCTCCATTTTAGTAAGGTGTACGGCCTCCTCTGGCCTGTATCAGAGAACGACATCTTGACGTGGATCCGGTTAGCCGTTGGGTACGTTGTTGTGGGATGGCTTCCCACTCTTTCCTGTAGTGCAACAGCCAAGTGTCGGAGATTAGTTGATGCCATATCTCGCTGGCAGACTTGCCATATGAGGTTGAGCGTTATCCTGATGAAAAATCGACCCTGGTGCAGACAAAAGCATAAGGACGTGAGGACGAAGAATTTCAGCGATGTATCATTGGGCATTCAGGCTTCCTTCAATTTGCACCAGGTCACTTCTTCCCATGAAGCTGATCGTCCAACCACTCCAGTAAACGTCCACCACCATGTGGTTTTGGGCGTTGCGCTCATGGACTCTGCAGTAAACTCTTCTCCATCTATCGTGTCACTGGAGCAGAAAGAATGATTTATCACTGAATCAAACCTTTCTCCAATCGTTCGCAATGGTCCATTGATGGTGCTGGTTCGCCCACTGTGGTCGGTTCTGGTGATGCTGGTTTGTAAGAATAGGATCACTGTAGGGTCTTCTAGGCCAAAGACCAGCGTCGTGCAGCCGGTTCATGACCGTTTCATCTGAAATTTGACGAGCTGCTGTCATTGACTGGATTGTTGAGGATGCAGATGCAAATCGATTCCTGAGGTGATGCAGCCATATGAAGCGGTCTTCGGCAGGAGTTATGACTATAGGTATTCCACTGCACAGCCGGTCTGCAACTGAGCCGGTTTCTTGAAATCTTCTCCAAAGGTGACTGATTGTGCTTCTAACCACAATAAATTGTCTGGCCACTATACTTTGTGACTGTCCAGTCTGTAAACGCCCAATGATGATGAGTCATTTTGTATTGAGATAAGCCATACTTTCGCACTGAATTCTCGAATTGATTTGAGGAGCATCAATCTTTTATAGGAATTCAATAACAGCGAGTTTTGTGATCAGTAAGTTTCACAGGATTCTCGTGAACCTGTCATGAGTTATTGTAAAAAATGCTGTTTTGACTGCTGTTGCTTTTCTGTGCTCATGAATCATCTGCTGAGAACAAATAAGATTAGCACGTGAAGCTGATGTCCAAGTGAATGTTTCAGGCAATTTGCCCTTGTCTGGTTTTGTTGCGTTTTTTTTTTTAACAGTATCTGATATTTTGGAATATATTTTGATAAGGATATTACATTCTTATTTTTTTCTGAAATTTTATTTGGCTATATGTTCATTCTGAAGAGAATGTAATCGTTCGGTAATAAATCTGAGCAGTAAGAGTGGTTTTTGAAAGAGTTCATCAGTCTGGCTTTTAGAAAGAGTTCAGTCATAACTGAATGCAGTCCATGTTTCCTATGCACATCTGTGAAGCCCATCCTTAATTTCCTGTATCATTCCCTCATAAAAACGCTATGCATAACATTATCATCAATACACATAACACAATCAATGATGAATTTTGGCGGCATTGTATCCTCTGGTCGCAGAAAACGAATCACACTATGAACATCACAGCTAGCAAAAATGGTGATTACAAGGTCCTTGTTTACTCAGTTCTTACTTATCCAAGAGTGAACAAAATTGACTGTGGGTTGGCATTTAGTGATTTAACATTTTACTTTACAGAAAATGCACTGTGATGTTACGTATTTTTTCCAGCCAATTGGAAGTTAATTTTGGAATTGCCCATGTATAAAATGTATGAATATTAAATAGCATAAATTTACCATTTATGAAGGTGAGGAGACTTACATTGCCTCGAGTCGTTTTAGTGCCCCTTCCAGTTTCTGACCGATGCCTTGGGTCATTATAGTGAATCATTTTTTGTTTCATTAAAAAACTGGTGTAAAGTTTAGATTGTAAACGTTTAGTGCACATGCCAGGTGAGCCTTTTCAAAATGGCTGAAGCGTGGTTAGCAACCGAGCGATGTCAAGCACGAAAATTGAAGACTCTGATCAAGAAATTTCAATTTTTAGTGATGTACACAGAGGTATGGACATGCCCTGTGACCAGACCACTGTTCTTGAATGTATCCCAAGTAGATCTAGACATATTAAATAACTGGAGAAGTAGTTAGAAGGTTATTTCAGACAATATTTTTGTGAGAATGGCCCACATGATCACAAGATGAGACCGATAAGTAGTTCCAGTCATCTCAGATGGTACATACTGTACATCTAGACCTAGCCAATGGTAAGTAGGATACACTAAAAACATCACATTACTTTTTTTTCCTAAAAAAACTCTGCATTTATGAAATCTTTATACACTTAGTTACTCTGAAACATAATACGTACACTTGTATATGAAAATACTGTGTTTCATTCACTTTTAACAAATATACCCTTATACATATCAATATATGTGCTTTTAATCTGGCACATATGGAATGTCCACGTTTTTTTTTCTGTGGCATGCAAAGAGTTAAAACAGACTCTTGTATTGACTACCATGTATTTTAGAATATAATAACAATTGCTAACAGAAATGTGCTATTAACATCAATAGTCATGCATGTATTGCACAGACTTTATACATTGGTTCTTCATATCAGTTTGTTGCTTTCATGGTAAAAAATATTAATGAAGTTGTCTTAACTTAAAGAATAGTTGCATTTATTTTTCTAGTACTGTAATTTTAGCTTTTCTCACAAATTATCTTATACTGACAGGCTTCAGAGACTGCATGTTTGGCTGATGTTTCCAAAGTCTGTGTGTGACTTAAACCCCTCTTTTACATCAAGAAAGTAACATTTAAATAATATAAAATAAACAACATTTAATGAGAAGAGAGAAAATATGTAACATGTCTTAAAACAGTGCAAAGAATAAAAACAGCTGAATAACATTTCTGAATATTTTATCATTTTGACCATTTTCTTTGCACTGGGAGTGCCACATCATTTACACTTTACACAAATCCACACTGCCATCATTACAAATCTTACTTTAAAAAAAAAAATCTCATAGATTCTGAAACTTATTCATGATCACTTTCCTGTCATCTTCACAGATCGTTCTGTAATTAGATGATCCAGACTTCTTCATTTACTTTTTTAGATAAATATAAAGTATAAATCATCATCTGAGATTTACGAGTGGTTCAGTCAATATGTATGATTGTGTGCTTGTATTTACAGATCTAACTGCAAAAGAGATATTTAATATTTCATGTATTTAAAATATTTCAAGGACAATTAGATTCCATACTTCACTCTAACCATTTAGAGTGCCTTAAATTAATAAACTCGCGCTATTCAAGCATGTTACATTAAATTTTCTATATTTAATGCGAAGTAGTAGAAAAATAAGTCTTTTTTTTCCTTTTGCAAATTATGACAAGAGGCATCTTTAGCCCACTATCACAAATATTTTCAGATTGAAGCTTATACTGGTTTTACAGCTACTATGAAACAGCTGTCAAGAAAATAAAAATTATCTCAGTTACTTACCCCTTCTCCAGTTCTCTTCTCTGTGATCAGCAGGGAGGCCTCTTCTGTCCTCACGTGAAGGTCCACGTCTGTCATCTCTGGGTGGAAGTCTACGCTCATCATGATCAAATCCTCTCCTGTCAGTGCCGCTCCGCCTGTCATCCTTGTCTGGTGGAGGTCCAGCTCGCCTCCAGTTCCCCTCAGATTCTGGCCCAGCTCTTCGTGGTTCTTCCCTCGGTCCATCTCTTGTGTTTTCACGCAATGGTAAATCTCTGGATCCTCCTTCATCCCTGCTCCTCCAGCTTCCACCTCCTGTGCGTGACGGATGTACATCTCGAGATAAACCTCTGTCACTTCCTCGCCAATCATCTCGTGCAGTGGTTGGACCTCTGTCGTCACGTCTATCTCTCCAGCTTTCATATGGAGGATCCCTAGGAACACCAGATCTCCAGTTATTGATGTCTGGTCTTGACCTATCTCTATCATCAGATCGTCCACTTTGCCATTCATCTTTTGGTAATGTTCCATGATCATCTCTGGGACTTCTGTCATCACTTCTGGGATGAGCATGATCTCTCACATCTCTGACACTTCTATCCCTTTCATCTAGGGAGCCACGAAAATCTCTGTCACGACCACCACCTCTATTACCTCTGTAATCATGATCCTCTCTTGGTGGACCTCTAAAATCACTTCTGTCTCTTGGCTGACCTCTAAAATCCCTGTCATCTCTTGTAGGCCCCCTAAAGTCATCTCTTGCAGGTCCTCTGAATTCTTTATCATCTCTTGATCCTCGCAAGTCTTCTCTCTCACGAAGTGGGGCTCTAAAATCATCCTTTTCTCTCTGTAATCCTCTAAAATCACGCAAATCCCTTTCAGCAGGAACGTCTCTCTCTCTCTGCCCTTCTCTCACTCCATCACCATGTGATTCACCTCCTTCATTATCTCCCATCTCTCTGAAATAAAAGTTTGTACTTGTTTGTCACTTGTGACCACATTATTTAACTGGAAGATTAATTCAAGACAAAGTGACACTTCACAAAAAAGTGGAAAAGTGTGTGTATGGTTAAAAAAAAAAGCATGGCAGTGATTACCTGATTTTCCAGAAATAAACTTGAATGTGTTGTAAATAAAATTAAATTAATATACCGCTAATGTTTACACAACAAATTAACTGCAGAAAAACAGATAAATCAAATACAGATGTGAGCAAAGAGGCTGCATAAAAAATTTTTTGTGAAGCATAAGGACCAAACCCAATGGAAGATCTTAACCCGTCAGGCGCACATCAAAACACGCTAGAATACTACATGTAGCAGAAACTGGTTTGAGAACATTTAGGGAACCATAGAGAAATGCATACTATGAGTGCTGAACATTAAAATAATGAGAGAGAAAATCTACAATACCAAACATAAAGTTATGAAGAAAAGTAAACAGGAGGAAATGGACAACATGGGCAAGAATGGATCAAAAGTTGCCATGATAATAAATAAGTTAACATATAATTTGAGAAATAACAGACACGAATTTATCAAATTTAAAAGATTTTAACTTGAAAGGTTCATGAGAGCGTTTTTTTGTCGTACAGTTTTCTATACAATAGATAAGTTCTGAATATTTGTGATAGCATCTGTTCTAGCTTATCCTCCTCTTTCTTGCTTATATTATTTAAAATTCATATATCTGGGACATATAAGAAATGAAATGGAAACACAAAGAAGAATAGGGATAGCTAATGCATGTTCAACAGAATAAAGAATGGTCCTTACTTTCAGGTTCATAAAAAAACAATTAAAAATGATGCTGCATACATTCCTACATTTCACACTTATCTATGACATAGAAACACAGGCTCTAAACAAAAAATGGGAATGAAAAATGAATCCCTTGAAAATCTCATTATGGAGAAAAATTTGATATATTTTTTTGGACAAAAAACAAGAAATGCTAGACTAAATGAAATGATGTAATGAAAGATATGAAAAAAAAGCAACTAAAATACCTTTATCCATATCAAGAGGTGCCTACCATACTAGAATGAAAACAATAGGGAAAATAGCAAGGGGAAGATTATACATACAGGGGGACAATATCAAGAAATGATCAGACTGTGTACATTGTGAGAACAAGGAAAACAGTAATCCAGAGATTCACTACAGCCATTTGGAAATAGCATAAGGAGACCTGATCATCAAATTACTTTTTTTTTTTTTAGTAAAAGCATATCAAACCTTTAAGGTGCAGTATTTTGTCCACATAATAATGAAAATTCCCATTAATCAAGAAAGAAAAATATAAGTATAAGGAACAGCTGTTGAAGAAATAAGGGGCAGCTACAGAGACTAAGATGGTTACACCAGAAAGGAAGTTAGAATTAGAATTACAAAAGCAGTACTGATCTTCAAGAATTTTGACAACACATGGCACTCAAATGTTATATCTACCCTCATTTGTGCATGTGAAAGCTGGAAAATGACTAAAGAAACAACAGATTACTCTTTTTAAAACAAATACCTAAGGAAAATACTCTCTTTGATTTTATAAACTGACATGATTTCTTGCTCTTTTATGAATGCATACTGATGTAATCCTTCAAAAAAACCCATCAAACATTTTCACCATGTCAACTTTAGGCACATTTTTTGCAGGTACTAATTATCGTCTATATTATCACGATCACCTCGATTCAGGACCATTTCTGCCACTCTACCTTCAGTCAATGAATGAACAACTGCAGCCTCCTTATCGCCACCTTATTCATCACTATCGCTGAACACAGTCAACAGGCCAGGTGTTTTTTTCCTTGTTTTCCACTTATGTTGTGTCTAAATTTTGACTGGGACCCACCATATACATGACAGTTAGGAATGAAATTTTCCACTTGTGGCATCACTGAAGGACCACTAAATTGGTATAACTATACTGAACAATACTGCAGTCAGACAAACTTTAGATTCATGTATCATGGCATTTCAAAAGGTTTTGATTTTGGAACATTCCAGATTTGGTATTTCAACTCATATTTAAATTTATTATCTTCCCATCTCAATAACAGTTACAGAATTTCACATTTCAATTCTCAAATGTTTCTGGAAGTCCTCTCTATATGTGATACAGATACTTTCATGAAAGGCACATGTGGCAGGAATTTTGCTTATGAGTCTCAATTACAATTCTATTTATATTTCTGTTAAAATATTTATTTTTTTTTTTATACATAATGGGTTACCAACCAAGAACAAAAACATGTTTGCTGCTTCTTGCAAACATAGTTGACAGGGAGCAGTGTGTTGCCATGCCATTCTCTCATCACCACCACCACACCGCACACTGATTAGTTTGTCCCCCCCACTCCCCAGAATCCTGCATAGTCTTTTTTTTCTTACATCTGAGGTAAATTTGGTGGTGGTGGTGGTGGGGGCATCACAAGAAAAAAAAGTCACAATGTTCTTTATTTGTCAAAATTGCAAGTTAAAATTTTAGGCGAATGAAATGTTAAGAATTGTGGACCTTTTTCTGCACAATGTTTTATTAATGCAGTATCAGTGAAATTAGAAGAAACAGTTGTAGGCATCACAGATGGCAATAATTTTATGATCAAATCTGGTAGACTGGTCAGTAATGAATGTCACTTACACCAGTGCATATCAACCAAACTATCAAGAACCATTGTAAAACTTCAGAAAGTAACCTATAAAGAATGGAATGTTGCAAAGTTATGTGAAAGCTCAATATGACAGTTAAAAAAAGAACATTTTTGCATTCAAGAACTGTGAGCACATCACATATAAAATGTAACAATTTACTGACAATGCTTGAGTGTTTCTTAACACTTTCGATACTGAGCCGCCCTTTAAGTCCAGTTCCGGTTAAGAGTTGGATCCCACGCCACCTTATAGGTCTTCTGATTTTTTTTCGTTGAAAACTCGATGCAACTTTTCATTTAGCCAACCAGAACTCTTCTAGTCCAAAGTTTAGCTAGTTTAGCATCCGGTAAAGCCGGAAAAGAAGGAAATATTGAAGTGGATCGATTTCAGTGTAAAATGTTCAAGTTTTTTCGAGGCTGGTTGGTAGAATGGTCATACTGATCGACTAGACCTAGCTTACTAAATGTGTTTTTCACATCTGTAGACCTGTTAGATTTATTGGATATCAAAAGCATCCGCAATTATCGATATTTATGTACCGATATACACATTCTGCATTGGATTCTGGCACATTTCAGGTATGTAAAACTTTGATTTTAGTGCTCAGCCCTAAAAAATATTTTTAGCGCCAAAAAATCGTCCGATCTTTTCAGATCAGTTGTTTTTTTTCCTATTCTTTGCTTTTTTAAATGATAAATAGCTTCATTGATGGAATCTTCTTACATCTCCACTTATTTTAATATGAGATACACACGTGTTGATGAAGGAGTTTGTTTGTTACAATGAATTTTATAAAGGGACCCCCTTATATGAAAACACCCGCTCGGCCATGTAACATCATCATCGGTACCAATGTAACGTCTGTGTTTTTTTACGTGGTATTGAAAGCGTTAAGATCTGCAACTTCTAAACTGTTGATCAATATAAATCAGAAACAACTTTTAACTAATGAAGACTTTTATGTCATTAATGAAACCATGTCTCATAAAAAAACTGGTCTAGCAAAATTATATAGTTGAGATGCAACACAGTTAACTGCCGAGTTATGAATATTCACTTTTATAATATGTTGTCAAAAGTCACAGGTCATTAAGAAACTGATGAACTCTATGATACAAAGAATTAATAGAAGAAGTAATACTACTTTGGTTTGACTCATCCAGTACTTAAACACTGGCAAATATGAAAATACTACACATGGCCTTCTCTCTTTGCCCACAAAAGCATTGTTATGGAAAAATTTTAAAAAAAAACCTGATAAGACTTTATAAAGAACATGAATCATCATACAAGAGGTTCACAAGCAGAGGGTGAAAGGAAGACAAGAGACTAAGGAAATCCACTAATCCAAGAGCTGGATGATGCTATCACTACTTAAAAAGAAAAATCAGGCTGGTATGGACAAAGTTGCAATTGTTTGAGATGGCAGACAACAGTTCCATGATCATGCATTTGTATGGTGCCTTCAAACTGCTGAATCTGGAACAGCATTATCTGCTGCTGGATTTTTTTATAACCACTAAACTGCAAACCTACTTAGTGATAAAGTATCAACTATCTAAGTTTCATTGCAAGAAGAAGAAACTTTTTTTTAATTGACTTACATTTACACCAGTAAACAGTAATTTTGTTTGGCAAATGAATGTTTCCTTTCAGTCATTATTTCTTGTAAGTAATATCACAAATAGCAATACTGTTTTATAAACATTTTTCCAAACTAATGTCTTTGAACATAAATGCTACAGAAGAGTTCTTCAAATATATGGACACAGAAAAGAACAAATATATCCAAACTACATGTACTTAATATTGAAGAAGGCTGGGTAATAAGGAAGATTAAACAGAGAAAACTTAAATATTTTGGACACATTAAACGTCATGATAATTTAGAGAAGACCATCTTGGAAGGATACATAATGGGAAAAAGAAAGAGATGAAGACCAAGGCGAAGATGGTTGCAAGACATCGCTGATAATCTTTAAATAGATGCATAAGCAGCAGGGCATCTGAGAGGCCTTCAGGAAGGCAAGGAAGGAAAGTTCTGAAAGAGACATGCAAATGACTGACTTGCTGAAATAAAAAAAAAAGTAGTATTTTCAAGCATAACCTTTTTTTTTTACAGTTACAAATCAACTCCTGGGAATATGTCTTAGTTTCCTGGGAAATCCTGGAATGAAATTTTCCAAAAATTCAAGAAACCCTAGTTCACATCGTAGATTCAAATTTATGATAAGGTGAAGCCATTTTATCACCTCTCAAACACCCTTCAGGCCTCATATCTTGAGCCTTATAGCCCTCGCAATCTAAGATTCACTTTGCCTGATAGTGGGCCAGTGTGTAGTTTCTGTTTCATATTTTTTTAAGTTTCTGTGTCACAAAGGCATGCAGTTTTAAGCTTTCTATCTTATTATTTTGTTTAGTTTTAAGCATGCAGACATTTTATTTATTAGAAGGTTTTCTAGGAAGGTGTAATATTTATTTTCAAAACTGCATTTGTTAAAACTTTTTAGCACAACTGTCACATTTACATTCGCATGTAAAATGTAGTTACGAACCTTTTAGCTCTCCAACTATTTTCCTTCTCCATTTCACGTTCCCTCCACCCACCAGCCTTAGGCTTCCATGCTCTGTTCTCAGTCCCTTGCTCATCTACTGTAATTTCTCCCCGACGCCACTCTCCTTCCATGTCTCTGCTCCCAACATGTGCTCGACGAAGCTCAAACCTGCATTTCAAAGTGAAACATATTGAAACTGTGAAAATACTTTGTTGTAAATAATGACTATCACATAAAAAAAAAAAAAATTGTTTTAGAAGAACAATATATAACAGCGTGCAAAAAAAATGTAACTTGAAAACAATATTTCCTCTAAGCTATGCTGGAGCACAAATTTTTAGCCCTTAGCACCAGATTTTTTTTCCTCAGTGCATAAGCTGAGAAACACATAAATGCCTTTGAATGTAAATGCTACAGGGACAATAATACAGACAAATATGGAACATATAGAACCTGTCCTGCATATATACAAAGAGGTTCCAAAGATATAATTTTTAAATATAACCTGTATTTAGGAAGTAGCAGTGAACCATGAAATAATAGCCGAAATATTAAAAGCTATTAACAGTTACAACATGAACGAACTATAGAGAATGTTTAATAAAATTTGGAAAGAAGAAAAGGTCCCTCTAAATGGAAACAAGGAATCACTGTTAAAATATCACAAAAAGCCACCCTTCATTCATTCATTCATTTGCACGTCCCTTGTGGAACTTTGCCAGTAGGCCTCTCGGTTGTGAGCAAGATAGCCTGCTGCTGATGCACCCCTTAGCGACTGCAATAACTGGAAAGAAGTAACTTTACTATCAATTGTGTCAAAAGTATTTTGCATAGTTATTCTGAATAGAATTAAAGATATAAAGATGATGCAATGAGAGGACAGGCAGGATTTCGAAAAAGGAGAAGCTGCCTCGGCCAGATCTTTACTCTAAAAATAATAATTGGTCTTTACTTGATGTTAATAGGGTACCAGTTTTGCTAAGGATTGGTCTTTCATTAGATGTAATAGCCTCTTTTGTATGTTATATAAAGTTTTGCTGTCTCCTGTTTTGCTGCTTTCTCTGCCTCTTTTACATATTGTCTATGTATCCTTTTTTATCCCGTCTAGCTGAACTTTTTACTTTATTGTCAATTTCTTTGTATTTTGCTTTCACAGACCTTTTCCAAGATCTGTCTTTGCATTCATCATGGCTAATCTGGCCACTCTTCTTTCATGTATGTACTTCCATGTGTTTTCTAATATTCATGCTTTTCTATTTGATTTTTTCAGTCCAGTGCTTGCTTTTGATGCTGTGAACAAATGAATATACTTTATTTTCAAAAGGTTAAGAACTGGGCATGCAGGCCCGCCTAACATTCTGCCCTGTGATTATGGCTGTGGTGCGCTGTAAAAGAATTTCAGAATTCTTCATAATTGAAGAACATATTGAAAAGCAAAAACAATTAATTCTGAACTTCATAGACTTTAAAAAAGGCATTTGATAGCATACACAGGGATTCACTGTGGTGAATTTTAAGACTATGTAGAATACCATCTAAAACTGTCAACATCCTTAGAGATCTCTACAACAGATATGTTTGTGCAGTAAAGACAGAAGAAGGAATGAGCGAATGGTTTCAGATTGAAACAGGCGTGAAACAAGGATGTATATTGTCTCCCTTCCTTTTTGCAACTACTACAGACTTTATAATGTAAAGATGCTATAAAGGTAAACCTGGCATTGATTGGGTACATGAGACCCAACTGGAAGATCTTGATTTTGCAGATGACATAACTCTTACAAGTGACAATGTGAAATCAATGCAAGAAAAAACAGATACTCTGTCTTCAGTGGCTAGTAAAATAGGACTTGAAATAAACAAGGATAAAAACAAAAATAATGAAACTTCTCATTAACCACGAAGGAAAAACTATACATAAAAGGAACAGCTGTTGATGAAGTAAACCAATCTGCATACCTCAGCAGCGATATAGACCAGGTGACACCAGAGAAGAAGTTAGAATTCGAATTGCAAAAGCAGCATTGACCTTCAAAAATCTTTAGAACAGAAGTTATAAGCACAAAAACCAAGTTAAGACTATTCAATTCAAATGTAATATCCACCCTCATTTATGCATGTGAAAGCTGGAAATCAACGAAAGAAATTAGACTCTTTTGAAAACAAATGC
The DNA here is from genome assembly GCA_009760885.1 of Achatina immaculata. Classification (NCBI taxonomy): domain Eukaryota; kingdom Metazoa; phylum Mollusca; class Gastropoda; order Stylommatophora; family Achatinidae; genus Lissachatina; species Lissachatina immaculata. The sequence continues at coordinate 38,978,456 of CM019691.1, read as the reverse complement.
CTAAGGAAAATACTCGGTATAGAGTGGAACGAATTCAAGAACAACACAGAGAGAAAACAGATGAGCAAACAACCTGTCTCATGGGTGATCAGAAAAAAGAAGATGCTGAGATAAAAATTCTTGGTGAATAATCTCCGAATTATTAATCTGACAGAAAATATGTCGGTTACATGAGAAGAAACAATCAAAGAATCCCCAAACAAGCTATCAAGTAGAACACAACAGGCTGAAGAAAAATAGGTTGACCATGTGAAAAGAGGGAAACTATAAACAGGACATTGTTAAAAGAGGCCAGTTCAGTGGGCAATAACATCCCTTGATGAGACTGAAAAAGTCAATGAAGACAGGAAATCTTGGCGAACTACCATGTGAGCCCCATGTGACGTTTAGTGGCACGGGAAGGATGTAAGATGTAAGTGACCCAGGGAAAAGTTTCTTTTTGGTTCATAGCAAATCCCTTTTTTTTTAAGATAGTCATTTGACTGATCATGAGCTGCAGCAAACTGGATTCTATCCACAAAATAGGGTTAACACTTAAGACTTTCACATATTGTGATGACTTACTGTTTCTTTTCCTCCTCTTTTCGTTTGGCCTCTTTTTCTTCAATCTCCCTTTCCTTGGCTTTCTGTTTGCTTAACTGCTCATCAAGTTTGGCTTTTCTCTCCATATATTCTCTTTCTTCAGCTTCCCTTCTCTCATTCTCTTCTCGTTCTTTTTCCTCTCGCTCTGAAAAGACTCAGCACCATTAAAGTGTGATATGCAGATCAATTATTTCTGCTAAAATGACAGACTAACAAACATCCACTGTTCTGTTCTTTTTTTTTCCCTTCAATATCAAACATCTTTGTAAGCACAGATGATCATCTGTGTCAGTAAATATGGTCATTATTTAAGTGTTTTGAAACACCTTAATGCAAAAATAAGATAAACATTACATTTATAGTAACCTCATAAGCTCAGTATTATGAATGCATGCAGTTAGATGAGTTTCAGCTAGTGTTATATGATTCATTTTTCTTTTTATCAGCATTACTTCATCTCTGTGCTTTACCTTATTAGCTGTCTATATGAAGTGTGTAAATAAAATTAGTGAAGAATATATGCCCAAATCATTTTAAAACTTGACAGTATACAAATAAAGAGGAATAATGTATTACTTAAAAAAAAACTGAACAGAGTGGCAATAACATAAAGATTCTGCATTATTAAGTATATAAATCATGAATTTAAACAATATTAAAAACGAAAACTAAAAATGAATGTTAAAGTACTGTTCTAATAAACACTAACACCATAATATGTCAAGAATGGTGGTATCAATATCAAGAAGACCAAAATAATGGTGTTCAGCATGAAAGACCAGAAGCCACAGACGGATATAACCATAAACAAAGAGAGACTGGAGCAAGTGACAAACTACTGCTACCTAGAACATACATTAAATGAAGATAGGAGATATGAGATGGAGAAAAGAACAGGAATGACAAAACATACATCCAAAACCATGAAGACAGTACCGTTATCCAGAAATCGACCCATAAAAACAAAAGTAAGATTTGCAAAATGTTACATCTACTCTGTTTTACTGTATGGAGCAGAAACCTGAACTTGTAAGTGGAAAAAAACAATGCAGAGAAAAATTAATGCAGCAAAAATGTGGTTCTAAAGAAGAGATCATATAACATGAAGAATGAAAGGAACAAATGCACAGGTTTTAGAACACCTCCACAATGTGAACTTCTCAAAAAAATAGAGATGAAAATAATACTTTAGCCATATCAATATATATTGAAGACCACCTAGAAGGAAAGGTGGAAGGAAAAAGAGGAAGATAGAGATGTAGATGGCATGAAAACATATGAGAATGGACAGAACATAGCCTGGTTGAATGCATCTTTGAGGCAAGAGCGCGAGAAAACTGGAGTCATTACCGTCACCTTCCATTCTGGAGAAGGCACATGATGATGATAATATATATATATTGTTCACCTCTTTTAAGAAGTTCATCTCGAGCCCTCTGAGCTACTTCCTCTTTTTCTTGCAACCACTTCTGTCTGCGTTCCTCTTTACGTTTAATTTTACGTTCGTGCAACCTTTTGCGCCTCTCTTCTGCCAACTGTTTCTCAAAATCTTTTAGATTTTCCTAAAGAAAAGACCAAAAAAAAAAAAAAAATTAAACATGCAATAAAGCACCAGAAGTCTATTACAAAGCAATGTGGGCATCACATAGAACATATCTATAACTCCCCTACCTCATATTCAGATTTTTTAGCTCTCTTGAGTGTGCTAGTGAAATTATCAAGGTCAATCTTCATTCGTATCAGACGTGCTTTGGTCTCCAAAGTATGAGCTCTTTCTTGCTTTAATGTCTCAATCTGTAAATAATACAAAATATATGAATTTGTGATTAATTTGAACATTTATGCTTTACATCTAACATAAAGACTTCCGAAACTCAAATATTTACACGTCTTAGACTTACATGAGGATTTATCTGGAAAATATTGTGAATTAAATCTATATACAATATCATCACTCTCAAGATGTGTCTCTTTAGGTGTCAGTGATCCTGTTATTATTCAGATTTTAGTCTTTGATGTCTCCCATTAGTTCACTATTATATTTTCTATCCTGATGACTTGTTCTTATTCCTAATATATATTTTCTAGTATTCTCAGATCTTTATCAACATTAATATCTTCAAACATTTTCACTATTTTAACATATTTTCATTTTTCACATTCTTTGGTGAAATCAAAATAGATACTAATTTTCTTTGACAGTTCTCTCAGAATTATCTGAACATCTATAATATAAAACACAATTTGATTTTGCATTTTCTCAGAATCTTTTTTCATCTTTATTTTACATTCTGTCCATTTCACAGTTCAAGACAGATGTTTTGAGATATGGAAATAAAGGCAGAATGTACTCAAATGATGAAAATTAACAATATTAAAAATATGAGAACTAGAACATAGTGAAGATTAAACACATTTACTGTCTTATATTTCTTAAAAGAAAAGGCCTGAAAAATTAGGCAGATCTGAAAGATGTTTTATATTTACAAAATCATTAAAGAAAGTCCAAAGATTTATGACATCTTAAATTACAATAACTCACAAGTGCATTAATTTGAGACAGTGCAGAAAAAAAAATCATAATTAAAGAAAAAAAAAAGGGAAAAGATAAAAAATTTGGTGCTGATATTATTCTAAAGATGTGTTCATGCCAACATTGTATAATTCTTTCCTAGTGTCATTTAATATCTCTCAACCAATAAGAGATGTATGTTATCTGGCAGTCAGAAAGTTGATACATTGTGATCACAGTTTGTTTATCTAACTCCACTTTTTATGAAAACTTTCTGTGAAGTTAATGCAATATAGAATTTTGTGTTTATTAAACTTTCATCATTATAATTTTACAGTATGACTATTAATATTTCACAGTGCTATTTTGTGACTTTAAGTAAAAACTACTGATTTATTTCATAAAATAATACAAGGCATACTGGGTAAAAGCACTGAAATCATTTGATTGTGAGAATACTGCTAATAAAAAGTGTTGGTCCATTTCATTAGAAAGATAAAATGAAGGCTACACACCTAATGGAAGTTGGTGAGCCTTCATTTAGTATATGTAGGAACCTGAATTTGCCACAAATCAACAATTATGAGAAAATGCTTATAAAATAAATATCAGTGCAGCATGCCTCAGGTGTTACTACTATATGGTTTAGTTGTGTTAGTGATAAAACTGCTTTTCCTGTGGGACAATAACTTAAAGCAGAAGCATATTCCATTATCTCTCAGAGATTTATGGTTAAGCTAACATAGTTTTTTGATGAATGATGAGAAAAAAAATAGGTTGTGAAGATATGTGGCACTAGCTAGGGATGGTCTGTAAGATTTCAAAATTGTAGTGTCCTAGCTGATTGCAGGATGGAACTATCCTGGTTTACCTTTTTTTTTTTAAATTAAATGTTTACAAGACTTGCCTTTATTGGAAAAGAATGTCTTCAAGGATTTTTCTGCCAATGAAGAGAAATCTGCATCAGATTTCATAGCTAGCACAGGTTTGCATTCTGTTTGGTGCTAATAAGTATGGGCTCTAAATGCTGTTAAATATCTTTCACAGTCAGAAATTTCTTTTGATATCAACAGTCTACATATTTTCCGGCACACCTGTGATATAGGTGGTAACTGTATTATGTCTATTAGCTCTACCTTTAGGTAGAATTAAAGAATGGTCAGGGTGCTGAATAACTTCAATATATGACATCTTGAAGGGCATGAACCACATCAATGCAGGGTAGGAGGTGTCAACATCATATTTAAATACTGTTTGGCACAAAATTTTGCCTGAATTAATTCATGACTTTAGAATGTGAAAAAGGTGTGTACATTTTTAATCCTGAGTAACCAGATCAAAATCATAACCACATACAAAAAAAAAAAAACAATAAGAAAAAAAAAGATTAGCCGAAATGATACATCATAGTGCAAAGAAAGTTTTTTAATAACTTCAAAACTAAAGCTCTTGGCAACTGATGTCACTGGTATTTGCAAATAAGTAGGTTATCAAGCTGAAAGTGCTTTAATTGCCAAAGTGAAACATCATCTTTGAAAATATGTATTACCATCTGCAGTTCCAGTACAACCTGCTACCTTAAGTTTACATAAGACCTGAGTTCTGGTCAAGATGGTGACGGGTGTATTATAACACTGTGAACTGGTGGAACATTTCTTGATATTTCTGATTTAATTCACACATGGATTACAACCCAGTGATATTACCTAGACGTGATTGACAGGACCTCGTTAAAATATAATCTCATGAAATTCTAATCAGGTGTAAGGATAATTGAAAGCTTTAGCGCTAATGAACAGAGTGTAACCAAATGTCAAGCACCGGGAGTACAAGCATGTGTTCAATGTAGCCCTCTTCCTCAGGACCCCCAACCCTGCCGAAGACGGAGTGTGTTGGCTGCAGTGCAGTACCTTGGTAAAACAGGACACACATGCATTTACGAGGTTGAGAATGGTCATTATACAATCTGATCTCACGGCAGGTCTTCGTTCTGGCCCTTCGCCAGTGGGAAGGAAAAGGGATGAATCCCATGCTTCAAAACAACCAATCAAGAGAACAATTCCCCAGAAAGGCAGGCCAGAGCCATTAACTCAACAGTCCAATACTCACAGTGGCTCAGTGGGATGCAGAGTAAGTACAAGACAAGAAAATCGAACTACAAGATTTTCTCACAATAGACAGCATAGACGTCCTTTGCATTCAAGAAACACATCTAATAGACACTTAAGTTTTCCATACAAGGCTATGAGTGCTTTCAACATGACAAACCAAACAGCCCAAAAGGTGGAATAATGACCCTAGTCAAAACATCCACCCCAGCTGTAGAAATAAGCAGATCCACAGAAGGCGAGCTAGAATATTTAACAGTAAAACTCCTCCTGACCAGTGGAGACATGCAAATTACCAACTGCCACAGCCCTCAAGCTTCACAAAATAAGAGTGGAAAACACAAAAAAACCTTGTCAACAGCCAATCCCCAAGCTGGGGCTATCAGACACTGAATTACAGAGAAGAAATGGAAGACTGGATGACAGACAACTAGCTAATCCTTATTAACCAACCAAAAGACAAACTAACCTTCTACTCCAGGGCATGGAAAAAATCAAGCACACCTGACCACGCTGCAGCAACAGATGACATACATCAACTTAAGAGTCAGAACAGTCAACACACAACTAGGGGGAAGTGATCATGTGTCAGTCACACTCAAAAACTATGGAGAAGAGTGCCCAAAACAACCCAACATGGCACCCGCCTAGAACTTCAAAAAAGCAAACTGGGACCAATACCGAGAGCAAACACACCAACACTGCCCGCAGAAGATCACTCTGACCAGCACCATACATCACAACATGACAGTCCTAACAAATATAAACTTGGAAGCTGAAGTCCATACCCAGAGGCAGAAGAAACAACTACAAACCCTACTGGAATAGAGAACTGGTGCAGAGAACTGAAGAAGCTGCACAATGACCCATCTGAGGCCAGAGAAAAAATGGAGTGCAACCCAACCACTGAGAATATCAAAACACACAATAACACTAAAGATGCCTTTAACAACAGAAAGACAGCTAATGTCACAGAATATGGAATGAAAAAACTAGCTCCCTGATCCTGGACATTAACAAACTATGGAACCTGATCAGATCCATAAACAAAGACAAATCGCCAAGTCAACCCAACAATCATAGACGCAGCTGGGAAAATAGCATCAAACATCCTAGCAGATCTCTACAGAGATGAGAGGATCACAACAATCCCCAAAAAGACACATACAGGAAGTAAAAGCAGAGCTCAAATAAATGATTAAACAAATGACTAAGTCCAGACAATTGCAGGATGGCAACATTCACCATAGAAGAACTCAATACGGCTACACAAAAAACTAAAAGACAATAAATCACCAGTAAAGACAGAATAACAACCGAAATGGTAAAGAAACTGGGACTAGCAGCAAAAACAGACCTCCTTAACATCTGCAACCAGTCCTGGAGCTTCAGAAAACTTCCTGACAGAAAGGACCATCAGAAAAAAAGAAAAATCAAACACAACAAATCCATCTACAGACCTATCAGCCTCCTAATGCTGCATAGGCAAAGTGATGGAAAGGATGGTCAACACCAGACTGATACAACACCTAGAAAAAAATCACCTGATAAACAACGCACAGTCAGCATACAGGAATCACCACAGCACAGAAGACAGCTCATCTACCTAACCCAAGAAACAGAAAACTTTCCAGGAGAACAAAACACAAGCATTCGATAAAGAATGGAAAAAAAAAGGTATTCTCCTGAAACTACTCTACAACAAGGTTGAAGGAACAATGTTTTGGTGGTTACAAGATTTCTTGAGATACAGAACAGCCAGGGTCAAAATGAATGGAAAAGTAAGCCACAGAATTACTCTTTGAGTTATTTCTTCCATTCTGTTCCTGATATACATAAATAACATCACAGACGGACTGCCCATCAGCACATCATACGCCTTGCACACAGACGATATCACTATGTGGAATGCTGCGAAAAAAATATCAAGAGTAACCCACAGAATACAGGAAGCACTAATACTATAGGAGACTGGGCCACAAAATGGCGAGTGATGATAAACCCCATAACGTCCACAGACGCCTGCTTCTCATTATCCAACAAGACGAAAACCTTTAAACTAGAAATACAAGGAAGAAAGCTCACACAGACAGAACAGCCATCATACCTTGGGATGAAACTGGACAAGAGGCTAACCTGGAAGCCACACATGCTAGACACAGAAAACAAAGTAATTAAAAAGGCTACCTGTGGTAAAAAAAAAAAAAACTAGCAGCCATAAGCTGGGGGGCCAACAGCAACATAGTGTAAAAAAAAAAAAAAACATGTGGGCACCATAAGGCCAACACCTGAATATGGCATGACAACCTGGCCCACAGCCTCCACAAAAACTGCTCAACTAACAAAAGTGCAATCACAGGCCTGATGCTGATCACAGAAGGAATGAAGAGCACTCCAATCATGGAGATGGAGAAAAACACACAAATTCAACCTCTTGAGGTTAAAGCGCAAAGAAAAATTCATGATCCACAAACGAAAGTTGATACACCTGACAACTCACCCTGTGAACAAAATAATTCAGGAGTCCACAAAAAAAAAAACAGACTGAAAAGAACCAGCTTCAACCATCTGACACCACAACTGTAACAAACTACAAAGATCTCCTTCCTACCTCTCATGAAGAAACTGAACCACTCCAGATTGTGGAGGAGCACAGTCATTGTGAAAAGATAACAGTCCTCACAGAGGTACCAGGAATACATAAAAAGGATTATCCATTTCAGATGAAGACACTGACCCAGGAGCTGATTGACAACAAATACATCCCAGCTGAATGCACACATGTATACACAGATGGGTCTGCATAAAAAGCTGTAAAATATGGAGGTGGGGGTGTTTACATAAGATACACAGATGGGAGACAAACAAAAAAGGCCTTCAGGACGGGAAAGATTTCCTCCAACTATAGGACATAAACAACAGGCCTCCTCGAAGCCCTCAAAATATTTAAAACAGAAAACCAGCACCCACCATCCAAAATAGCCTTCTTCACAGACTGCAAAGCACTTCTAGAATCACTAAAAACAACAACACACAGGAAATCATAACAGAACTGAAGCATCTTACACTGTCAATAATTCATGTATAAGCACACAACTATACACAAAATGCTGTAGTAAAGCTGTGATATCAAAATGTATAAACTAGGAAAAAAGTTCGAACAGCTGTATTACCTAACTCTTCCCGTGCGGGAGGAAAAACACGGACGTGTCAGTGTGTGCGGGAGTAAAAACGCGGGTCTTGACTGTAAGGGGGTATAGTTTTGTAAAATGGAATGGAAAACAGTATTTCCATGTACTTCCGTATACGTAATATGTGTCAAAGTATAGCTAAATGAATGAAAATTTCATAAATGCAGAGTTTTTTAGGAAAAAAGAAGTAATGTGATGTTTTTAGACACTTATTGTGGCCAGCTCACCATCGGCTAGGTCTAGATTCGCGCTACTTACCCCTACTTACCATCTAAAATGTGTAGATCTACTTGTCGATCTCGTATTGTGACTCCGTATTGCATTTACGCTGAATGAATGTCTGAAATAACCTCCTAACTACTTCTCCAGTCGTCTAAATATGTCTAAATCTACTTAGAAAACATTCAAGAGCAGCGGGGTGGCCATAGGCTATGTCCATACCCCTATCTACATCGTCAAAAATTGAAAAATTTCCATGCTTCGCGTCCTTGATCTCGTTCGGCATCGCTCGTAACTAGGCACGCATTCTCCATTTTGAAAGTGTCACTGGAATCGCAGACCAAATATGTACAATCTAAATGTTACACCGCTTGTTTTAATGAAACAAACAATGTTGAATTTTCGACCATATGCACGCTTGGGACAACCGGAAATGTTGAAAATTCGACCATACGCATGGAAAGAGCTAACGAATACAAAGTTGTGATGTTTCAGCACGAACCTTAATCATAGTACATGAATCCTATGTTAAAAATAAATAAAATGAATAGAGCACTTAGCTATAACTTGAAAGAATATGTAGCTTTTCTGTGCTCATTCAGTACTGTACACAAATGCGCATGGTGGAGCGTAGAGAATGTCTAAATAGATGTGTGATAGGCAGAACGTAACTGAGGGTGGTGAGTGGGGAAAATGTTGAGGGGGAGAGAGAGAGATACAATGGTAACCTAGCCAGAAGGTGAAATAAATGATTATGGTTGGGGTAGAGGGGTTGTATGTGATTATGTCAGGAGGTTCTGAACTATGTGTAACAAGTGAGAAAAGAAATGGAGCTCAGTGGAGAGGAATTATGATTGTGGAAGAGGAGAATGTTATGTGTAGCTGAATAACAGGTTCAAACTGTGTGGTTCCAGTGTCCTATATTCCTGAATGTAGCGGTTCTCAAGCGCTATGTGGCTTTATCTCCTTTCTCTAATTCTTCGTCCTGTGTGTGTTTGTATGATTAACTCTTCCTATGCCGCAGAAAAAAAAACGCGGACAAGAATGTCCGCACCACACAAAAAGTGTGGGTCTTGATATGTATAGCTGTAAAAGTGAATTTATTTCCACTTTAAAAGTATACATATTATGCATGAAAATAGTTGTAAATGTAAGAAGATTTCATAAATGAAGAGTTTTTTTTTTTAGGAAAAAGAAGAAGTTTGATGATTTTTGCTAATAATTGTGTAGTGCTTACCATTGGCAATGCCTAGATGTAAAATGTTTGCCATCTGCGATTTCCAGATCTACTTAAATTTTCGTCCGATCTCATTGTGCACTAGCATTCTTACTAAAATAATGTCTGAAATAACCTTCTAACTACTTCTCCAGTCCATTTATTAGGTCTAGATGTACTTGGGCTACATTTAGGAACAGGTGTTCTGGTCATAGGACATGTCCTTATGCCTCTGAAATCACAATAAATATGGAAATTTCTCAGTTAAAATTATTGATTTCACTCAGCTGTTAGCCATGCTTTGGACTGAACTATGAAAGGTCACCAGACATGCGCAGATAAATCGTGTACAATAAAAAGTTACAATGGTTTTACACTGTAACGTGGATGGCAGTCACTAGACTAACCAGAAGACCTCGCTATAGTGTGGATGGCAGGGAAAGTGTTACAGCTCATGCCTAAATGTCACAAATTGTAGTCGTTAAGTAATAAAGCTGTTCATACTTTTTTTTTAGTTTATACATCTTACACTGTCAACAACTGTGGCCAATGAAATAGCTGACAACCTATTCAAACCTGGCAGCAATCAAGATCAAACAAATCAACAAATCATTCAGTGAACTACCAAGAAATGAAACCCATAATCTGTAGCCTGTGCAGATCTGAATGGAAGAAACAATTGAAATGCAACAATGAACCAGATGCATTACACCAACTACAAAGACGTCAGCAAACCATCCTCTTTCGCTTGTAGACAGGCCACTGCAGACTATTATGCCACCTACATCAACTCAAAATGTCTTACACAGACAAGTGTCCATGTGACAGTGGAGTCCAGACTCCTAACATATCCTTCAAGAGTCCCCAAACCATGCGGACCTGAGACGAGAGACATGGTCAGAGAACACAAGCTTGGAGCAAAAGCTTTGGGGCTCCTGTCAGAATCTAGAGAGAACTGCGAGCTTTGCCATGTGGACAGGAATCAGGATCTGATGTGACCAACAACATGGAATACAGAAGAAGACATAAGACCTGTCACTACCAGTCTTATCTTAGAACAGACAGTTACTTTTGTTACATTAAAAAGAAACTTTTGCATTGTCTGCAAATAACCTACTCTCTCCCTCTCCTGCTGTTCCCAAAACTCTCTTCTAGCTTTTTGGTCCTCTTCAAACTGCTCTTGAAGAAGGGGTATCTCTTCTATGCGTTTTGCACGAGCTAGATAATCCACCTAAGGAAACAGAATCAACGTTTTTGGTCAGTTAAATTTATTTCATAAAAAAAGGATCGTGCTTCTTTCTCCTTACTCACATTTCAACACAGCTTCTGAGAATACCAAATGACCAAAAAAAAAAAAAAAAGAGAAGAAGACATGTCTACTTAATATATCGTATACAGAATCTTCATTCATTTCCTGGCATTGACAGGTACCAATGACAGCTTGTGAAGATAAGACAAATGTGAAGTGATAAAAATTGCCTCAGGCTGAATGCATATCACCACTCTTATATCTTTGCATCTTGTTACGTCAGAAATTTGCAATAAAAAATATTATAGGTCTGGAAATAATAAAAAAAAAATGGAGTAAGACTGAGGTAGGTAAAACCATTATGAAAACATTTTGTGCAGCATGACTCATATACTGCATCTGCCCTAATTTATACTTCGTATCAATAGTTATATCTACATCTTAAACTATAGGTGCATTTTACTATATAAATCGAATTCTCAAGCATGGAGAACATCGTCCATATAAAATCTTTCTGGGCAACTTCTCCTGTATTATTCGTCATCCAGTCTATGACAAGGATGAAAAGTGTAGCTGAGTATATTCTTGTCTAACCACATTTTCGTCTCCGAAACTGTCACAGAAACTTTTTATTTATTGATACACAATGGCATTGTATCCACAAGCTCTCCAAATTTCCACATAATTTGCATCTGCATCCTAAACTGTCCAGTCAATGACAGCAGCTCACTGAATTTCAGATCAAAGAGTCAGGAACCGGCTGCACAACACTGGTCTTTGTGCTAGAAGACCCTACAGAGGTCCTGTTCCTACAGACTCCAGTCGTCGGAACCAACTGCAGTTGGTCAACGGACCATTGCAAAGGATTGGAGAAGGGTTTGGTTTAGTGACAAATCATTCTTTCTGCTCCGGCGACACGATAAACCTCCGTTTAAGAGTTTACCGCAGAATTCACGAGTACTATGCCAGAACTGTTTAATGAGGCTTCTCTTGGTGGTGGAGGTGTGCTGGAGTAGGCGCCTAAGTGCCCAACAATACATCAGTGAAATTCTTCATCCGCATGTCCTTCCACTTCTGGCTGCACCAGGGTCAATTTTTCAGCAAGATAACGCTCAACCTCATGTGGCAAAACTCACCACCCAGTTCCTTACTGACAACAATGTCCAGACCCTTCTGTGGTCATCCATGTCATTAGACATGAACCCAATGGAACACTTATGGGATGAACTCAACAGACAAGTCCGCCTGCCATAAACCTGTTTCTCAAATCATTCCATTTATCATGTGTCAGTGGTGGCCAAACCACAGCTTGTTAGCCATATACAGATCCCTGACCTATGTGCAGTTTGTGGAAAAATGATGGCTGAACTTTTTTTTTTAATATTAATTAAAATATTATTTACCAGATGTAGAGTTATCAGTCATTTGCATGTCCCTTGCAGAACTCTGCCTCCCTAACAGCTCTCCTGTAGCCCTCTAGGTTGTAAGCAAGATGCCCTGCTGTTGATGCATCCAACTGAAGATTATCAACGGTGTCTTGCAGCCATCTTCGCCTTGGTTGTCCTCTATTTTTTTTTCCCATTATGTACGCTTACATGACGGTCTTCTCTAAATTATCATGACGTTTAAATTTTCTTTGTTTAATTCTCTTTACTAGCCAGCCTTCTTCAATATTAAGTTCTTGTAGTATGGATATATTTGTTCTTTTCTATGTCCATGATATATGAAAAACTCTTCTGTAGCATTTACATTCAAAGGTATTTATGTGTATCTCAGTTGTTTTGTTAAGTGTCTAGATAACACAGGGATATGCTGCGATGGGAAAAATGCATGCCCTTAAAAATCTTATTTTTGTAGTTCTGTCTGTTCTTCTCCACAGATTCTTTAGTTGTTTTACTTTCTGAAGAGAGATAGATGCCCTCCTTGTAATTTCCCTCATTCATATCCATTATTAGTTAGTACTGATCCAAAATATTCAAAACTCTCCACCTCTTTCAGTTTTTCCTCACTGATAAATATTTCAGCTGCCTTATTTGTTTTGTCAGTTGTCATCAATTTAGACTTATACCCACTGGATTAAAAAGGAAGTGTACTAGTAATATGCTACTTTAATCCTAGATCTGAGTCTTAGATTAAATATTTTTCAGATCAGCAAGGATCACATAGGAATCATGGTGGAAAATCAATACGTGTACATGCCAGTGCTAACAATAAATAAATATTGCCTACATGGATTTCATAACATTTATACAAAATTTCCGTAACAAAATGTGCATGTAATGGTAAAAGTATAACTCCCGTTTCCATGCCATTAAGGTACATTGAGGAAAACGGTGTTAGGCCTGTATTTTCCATGTCCTTTAGCACATGAAAGGTGTGATGCGGTCAGTATCAAAATGTGCATGTACAAATAATAAATTAGTGTATCATATTTGTTCATACTTACGGTACTCAAATGTCTGAAGTTTGTCATATGTGATTCTTACATCTCTTTTTTTGCCTATGGATCCCCTTTACAGCCTGAGATCAGTTGTGCACCCTCTTTTAAAAATAAAGCAATAAACAGAGCCCAGATGATGCTAAGATTTTTTTTTTCAAACAACTCCATTTGTTGGGTCTGTCAATATCTCAAAAATCCTTTGGCTTTCCCTAAGGGTCCATGGTCCCCTGGTTAAGAACTACTGGTAAATAGTACAGGTTGCCTTTATTTTATGTGGGTCTGATCTATGCCTATTGACAATAACGCCATTATTCTTCCCTTAGACAACACTCCAGCCATCCTCCAGATCTTGACACAGCTTGAACAAATGCAGTTATACTGCACTTATACTTGATCTAAGGAATGACACTGAAGGATCTGGGTTGGCAGCAGAGAACACTGCAGCCATACAAGATGTTTCAAAGTTTGGAAGAGAGGCTGGACTGGATGCAGTTACATAAGATGACATCTTGAAATTGACTGACAAGACAAGTTTTTTTGCTAAAGAACTAAAAGAGGATTTCATATGGTCAAACACCTGGATGCACAAATACAGAAGGAGAACAAAAATGAACAGGAGTGTGTTGTGAAGATAATAAAAACTAAAGACCTTAAAAGATTTTTTGCTAATGGTTACTCTCTAACTGAGGAATGTTATGAATGAAACTGTCTGCAAACAAAGTGACACTGTAGAGTTTAAATGAAACCGTAGCAACTTATAATGAAATTCTTAAGGAGAAGGGAAAAATGTCATGGACAAAGAACTCTGTATCTTATAAAGGTGCTCAATCCTCGCCTAGTCTCAATCAGGGCCATCACTGTTGCATCCAATGTCGTCGTTAACAACACAGTGGCACTAGAATGACTATGGCTTTGAATAATACATTACATATTTAATATTTTAGGCTAACAAATTAATACAAGGTGTGTCTAAAATGTTCGGTGAATGATCCAATATCTCAAAGGCAATATGGACCAGGTGTGTGGCCATGCACATGGATATCTAGAGGACATGTCAAGAAGTGCCACCTAGCGTCAAGTACATGTGACTGACAGGGTAAACCCGCGCAGGCAGTCAGACATAGTCGGTGTGAGAGGCAGGGTCACAGTGCAATGGAATAATGAGTTAACATCAAGTTCTGCTACAATGTGGGGAAAACAATGACGGAGACGTGTAAAATATTGGTGCAAGTGTATGGTAGAGAAGGTGTGAGCAGAAAATGTTTACAAATGATTTAAATGCTTTCATGATGGGAAAGAAACAACTGAGGATGAGCCATGTTCAGGCCGGCCATCGACAAGCAGAAACACAGACATGATCTGTATGCACCAATTCTTTGCTCAGCATGCCATACCTTTTCTCAATCATCCACCGTGCCCCTCTAATCTGCACCTTCTTTCTGTTTACACACCTGAAAAGCATCATGAAAAGTGTATGTTCTGCGGATGTGGCAGCAATACAAGAATGTGTGACAGCAGTTCTGTGATTGATTCCTAACGAGGCCTTTTGTTTCCAGAAGCTTTATGAATGTTGACAAATGCATGCTGTGAAGGATGGCGATTATTTTGAAGGCCAATAAAGGTAAATTGTTTTCTTTGTTTTCTGACACCATTCACTGAACTTTTTAGACACACCACATATTTGATCTATTGGTAAAAAAAAGTTTATGCTAACATGCTTATATAGAAAATAATAATTTTCGGACACCTGGAACATAGTCTTGATTCACTACATAAACTAATGGTTTAACCTCATTTACATTGCCTCCTTCAGGAACACATCTCAAGGTAGAATCAAGGCAGCCTGCATATGCTTTTACAAACTAATAATACATAGTCTTCAAGATGTTATGCATATGATACATGAATAAAGTTATAAACAGGATGATATACAAAAGTATTTAAAGAGAGCAATGTAAGCATCAAGCGATGTATCCAATGGAGTAGGAGTTGCACGTGTTCCATTCATAAGCAATGCAGCAGATGGATAGATATTGCAGAAAAGAAAAAATAATTGTTTAAACTTTGTACTTTATCCAAAGATACATTACTTGCAGCTACATTAAGAAACTAAAAATACACAATTTATATTTTAAAATGCTTGTGCCTGCATTTGTATATTTTTCTTGTATATGCTATTCATTTTTAAACATGATTTCACATATTACATGCTTTTTTTTTTTCACGGTGAAAATTTTTAAGATTTTCTTTAAAGCTGTTCATTTTAATAAATACTGTATACTTTATTTGCTAACGAATAAGCTGCACAAATTTGTCTTTTTATCTTTTCCATTATACTGTCTTAAATTTTAAAGTACTGCCCTAAAATCTGGATCCACAACCCGTTTCTGAGCAGTCCAGATTTTCAGACTTGTATTATTGTGCAGGTGAGGTTTCTCAACCCAAGTTACATGACGGGTTTTGCAGGGGCTCCGCTACAGATCATGACTTTAAAAAATCCATCCTAGGCATTTCTATTGGAAACTTAGGGCCCTACGGACACCCACTTCTGAACCTTTGAAACTAGCCTACTCATTATTTTCTAGACTTTTGACTTGACAGGGGGAATGAGGGAGAAACCAATTAACATTACACCAAAGAATCACTGAGCCTGTAATGTAATCCAGCGTAATCTCTATGCTTTCTGAATACGAATGGGGAAAGGTTTCACAACTGGAATTAAAACCAAGAATTCATAAAAGCAAACTTAGAATTACGAAACTTAAATCATGAGAAATTGTTCCCAATAATACTGTTGGACAAGCATTGTATAGAATGGAAATGTGAGTACATGACTCTACAGTTTTTTTTTAAATTCTGTGTTTAAAAAACTCCTAAATGTCAGTTGCATGTTATATAAAAAGAATGAATGTATGTATGTGAAATATACTGTAAAACATGCAGTTCAAGAGAAATTATACTTCATGGATAAAACAGATAAAAGTGTGGCCAAACTTTTGACATTTGCTTATTAGAGTGATTACAATTATAAACAATTCTTTTTGGAAAAAAAAATTTGTTAGGAATGTTTTCTCATTGCTATTAATGCTTGTCACATAATCAATTAGCCTGCAATAAGCACATCACCTTTTTCTCTTGGCCCTTGAGCCTCTCCTGTAGCTCCTTTTTCTCTTTCTCTAGTTGTTCAACTTGCTTTGCCATAATTTCCTCAACATCAAGCTCTGCAATCTCCTGTACATTTACATTTTAAAAAAACTTGTTAATCGTCAAATTATGATCAAACGATATTGAAAAAAAAAATTAGTACTCCTCGTAATAGTTTCAAAGAGCAAAAAAAAAAAAAACAACATTACTAGTGAGACTTTTTTTTTTTTAATGTCACTTTTCCACTCATATCTTCTTGTAACAGTTTCATCACTGCTTTATTTTAACGATGTTATGAACAATGTTTCACAGTTTGTGAAGTTTCTTATTTCCCTGTGTTCACCGTAAATGACATATTTCTAATCTGTGCTGTTACGTGAGGAAAATGACTTATGAAAGGACAGTGTACTCTTATGTTTCTCATCTTATCATCATTATCAGAGATGAAGCATCTCACCTTACAATACAATGGTACAGTAGTTAGTGTAGTGGTCTGTTATGGAGGCTGGTGGTTTAACACTGTAAAAGATGAAAGATGATGGCAATGCCTCCAAGATTAATTTTGTATGATGATGTAAAACACTCTTTCTTCTCTTCTCTTCCTTCCCCATCCTCAAAAATGTCTATAAAAAAAAAATAAAAAATGATTAGCTATTTTGCTTTTATCCACTACAGTCCAGCAATTCCCACCCCTCCCAAACAGAGTAAAGCCTCTGGGTCACACTTCGAAACATAAGCCATATGAGTCCTGTACTGGCTAGACTCTCATTTGACCCGGCCTGATGGAAAGAGCATGAGAGCCTGGATAAAGAAAACCTGGTAAAGAACTACTGAAATCGATATGGACTGCATATTGCAGTTGTGAAGCACATCAAGGGAAGTGGGCCGACTCCATCTCCTAAATGTATACTGAACAATAACTGCTTTGTATGAAGTGTTAAAGTATAAAGTAAATGGATGAAACTGGTAACAAAAAAAAAAAAAAAATTCTAAAAAAGACTGAACAATCAGGCAAAATTTGATACAAAGTGGATTTTGTTTGAATATCCATACACAATAACTATATTACTGTTTCAAATACAGAAGTTATTTTTATCTTGTTTAAATACTGTTTGCTTAGAAGGATGTCCAGCAGTGTACCTCTTCATCAATATTCAGGATCTTTGTTTTACGTAGTTCCTCCAGTCGCTCTTTAACATGCCTTCTCTTAATCTGTTCATGCTCCTCCTGCTGCCGTTGCCTATTACGTTCTTCTGCCTCTCTTTCAAGGCGAGCCATCTCAGCTTCATAAGCCTTGCGTCTATGTTCCTCAGCCTGCTCATATTCTTCTCGCTCCTATATACATAAAATAAAAAAAATCAACACACAACCTATCTTTCTTCCTCAAAAGTACTGTTAAAAAAATTGACTTTTGTCATATATCAAACAATACAGATGAGACACTTCTTGCTTCCTGTCTTCATTTAATGTAAACAGCATGAATATCACGTTGTATGAGTTAACAACTCACATAAACACTCCTGTAAACAATATACTCTTCACAGGATGACCCAGGACATACACACTTATTTGTACTTGAAGACCACAGAGAAACTCATCGCCATCTTAAAAAACATCACAAATTTTTATTATATGGAACTTGATGATGAATAGTGAGACAGAAATTGTGTCTCAAACAATACAGAAATTCATCACAATGAAGATTATGGGGCATGCCCTGTGACAAGACCACTGTTCTTGAATGTGCTCCAAGTAGATTTTGACCATAAATCTTGAATGTGCTTCAAGTAGATTTTGACCATAAAACAGACTGAAAAAGTAGTTCGAATGTTATTTCAGACATCATTGTACTGAGTATGCCACGACGAGATCGGATGAAGCTACAGGTCGATCTAGACATCGCCGATGGTAGATATAGACCTACCCGATGGTAAGTATGACACAAATGATATTTAAAATCATTACACTACTTTTTTTCATAAAAAAACTCTACATCTTTACAGCTATTTTGATACATAATAAGCATACTTATAATGTGGAAATACTTTATAACATTCAATTTTACAACTGTACCCCCTATACTGATCAAGACACATGCTTTTAACTTGCTGTTTTTCCCCCAGTTATGGGAAGAGATAAATTTTGTTTGGATTTTTATTATTTGTGACTGAGGCCTCTGCTTCAGTAAGGTGTATGGCCTGCTCTAGCCTGTATCAGAGAACGACATCTCCTTGACATGGATCCAATTAGCCATTGGATCTGTTGTGGGATTGCTGCCAACTCTTCCTGCAGTGCAAGAGACAATTGTCACTGATTGATCCCCCTGGGAACAACTGTATTAAGAGCACACTTATCTTAACATAGTGTTTGTGAGACAGGGAACATAGATCTGTTTGCTTAAAAACTCTGACCTACCTCTGTAGCCCAGAAACGTGTAGCAATCAACACTAATTGTAATTGTTATTTTTGCAAAATGTAATGTCAGGTTGGTGGACAGATGGGGACATGGAGATCTCTGGCGGGGATGAGGGAAGTCTGGTGTGAAACCAATGAATCCAGGACGTGACAAGCCTATGGGTCTTTACAACAATGGCTATCAGAATGATGTAAACAAAACAGAGCCAGTAGACTATGGGTGGCGGGGAATGGGTATCGTTGAAGCACTCATCAGATTCCTCATCTCAAAGTCAGAGTGTCTTTGTGGAACTGTCTCAAACCATCTGACATGGAGAAGGCGCTTAAGTACAGCCACCAGGGGCTGGAAAACAAAGTTTTGGCCAGGCCAGCCACACTGTCTTCATGGCAGTCCGAGCAAGACCACAGTCTGCCCTAGCAAGGAAAGGTGCTGAAGTCGGAGTTACCCAGCCAAAAGGCGCATCGCAAAAATCAGGGTAACACGCATTATCGCTAATGAAATGTCTCTGTTTTCAAACATGGTGCTCGCCCTGTGAAGACTAACCAGGCAGGTGCAGTGCCGGGCCCCCTGCCTCGAAAGGGTCCACCCAATGCTACTGGAGGTCCTCTCAGTTCATCTTGTGGAGTCAGGAGACATGAGAGTAGAGCTACTGGCCAAAAAATACAACAGAAGAAAATAGCCAAAAAGCAAGAACTTAAAATAATGCAGTGGAATGCTGAGGGTGTCAGCAGTGTTAGAGATGGCTATAGCAAAAAGGTTGAACTAGAGAACATACTTTTTGCAGAGCAGGTAAGTATATGCTGCATACAGGAGACACACCTAACCAAAGATGCCGCCTTTAAAATCAGAGGCTACCAGTGTTTTAGATCAGACCGACAGGATAGAAGAAAAGGAGGAGTACTCACACTTGTTAAGAATAACATCAGCGCATGTCAGGTGGGAGTGTACATGGAAGGAGCCGAATACCAGATGATCCATCTAAAAAGTAGTAATACAGATTTCCACCTCCTTAACTATTACTGTCCTAATGACCGCCCACTTGCTTTAGGAACAATCCCACACAAAGAGAGACTGATGGTCTGTGGTGATTTTAACAGTCATTCCCAGAGCTGGGGCTATGACCACATAGACAAGAGAGAGGAAGTTGAGAGCTGGCAGGATGATAATGGACTTCTCCTGATCAACCAGCCAATGGATGCCCCAACATTTTACTCAAGGGCATGGCATACAAAATCAACACCAGATCTGGCATTCCACTCTCCAGATCTGAAGTGGAACATTACACGTGAAGTTGGAAAACAACTTGGAGGTAGCGACCATCGACCAGTCTTCCTGACAATAGAAAATGAACTCATTAACACCAGTAACCCTCTCCCCAGATGGAACTATAAAAAAGCAAACTGGACAATGTACAGACATCGTACAGGTAGCCTGGTGGGACAGCTGTCCACAGAAGGTAAGGATATTAACAGCATAGTGAAGGAATTCAATGCTTGTATCCTTCAGGCCGCTCGTGAAACCATTCCCAGAGGAGCTCGCAGGGACTATAAACCATACCGGTCTAGTGAGCTGGGAAAACTCCATGATGACGTGGAAGCAGCTCGAAAGCAAGCAGAAAATAGACCATGCCAAGAACACCACAATAATTACCAACATTCTAAGGCCAAATTTCAGAGAGCAAAGCTGCAAGCCAGACGGGAAAGTTGGAGAGAGAAAATAGAGTCCCTAAACTTTGAAAAGGATGGAAGGAAACTGTGGAAACTAATCAAACAGTTAAATGATGAGAGTACTGGAAGAAGTACAAAGGTTACACTAATAGAGGATGGGAAAACTCTTACAGGTAAGCAGGTAGCAGATCACTTTGCTCGCATTTTTGCACAGGACTGCAACATTGATATCCATCCAGAGAAGGAGCGTACAGTGCGCATCGAGCCACAGAAAGAGGAGGAACAAGTCAGAAAAGTGGAGGTCATGGATGCACCAATCACACGCAGTGAGTTAGACCTAGCAGTTAGTAAACTGAAACCAAGGAAATCACCAGGACCAGATGGAGTGTCCAATGAAATGATCAAGAACCTGGGAATGGCAGCAATGGGAAAGCTGTTGGATATTTTCAATATGTGCTGGAGCACAGGTAAGTTACCTCAAATCTGGAAGGAAGCAAGCATGGTACCACTGCTAAAACCAGGGAAAAACAGTGATACTGCCTCCAGCTACAGGCCAATCAGTCTCACTAGCTGCCTATGCAAAACGATGGAACGCATCATTGACCTGAGGCTAAAATGGTACCTAGAAAGTGAAAACCTTCTCGTTCCACAACAAGCAGGATTTAGGCAGTACAACAGTACGGAAGATCAAGTGACCTATCTCTCTCAAGAGATTGAGGATGCATTCCAAGAGAAAAACCTTGTACTAGCAGCGTGGATAGACCTGAAGAAAGCCTTTGATAAAGTATGGAAAAAAGGTCTGCTGTGGAAACTAAGAAACTGCAATGTGAATGGAAGACTATACAACTGGATAAAGCCCTATTTACACAATAGAAGAGCTAGAGTAGTAATGGATGGACACAACAGCCAGAAAGTACGTCTGCGACACGGTGTACCACAAGGAGGAGTCCTTTCGCCTACACTATTCCTTGTATTCATTAATGACCTGGTCAAGGAACTTCCCTATGGAATCAAAGCGGCACTGTATGCAGATGATCTGGTCATGTGGTGTACAGATGAATATGCGACAGTTGCTACACAGAGACTCCAAAGAGCAGCAGACATCTTGACATCATGGACAAACAAATGATGTGTAAGTATCAACACAGAGAAATCAAGTACCACTCTGTTCACCCTCTCATCTAAACAGAAAGCAGGTAAGATCTTTGTAAATGAAATACCCTTAAGGATGGACAACCAACCCACTTACTTAGGAGTGACTCTTGACTCAAAACTGACGTGGAAGCAACACATCAACAGTGCAGAAGCAAAAGCCAGAAGAAAACTAGCCATATTAAGAAAATTGAGTGGAACCACATGGGGAGCTAGTGAAAGAATCCTCAAGAATGTATATCAGCAAAGTATTCTACCACATTTAGAATATGGCTCAACATCTTGGTGCACAGCATCAAACACTACGCTGCATAATCTAGACAAGGTACAAAATCAGTCACTACGGATTATCACAGGTGCCATGAGGTCCACACCAATAGTAGAAATGCAGAAAATAGTTGGTGTTCAAGCGCTAAAGGAACGTAGAGACACAAAGGTCATGACCATGGGAGAAAAATTCCTTAGCTCTGTAAGCCATCCCCTGAAGGAGAGATTCAATAACTTGGCATTAGGACGGCTTAAAAGAAGCAGCTTCATTCATCAGGCCAAGCGTATGCGTAGGCTGAAACCTGACCTTCCAACTGTAGTCGCTCCATTATCATCTGTACCAGAGCATACACCATGGAAAGAAGCAGATTACACACAGATATCTATTCAGACTGAAGTGAAAGGTGTGCAGAATGGTGAGATGCAGAGCAGTCTTGTAAAATCAACAGCCACACTTTGTGTTCTAGATGACAAATATCCATGTGACACCTGGATACGTGTGTATACAGATGGATCTGCACATAATGCCATAAAGAATGGAGGGGCAGGAGCATATATTGAATATCCAAACAACACCATTGACAAGATTTCCATACCCACTGGTAAATACTGCAACAACTTTGATGCAGAAGTTAGGGCAATTATTGCT
This sequence comes from Achatina immaculata, assembly GCA_009760885.1. Classification (NCBI taxonomy): domain Eukaryota; kingdom Metazoa; phylum Mollusca; class Gastropoda; order Stylommatophora; family Achatinidae; genus Lissachatina; species Lissachatina immaculata. The sequence goes on along the minus strand of CM019691.1, from coordinate 38,955,644 downwards.
GCAGTTGAAAAACTATCAGACTCCAGAATTGATACATGTCCTGTAGTAATTCTCACAGATGCAAGATCAGTACTGGAGGCTCTTCAGTGCAACAAACTACCAGACCTTAAGGATGCCTTGTCAAAAATTGGCTTACAACATGGAGTCACTTTGCAATGGATTCCCTCCCACTGTGGGATACCAGGCAATGAGAAAGCTGACCAACTGGCCAAAGAGGGCACTGAAATGGAGCAACTAGACATACCAATCACTTATAATCAGAAGCATGATAAAAAACTACAGGAAGCCACAAACACCACCACATGATGACTATCACATGCTAAACAGAAAGGAACAAGTCACCATCTTCCATCTCCGAACAGGACACAGCCGACTCCGAAGTCATATGTATACAAAGTTTAAGGTTGGTACTACTAATCTGTGTACAGGTGCCCCAAACTGTGGAACATATCCTCCAGAACTGCATCAACTACGAGTCACTGAGAAATAATTACTGGTCCAGTGAAACCACTAAAGAAGATAAGCTCTATGGCTCCATACATGAATTACAAAAAACAGTGAAATTTATCCAAGAGACAGGACTGCAGATATAGACAGACAGTGCGAACGAAGAAGAAGTCACTGATTGGTTGACACCACATCTCGCAGACGGACTTGTCTGCTGAGTTCATCCCATAAGTGTTCTTTTGGGTTCAAGTCTCATGGCATGGATGGCCACAGAATGGTCTGGACACTGTTGTCAGTGGGGAACTGGATGGCGAGTTGTGCCATATGAGGTTGAGTGTTATCCTGCTGAAAAAATGACCCTGGCACAGCCAGAAGTGGAAGGACGCGAGGATGAAAAATTTCAGCAACGTATCGTTGGGCATTTAGGCATCCCTCTATTTGCACCAGGTCACTTCTTCCCATGAAGTTGATGGTCCCCCACACCAGTACACCTCCACCACCATGTTCCACACAGTTCTGGGTGTAGCGCTCATGGACTCGTGGTAAACTCTTCTCTGTCTATCGTGTCACTGGAGCAGAAAGAATGATTCATCACTAAACCACACACTTCTCCAATCATTCGCAACGGTCCACTGATGGTGGTGGTTCGCCCACTACAGTCTGTTCTGACGATGCCAGTCTGTAAGAACAGGTCCTCTGTGGGATCTTCTAGCCCAAAGACCACTGTCATGCAGCCAGTTCCTGACCGTTTGATCTGAAATTCGACAAGCTACTGTTATTGACTGGACTGTTGAGGACGCAGATACAAATCAATTCCTGAGGTGACGTAGCCGTATGAAGCGGTCTTCAGCAAGAGTTGTGACTATGGGTCTTTCTCTGTGGGCCAGTCTGCAACTGAGCTAGTTTCTTGAAATTGTCTCCAAAGGCAACTAATGGTCCTTAAATTGTCTTGCCACTACACTTTGTGACTGTTCAGTCTATAAACGTTCAATGATGATGAGTCGTTCTGTAATGAGATGAGCCATAATTGTGCTCTGAATTTTTAAATGAATTGATCCAAGGAGCGTCAATCTTTTATAGGCACTCAATAACATGGTCAGTGAGTTTTGTGTTCAGTAAGTTTCACGGAATTGTCATGAACCTGTCATGAGTTATTGTCAAAAATGCTGTTTTAACTAGTGTCGCTTTTCTGTGTTCATGAATCATTTGCCGAGTACAATTGTGGTTTGCACATGAATTTGATGTACAAGTGAACAATTTGCCTTTGTCTGATCAGCAAACTTCAGTTTAAATTGCAACATCATATTTGGTGCGTTTCTTTTTTTTGTACCAATATATTTAAGGGAAAATTATATTTTATGTTCTTTATGGCAAGTGTGTTTTTCTAGATAGCTCTTACTGTTTCAATGAAGTAAGACTATAATCTTCTTCTTCTTCTTCTTCTTCGTTCGCACTGTCTGTCTATATCTGCAGTCCTGTCTCTTGGATAAATTTCACTGTTTTTTGTAATTCATGTATGGAACCATAGAGCTTATCTTCTTTAGTGGTTTCACTGGACCAGTAATTATTTCTCAGTGACTCGTAGTTGATGCAGTTCTGGAGGATATGTTCCACAGTTTGGGGCACCTGTACACAGATTAGTAGTACCAACCTTAAACTTTGTATACATATGACTTCGGAGTCGGCTGTGTCCTGTTCGGAGACGGAAGATGGTGACTTGTTCCTTTCTGTTTAGCATGTGATAGTCATCATGTGGTGGTGTTTATGGCTTCCTGTAGGTTTTTATCATGCTTTTCTTCTGATTATAAGTGATTGGTATGTCTAGTTGCTCCATTTCAGTGCCCTCTTTGGCCAGTTGGTCAGCTTTCTCATTGCCTGGTATCCCACAGTGGGAGGGAATCCATTGCAAAGTGACTCCATGTTGTAAGCCAATTTTTGACAAGGCATCCTTAAGGTCTGGTAGTTTGTTGCACTGAAGAGCCTCCAGTACTGATCTTGCATCTGTGAGAATTACTACAGGACATGTATCAATTCTGGAGTCTGATAGTTTTTCAACTGCAGCAATAATTGCCCTAACTTCTGCATCAAAGTTGTTGCAGTATTTACCAGTGGGTATGGAAATCTTGTCAATGGTGTTGTTTGGATATTCAATATATGCTCCTGCCCCTCCATTCTTTATGGCATTATGTGCAGATCCATCTGTATACACACGTATCCAGGTGTCACATGGATATTTGTCATCTAGAACACAAAGTGTGGCTGTTGATTTTACAAGACTGCTCTGCATCTCACCATTCTGCACACCTTTCACTTCAGTCTGAATAGATATCTGTGTATAATCTGCTTCTTTCCATGGTGTATGCTCTGGTACAGATGATAATGGAGCGACTACAGTTGGAAGGTCAGGTTTCAGCCTACGCATACGCTTGGCCTGATGAATGAAGCTGCTTCTTTTAAGCCGTCCTAATGCCAAGTTATTGAATCTCTCCTTCAGGGGATGGCTTACAGAGCTAAGGAATTTTTCTCCCATGGTCATGACCTTTGTGTCTCTACGTTCCTTTAGAGCTTGAACACCAACTATTTTCTGCATTTCTACTATTGGTGTGGACCTCATGGCACCTGTGATAATCCGTAGTGACTGATTTTGAAGTAAGACCATAATGAATTATTGCATCAAATCAGTACAATACTATTGAAAGGTACATATGTGGCAAGTTGTATAGTGAGAATATAATGTAGCAAGTTACACTGCTTTAGTCAGATTTCGATGCAGCAAGCTATACGTCATAAGTTGTGAATTGTTCTTGCTTTCAACTAAAACATTTCTTACGTGGTCAATAGGGTTCATGCTGGTTTCAGGCAAGGAAGAGGATCAAGAAATCATATATTCAATATAAGATTAATAATAGAGAAATGCAGAGTTTAATGTGAATCTATATTTATCCTTTATAGACTATTCAAAGGCATTTGATTGTGTGCAACATCAGAAACTTTGGGAAATAATGGAAAAAATGGGATTTCCAACAATCAACATCACTGCTGTATCTGGACCAACAGCTAGCAGTAAGAATGAATGGTGAAACTACTTGGTCTGACATAAAATAAAGAGTCCATCAGGGGTACATCTTGTCACCTTACTTAATTAACTTGTATACTGAAAATATAAGGAGGAATGTTAGATAAGATGTAGACAAAGAATATTATGATGCCGTAACAATTGAAGGTTATGAAATACCAGAGATTAGATATGCTGATGACACAGTAATACTGTCCACAACACAAAAAGGAACTGAAAAACTAATTATGACAGTCCGTACGAACAGTGAAGAGCAAAACCCCAATCTTAATGCAAAGAAAACTAAATTGATGACAACTGATAAAACAAACATGGCAGCTGAAATATGTATTAATGAGGAAAAGTTGGAGAAGTGGAGAGTTTTGAATATCTTGGATCATTACTAACTAATAATAGAGATACAATGAGGGAAATTAAAAAGGAGGACATCTATCGCTCTTCAGAAAGTAAAACAATTAAAGAATCTGTGGAAAGGAACACGGAATTACAAAAATAAGATTTTTTAAGGGCATGCATCCTTCCCATCATAACATATGCCTGTGATATCTGGACACCTAACAAAACAGGTGAGAAACACATAAATGCCTTTGAATGTAAATGGTACAGAAGAGTTCTTCAAATATCATGGACACAAAAAAGAACAAATATATCCATACTACAAGAACTTAATATTGAAGAAGGCTGGCTAGTAAAGAGGATTAAACAAAGAAAACATTAAACATTTTGGACACATTAAACATCATGATAATCTAAAGAAGACTGTCTTAGAAAGGTACATAATGGGAAAAAGAAAGAAAGACCAAGGCGAAGATGGTTGCAAGACATGTTGATCTGCAAATGGATGCATGAGCAGCAGGCCATCTTGGTCTTGCTTACAACCAAGAGGCCTTCAGGAGTGCTGTTAGGCAGGCAGATTTCTGCAAGGGACATGCACATGAATGAAATGACAAGGTGGTAGCCTTTTTCCTGCACCTAACCTAAATGGGTAGTGGCAGGTGCCCCTGGCAGTCTTGTGAATAACCATGGTATTATACTTGAAACAAAATTTTTAGTTCTCAAAGTTGATATTTTAAAAAAAAAATTACTAATTAGAACCATTACCCATAACAAGGAATTTTTACCGTGATGGTTAAATCAAGTTTCATACTCATCAAAAATAATGTGCCCAATGAACAGATTGATATTTTTTTTAATGTGGCTTTTCTAATTCATTTTATATATTACCATATTACTTCCTCAAACTTCTTAACAGACTGGCTGCAGTGTCTAAGATTTAAAATTACCCTCTGGTCTTGATTCTGCTCAAGCTGTTCTTTGCGATTCTCAATAATCTGACGTCTCTGTAATATACGTGCATGCTCCTTTTTGGCAGTCAAGCGATAACTGTTCAATATTGTAGCTTTCAGTTCCTCTTCTTCATGCTGCAATAAATTACAATATGCATTTTAGACAGAGAAAATTTAATGCAATTAAATTGACTATGTCTAGGATCAATGCAGAGATATAAAATAAGCATAGCTAAATCAAAATGTTAAGCAATAGATATTCTGATACTTAGTGAAGAATTAATAAATCACACAGAAGCGGAAATTCCGAAAAATGATCACTGAATATCTGATTGCCATACTATATTTTATGCAGGAAAAAGAATGTTCAACAAAATGTCTTTCTGGCTTCACAGCATGTAACAAACTACTCCTTTGCACAACACTACTATGAAGTCTCTAGGAACCATTGAATGACTCAGTTGGTAAATCTATTACTCCTGTGTCTAAAAACACTGCAAAGTTTCCCATGCACATGGGTAATTTCCTATTCAGTTAAATGACATTACACAATTTATGGATTCTCATCAATTTAAAAAAAAAAAAAAAACACTGTTGTCATGTTGATTTACTTGGTGGTAAACCAACTTACATTATCAATCTGTTATAGATAAATGTGTGGCAGAAATATTAACCAAACGAGTTCACTTTTCACATATAGGCAGCTCTGCTAAAATAAGATTTTCCTTACTCATCATCATCATCAGGTGCCGTGCCGACTGACGTTGGCTATCATGCTTCTCCAGAGTACACGATCCTTCATGCAGGCCATCAGCTCACTTGGTGATCTCCTCTCACATCATCCCGTCAGATTGTCCAGTATCATTTCTCTTGGTCTTCCTCTTGATCTTCTTCCTTCTATTTTTCCTGTTGTTATAATATTTTCTATGCCCCCTCTTCTCATTGCATGTCCTATGAAAGTACACTGTCTCTCTCTTATCTTTTTGACAAGGTTTTTTTGTCTCTCCAGCTCTCTTCATACATTCTTCATTAGTTATTTTTGCTGTCCAGGGGATTCGCAACATTCTTCTAATAAACCATTTCTGCTGCTTCCAATGATTTTTGTGCAGACTTGCCTACTGTCCATGATTCACTTCCATATAACAAGATAGGTTCAATATAGCATTTTAGGACTCGTTTTCTAACATTCATTGATAAGGATGTGTTGGTTAATATATTTCTCATTCTCTGAAATGCACTATTCTGTTCCTAATTACTGTTCTGCATTTCCCATGTGAAGTATAGAATAGTTTCATTTAATTTTATACTGCACGCTGGTGGATTCTGTTTCTTAGATATAACCATAGTCTCTGTCTTTTTGATGTTCAAAGTAAGACCTTTTTCCTTATTCAGGTTTACTTAAATCTGAACTCAGTTAATAAACTGAATAGGTAATGTTTCCAACTGTTACTGCTACTGCTTTAAAAGGTATCTGTTCACTCTAACTGTAAGTGGAAGAGAATACAGAACACTAATCATGCAATAATAAAAGAACAGATACATAACCAACCACTGTGCTATCTTTAGGTCCAATGATTTCCACTGCTTGGTTAAGTGCCTGAGCAATATTTATGACCTGGTTACGAATCTGTTCACTCGGCATACTCTGAATGTATGGCCCCTCTGGAATATCCTCTTTCTGCGAGACACCCAAGTCAGTGCCAAAACTGAGTGACCGGGTACGATGATCAATTCGAACCTAGGAAAAAAAATTTATTTAAAGAAAAAATTTCTCGACATATTCTATGCACTATCATGTTTTATTACTATCACCAACTTCATCATTTGCTGTTTTTAATCAGACTGCTTATGCCTGTAGTGTCACAGGGAATTTCAGACATTGGTCACGAGTAAGGTGAGAGACTTGGGTTGCTGTCATGTTATGTTTTCTCAGTGTGTCTTTCACCCCATCTATCCACTTTTTCCAGATGTTTACATGCATACAATTATGTCAGTCTATAAGAATAGTGAAGATCAAAACCCCTATCTTAATGCGAAGAAAACTAAACTGATGACAACTGACAACACAATTAACTCTTTTCGTACCATGTAAAAAAACACGGACGTTACGTTGGTACCAATGATGATGTTACATGGTCGAGCGGGTGTTTTCATATAAGGGGGTCCCTTTATAAAATTCATTGTAACAAACAAACTCCTCCATCAACACATGTGTATCTCATATTAAAATAAGTGGAAATGAAAGAAGATTCCATAAATGAAGTTATTTATCATTCACAAAACAAAGACTAGAAAAAAAAACAACTGTTCTGAAAAGATCGAACAATTTTTTGGCGCTAAAAATATTTTTTAGGGCTGAGCACTAAAATCAAAGTTTTACATACCTGAAATGTGCCAGAATCCAATGCAGAATGTTTATATCGGTATAGAAATATCGATAATTGCGGATGCTTTTGATATCCAATAAATCTAACAGGTCTACAGATGTGAAAAACACATTTAGTAAGCTAGGTCTAGTCGATCAGTATGACCATTCTACCAACCAACCTCGAAAAAACTTGAACATTTTACACTGAAATCGATCTACTTCAATATTTCCTTCTTTTCCGGCTTTACCGGATGCTAAACTAGCTAAACTTTGGACTAGAAGAGTTCTGGTTGGCTAAATGAAAAGCTGCATCGAGTTTTCAACGAAACAAATCAGAAGCCTTATAGGATGGCATGGGACAAACATGTGAGAACAGCAACTACCTTAAAGGGCGGCACAGTATCAAAAGAGTTAAGGCAGCTGAAATATGTATCAATGAGGAAAAACTGGAAGAAGTGGAGAGTTTTGAATATCTTGGATCATTACTAACTAATAATGGAGATACAATGAGGGAAATTAAAAGCAGAACATCTATTGCTCTTCAAAAATTAAAACTAAAGAATCTGTGGAGATGAACAGACATAACTACAAAAATAAGATTTTTAAGACCACGCATCTTTCCCATTGTAACATATGCCCGTGAGACCTGGACACTTAAAATAGCTGAGAAAATGCCTTTGAATGTAAATACTACAGAAGAGTTCATGGACACAAAAAAAAAAAGAACAAATATATCCATACTTATCTTATCTTCTTATCTTATATCCTTCCCGTGCCGTTAAACGTCAGATAGGGCTCACAAAGTAGTTCGCCAGTTTTTCCTGTCTTCGGCGAGTCTTTCAACCTCATCAAAGGATTTTATGCCTGTTAATTTGGCCTCTCTTAATAATGTTCTCTTCAGAGTTTCACGCGGTCTGTCTCTTTTTCTTCGGCCTGTTGTGTTCCACTTGATAGCTTGTTTTGGGATTCTCTGATCATTTCTTCTCATTAAGTGACCAACATATGTCCATCTCCTTTTCCCGATCACCCATGAGACTGGTTGTTGTTCAGTCATCTATCTTATCTCTGCATTGTTCTTGAATTCATTCCACTTGATGGCGAGTATTTTCCTTATGCATTTGTTTTCAAAAGAGTCTAATTTCTTTAGTTGTTTTCCAGCTTTCGCATGCATAAATGAGGGTGGATATTACATTTGAATTGAATAGTCTTAACTTGGTTTTTGTGCTTATAACTTTTGAATTCCATATGTTCTCAATATTCTTGAAGACTGATGCTGCTTTTGCAATTATGATCCTAACTTCCTTTCTAGTGTCACCATCCTGGTCTATGTAGCTGCCAAGGTATGCAAACTGATTGACTTCTTCGATATCTGTCCCTTCTATGTGTATTTTTCCATTTTGAATGAGAGGAATTTTCATTATTTTTGTTTTGTCCTTGTTAATTTCAAGTCCTATTTTGTTAGCCAGTGAAGACAGGCTATCTGTTTTTTCTTGCATAAAATTCACATTACTACTGATAAGAGTTATGTCATCAGCAAAATCAAGATCTTCTAGTTGGGTCCCATGTACCCAGTCAATACCTGTGTTACCTGTGCAGCATTTTTTCATTATGAAGTCTACTGTAATCCCAAAAAGTAAAGGAGACAGTATACATCCTTGTTTCACGCCTGTTTCAATCTGGAACCATTCACTCATCCCTTCTTCTGTCTTGACTGCACAAATATATCCATTGTAGAAGTCCTTAATGATGTTGACAATGTTAGATGGTATTCCATATAGACATAAAATTCTCCGTAATGAATCTCTGTGTATGCTATCAAATGCCTTTTTAAAATCTATGAAGTTCAGTATTAATGGTTTATGCTTTTCAATATGTTCTTCAAGTATTATTCTGAGAGTAAAGATCTGGTCGAGACAGCTTCTCCCTTTTCGAAATCCTGCTTGTTCTTCTCTCATTGCAGTATCCACTATATCTTTGAGTCTATTCAAAATGACCTTGCAAAATACTTTTGACACAACTGATATTAAGGTTACTCCTCTCCAGTAGTTACAATCACTAAGGTTGCCCTTTTTTGGCATTTTAACAATGATTCCTTTCTTCCAATTTGAAGGGTTAATACCGACGCTGAAAAAGTGATGGGGAAAGAAGGAATTGACATGGTTAATCAGAATGGAGAAAGATTAATTGAAGTATGTCTAACAGAGGGCATGGTCATTGGAGGCACAATATTCCCACACACAGAGATAAATAAAACAACGTGGATATCTCCAGATAATAGAACTAGAAACCAGATAAATCATTTTTGTATTAGAAAGCAATACAGAACATCTCTCATGGATGTAAGGGCTTATAGGGGTGCAGATGTCAACAGTGATCACAACCTGTGCATAGGGAAAATAAAACTAAAATTGAAAAGTCAACACAAGAAATCAGTACACAGAAAGATAAAACAGCCACAGCCTACAAGAAGAAAATACTAACATTAATTTCAATCAGGAACTTGCCAATCATTCCACAACACCCAGTGAAGTTGAGGAGATAGGTATAGATGAGTTATGGAATTCTTACAGCACAGCCATAATCACAGCAGCAAAAGTAAGCGCTGGATTGGAAAAACCAAATGGGAAAGCATCGATATCAGATAAAACATGGAAGTATATACATGAAAGACGAGCAGTCAAATTAGACATGTTGAATGCAAAAACAGATCATGAAAGAGATTTGGCAAAAGCAAAATACAAAGAAATAGACAAGAAAGTAAAAAGTTCAGCTAGAAGGGATAAAAGAGAATACATAGACAATATGGCGACAGAGGCAGAAAAAGCAGCAAAAACAGGAGACAGCAAAACTTTATATAACATACAAAAGAGGCTAACAGGTACTATTACATCTAAAGAAAGACCAATCCTTAGCAAAACTGGAACACTATTAACATCAAATAAAGACCAAAAGCAAAGATGGGCTGAACACTTCCAAGAAATACTTAATCGACCACACCCAAAAGAATTGTTAAACCTTGAAACTGACTTACCAGCCCCACAACTAAATGTCAACCTAGATGAAATTAAATTGCATGAAATTGAAACAGCAGTGAATTTAATGGCTAACAACAAAGCTGCAGGTGAAGATGAAATAACAGCTGAAATGCTAAAAGCTATCAATAGTGACAACATGAGACAACTACAGAGAATGTTTAACAAGATTTGGAAAGAAGAAAAGGTCCCTTCTAATTGGAAGGAAGGAATCATTGTTAAAATCCATACTACAAGAACTTAATACTGAAGAAGGCTGGCTAGTAAAGAAGATTAAACAGAGAAAGCTGAAATATTTAGGACACACTAAACGTCAAGATAATTCAAAGAAGACCGTCTTGGAAGGGTACGTAATGGGAAAAAGAGAGGAAGACCATGGCGAAGACATCATTGATAATCTGCAAATGGATGAATCAGCAGCAGGGCATATTGCTTATAACCAAGGGGCCTACAGCAGATCTGTTAGGGAGACAAAGTTCCACAAGGAACATGCAAATACCTGACTGTTTCTGTCCATTATTCTCAATTTTATGATTCATTCAGATATAAAAGCAGCGTCAGCAGTGTCTGGCTATACCAGGTTGGATGATAATACCCCTGTTTGCCATGTCATTTCAGAATGACCCAGATTTACATTCACGGCTAGTGTAGCGCCTCAAGTCTTCGGTATCCTTCACAACGATGCTCACAGCTGAATTTACAAACTCTTCATTTTTTTTTTCCATCAAATGAACTTTACTGTCAAAAAACATTACATGACAGTTTCAAATACTGAGCGAAAGTGCAATGAGTTTTACAAAATTATGACAGCAATCCTGGCAAAAGCAAGTTCCAAAGCCACATTGTCCAACTGCAAGTTATATTTTTTCTTCTCTTTATCATAAAATCACTCCTGTGTTAAGATTTAATCTTTCTGATTTCCCATGTTCTATCTTGAACATGAGAATTGTAAAATTATTTTCACATTATGCCTAAATGGATAATTCTAAAATTATTGATATTCATTCTCATCTGAAATTTCAGCTTGTGCTGACGTTTCCTCTAAAAAGCTGTACTGATATAAGATTTGTTTCCTTCCAGTCATTTGCATGTCCCTTGCAGAACTTTGCCTCCCTAACAGCACTCCTGTAGGCCTCTCGGTTGTGAGAAAGATGGCCTGCTGCTGATGCATCCATTTGCAAATCATCAATGATGTCTTGCAGCCATCTTCGCCTTGGTCTTCCTCTCTTTCTTTTTCCCATTATGTACCCTTCCAAGACATCCAATTTGTTTCCTAGATGAATTAAATCACAAAAGTGTCACCACCAAGAATTCTACATTCTGAAGTATTAACCTTCACTCACATTTGTCTCTTTCCTCAAACTTTATATCAGAAATTTCTAGCATAACATGTCAATATACAAAAGTCAAGAACCATATGTACTGTTTATTTTACAAGCAGTATTATTTTGTCGGTCATGTGATGAGAAGAAACAATCAGGATCCCAAAACAAGCTACCAGATGGAACACAACAGGCCAAAGAAAAAGAGGTCGACCACTTGAAACTCTGAGGATGTTAAGGAGGCCAGTTCAGTGGGTATAACATCCCTTGTTTGCCAAAAACAGGGAACCTTGGCAAACTACCATGAGTTAGTTAGCGTCACTGGAAGGATGTAAGAAGATGTATGTATTATCTCAGGAAATGTCTATGACACCCTAATGCGAGTATAACTGTGAATGAAATTAAATAAATTAGATTAGTATTATACTTCTTTTAAATACACATGGCAAAAATTCCATACATCTCTATAGCCATAATTTTGGCAGAACCTTTTTTCCAATGTACCACTGATATTCATATATGCAAAAATATGAATATTATATTCAGCTGAATATGAAAATGTATTCAATACATCCCTCATCATAACACATATCAGGAGCCAAAGTAAATGTTCATCAAGAGTGGCCAAACCATAGATAATTATACTTGACCAACCAGATTGTGGAATTTTTTGGTGCCTTAAGTTCATCTCCGAAAATTATAAAACATAATTTTTTTTTTCTGTTAGCTATTCATTCTGATTCATCATTCCAACATCACTACAGAATCACCTGCTGAGAACTAGTCTGCTAAACTTTCCAGGTATTAAATGTTAGGAAAAGCAAAACAATTTTTAAAATAAATGAGAGATAGTATCAACAATGTCATCATAAAACTTGCAAAGAGAGTTTAAATTTTCAGACAAGATTCATGATATGAAAAATAAAAAAAATCAAACTGGCATAAAGCTAAAGTTAATCCCATAGCAAAGGCTGTAGGGGATGAAGCGTTAGAGACCTCAGCGTATGAAGTAGGTTGGCCAGTTCCTTTCATTCTCATATTTTCTCTGGTACCCATTTTATGAGGCTGGGTTGACCTCAGGGCTGTATTGGTTGGAAAAAATATCCTGCTCAGCTGGGGACTTGAACCCTCAGCCATTTAGTTGCTAAATGAGTGCACTAATCACAATTCTAGCCAGTCCCCAACTGGCATTATTTTAATTTGTATTAAGTGTATAGAAAGTACACAAAATGAAATAAAGCAGTTACCTGAAGTTCTAGTGCTTTTGCGGCATCAACAATGACCCCTTCTAGTCGGTGCTCAGAAGCAAATGGAACAAGATGTGCAAAACGACTGAATTTGATCTGCTGGTATACCTGACTAACCTAATAACAATAAAATAATTTTTTATGTGCCTCACCCTGCTCAGATATTAGAATCCTTTGCATCATTTATATAAATTACTTTAATAAAAAATGATCAGCAATAAAGTTATTACTTTTAGATATGATGAGATATAAAAATACATGGAATTTCAAGATTTTTGGTCTTTTGCCTACAATATTCCTTGTATTCATTAATGACCTGGTCAAGGAACTTCCCTATGGAATCAAAGCGGCACTGTATGCAGACGATCTGGTCATGTGGTGTACAGATGAATATGCGACAGTTGCTACACAGAGACTCCAAAGAGCAGCAGACATCTTGACATCATGGACAAACAAATAGTGTGTAAGTATAAACACAGAGAAATCAAGTACCACTTTGTTCACTGTCTCATCTAAACAGAAAGCAGGTAAGATCTTTGTAAATGAAATATCCCTTAAGGATGGACAACCAACCCACTTACTTAGGAGTGACTCTTGACTCAAAACTGACCTGGAAGCAACACATCAACATTGCAGAAGCAAAAGCCAGAAGAAAACTAGCCATATTAAGAAAATTGAGTGGAACCACATGGGGATCTAGTGAAAGAATCCTCAAGAATGTATATCAGCAAAGTATTCTACTACATTTAGAATATGGCTCAACATCTTGGTGCACAGCATCAAACACTACGCTGCATAATCTAGACAAGGTACAAAATCAGTCACTACGGATTATCACAGGTGCCATGAGGTCCACACCAGTAGTAGAAATCCAGAAAATAGTTGGTGTTCAAGCGCTAAAGGAACCTTGGGAGAGAAATTCCTCAGCTCTGTAAGCCATCCCCTTAAGGAAAGAGATTCAATAACTTGGCACTAAGACGGCTTAAAAAAAGCAGCTTCATTCATCAGGCCAAGCGTATGCGTAAGCTGATATCTGACCTTCCAACTGTAGTCGCTCCATTATCATCTGTACCAGAGCATACACCATGGAAAGAAGCAGATTATACACAAATAACTATTCAGACTGAAGTGAAAGGTGTGCAGAATGGTGAGATGCAGAGCAGTCTTGTAAGATCAACAGCCACACTTAATGTGCTAGATGACAAATATCCATGTGACACCTGGATACATGTGTATACAGACGGACCTGCACATAATGCCATAAAGAATGGAGGGGCAGGAGCACATATTGAATATCCAAACAACACCACTGACAAGACTTCCATACCCACTGGAAAATACTGCAACAACTATGATGCAGAAGTTAGGGCAATTATTGCTGCAGTTGAAAAACTATCAGACTCCAGAACTGATACATGCCCCATAGTAATTCTCACAGATGCAAGATCAGTACTGGAGGCTCTTCAGTGCAACAAACTACCAGACCTTAAGGATGCCTTGTCAAAAATTGGCTTACAACATGGAGTCACTTTGCAATGGATTACCTCCCACTGTGGGATACCAGGCAATGAGAAAGCTGACCATCTGGCCAAAGAGGGCACTGAAATGGAGCAACCAGACATACCAATCACCTATAGTCAGAAGAAAAGCATGATAAAAACCTACAGGAAGCCACAAACACCACCACATGATGACTATCACATGCTAAACAGAAAGGAACAAGTCACCATCTTCCGTCTCCGAACAGGACACAGCCGACTCCGAAGTCATATGTATACAAAGTTTAAGGTTGGCACTACTAATTTATGTACATGTGCCCCAAACTGTGGAACATATCCTCCAGAACTGCACCAACTATGAGACACTGAGAAATAATTACTGGCCCAGTGAAACCACTAAAGAAGATAAGCTCTACGGTTCCATACATGAATTACAATAACTAAATTTATCCAAGAGACAGGACTGCAGATATAGACAGACAATGCGAACGAAGAAGAACATTTTTGGTGAAGTGTTCTGATGCTGTTCTAATCTTTCTCATCATAAAAATACATGAAAGAAGTTGCTCAATTAGGACAAACACTAAAACCATTAAATTGTTTTGTGTTCTATGTCACAGTGACTGCGTACCTTCCTGCCTAACCCATGTTTTCGCATGTCTGTTCACTGCTGTTGTCTTACTGGAAGATTTTTATTTACCAACACTGACTTCTGATCTTACAGCTCAAGATGGACATGTTTCTGAAGGAAATATTTGGCTTTTAAAAACAAATTAAACTCAGGATATGAATTTGGAATTATGTGCTTAGGGAGACCCTGGCACCCTGAAAATTAAATCTGAAGATTGGGATATCTTACTTGCTTAAGAACTCTGGTGATGATGATGTCTTCCAGCTGTGGTATATACTGTGCAAGATCATCATTCTGTTCGATGAAGTCGATGATTGGCTTGACCTTCCTATATAGATTTAATGGATGAAAATCAACTTCAAGGAACTGGTACAAATTCTGTAGCTCTGGAAAGGCAAACTGAATGCTGCCATGCTTCACCTGAAAATAAAAAAAATTTTACAAGCAAAAAGCTGGTTTTATTTTCAAATAAACTTTTGTTTAAAAAAAGTCCATGAGCACATAAGCACACCTTTTAAATCATTAAAAGTAATATTAATCAATCTAGAAAATGTTACGCTATCTGTATTTATAGCATTACTATTTCCTTTTTAAAAAAATTCATGTGTGATTTATCCAAAACAAAAAACTAACCAAATCTCTGACGAGTGACTGTCTAGTTGGAGAAGTCTGCAGCATGAGAAGTGTTGCAAGTTTCCGCTGTTTTTCTACAGCGCTTTCATCCATTACAAGCAAGTTTCCAATTACATTTCTCGTTGGTGGAATTGGGATGGCTAAGGTTGCACACAGAACTCTTGATGCCATCCTTGGAGAAAAGATAACTATTTATCAAACTGCTTCTGAATATTATTATAATATCAAGCATCAGCATTAACATTTTGTGGAACCGTTTACCCTGGCAAACCAGTGGTTCTCAGTATTATGAAAAAAATATTTCTTAGTGTGGTAATAACTACATTTGTATCCATTCATCACTGAGATAATTTAGTTCAACTCACTAGGCAAGGCCCCCTAGTACTTTCTATGAAACAATTATCTGGATGCATTAGGCCTGTGGGAAGAACAAGCAGGATTTCAAAAAGGCAGAAACTGTCTCAACCAGATCTTTACTTTATAATACTTGAAGAACATGGTGAAAAGCAAAAACTATTAATCCTGAACTTTATGCACTTTAAAAAGGCATTTGATAGCATACACAGATATTCATTGTGGAGACTATATGGAATACCATCTAAAATTGTCAACATCATTAAGGATCTCTACAACGGATATATTCGTGCAATCAACACAGAAGAAGGAATGAGCAAATAGTTACATTAACAAATGCCTGAGGTAAATACTTCATGCATATTATGTTCAATAACAAATTCTGAATATCCGTAACTGAATAAAAGCTATATGATGAAAGGCTGAATGGTAGACAGGCTTGCATGCCTAATTCTTAACCCTTTGAAAATAAAGTCGTAGTTCTGCATAATTATGAAATAATTTCTCAGGCATTTCAACTCAGTACATAAAATGATTTACAGTCGAACCCGTTTAATGTCACATCGTCGTGACTGTCAATATGTGATGACAGTAAGTGGAGTTGATATAAACAGGAGTCCATTAAAAAGGATTTAACTGGGCCAATGTGTGTCCATCCGTCCCACATTTGCTACATTAAACACATAGCAAACAGCCAAAGCTATCATTATTGGACACATATGTACTAATCACAAAATACATTAGTCACAAAATATATTAATCACAGAATACAGTAAGTCTTAGTCTTACAATATAGAAAACACTATAATCAAGCAGCATCTGTCAGCAGTAGTACTAAAAAAATGTGATTTTCCGTTGTGTAGCGGATAAAAAGGTAAAGATAATCCTGTCACGCCTAAGAGACACATAGGGATATGGTGTTAGTGCCCATATTTTCCTCAACTTGTTAGCACACTAGAAGGTGATATGGTCAGTATAATGCCTGGCCGCCTTTCCATCCCCAACTCCATAAGAAGACAGGTACCCACTTCTACAGATGGGTGACGGGATGTCTCACTGGTCTATTAATAAAAAAAAGGCCATTTAAACATGACAGAGCAATAAAAATGTCCTGTGTCACGTCAGGCATTCTGTAAATGAACGAGCACACAGTCTCAAATGCGCCAACAGTTTTGGTGGACATCTGGCCCGCGGCCTCACCGACGTCATCAGCACTATCCTCCGTGTTGCTGTCTACCTTGCTTTTACTGCATCTAGTGACGACTCTTCCATTGAATACATTTCAGTCATAAATGCGTGCTGTCATCAGCAGTAACAAACTGATCAAACCTGACACTTTCATCAGAAATTGCTGCTCAATCTTCATTTTGTGATCAAGTCCAAGGGAATGTCACAAATTTTGTGGCATTTATATTGATCACTGGCTCAGGCAGGAAAGTAAACTGTGATTAACGAAAGCAGTTCACAATTGTTGACTGACTGACACTATTCCATGCTGCATGCATATAATTAATCGCTATATTGATGTCGATCTCTGCGATACACTTTTGTTCCACAGCATACAGCACATGACGCACTATTTGCCTTCTGTACTGTTGCATAAATGATACCTTGGTCACAAGGCTGCAGCATGCTGGTTGTGTTAGGTGGCAGTAAAACAAGCTTTGTAGCCATCAGATATGTGATGTCAGTGTGTGCCAGACAGTTGTCAACAAACATTAAATCTTTTCTGTTCATTCTGTTGTTGAAAGAAATAACCCAGTCCTCAAACCGTTCACCTGTCATCCAAGCACACTGGTCGGCCTCATAAATGACGGGTAGGTTCCTTAGGTTTAACACCTCCACATCTTGATAAAGAAGCCAATGACCCAAAAAACTCAGATTTTAATCACGAAAGGATGACCTGGTAAGCCTTTCATTCACACTACGTGAGTTTCAATGCTCACATGTTCAAAAGGTTGATGCATCAATTACTCAGTGATCAAATGGCTGGCCCCTACTTTGATGAATCACGGAGCTGATAATGCTTTGTGACATGTCTGTAGCTTGTACTCACCCATTCTGTGATACAAAACATTGTCTTTAGCTACTCTGGGTGCAAAAATACCAAGACATTAACAGATTTGTGGCAATAAGCGGGGTGATATTAACGGGAATAAAGCCCATTGTTTACTTATGGGAGTTGACCAGGGATACATGTATGTGATAATATCCAAGTGGTAACATAAAGCGATGTGATATTAAATGGATTGGCTGTACTTTGTTTTATTCATCTGTATAATGTAACTTATGTCAAACTGAAATGTTTTCATGTTTTGAAGTCAAGTTTTTTACTTTAACCATTTTGGTTTTTTCCTACAATTTTTTGGTGATTATTGATGACTAAAACACCTTGTAATTTCATTATTATTGATCAGATTTACTTCATATTTCAATATAATATACAGTAATATTTATAGTTTTCTCATTAAACAATCAATATCTTCTCCAATATTCCATTACTTCTTCTCCCCCCCCCCCCCATGTGAAAATGTACTGTTAATATTTTTGTTACAATTTTATTCCATACCTTATTCAAAATGATATATAATAAAGACGTATCAGAAATCTGATTATGGGATTCAGACCTTTAATAAAATTACATGTCCTTGAGTTTTTAAAAAACGCAGAAGAACCTCTATAGATGTTTTAATCAATAAGGATAAATACGCACAGAAGGAACGCCTGGTGAAGAATTAAACAACTTTGCACCTCAGCAACTACAAAGACCAGGATGGTGATACCAGAAAAGAAGTTAGAATTGCAAAAGCAGCAATGACCTTCAAACATCTTGAAAAAATATGGCAATCAAAAGTAATATACATGAAAAAAAAACACGACGACTTAGACTAAGTACAAATATGTGGTCTATGCATGATCTTCCTTTCCTAATTCCTGCCTGCTCTTTACAAAGTTTTCCATCAAGTGTTGGTACAATTCTGTTGATGATTATTCTGCAAAATATTTAACTGGTGAGTGGCAGTAGGGTAATGTCTCTCCAGTTCCCGCAATCTCTGAGGTTACCTTTCTTTGGTAGTTTTGCTATAAGGCCAGTTTTTCTAGATCCCAAATTTGTTGTAGTATCCAGCAGAGTTGTTTTGGTGTTTCTGTTTCTCTGCTTTCAACATCTCAGCAGTCACTTCATCTTCACCTGGTGCCCTATCTAATTTTAGCTTCTTTATTGCCTCCTTTACTTCACTTATTGTTATTGGTCCTGTATTGATGTTTACTTCCATTTTTGCTTCTGGTATGTCTTTTGTTTGTGCTGCTTGTGTTCTGTTTAGTAGGGTGTTTCAATTTGTTCTATTTCTCCACTGAACAGTTGTCCCTTATGTGTCCTTATCACACACTTCTACATCTTGTGCTGAAGTTACCTGTCATCTGCTTTGTGATTTTGTATATGGTTTTCATGCCATTTGCATATGCTGCTTTCTCTGCTGCTTCTGTTATGTTGTCATAGTATTGACATTTATCTTGATGGCATGATTCCTTCACTTCTTTGTCTTTTTGTCATTACTTAAAACTTGTTCTTTTAGCCTTTGTGATTTGGTGTTCAGTAATTTTTTCTTGATTTCTGTTCTTTGCTCTATCTTTTCCCATGTGGTCTTGCTTATCCATTCCTCTTTTCTCTGTTTCTGATATCCCAGCACCTCTTTTGCCATTTCCTGTAGTGTTTTACTGAACTCTAGTATGGATATTTCTGTTTCGTCTTGTTTAGAGCTGGTAGACTCAGTATGTGAGCGCCACACTAATCACTATCCCGTGTTGACAGCAATTAATCATTCTAGTAAACACATCGAGCTCAAGCGTGGATGTGTTCTTGGTAAACTGACACCACTCACAGAGTCAGCTGACTCTGTCCAGCAAGATTCTGGTACTGTGGAGTCAAAAAAAAAAAAAAACTGAAATAAACTGAAGTGGTTCTTAAGTACTATTGAGAATTAATTCCCTGTTTGCTGGTCTTTCAGTTTTGTTGTATCAAAATGTGTCTTTCTGTGTTCTCCAATTCTGGCTTTCCTTAATTTTAGTTTTATTTTTGCTAATGGAAGATTGTGATCACTTCCTACATCTGCTTCTTTCCTTGCTCTCACATCTTGTAGTGACTGTTTCCACTTGTTTATCAGTATATGATCAATCTGGTTTTCTGTGGGGATCTTCAAGTCACTTTATGGATGTTTTTATGTTGGAGAATAGTCCCTCCAATGGTCATGTTTTCTTCACAGAAACTGCACAGTCTTTCTCCATTTTCATTTATTTCTCCGATTCCTTCTTCCTATGATTCTTCTTCTATCTTCATTTCCCTCACCTATTTTTGCAGTCGCCGAAGATGAGTAGCATATCATGCTTGGGTATTGTTTTTACTGTGGCTTGGAGGCTGTTCTTCTTTTAATTCCTCTTCAGCTGCTTCTGTTGGTGCATAACAAACTATAATAGACAATTTCGTGAATCTTGAAGTTGAAGTGTGCATATAAATCTCTCATTTATAGGGGTCCATTTCAGCAATGCTCTTGATGCTTCTTTTGTTACAATGCCTTGTCCTGTCCATCTTGCTTCTTGTATTCCTAGTATGTCTAGTTTGTATCTGTGCATTTTCTTGATGGTTTGTGCTATTTTTCCAGTCTGATTAAGTGTTCTTACATTCCAGCTGCCTATTTGCATCTTGTGTTTAGGTTACAGGAGGTCTGCAGTTGGGCTGGCGACTTCCAGTGGCTGGCTTTCATCCATAACCTTCATGGGGTATGTTTCCTGATAAGCATTTCTCCTTCCACCTGCATTTGTTTTTTCCCTTGCTTCTGTTTCTGTAGCAGTCCGATAGTTTTTTTACCAGATAGGATTGCTGGCCCTATGCTGAACCCTCCTTAGTCACCTTTTACGATCATGCATGGTAGGGTACAGTGGTCATATTCCTTACCTGCAAGCTGCTTGAGTAAATTTAGTCTTTTGGGTGCTTTTTCTCTTAGTCCATCCATGAACTCTTTAAAATTCAATTTTCTGTCTAGTTTCACGCCGAGGTATACTGGATTTTTGCTTTCATGATTTGAGCACCATCAAGATTTATTTTCAGTTCAGTCTTTGCTAGTTTGTTGCTAAGAGTGAAGGCTGTGTATGCAGTTTTACTAACATTGATCTTCAACTTCCAAAAATTGCAATAGACTGATATTAAGTCTCTCAGAAGCCAGCTGCAGGTCTGTTCCACTAGCCCATATGACAAGGTCACTGGCAAACATGGCTTTGTGGGTGTTCAACAGGTCAGGGAGGTCATTTATAAAGATTAGGAGCAACGTGCAGCTAAGAGCAGAACCTTGTGGCAGATCTTCCTCCAGAGTGCTTTTGTTTGACAGTCTGTTACCGACCTGAGTTTGTATGGTCCTGTTACTCATGTAGTTTTTAACCCATTGATACATTTTTCCACGTATGCCCATGTTTTGCATCTTTAACAGTAAGCCTTTTCGCCAGACTGTCATATGCCTGCTGGAAGTCTACAAAGACAGCTACTGAGTTCCTCTTGATCTCAGTTTCTCACTGGAAAGGCCTCCTGGGTATGAAATAAAGACTTAGGACAAAAACCACAATATGAAAATGTCAGTGAAGAAATGGGCAGCTCAATTCAAACATGGAAGGGAGAGTCTGGAAGATGATCCCTGTTCAGGAAGACCAAGAACAGTAACCACTGGCAGAATCCATGGCATGATAATGGAGGATCGATGACTAACTGAGCAGTACATTGCTACTGAGTTGGGCGTCTCCCAGGAACGTTTCATACCATTATTCACACTGATCTTCAAATGACACAGGTCTCTGCTTGATGGGTCCCAAAACTTGGAGCTGATCACAAACGACGTCTCAGCATGTCAAGAGACAATCTTGGCCATTTTTCTGCAGAACCTAAAGTTTCTTCAGTAATTTGTGACTATAGATGAGACTTGGGTTCATCATTTTCAACCAGAAACCAAAGAACAGTCAATGCAATGGAAACATCATAGAATCCCGCCTCCAAAGAAAGCAATGGTGGTTCTGTCTGCAGGCAAAGTGATGACTTCCATCTTTCGGGATTCAGGTGTGCTATTGGTAGATTGGCGAACTACTTTGCGAGCCCTATGTGACGTTTAACGGCACTGGAAGGATATAAGATAAGATAAGATTGGTAGATTATCTAGAAAAGGACAGAACAGTCTCCAGGGCCTACTACACTAATCTTGTGAAGCAACTGCGGGTCAATTTGAAGGAAAAGCGTCGAGGGATATTGATGAGAGTCATCTTTCAGCAAGATAATTCTCCAGTAGTGGTAGTAGCTACCACTCATAATTGCGGCTTCTAGGTTCTTGAACATCCTCCTTATTCCCCAGATTTAGCCTCTTCGGACCATTACCTGGTCAAACTCAAAAAAGGAGATCAGCGGTCACAAATTTGCTTCAGATGATGATGTCATTCATGCTGTAGACCACTTTCTACTGGCACAAGATGCTGACTTTTACAAAGAAGGGATACAATTGCTCCAGGATGGCTAGACTAAGTGCATAAACTTGCAAGATTACAATGTTGAGAAATAACCCAAAAAAAGTTGCCCACAATAATCTGTTGTACCTTAGGCCGTGACCTTATCAATCATCCCACATATTTACAGGTTGACAGAACACAGAGTTGCTTCTGTAGAAATACTGCATATAGGATTGCTTGTTTGAGCTTTAAAGATTATGTGGTAGGTAAACAATGTACAGTTATTGAAATAAAATCCTATATCTTATTCCATTTTCCTTAGGATGTTGTAGTAGGAATGATGGTGATTAGTACTGTCTATTTACTTCATATGTTTGTTATAATCAATTGTGCAAACTGATTTCATCCATGGCTTCCGAAATTTTTTGGCACTTTCTTTAGGTTTATTTTTTAACTGTGTATTGCTGAGATCTTCCAGACCACATGAAATGTTTGGTTTTCGCAGGAAATGTGCTTTCATCTTTCTGGATTCCTTCAGAAAGAATTCAAACTCTTTTCAAAACCACTTTTTTTCTCTAATTGTTCCACAGACTATGGTTTTAATTACTGTTGCCACTAACACACTGCTGTAATAGTTTAAAATAAAGGTACACTGTAAAATACCAATGGTATTTTTACATCTTCTTACATCCTTCACATGCCGTTAAACATCACTTAGGGCTCACACGGAAGTTTGCCATGTTTTCCTGTTTTCGGCAAGCTTTTCAACTTCATCAAGGAATGATATTCACACTAAAGTGGCCTCTCGTAACAATGTCATCTTTAGGGTTTCACATGGTCGACCTTTTCTTTGGCCTTTTGTGTTCCACTTGATAGGCTTGTTTTGGGATTCTCTGGTTGTTTGTTTTCAACACATGACAGACATCCATCGTTTTCTGATCACCCATAAGACAAGTTGTTGTTTGTTCATCTGTCTTATCTCGTTGTTACTGAATTCACTGCACTTTATATCAAGTATTTTCCTTACGCATTTGTTTTCAAAAGAGTCTAATTTCTTGTCTATTTCTTTAGTTGTTTTCCAACTTTCACATGTCTTCTTTAATGGTGTCATCAACTCTTTCCAGGCTGCGTTCAGCGGAGGCAGTTAGAGGACAACTGCTGTGATAGACATCTTAGATGTTTGTATTTTCATCTTTGAAATGTTTCACCCATCTCATAACACTGTTAGCAACCATACACACATCTCCATAAGCAAGCTGAAGTCTCTGGTAAATTTCAGCAGTGGGGATTTCCTCTTTAACAAGGAACTCATTAACAGTACGTCACCGAAGTGAAACTTCAGCACCCACCATTTTGTTTCTGCTCTGTGTTGTCACAGTTCAGGATTAATGACTTCTGCTTTTCAATATGTTCTTCAAGTATTATTCTTAGAGTAAAGATCTGGTCGAGACAGCTTCTCCCTTTTTGAAATCCTGCCTGTTCTTCTCTCATTGCAGTCCCACTTCATCCTTAATTCTATTCAGAATCACTTTACAAAACACCTTTGACACAACTGATAGTAAGGTTACACCCCTTCAGTTACGTCACTGAGGCTGCCTTTTTTTGGTTTTTTAACAATGACGCCCTTTTTCCATATAGAAGGGACTTTTTCTTTCCAAATTTTATTAAACATTCTCTGTAGTTGGCTCATGTTGTCACTGTCAATAGCTTTTAACATCTGAACTGTTATTTCATCTTCACCTGCAGCTTTGTTGTTAGCCATTAGATTCACTGCTATTTCAATTTCATTCAGTATAACTTCATCTAAGTTGACATTTAATTGTGGGACTGTTAAATCGGTTTCAAGGTTCATTAGTTCATTTGGGTGTGGTTAAGTATTTCTTGGAAGTGTTCAACCCATCTTTGCTTTTGGTCTTTACTTGATGTTAATAGGCTGCCTGTTTTGCTAAAGACTGATCTTTCTCTAGAGGTAATAGTTACTTTCTTCATTCTCAATATTGCCAGTGCAAAATCTGGATGAGAATCAAGTACAGGTTTTCTCTTCCATAGTATACAAAATAGAAATCCTTCACAGTATGTACGCACACATACAACACATAGGTATACTGCTTATCATATTTACTAAAATTCTTCAGTTTCCATATCATCAAATACTAATGAAATTATAACTTATGATGATCATTATTTAACTAAATGTCCATATTAAAGAAAAAAAAAGAAATCAGAAAACCTACTTTTGTAGTTCTTCCTGAGACAAGTTTTTACGTTGCTCACGAGACAAGCTGAATAAACGGTGCAATGTACATGCATGGAAAAGATGATTGCCTGATTTTGAAAATACAAGTCCCAGCTTCTGATAGTAATTGGCCATTAATGAGGGTTTGGGCTGCTTTTTGGATAATGTAATCAAACCGTGAATGTCTTCAACAGCTTTAAATGCCTCCTGTGTATATTACATAATGCATTTATGAGACAATGGTTTTGCACAATGTGTCTTTAATTAAACTCACTCATAATATACTGTCCAAAAAAAGAAACACATAACTACTGATGACCCAATCTTAGCCATAACCATGCGGCGGAGCTTCATCAATGCAATTTTTGGCAAAATGTTCATTTGGCCTGCGGTAGAACACTCTCCGCATATCATGGTGGTGCAACAAAAAGGAAGATTTGTCACTAAACCAGACATGTCTCCAATGATTGTCAGTTGTCCAGGGCCAATGCTGGTTGGCCCAAACAAGTTGATTTTGGCGATGGTGTCTCGTTAAGACAGAACCTTGGTGAGGTCATCATGCCACCAGTCCAGCTTCATGCAGTCTATTCTGGACAGTTTGATCAGACACATGACATCCTGCAAGCAATGACTGGACACTTGAGGAAGCTGTTGTAAATCTGTTACTAAGGTGATGAACCAGAATAAAGCGATTATCAGCTGCTGTTGTCACCCTGGGTCATCCACTGCAGTGCCGGTCTTCAGCTGAGCCAGTGGCTTGGAAACGGTGCCAAAGTTGACTGATGGTACTCTGCTGCACATTTAAATCCCTGGTAACCTGACCTTCACTTGCAGGAGACCAATAGCAATTTGTGTAACCTCATCATTTTATAGGGTTTCATTTGTGTGGGAAGTGAGTTGTGCTCATCACAAAAATCACAACTTTTCCATAAACACAACGTGTTATAGTAAAAAAAAATGTGATTAGCAAGGGCGGCTACTGCGTTCTGAATATACACGAGAATAGCAAAATTCAAGCTCAATCACGGACTTGATATCTTGGTGACAATTTTTGGTTTGGTTTGATATATCCAGGGAAAAAATTTTGTCATAACATATAAAAAATGAAGCTTATATAAGCTATGTGTTTCTTTTTTGGTACAGTATATAAGCAGAATAAATGAAAACACTCAATGATATAGAAATCAATAATATGAATGAGACCAGTTACTCACCAGATGTAACATTTGAACTCAATGAAAGACATGAATGAAAAATATTGTAAAGAGAACTGATTACTTTTTCCAATGAAATTTTAAAATTCCTCAAAAACCTACATCAGAACTTTACTCAAAAAATGTACTTAAATAACATTCAGTTAAACAAAACAGTGTGTTCCCACATCAACTTTCATGCTCACAATTTGTAGTTTAGTATTAGCCTACAATCTCTGCAATTCCCCACCAACTTTATTGTATGTGAAAACATACAGCTTTTCTGTCATATTAAAATACTTTATTAAACTTTTTTTTCCCCCACAGCATAAATATTTAATTGAAATATTTTCAACCATAATGAAATAGAATGAAAAACAATTTTTTTAAAAATTACAAATCCCAGGGAAGAAAACAAAAACACTATTTACTTAACTTTTCCAAATTAGGCAGATTTACTTCAGCCCATGGGTATACTAGATACAAGTCTTGTTTCTGTATTCCTTCTCATCTTCTTTCTTTGTAGCTGATTTGGTGTATCTGAGCTGTTTCTGCATCAAACATTTCCCACTGGCCCTAGACTGACTTTCAGCACCCACTACCAAGTCATTTTCATTATCATAAAATGACAGTGCTGAAATACTGGAAACAGATGTCTCTTCTCTTCTTTGGCCTGTTATGTTCCACTTGATACCTTGTTTTGAGATTCTAGTTTCTTCTCATCACATAACCGATATATGTTCATCTCCTTTTTCTGATCACCCATGAGATAGGTTGTTGTTCACTCATCTGCCTTATCTCTGCATTGTTCTTGAATTTATTCCACTTTTATACCAAGTATTTTCCTTAGGCATTTGTTTTCAAGTTCTTGTGTATTTATTTAGTTGTTTTCCAGCTTTGTGACCATAAATGAGGATGGATATAACACTTGATACACTACATTTGAACATCTTGGGATTCTTCTTCATTGCATTGTCTGTCTATATCTGCAGTCCTGTCTCTTGGACAAATTTCACTGTTTTGTAATTCATGTATGGATCTTCTTCAGTGGTTCCACTGGGCCAGTAATTATTTCTCAGTATCTCATAGTTGGTGCAGTTTTGGAGGATATGTTCCACAGTTTGGGGCACCTGTACACAGATTAGTAGTACCAACCTTAAACTTTGTATACATATGACTTAGGAATCAGCTGTGTCCTATTCAGAGACAGAAAATGGTGACTTGTTCCTTTCTGTTTAGCATTTGATAGTCATTATGTGGTGGTGTTTGTGGCTTCCTGTAGGTTTTTATCATGCTTTTCTTCTGATTATAGGTGATTGGTATGTCTGGCTGCTCCATTTCAGTGCCCTCTTTGGCCAGACGGTCAGCTTTCTCATTGCCTGGTATCCCACAGTGGGAGGGAATCCACTGCAAAGTGAGTTTGTGTTGTAAGCCAATTTTTGACAAGGCATCATTAAGATCTGGTAGTTTGTTGCACTGAAGAGCTTCCAGTACTGATCTTGCATCTGTGAGAATTACTACGGGGATCTTGGGATTGGTTTTTGCACTTAACTTTTGAGTGCCATAAGTTCTCAGGATTTCTGAAGGTCAATGCTGCTTATGCTATTCCAACTTTTTTTTTCTGGTGTTGCCATTCTGGCCTATGTAGGTTCTGAGGAGGTATACACATTGGTTTACTTCTACAACAGCTGTTCCTTATATGTATATTTTTCCTTCTTGATTAATGAGAAGTTTCATCATTTTTGTTTTTTACTTGTTAATTTCATGCTGTTATTTCATCTTCACCTGCAGTCTTGCATACAATATAATATATCTAGGTTGACATTTAGTTGTGCGACTAGTAAGTCGGTTTCAAGGTTTATCAATTCTTTTGGATGTGGTCGATTAAGCATTTCTCGGAAATATTCGGCCCATCTTTGTTTCTTTATTTGATGTTAATGGGATGCCAGTTTTGCTAAAGACTCGTCTTCCTCTGGATGTATAAGTACCAGTTAGCCTCCTTTGTATGTTATATATAGTTTTGCTGTCATCTGTTTTTGCTATTTTCTCTGCATATTTCACCACATTGTCTATGTATTCTCTTATCTCTTGTAGCTGAACTTTTTACTTTTTGTCTAGTCCTTTGTAAGTTGCTTCTGCCAAATCTTTTCAAAGATCTGTCTTTATGTTCGGCATTGCTAATTTTGCACTTGTCTTTCATGTACTAGCTCCATGTGTTTTCTGACATCCATGCTTTTCTATTTGTTTTTTGCAGTCCATTGCTTGCTTTCACTGCTGTGATTATGACTATGCTAAGAATTCCATAATTCATCTATATATATATATATATATCTCTCCTCTACCTCACTAAGTGCTACGAAATAATTGGCAAGTTCCAGACTTAAATTTCTCTTAGTATTTTCTTCCTGTAGATTTTTCTTCTACATCACTGCTATCTAAATTATTCTACAAATTTTATAGCTTTATCTGATCTGAATCTCTCAGGCCTAGTAAAAAAACACTGGGTTCTGCCATTATTTGCTACTGAAAAAAAAATACAATGCTTTACAATTCAACGCTCAGTTAACTCTTTGACATGCCCACTAAAGTTAGATGAATGTTGCGCAGTTTAAATTATACTTTAAATTCCCCGATACTGCAATGGAAGAAAACCATTTAAATGACTGGCACAGAGGGCAACTTTACATAACCTTTTAAATGGTTCATGATGGTGTAAAAGTAAATATTTTATAGTTTGTTTTTTTTTTTTTGCAAATTGTCTTCCATCCTGAGTTTTTTGTTTCTGCTTAATGAAGACTAGCAGATATAAATGGGCTTTTGTTACTAGTTGCTGAAAGAAGTCTTGTGTCAGCATTTAAAACTAAAACAGAAACTACCTTGGTCTAAAAGTAAACTGTCATGTAAAGGAGGAAAGAATCTGCTAAGATTACCTGCCACAGCTCCATGCTGATAGCACTATCTAGCTGCACAAGCCGTGTTTCAAGATGCATTGCTTGTGATTCTGGATTGTTAAGGTTGATAGCTGTCTGCTGGTGCTGATGCTTATGAATGTGGCCTAAATGTGTGCGAAGCTGAAAAGGTAGTTGTAAATAAAACCTGTCAATTTAATAACATAAAATTTCAATTTTTAGTTATATCACAGACCATTAAAATTATTGTTAATTTATTCTTGCCTTCACAAAATATCCTTTAATGACAGCTCCAGCACTTAACAACTAATGTTTAGATTTAGTTCAACCTCTAGCAAGTTCATGGTGTTTAAAAGTATCTGATTCAGTATTTCTTGCTATACTGGTTATTTCTCCGTATGACCTAAGTTTTATGTGCAAGATGAAATCCAAATGGTATAACTGTATACCAGTGTTACTACAATAAATATAAACCTGCTCTTGCTTTACTATAATTATATTGCTAAATGAAATAAATATTGTGAACTTTATTATGTGTAATAAATCATATGTGATTATCATGATATAAAACAAGGTGTAAGGCATATTGTTACCTGATCTATTATATTATATTATATACACTAAATGTTTACGAAGAATTAGAAAAATATTTTGGCCAAACACCATAAGAAATAACATCTTATTAGCAGAAATGCAGATGAAACCACTGACAACAATTATTGAGGAAAGACGCTGGCGATGGTTGGGACATGTGCTCCAAATGAATGACAACTCACTACCAAAAATAGCACTAAGATGGACACCACAGGGGAGCAGAAATAAGGGTAGACCAAAAGAGACATGGAGAAGAACAACAGAAAGGACGTTGAGCAATAGAGGGCTCACCTGGGCAAGAGCAGAAAAAAAGGCAAAGGACAGGCATTTGTGAAAAACCCTTGCGGAAGCCCCATGTGCCCTGGGCACTTAAGGTTCAGAGAGAGAGAGAGAGATATACAGTAAAAAAAAAAATCATGAATGGCATTAAAATTTCAAAAAGAATTGAAGTATAGGGCCATAATATCAATACTTTGACATGTGGATGACATCATTCTAATAGCAGAAAATGAAAGCAATCTCCAGAAACCTGCAAATAAGATTATCGAAGAGAGCAATAAAAGAGCCCTAAACAGCAACAAGATAGAAATGATATTATCAAAAATAATAAACATACTAAAGTGCAACATCCCCTCAAATGGGAAGACACTGACACAAAAAAAAAATTACCTGAGAACAATAACACCAACTGATGGCAAGTGCACAGATGAAATAAAATCATGAAAAGGTTCAGCAAATGTAGCTTTTTTATGAAATAAAGAATACATTAACAAATAAGAAAATGTCTCTAAATGTCCCTTAATAGTTTATTAAGAGCAAATATTGATATATGGCTGTGAAACTTAGTCTGCCAACAAAAAGATGACAAATTACCTGGAAGCAACAAAGCTGTGTTTCTGACAAAAGATACAACAAACACACCAGACAAATAGAAAAACAAATGAAGAATTTGAAGAATTCCTCACAAAGTTTCAGAATAATAAAATCTAATTAAAATTATAAGAAAGACAAGTCAGAATTTCTTGCATGTCATGAGAAGACAAGTTGGAGAATCCAGTAATGATTGGAAAATTCATAGGAAAAAAAGGAAGAGAGGATGACAATATTTCTCTGGACTGACCAAGCGACACTCAAAAAGAAAAGCACCTGAATTAACTGGAGACACAAGATGAGCACAAACTCTATCTGGCACAGCACAGAATATAATTTTTTTTGGGTTAAATTCTGAGAATTTTTTTTAGTATAAATTTAGCATTTATATTTATTTGTAAAACTCTTCCTGGATGTAATCACTGCTAAACGGTGGGAAGGTTTATCTGATAAAGAGAAAGGCTCATTTACTGAATATGTCTAACACATTATTCTTTTCAAGCAACTAAGGAATAAGATCTAACTTCACAAATTGGAAAGTAGGAAATCTATAACATGTGTTTATATTATCAAAATCAGTCCATTAGCAAAAGAAATCTATGATCATTGTGAAGGAGATAATACATATTTTATTAACCCTTCCACCAACCTAAAATTTGACAATTAAGAAAGCCTAAAAATGTGTCTTTAGAATACCGTCTTAGCATCTTTAAACTTTAGAAAGATGCAGTATATTATGTATTTACAATGAGCGGTTAATTCATCTTTCATTAAAATAATGCCCAGAAGTGTTGCAACAACCATTTACAATTATTTTTTACATCTAGCAACTAAAAATCTGTAACAAATCACTGATTTTGCTGTGTATGCACACTGCAGATAATGAAGTAATGTCTCTTATCAGGTTATCAATTTTTCAGTTACTCTGACCTAACATGTGCATCATCTACAAGTAAGATGCAGTGTCAGCTGTATCATTATATACCGGAATGCTGTTTTCTTCCATGTCATTAACAGACACCTAGTGCTGATGTGGAAATGAAATTGATTTAAAAAATTTACTGCACATTAAAAAAATTTTTTTTTATAAATTTACTCACTCTTTTCATTATATTTCATGCCACACTACTTACATTCTCACACAACTTTCTGAACTCCGTCTTCCTTGAATATTTCAAACAGAACTTGAATGCTGAAAAAATAAAAAAGGTGCCAAAAAAATCGTTATATCCTGTTAAAATAAGGAAAGACACGTGCAGACTTCATAATATGCTGAGCATATGAAAATGTTAGCAAGCTGTTCATTTTCTCTTCAGCATTTTAGTCTGTAGTTAAATTTCTTCTTCATTTGCATTCCTCATTGTGTAACATTTGTATGAGAAGACCCTACTTCTGCAGAAGTTCAAGTTAGCATCAGTTTTAGAACAGAGCTGCCAGAATATTTGACTTTCATTATTCCTTCAGGTGCATGAGGTCTGTTCGCAGCTTGCAGTCTACACAACAATTTTTTCCATGAATTCTCCACTGTTTATTACACAGATGACTGAATGAGTAAAATATTTTTATTTTCAGAGTGTTTAGTCAATACAAATACAACACAAAATGGTGATTTGTTGAAATGACAAAAGAGGAACACAGACAAATATCAGTACAAACAGGGAAATTCTCCAGCAACTGTATCAAAGGCAGATGCCCTTGAAGCTGCTGTAGAAGGTGTCATGAGACAATAAAAGTTCAAGACTCATGGATGCAAGGTCAGTAATAACAGCGCTAATGAGTCAGAGAAACAAAGAAGTCAATGACATATGAACAGAAATGCAACGGCTACACAAGCAGTTCAAAAGAATTGTGATCCAGTGGATTCCATCCCATTGTGGTATACCTGAAAACAAAACAGCAGACACCCTAGTGAAATATGTAGGTAACCTAACACAGACTGACAAATACAAGCATATCTGAGGAGGCCTAAATGCTGACAAATCTCAGCTACAAGAACAAATGGGAGAAAACAAATCATCCAGACTGTCAAAGAAACATTTCCTACTACCAGCTAAACTGAGAAAAACAAGTCATCCTAAAGCTATGTACTAGGCATAACAGGCTAAAATGCCATAAGTACAACAAATTCAAGACAGGATCAACTGATGAATGTGCATATGGCACAAATAAGATGACAGTAGGAGTGCCCAATATTTGAGCAACTGAGGAGGCAAATATGGCAAACTATCACACCAGTACAAAACACACTGTATGGAGATGTCTATGGCCTCCAGATAAACAACTACTTCAAAAGTATACAAGTTGACATCTGAATCCAGTTGAAGAAGTTTTGCAGATGTAGATATACAAAAACACTAGCATGTATGCACTAGCTGCATCTTCTGCAGCCTGCAATTATTTATCCAGTCTTTCTAGAATATCCAGTGACTTTATGCATAAACTTTACAAAAAAATTTTTTTATATCTTTCTTCATTTTTTTAACGGTTTTTGGTTCCAATTCATTATTATCATCATTTTCACATACAGTGTCATCATCAGTATTTCATTCTCACAACTATTAGCTTAGGTAATAAATTATCACCAGTATTACTCTTTTCATCATCAGTTTTACTGTTATCATGTTTATCATTATTAAAAGTGTCATAATTTTTATTCACCTTTTTTTTCATATTATTCACCTTTTTTTTCATATTAGACACTTCTTTGTATCATAAACAACAAAGAAAAAAAAATGAAATTTATAAATTTATTTTTCATATATTAAGTGTCCACTCATCATTATTGCCAACATTGTCAACAGCCTCCAAAATTTTGCGTTCTCTATTTAACAGATGATTTACTGATAACTGTGAGTTAATGTGATAGCTGATAAAATAGTCACTTACATCACCCACTCTCAAATGCACAATAAGATTCCATCTCTAACTTCTGTTCACTGAGTCAATAGCTATGAAGATTTTTAATGGCAATAATGTATGGGACAAGTGGACAAAAGAACGTATCGTTTATTATTCATGTTTGTTTTACTTCAATGTAAATGATAACTCTAAAAAATCTTTTATTTTTAACGTAAAATATCAAAATAAATACTAAAAATAATAATACCTAGGTATCTCAGGACTCTCAGCTTCAAGAATACTGATCACTCATATTGTTTTTTCTCCAGCCTCCAGACATGTCTATTACAGAAGTACACCCCGATTCAAAAGGGAACGTGAACAGTTCACTGAATTTCATAGGCATTCCCATACAAACCTACCTTGGCCATGTGCGTTTATAATAATACTGTTCAGTCGTGCACAGTATATCACATAGTATCATATTAAAATGTTGTGCACAGTATATCACATACTATTATGTTAAAATTTAAAGATTTTAATGTTTGACTGGTTACATATGACGACTGCAGTAACTCTTTTAAATAATGAAAGTAGATAGGTGTTTGGCGACTGCAGTAACTCTTTTAAATAATGAAAGTTAGACAGAGGTGTTTTTTGTTTCCTACTTCTGGGGGAGGCCATATTAAGGCAAGTTCTTCGTTTGTCTCATTTGTGCATGTAATTCTCGAAAAAGGCTCATGCCGAAATATCGGATGTTGTATGTTTTTCATTTATACATTCTCATACTTTCTACTCGTTTTTTCTCACATCACTCACTCCCTCTGCCACTTTGTAAAACTACACCATACACCTCTAGCTACCTTTATTACATATATTATGACCCACACCCACCCAACAGATTTAAATTGCTTAATAAATTCAATTATTATATCACCTTGCTGGGCTATGTCCTGATAGAGTCTCTCTACTCTTGAATTATTCCTCAGCAAGTCCAGACACTGACGATAGGATTCCCACAGAAATTTCACCCATGGTGTCAAAATAGCTCTGTCAGTGCGGTCTTGGAGATCTTCTCCACTCACAGCTTTCAACAACAGGCTTTCACAAGAAAAAGAAAAAAGTTAAATGTTGTCTAATGAAAGTGTTTACCACTACTATTCTCCAAAAATTTAATTAGTCTATCATTAACACTCTCCAAAAGTTTAACAGGTGTCAAACTGTTCATTTATGATTTTCTATTTTCACTGTCAATATTACGACACATCTGTTCTCACCTGTGTAATCTAATCTTATAGTGCTGTTGGGCATTTACAGCAAAGGACATCTGGGTGATGTTTTTACACACAAAGGAAGTAACAACAAAAGGAAGCAAAGCAATTAACCAAGGTAATAAAGAAGTCACTGTATTTTCAGGGTTGTACATCCATACTCATATAGAATGCACACATGAAATATCAAATTTCTTATGGAAAAACACGTAAAACGAGCACATGAGTACAACATGCATGTGTGAGCATGTGTGTGTGTGTCAGAATGAGAGAAAGAACAGAATTATCATTACTGAGAGACTGCATCTTGCACATTGTAAATGAATATTTTGGTAAAATACCATATGGTAGACCATTAAATGAACTCCTGCCTACATCAAAATTTACTTTTGACAATGCACAATAAACATTATACACAATATCCAGTCCAAATACCATCTAGTTTGAACAAAAAAGAGAGACAAGTGATTTTTCTGTTTAAAAGAAAAAAACATGGTGTGGGGAAAACAGAAAACATGACAAAATTTATGACAAAAATATCAAGTAACATCCAATTTTACTTGCACAGACATCATTTAATTCCTCATAATCATCCTCCATGTAAGGTGCAACTTTCAGATCATATCTGCTGTTTTTCCATTGCAATTATGGCTAATCTCACATTTTCTCTTCTATATTTTTGTCTACCACTGGAATACTTCAGGCTTCCTCTAAAAAAAAATGGTGTCATACCAGAGATAAGCAATCAAATTATAGAAAATTATGTTCTGATGTAACCATTATTTGAGTAAGCTCACAAGAAGGGAGGACTCCACACATTTTTGTTTACAATGTCAGCTTTAGTAGCCATTTTAAAAATTAGGCATATCATGGCTTTTTACTGCTTAATTAAAATTAATGTTAAATGAAAAGTTGCAATGCCACACTTCCAATGACACCAGTTTTCCAAGGGTGAAAAGTCAAACTAATGACCATTTTGTAACTACAACTGGAAGTAAAATTTCAGATTTTCATGAAAAAAATTCATTTAAGATACGTTTGTGCATACCAAAATATTAAAATTACTTTTTTTCAGTACATTAACCCAAAAGCAACCTATCACCTTAACAATGACTCCCTACAAAAAAAATTGCCCCCTATAATTTTTCTCATCCATGGCTGTCATTGTCTGTATTGATTTGATTGACATTCCTTTTGGGCCAGCATTGGCTTACAGGGCGGAAATATCTTTCCATGTCTGATGACTTGCCACCACTTCGTGTAGGTCTTGGATGGACTACTAGTATTTCTTCATCATTCGCTTCTACCACCAAGACCGCCCCGTGATCCTACTGAATTTACACCTGTGGTTCTTGATAGATCCGGTGGTCCCCCGTGTGATCCCCGAGAGGACCACAAGAGGCTCAGAGTATCGTAGGGCTTGAGCCTGTATTCTTGGTGGGTCTCATAAGTGGAATTGCGTGACACCACGGTTTTTGTTGAACCAGTTTAATCTAGAGACTTTCTCATTGGAAAACCTCAGCGTGTTTTGAGATACCCGTGTATCACCACTGGGTGAGAGGTGGTTGCCTATCTAGACTGCCCTGGTCTAGTGTCTCCAACTACAGCATTTTGTTGTCATGGCCGCTACCCTTCCTAGTTGTGACCAGGACGGAGCTTTTGTCCAGGAGGATGAATACTCACCACTAGTGACTTCCATCCCTAAGTTTAGCCGGTTTAGGCATATTATACCAGTATGGGCATATTCAGGACATGACTGACCTCTAAAGCAGAGGTATCGTGACATGCGAAGCCTTCAAGTTTCACCCTTGGTGTAAGCTGGTTTAGGCATTTTTCACCAGTATGAGTGTATATCAGACATGACTGACCTCTAGAGTGGAGGTACCGGTGACATGCGTAGCCATCAAGTTTCATCCCTGGTGTATGCCAGTTTAGGCATATTTCACCAGTATAGGTGTAATTCAGATGTGGCTGGCCTCTAGAACAGAGGCGACATGGTATGAGCAGCTCTCGCAGCGACACTACTGGACATACCGATTAAGCTTCACTTTATCCTTGCCATCACTTTTTTACATTGGCGCCACACAGCAACTCTAATTGCTTTCCTGTATTTTCTTCCTTGGCCGAGAGGAGCTTCACTCCATGTGCGGCATCTGAAGAATCTTGCCAGCAGTGTTAGATGGACTTGAATCCCAAAGCTGTACTCTCTAGTGACGGTTCTATGTAAAGTCTCTCTTGGCCTGCCTTGCTTTCTTTTGCCCTTTGCTGACCATGTGAGGGCTTGGAAAGCCTGGATTCGTCCATTCTGAGAACATGGCTGAGATAGGCCCAATGACATCTTTTGATGTATCTTGATATGTAGACTTTGTGTTAGGTAAGTGAAATTTTTAAAATATTTGATTCCTACTTCAGTTTTATTTTATGGGTAACTTTTTTTCCTGCTGAAAGATCACAGGCCATGCTACTGTTTATACTTTATTCATAAACCTTTAGTGTCTACTAAAAGGTTTGTGTATATCATCATACATATGACCATAACACACAAGGATGTCTGTGGTTTGTAAAAATGTTTACACAGTATGTGTACACCATAACCATGAAAATATGGTACTTCCTAGACATAAATGAGCCAGTTTCCTAAACATCACCCACTAGGTTCTGTTTGCATTCATGTGTGGATGGATTTTGTGTAAACTGACTATTCAATCAGGAGCATTACTAATATGAATATTTTATCCCACACTGTGTGTGTGCGTGTGTGCATGTGAGTGAGTAAGAGAATGTATGTTCCAGTGTAACTCTGGAACACCTGAAACAATTTCAACCAAACTTGGTACACATATGACTTACAATCTGGAAAAAACTACTATGGGGTTACAAAACCCCTAGGGGTGGGAAGGGGGTGACATGTAAAAATTAGCGCTGACTCCTATAGTTTCTGGGGTCGCTGAGATGAGTAGTGACACTCCCAATGCAGTTTACGTCCATGTTCAGCCCTCATCTGGATTTGGGGGTGGGGAGGGGGGGTTGGGCATGTAAATGTAATCGAAAATGACTGATATTACTGTCAATTCCATAGCTTTCGGGGTTGCTGAGATGAGAAGTGACACTCCTGATGGCGTTTACACCCATATTCAGCCCCCATCGGCATGGGGAGGTGAGAAGCAGGTAGGGGTGGTATGGGGGTGACATGTAAAAGTATTCAAAACAGCCGATATTAGTGTCGAGTCCATAGTTTTCAGGATCGCTAAGACGAGTAGTGATGCTCCTGATGCTGTTTATGTCCAAGTTCAGGCTCCATCGGCATGGGTGTGTGTGTGTGTGTGTGTGTAAATTAAGGTGGGATCTCCATTTTACTACAGAACCTTGACCCGCCAAAACTTTGCAACAACACAAGGCTGTGTGTAAAAAGGATGCTGGGCATTGTAGTTGAAGCGACTATCTTAACAGGACAGTGAGAGGATGAAGTAGTTTTTATCCCATGGATCTCCCTTTTAACTTTAATAGATTGCAATTTCCAGTGAGACTTGCATTCTAGATCACGATCAACAAGTCACAGGGACAGTGCACACATTATAAAGTAAAGCTTTTACAAATTCACTATAATATTAATTTAACTCAAAACTTGATTATATACAACATTTTTAGTTTCACCTCCAGGAGCAAGAATAAATAATTCACCTTGAGCAAACAACATAAGATTGTCCATGAGAGAAACATGGCGATCTCAAATCCACTCTGCAGTATTAATAACAATTCCGAGGCAATGCCAGATAATCAGCTAGTCACTAATAAAACAACACTGTGATTGTATCATATGCCTCAGAGTGTGGGGATAAGTTCTTGACTGACATGCAAGTGATTAAGGCTGTTTCTAGTATAAAGATTTTTTTTCCATTTTACTTGCCATTCCTCATCTGGTTTTCACTCTTTTTTTTTTATTGACATTCATCATCACTATGCCTTCTACCCATGGAAGACTGGCACTGCAGTGATCCTCCAACTTGTCTTCATTTTCACTGT
The DNA here is from genome assembly GCA_009760885.1 of Achatina immaculata. Lineage (NCBI taxonomy): Eukaryota > Metazoa > Mollusca > Gastropoda > Stylommatophora > Achatinidae > Lissachatina > Lissachatina immaculata. The sequence continues at coordinate 38,917,338 of CM019691.1, read as the reverse complement.
ATACCTTGGCCAAGCTCAATCCAGTCATTCTTTGTGTGTTGTCCACCACTCTACGAGGGGCGTTCAGAAAGTAATGCACCACATGGTTTTTCTCAGGAGCTGTTTATTCTAAAAGCATGAAATTTATACACAGTATACATGGATATGTCATGTAAACATTGGTATTACTCAACACAATCCCCATCAACTTGTACATCTTTACACCAGCGTGAAACAAGTGCATGTATTCCTAGTGCATACCAGATTTTGTCTTGATTATGTAGCCATTTCTTCACTGCATGAATCACTCCTTCGTCACCTTCAAATCTTACCCCTGGAGTGCATCTTTAAGCGGACCAAACAGATGGAAATCAGAGGGTGCCAAATTGGGACTATAGGGTGGGGTAATATAGCCCAACTCAATTTGGTGATTGCTTCCTGTGTTGCCAGACTTGTGTGAGGGCGCACATTGTTGTGAAGGAGAAGCAGGTCTGTTGGATTCTTGTGCGGCCAAAAATCTGAGAAATCTGATGAGTTTTTTCAATGTCTTAATGTAAGCTTGCAAACTGACTGTCTCTCCTCTTGGCATAACATCCACAAGAATCACACCTTCAATGTCTCAAAAGACAGTGATCATGACCTTTCCAACTGAAGGAGTTCTCTTGAATTTATTTCTTCATGGTGATTGCGGATGATGCCACTCCATGACTGTCTTTTTGTCTTGGGTTCAAAATGATGCGCCCAGGTTTCATCACCCATTACAATCTTAGCCAAAAAGTTCTCTCTCTCAGCACTGAAACAATCCAACAATTCACAAGAAATTGCTTTCCTTTCCAACTGATGGTCATTTGTAAGACTTCGAGGAATCCATGTTTCAACCTTAGAAAATCTGAGAGTTTTTATAACTGCATTTGCACTACCATTGCTGATTAACAGCTTTAAGGGTAACTGTTGAGTAGTGATACGCCTATCAGTAAGAATAATGCCCTCAGTGCATTTCAACATTTATGCCTTGGTGGCTGTGACAGGACGTCCACAGCGCGGCCGATCATGCAACTCCTTATCTCCACTTATTGATCCTTTGAATCTCTGAACCTAGCGACTGACTGTACTCCTGTCGACTGCAAAACTTCCATACACATCACACAGACGCTTATGAACGCTCACAACAGTTTCCTTCTCTGCAACGAGAAATTCTATCACAATTCGCTGCTTGTACCGCAAACTGCTAACACGCTCTATTTCAACGGTTAGGGCAGCCATATTCTTTGGCCGGTTGCGGTGTAATTTGGTTCACAAAATCACCACATGCCATATATAAAGTGTGCAAAATTTCATGCTTCTATCTTCATTATTAGCTGAAAGAAACGATGTGGTGCATTACTTTCTGAATGCCCCTCGTATATCACTGGTTTCCTTCTTTTCCATCTAGTATAGTTTTTGGTATTGTATTGCACCCTCGTAATAAGACTGAATTATATTAATTGCCTGGTGTTAATGTTCTTCATTATTTCTCTTTAGAATTTCAGTCCATTTAATAATCCTTTGATTTCTTTTTTTTGACCATGGAATGCATCCTATTCTTTACAGTACATTAAATTTATTTTGAATATTTTGTATCTCATTATAATTTATTATACATACTACCCACCTACCCACACACATGCACATGAAAGCACACGCACACACACATAAAGGATGCCAAGAGACATGCCACTGTTTCTTCCAGAATAGGTATAAAGCCTCTAGCTGCTGGATGAGGCAATTCCTGAACCCATTAGATTTTAAAAAATTACTCTTCACCATGCTAACAGTGGCCTATCTGTGTTAGTGCGATAATGAGTATGTTGCATAGCATGGACCAAGCAAACCAACTGTCTACAAAAAAATGGTATGATTTCAAACCAGTGGAGTTTTATCATTTATGTAGTCTGCTGACGTATGAAGTCTGCAAAAATAAACCAAACTTCTTAAACAGGGTATCAACAGACAGGCTCGCAATAATGGTGGTATGTAGCAGTAACCTTATGCTTTTCTTCAATCACATCATGTCAGTCACTGTGTACATGCAAGAGTCCACTTGTCTCCAGTGCCTGTTGCAATTTTGGCAGCTTGAAATATGAAGGGTCTTGAAGAACAAAATATTTCCATGAAACTTGCAAAAACTTTTACCGAGACTTTTCAGCTATTGCAGCAAGCTTGTGAAGATTAGTCTGTAAGCTGCAAATGAGAGTACAAATGGAGCAGAACTTTTCAAATCAAGCAGAACATTTCAAATTGAGAACATCCATCAAATACGATCCCAAAACTGGATGACCTTCAACAAAAACAGATAATGATTGCATTTATAAAATGTGTGCTTTGTTTCATGAAAATGACTGCCTAACTGTCCATGAAGCTCCTGAAGAAGTAAATACCATTAAAAGTTTTTGTCACACAATTATGAATGAAATATGTGCAAATTGCTACAAAATCTGTGCTACATCTCTTCACAGATGAGTAAAAAGCTAACTGTGCCACTATCAGTCAGGAGTTATCATATTGTTCAGATGCTGATGAGAACTTTCTGAACTGTGCCATAATAGGTTCCACACAGTCAGACAGTCGACTGACATATTTACTTGAATTTCATGGTGCACTTGAGAGAGGCAGTGCAATGAAAGAAGTCTGATGAGTGGAGAATAATACCTAGATGCTGCATGATGTGAATGCACCTACTCACTCATCACTTCTTATCTATTAATTTTTTTAAATCTCCAGATTTGCTTTTTTTTTCCCCCTGTAGCTGAAAGGCTTCCAATTTTAAATGACAGAAGAAAGAGCAAAATTCACCACGAGACCTATGCACCATAACAGAGAACAACTTCCAGATGCAGACAAAAAAAAATGAGAGCAGTGCATAAACACAGAATACTTTGAATAAGACAAGTCTGATTAAGCTGTAAGTATATTAATAAATGTTTAGTTTCTTTTTGAGCAGATCTCAAATGCTAGAATTTTCCAGGTGCCTCATGTTGACTTGTTATAACAAAATGCAATCTTCTTCCATGATAGATTCAAAGCAATTGTGAGGCACCTCTCCACGCTACAAGTGAGGTGAAAAATTATTACTTGTGTAAGTAAAATGAAACTTACACCCTGGTCCTCCAAGTTGGGGGTTGGAGCATAGGGCCAACGACCCCATCTTCATTAAAAAGATTAGTGTTACAGAACAGATAAGCCTCAAAACTGGATGGATAAAAATGGATTACAACCTTGGAACGTCAAAAAATATGAGATTTGGAACATGGAATATAAGAAGCTTATCTAGACAAGGGGCAACTAAAGAATTAGCAAATGAACTAAGAAGGTATGAGATGGACATTACAGCATTACAGGAAATCAGATGGCTTGGAGAAAATATAACAATCATAGGAGAAATGGTACTAATATATGGAGGTATTACCAATGGGAGAGTTTTGCTGTCAAGAGGAAAGTATGGGACTTAGTGACGGGCTTCAGTGCCACCAACGAAAGAATCAGCAGCCTCCGCATCAAGGGAACAAAGAAAAATATAACAATGATTAATGTTCATGCAAGAACAGAAGATACAGAGGATGAAATCAAAGAAGAATTTTACAACACATACGAGCGAGTAATACAGAAGACCCCAAAACATGATGTACTGATAATACAGGAGATTTCAATGCAAAGATGGGAAAGGAAGAATCATACAGGAGATTTCAATGCAAAGATGGGAAAGGAAGAATCACAGATACATCACAAAAGAACATGTAGAAGGAACAGCTGTTGAATAAGTAAACCAATGTGCATACCTTCTCAGCAGCTACACAGACCAGGATGGTGACATCAGAAAGGAAGTTAGAACTGCAAAAGCACCATTGACCTTCAAGAACCATGACAACAAAATTCACTCAAACGTAAGCACAAAAACCAAGCTAAGATTATTCAATTCAAATGTAATATCCACCCTCATTTATGCAGCAAAACAACTAAAGAAATCAACAAATTAGACACTTTTGAAAACAAATGCCTATAGAAGATACTACTGTATAAAATGGAACAAGTTCACGAACAATGCAGAGATGAGTGAACAACAACCTGTCTCATGGATGATGAGAAAAAGGCAGAGAATCTCAAAACAAGGTATCATGTGAAACACAAAAGGCTACAGAAAAAGAAGTCAGCCACATGAAACTCTAAAGAGGACTCTGTTAAGAGGGGTCAATCTAGTAGGCATAAAATCCCTTGAAGAAGAATAAGTAGAGATGCTATGAAAAGAGAAGAAACTAAAAGAAAAATTCAGAAAAGAGCTAAACCATAAGATAAACACAAGAGGGAATGAAGATGATAAAAGCCCTAATGGCAGATGTGAAGATATAAAACAATTATAAAGAACACAGCAGAAGAATGCCTGGGAGTCAAGATCATAATTAAAAGAAAGAACTGGCTTGATGAAGTAAGCAAGGAGGCAGACATAAAGAAAACAGTGAGACAGATATGATTAAATGACATGAATAACACAAGAAAGGAGGTGAAGTACCATGCAGTGTAAAGAAACTCAAAAAGTTATTCATCAACAAAAACATTGTATGAAAGACACGGAGAGCAAGATGCAGACATGCTATCAAAATAAGGAAAGCAGGGAATTCTATAAAGAATTATGAACAATAAAGCAAGGGTACAGACAACATCTGCAGAGCTTGAAGGATTTAATGGAAACATGATAAATAATAAAGAGAAAATCTTTATCAGATGAAAAGAATATTTTGAAAAACTACTAAACTGTGAATAGCCTATAAGCACATTACCATGTGAAGAAATACAGTCTTGTGAACCTGAAATAGAGGAACCAGACTTAGAGGAAATCATCTACAGTATCATGCTTCTACGAAACAACAAGGCAACAAGTTCAGACGGAATTGCTGCAGAATTGGTTAAGGAAGAAGATCTAGGTCACATAAACAGATATGTGCTCTGATAAAACAAATATAATCTTATATCATTTTACACCCTTGCTGGTACAACATGGTGTGCAGACGGAAACATTCAAAAGAAATTGTACACCAGATATGCGAGGCCTATCCTTGACTATGGCACTGCAGCATGGGTAACTGCAACACAACTCACCTTCAACAAAGTCAAACGACTGCAAAACCAAGACATGAGGATCATCACAGGGGCAATGAGGTCTACATCACTAAAAGAGCTTGAAAAGATCACAGGTCTACAGTCAATGGAAGACATAAGAATACAGAACCACCCAATAAACACCAGAATGAAAGGGCTAGGAAGAGGCAGGCTAAAACGATCTAGCTTCACCAAGAGAGCTAATGCAATGATGAGAGAACACACACAGAACAAAGCCACCCCCAAATCACTTTGTTCCTCTAGCACAGGTCAAATATGGATGAAACAAAAAGCTTCCAAAGCTGAATGAAAACACTAAAGAGATAGCAAACAAAAATGACATACAAGCAAAGGAAACTAATGTCCATCGAACATATAGAGGAACACTTCCCACCCAGCAACTGGACTCAAGTTTCACACAGATGGATCCACTACAAATGCAATGGGTGGGTGGGTGGGAGTGTGTTAGAGCATGTGTGTGTCTATGTCTCTCTCTCTCCCCCTCCCTCCTCACTGAAATGACTAATGGGAAACACAGACAAATATCAATATCAACAGTGAAATTCTCCAGCAACTGTATCAGAGGCAGATGGCCTTGAAGCTGCTGCAGAAGGTAACAAAATGTCAAAGAAAACAGTGTTTCTTGCGGATGCAAGGTAGTAATAACAGCACTAAAGAGTCAGAGAAACAAAGAAACCAATGACATATGAACAGAAATGCAACAGCTACACATGCAGTTCAAAAGAGTATTAATCTAGTGGATTCCATCCCATTGCTGTATACCTGGAAACAAAATTATTATTTGAGCAACTGAGGAGGCAAATATGGCAAACTATCACACCAGTTCAAAACAAAATGTTATGGGGATATCCATGCCCTTCAGATGACCACCAACTACTTCAAAAGTATACAAACCAATGCCTTAAAATGTTTCATGAAGATGAAATTACAGCTTTACTGCACTGGCTTCACATACAGTTATTTGTTTAGTCTTATATACTTATACACTAATTATTCGTTTATGCAGAACAAATCCATTACATGGAAAGTTTATAAAATAATTGTACAAATAAGTCTATTGCAAAGCAGTTCCATCTATAATATAACTGTACAATGCAATTACTTCTCTCACCTCTCTGGTGAATCTGGAAAGTCAAGATCATCAATGTCAACAACTGTCTGATGTGACTCCTTTCTAGCAGCTTCTGTCTTCTCCTCTGCTAGTGCAATATAATTTTTCACAACCTCTACCAATGAGCTTATATTCACCTGAAATAATGCACATAACTTAATTACACTAATTTGGTTGTATCTCACCAGCTGTCTGTTGATCTGTCTGGATATGAAAAAAAATGCATAATAAATGATAAAATTATTACCCATACATAAAACTAAGTAATTTCCTTGCTTTACTTCTCACAATTTCCACTTCAACTTTGTAGCTAATAATTGTTGTTAACTCATTTTATTTTGATTGGTTAAGTAAAGCTTCTTATGTATACAGTCGAACCTACTTAATATCACATTGCTTTATGTCACGTGACAGCAACTGAGTTGCGGGTAGGACAGGGAGTCGAAAGGCTAGTGGAGAATCTGGACACAAACTGACAGAAGGCAACGAGAAACCACTGCTGTAGCTCCCAAGAATAGTTATGCTTGTACTGAGTAATAGATTCATCATGAACGATGTTAATGGATGTTCCTCTAGAATACGTTCGTCTGGTAGGGCAGTTCACGAGCCACAGGTGAGGCCAGATCATCATCAAGCTACTGGTGGCAAAACTAACAAGTTCAAAATAGCAACATGGAATGTTAGAACTCTATTCCAAGCCGGAAAATTAGAAAATGTAAAAAGGGAAATGCAAAGGATGAAGATCAACATACTAGGAATGAGTGAAGTTAGAAGGACAAGTGCAGGGAAGATAAACTCTGATAAATATACACAAGGAGGTGAGAAACACGAACGAGGAGTAGGCATAATATTTGATGAGCAAGCAGCAAAGATAGTTTTGGGATACTTAAACATCTCGGACTGAGTCCTACTAGACCAACTGAAAGGACAACCAATAACATAAATTACACGTGTACGCTCCAATAGCTGATAGTTCTGAAGATGTACAGCTATTTTATAATGACATAGAGACAGCCCTGAAACACACAAAGTCACATGAAGTTACTATAGCCACGGGAGATTTTAATGCCAAAATTGGTAAAGGAAGAACTTCAGACATTGTTGGTAGTTATGGACGGGGGGAGAGGAATGATAGAGGTAGTAAATTAATTTGAACTGGCAAAAATACATGGCATGGTTGTAGGAAACACCTGGTTTAAGCAACATCCTCGAAGACTGGCAACCTGGTACAGCCCAGACAAAAAGACTTTTAACAAGATAGACTACGTATTAACAAACAATTCTGGAATGCATTACTGACAACAAATACCATGCCAGGAGCTGACTGCAATAATGACCATGATCTACTATGTGGAAAAATTAAAATAAAGCTAAAGAAAGCATGCAGAAAAGTGAGAAACATCAAACTGAATGCAGAACTCCTTCAAAATGACCAAGAACTGCAAGAATAATAGAGAGCTATTATAATAAATAGATACAATGCAATAGCAAAGATTAACAGCATAGATGAACAATGGGCAATGTTAAGAGATTCTACCCACCAAACTGTTATGGAGATAATACCACCGAAAAAACAAGCCCCTAAGAATAAATCGATGGCGGATGATATCTTGGGACTGATGGACAAGTAGAAGGAGTAAAAATAACCAGGAAAAATATAGCATGATAAATAAAGAAATAATACTCAAATTCAGAGAGAAGCAAAGGAAATATGGTTAAATGAATATTCATTCATTCATTTGCATGTCCCTTGAGGAAATTTGCCTCCCTAACAGCACTCCTGTAGGCCTCTCGGTTGTGAGCAAGATGGCCTGCTGCTGATGCATCCATTTGTAGATCCTCAACGATGTCTTGCAGCCATCTTCGCCTTGGTCTTCCTCTCTTTCTTTTTCCCATTATATACCCTTCTTGTAGTTCTTGTAGTATGGATATATTTATTCTTTTTTGTGTCCATGATATATGAAGAACTCTTCTGTAGCATTTACATTCAAAGGCATTTATGTGTTTCTCAGCTGTTTTGTTAAGTGTCCAGGTCTCACAGGCATACCTTGCGATAGGAAAGATGCATGCCCTTAAAAATCTTATTTCTGTAGGTCTGTCTGTTCCTCTCCATAGATTATTTAGTTGTTTTACTTTCTGAAGAGCGATAGATGTCCTCCTTTTAATTTCCCTATCTCAATTATTAGTTAGTAGTGATCCAAGATATTCAAAACTCTCCACATCTTCCAGTTTTTCCTCATTGATACATATATCAGCTGCCTTGTTTGTTTTGTCAGTTGTCATCAATTTAGTTTTCTTTGCATGAAGATAGAGGTTTTGCTCTTCGCTGCCCTTACGGAAAGAATCTGAAAAATGGTAAATCACCAGGATGTGATGAGATAACCGCTGAATTTATTAAAGCAGGAGGAAAGGAGTGTGCAACAATCTATCATGCACTATGTAAAAAGATATGGCATTCAGGTATTTGGCCAAAAGAATGGAAAAGAACTGTATTCATACCACTGCCAAAAAAGGGTAACCTGAAATTATGCACCAACTACAGAACTGTTGCCCTGATTAGTCATGCCAGTAAAATTCTGTTAAAAATCATAATGGGTAGACTTCGAAAGAAAATAGAAGAAGAAGTCAATATGGTCCAAGCTGGCTTCAGGCAAGGAAGAGGATCAAGAGATCATATCTTCAATATAAGATTAATAATAGAGAAATGCAGGGAGTTTAATGTGAATCTATATTTATCCTTTATAGACTACTCAAAGGCATTTGATTGTGTACAACACCAGAGACTTTGGGAAATAATGGGAAAAATGGGATTTCCAACACATTTGATACAATTAACATAACTGCTGTATCTAGACCAACAAGCAGCAGTAAGAATAAATGGTGAAACAACAACTTGGTTTGACATAAAACAAGGGGTCCGTCAGGGGTGCATATTGTCACCCTACTTATTTAACTTGTATGCTGAAAATATAATGAGGAATGTTAGAGAAGATGTAGACAAAGAATATTACGATGCCATAACAGTTGGAGGTTATGAAATACCAGAGATTAGATATGCTGATGACACAGTATTGCTGTCCACAACACAAGAAGGAATGGAAAAACTAATTATGTCAGTCCGCAAGAACAGCGAAGAGCAGAACCTCTATCTTAATGCAAAGAAAACTAAATTGATGATGATGACAAAAAAAACAAGGCAGCTGAAATATATATATATATATATATATATCAGTGAGGAAAAATTGGAAAAGTGCAGTTTTGAATGTCTTGGATCACTACTAACTAATAATGGACATACAATATGGGAAATTAAAAGGAGGACATCTATTGCTCTTCAGAAAGTAAAACAAATAAAGAATCTGTGGAGAGGAGCAGACAGAACCACAAAAATAAGATTTTTAAGGGCATGCATCTTTCCCATCGCAACATATGCCTGTGAGACCTGTACACTTAACAACACAGCTGAGAAACACATAAATGCTTTTGAATGTAAATGCTATAGAAGAGTTCTCCAAATATCGTGGACACAAAAAAGAACAAATATATCTATACTACAAGAGCTTAATATTGAAGAAGGCTGGCTAGTAAAGAGGATTAAAGAGAGAAAACTTAAATATTTTGGACATATTAAACGTCATGATAATTTAGAGAAGACCGTATTGGAAGGATACATAATGGGAAAAAGAAAAAGAGGAAGACCAAAACGAAGATGGCTGCAAGACATCGTTGATGATCTGGAAATGGATGCAGCAGCAGCAGGCCATCTTGCTCACAACCGAGAGGCCTACAGGAGTGCTGTTTGGGAGGCAAAGTTCCGCAAGGGACATGCAAAGGAATGAATGAAATGCCCTTACGGACTGACATAATTAGTTTTTCCATTTCATTTTTGTGTTGTGGACAGTAATTCTGTATCATCAGCATAGCTAATCTCTGGTATTTCATAACCTCCAATTGTTATGGCATCATAATATTCTTTGTCTTCATATTCTAACATTCCTCATTATATTTTCAGTATACAAGTTAAATAAGTAAGGCAACAATATGCACCCCCTGATGGACTCCTTGCTTTATGTCAAAACCAAGTTGTTGTTTAATCATTTATTCTTACTGCTGCTTACTGGTGTAGATACAGCAGTGATGTTAGTTGTATCAAATGTGTTGGTTAAATGAACAATGCAGACAAATAGAGGACTCTCATATAAAGATAACAAAAACGTGTACAAACGAATTAATAAACTCACAGCCTGGAAGACAAAATATATGACAGGATGCCTGAAATCAAAAGAAGGTAAAATGTTAATGGGAAAAGAAGACATTGTGGACAGCCAGCCAGAATACATAGATGAGCTATGTGGAGGGAAAAGACCAGAATTAACACAAGATACTGAAAACTGTGATGGACCACCAATACTTGAAGATGAAATCATAGATGGCGTCAAACACATGAAGAAAAGCGACTCATAATATAACAATAGAAGGCACTAGAGGAGATAAGAATAAAATAATAAGCAAGTTACTGAATGACATTTACAACCGTGGTTATATGAACAGTGACGTGCTTAAATCCATGTTTACAGCACTACAAAAGAAACCAGGTGCAAAGGAATGTGATGACCACAGGACTATCAGCCTCTCATGTCACATAACAAAGCTACTTCTGAGAACTATTAGGAGAAGAACAAGGAAAAAGATAAAAATGGACATACCAGATGAACAGTTCGGATTTGTTGAAGGAAAGAGAACACAATGCCATTTATGCTTTATGAACACTAACAGAACGAACTTTAGAAGTACAGAAAGATCGTTACTTATGCTTCAATGATTACACCAAGGCATTCGACAGGATGAAACATGAGTTATTAAAATGCTTGAAGATATGAACATAGAAGGCAAAGACCTGAGGACATCTATACTGGCAGCAGGAAGCAGCGATTTGAGTTGAAAATAAAACTGGAAAATATCAAGCGATAAAACAGGGAGTGTGACAGGGGTGTGTCAGATCTATTTTTCTCTGTATAGCAAGAATATTCTAAGAACGATCATTAGACATCTAGGTTTAAAAATAGGAGAATACAATATTAACAACCTTTGGTATGCTGTCGACACAGTAATGATAGCTGAGAACCAACAAGACCTGCAAAATCTCTTGGATAAAGTCACCAAAGAAAGTGAACAGAAAGGCCTTACTTTGAACATCAAAAAGACAGAGACTATGGTTATATCTAAGAAACAAATTCCACCAACATGCAGTATATAATTAAATGGAACTATTCTAAAGCAGGTGCAGAAATTCAAATACCTTGGAGCAGTAATAACTTCCTTTATAGACTACTCAAAGGCATTTGATTGTGTACAACACCATAAACTTTGGGAACTAATGGAAAAAATGGGATTTCCAACACATCTGACACAATTAACATCACTGCTGTATCTAGACCAACAAGCAGCAGTAAAAATAAATGGTGAAACAACAACTTGGTTTGACATAAAACAAAGGGTCCGTCAGGGGCGCATATTGTCACCTACTTATTTAACTTGTATACTGAAAATATAATGAGGAATGTTAGAGAAGATGTAGACAAAGAATATTACGATGCCATAACAATTGGAGGTTATGAAATACCAGAGATTAGATATGCTGATGACACAGTGTTACTGTCCACAACACAAAGAGGAACGGAAAAACTAATTATGTCAGTCCGTAAGAACAGAGAAGAGCAAAACCTCTATCTTAATGCAAAGAAAACTAAAGTGATGACAACTGACAAAACAAACAAGGCAGCTGAAACATATATTAATGAGGAAAAATTGGAAGAAGTGGAGAGTTTTGAATATCTTGGATCACTACTAACTAATAATGGAGATACAATGAGGGAAATTAAAAGGAGGACATCTATCGCTCTTCAGAAAGTAAAACAAATAAAGAATCTGTGGGAGGAACAGACAGACCTACAGAAATAAGATTTTTAAGGGCATGCATCTTTCCTATCGCAAGGTATGCCTGTGAGACCTGGACACTTAACAAAACAGCTGAGAAACACATAAATGCTTTTGAATGTAAATGCTACAGAAGAGTTCTCCAAATATCGTGGACACAAAAAAGAACAAATATATCTATACTATAAGAGATTAATATTGAAGAAGGCTGGCTAGTAAAGAGGATTAAAGAGAGAAAACGTAAATAATTTGGACACATTAAACGTCATGGTAATTTAGAGAAGACCGTATTGGAAGGATACATTATGGGAAAAAGAAAAAGAGGAAGACCAAAATGAAGATGGCTGCAAATGGATGCTGCAGTTGCAGGCCATCTTGCTCACAACCGAGTAGCCTACAGGAGTGCTGTTTGGGAGGCAAAGTTCAACAAGGGACATGCAAATGAATGAATGAATGAGTAATAACTTCTGATGGCAAAAGCATTAACAGAAATTAAAAACAGAATAGTTCAAGCAAAGACTGCATTTCAGAGAATAGGAAACATATGCAATACATCCTTATTAATGAATGTTAGAAAACAAGTCCTAAAATACTATACTGAACCTATTTTGTTATATGGAAGTGAATCACGGACAATAGGTAGGTCTGTATAAAAGTCATTGGAAGCAGCAGAAATGTGGTTTATTAGAATATTGCGAATTCCCTGGACAGCAAAAATAACTAATGAAGAATGTTTCAGAAGAGTTGGAGATAAAAAAAAATCTTGTCAAATAACATAAGAGAGACAATGTACTTTCATGGGACATACAATGAGAAGAGGGGGCATTGAAAATATTATAACAACAGGAAAAATAGAGGGAAGAAGAAACAGGGGAAGACAAGAGGAATGATACTGGACAGTCTGACAAGATGGTATGAGAGAAGATCACGAACTGATCTAATGGCCTGTATGAAGGATCGTGTACTCTAGAGAAGCATAACAGCCCATGTCAATTGGCACAGCACCTGATGATGATAGTTTATGTCACAACCTGGATATTGTCACAGAAATTTGTATCCCCTACCAACTCCCATAAATAATTAGTAGACTTTACTTCGGTCAATATCACCCCGCCTATTGTATTTTTGCACCCGGAAGAGCTAAAGACCCCAGTTTGGGCGATTACAAGCTATAAATATCTCACAATGCATTATCATCTTCACGATTCATCAAAGGGGCCGGCCATTTGATCACTGAGTACCTGACGCATCAACCTTTTGAGCACGTGAGCATCGAAACTCAAGTGAGGTGAAGGACTTACCACGGCTGCTCTTTCTTGATTAAAATCTAGCTTTTTTGCGTCACTGACTTCTTTATAAAGATGCAAGTGGTGTTAAGTTGGCAACGTTAGTTGATAAGTGGTCAGTCTAGTAGTGTACTGTGAATCATTTAGCCAGGAACATATCTCTGGTTCATGTTGTGACAGATAATGGCTACTAAAAACAAACGTGTTGATCTTGATTTGAGCACTAAAATGGATATTCTGAAGCAAGTCGATGAAAAAGTTACAAGAAAGGACATAGCGGATAAATTTGAAATTGACATTTCAACTGTATTGAAACTTGTTAAAAACCGAAACAAAACTGAATGAGACTTTCACTTGTCTATAGTTAGGTCAAATTTTAAACAAAGGAGTGCAAGTTCTTACATAGATATTGTGTTCTGTTGAAATGGTTCAAGCAGACATGTTCTGTACAGGTGCCTGTGTGTGGTCCTATGTTGGTGGAAATTGTAAAACTTTTTGCTAAAGAAATGAATATGCTTGACTTAAAGTGTTTGAGCGGCTTTCTTTAGTACTTAAAAAAAAAAAAAAACGGCACAACATTAGGTCACTTCAGGTAAAGCAACCCAAGTTAACACCGATGTCGTTAACGATTGGATTTCGCGCTTGTCAAATATTTTTTGTGTGTACAACCCAGATGACATTTTTAACATGGATGAAACAGGCATGTTTTATAAACTGCTACCGAGAAGAACTTTGTGCTTTTGTGATGAGAAGTGTCATGGTGGCAAACGAAATGAAGATCGCTTAACAGCCGTCATGTGATGTAACATGTCTAACATGTCTGATTAATAGACTAGTTATCACTACACAATGCAAAATTACGCATTTTTTTACTACTACTACTACTACTGCTGACAAGTCAGATGCTTCTTGATTTTAGTATTGTCTACACTGTAAGACTAAGACTTACTGTATTTTGTGATTAATATATTCAGTGATTAGTACATTTTGTGTCCGATGATGATAGCTTTGGTTGTTATGTGTTTAATGTAGAAAATGTGGGGCGGACGGGGATACACACACATGCACTGGCCCAATTAAAGCAATTATAATGGACTCCACTTAATGTCACTATATTTTGACGGTCATGACAATGTGGCATTAAGTGGGTTCTACTGTATTATTTAGGAAATATTCATTTATAATTTTCAGAAGAATTTTGAGTTCCTGGCAACTCCTGTGGAATCACAACACACAGGTCACAATTAGCTCATGAATATGGAAAAATTTGACAATTTGCTAGTTTTTTAAAGAGGTAAAATTAATTCTTATTCTATTCTATCTCCCTGGAAATGAGAGATTTTCTTTGCATCCAATGTGGTTAAGATGTTAAGCATGTAAGCATTATGAAAAGATTAAATTTCGCTGCAAATAAGGTAAAAAAAAATTCTCACAAACATTTACTTCCTGCTTATGGTTGTAAAGTGTGCTTAATTTTACATTAAAAAAAATACAAAGTACCAAATATTGTAATGACTTCATGCAAAGTGAAAGACAGATACAACTACTTGTTTTTTAAATGCAATCACTGCATCATCATCTTTTATTATGCACTACACTAATCCTGTGTTAGTTTAAATGAACAATTTGTTCAATAATTTGGTTGAAAGATTGCAATCCAAAATAAATTCCACTTTGTACCAACATAATGATAAAAGTACTTTTTAAGCAATAAAATAAAACAATGTTTTCTGTCAGCAGAGTGATCTGAAAAGCTGAAGTCTGGGGCATTCTGCCAGAACACAGTTGCAACAACCTGGGTACCACGAAATATTGCAAATGAAATCTGTAGCTTCTTATACATTTTTTTTAACATACACAAGTTTTCACTTAAGAAGATTCCAGATAAATGTTCTAGACAAAACTACAGATCAGCAGTAAAACAATTCTTGAAAGCAATTCTGGAAAAAAAAATTCAACATTACATCACAGAAAAATAAGAACCCTGTCTTTTAGCTTGTATGAAGTACTTTCTGAAATATCAGTTTTGTCAATACAACATTTGTCCTTTATACTTTCTTAAATATAAAATTGAACATACTTTACAAACAGCAGAAAGTAAAAGTTTGTGTCAACTTCATTTTTCTTACATATTTTTAACAACCAGATCTATACACAATGCTCACACACTGGACCAAAGTCAAACCTGGTTGATTTCCCCCATGCATTATCAGTCTACTGGCCCAAACTTCAATGGATTTCACTTGTTTGCTTTTACAATATAAACACTGCAGTAACCAATGATTTCCTAAAGTTTCAGGTTTTTTTTTCTTGCTCTTAATGCATAATTTATCACTAATTGCCAGGTAGCACAACCACTGCCCTGAATAATATGAACCAATAAAATCATGGATTGCCATTCAAATTTGTTAATTAGAAGGTTTTTAAAAAACTGGATAACACCACACAAGTAACATAAAAAGTGCTTTGGAAAGAACAATAACACATTTAAAGTATACATATCAGTTATTTGCATGTCCCTTGTGGAACTTTGTCTACCTAACAGCTCTCCTCTCAGTTGTAAGCAAGATGTCCTGCTGCTTATGCATCCATTCGCAGATTGTCAATGATGTCGTAAAGCCATCTTCACCTTGGTCTTCCTCTCCTCCTTTTTCCCCATTACGTACCCTTCCAAGACTGTCATCTCTAAATTATCATGACGTTTAATATGTCCAAAACATTAAAGTTTTCTCTGTTTAATCCTCTTTACTAGCCAACCTTCTTCAATATTAAGTTCTTGCAGTATGGATATATTTGTTCTTTTTTGTGTCCATATCTGAAAGACTCTTTTATAGCATTTACATTCAAAGGCACTTTTGTGTTTCTCAGCTGTTTTGTCAAGTGTCCAGGTCTCACAGGCATATGTTGCGATGGGAAAGATATTAAAGATCTTATTTTTGTAGTTCTGTGTTCCTCTCCACAGCTTCTTTAGTTGTTTTACTTTCTGAAGAGCGATAGATGTCCTCCTTTTAATTTCCCTCATATCTCCATTATTAATTAGTAATGATCTAAGATATTCAAAGCTCTCCACCTCTTTCAGTTTTTCCCCACTGATATATATTTCAGCTGACTGATTTATTTAGTCAGCTGTCATCAATTTAGTTTTCTTTGCATTAAGATAAAGGTTTTTCTCTTCATTATTCTTATGGACTCCTTCGTTCGCTTCTACCACCAATATCGCTCTGTGATCCTACTGAATTTACACTTGTGGTCCTCGATAGGTCCCCCATGTAGTCCCCAAAAGACCATGTGAGATCCCCAAGAGGACCAGAAGAGGTTCAGAGTATCGCATGGCTTGAGCCTGTAATCTTGGTGGGTCTAAGAATCAGGGTTGCGTGATCTGATATAATTAGTTTTTCCATTCCTTTTTTGTGTTGTGGACAGTAATTCTGTGCCATCAGCATATCTAATCTCTGGTATTTCATAACCTCCAATTATTATAGCATCGTAATATTATTTGTCTACATCTTCTCTAACATTCCTCATTATATTTTCAGTATACAAGTTAAATAAGTAAGGCAACAGTATGCAACCTTGATGGACTCCTTGTTTTATGCCAAACCAAGTTGTTTCACCATTTATTTTTACTACTGCCTGTTTGCCTAGATACTTAGATACAATAGTGATATTAACTGTATCAAATGTGTTTGAAATCTCATTTTTTTCCCATTATTTCTCAAAGTTTCTGGTGTTGTACACAATCAAATGCCTTTGCATAGTCTATAAAAGACAAATATAGATTCACATTAAATTCTCTGCATTTTTCTGTAATTAATCTTACACTGAATATATGATCTTTTATTCTTCTTTCTTGTCTAAAACCTATTTTCTTACAAAGTCTACCCCTTATGATTTTTAACAGAATTTTACTGGGATGACTAATCAGGGTAACAGTTCTGTAGTTTGGGCATAATTTCAAGTTACCCTTTTTCGGCAGTGGTATGAATACAGTTCTTTTCCATTCTTTTGGCCAAATACCTGAATACCATATCTTTTTACATAGTGCATGATATATTGTAGCACATTCCTTACCATCTGCTTTAATAAGTTCAGCTGTTATCTCATCACATCCTGGGGATTTGCCATTTTTCGGATTCTTTATTGCCCATAAAACTTCTATTGTTGGTTCAAGTCCTTTCTCATCCAATAATAATTCACTGGTGATTTCTGCCTTCACAGTTTGCTGTATCATACATTCCCCTGCAATACTCCTTCCATCTTTCTACAATTTCCTCTGTCTCTGTCAGGGTCTTCCCCATCTTGTCACAAACTACATTTAGCTTAGGTGTGACATTTCTTGTCAATGTCTTCATTTCTTTAAACATTTCATTATCTCTTCAACGTTTCTGATGTCCTTCTATTCTTTCACAGCAATCTTGTATGTATTGTTTTTGTCTTTTCTTATGTTTCTTCTTATTTCTTTTGTTAAAGATTTATATTCCTTCCCATTATTTGTAACTTTCCATTTCATCTTCATTTCTCTATGTTGTTTTATTAGTTCTTCTTCATCATTCGCCTCTACCACCAAGATCGCCCCCACGATCCTACTGAATTTACTCCTGCATTTCTCGCGATAGTCTCATTTAGGATGGAGGCTCAGAGCACCGTGGGGCTTGGGCCTATACTCTAGGTGGGTCACAGAAGCAGCATTGTGTGACACTGTGGTTTTCATTTTATTAGTTCTAATGTGCCTTGTATGATCCATTCATTCTTTTGTGTTTTCTTTACTGGAACCATATCTTTAGCTGCTGTCACTAATATATCTCTGGACTGCATAGCCAATTCATCAGGTGTCATCTCCTGTACAGCCATAAGTATCTCAAAACGGTTCTTTACTTCTATGCTGTATTGTTCTGGTATTTTTGTAAGATCAAAGCAGAATGGTCTTGATCCCCTAACTGTCTTTTTTATCTTTATCTTCATGTCTGCTATTAATAACTCATGGTCCGTGTCACAATCGGCACCTAGCAGTTTTCGTTGAAGTTATACATATAATCTGGTAAAAAATATTTGACATCAATAAATAATATGTAGTTTATATCTCTTACAAATACTGCCTGAAAGTACTCATCGATGTTTACTGAATTCAGTAACATAATTTTTTTTAAAAATTGATTTTACTGTGCCATTACTGAAATTGTTCAACTATGAATGCATGACAAACAAAAGTTATTCACCTACATAACATACCTGCTGGCAAATGTTTTTGTATTGATATAAACCTTCTTTTGCAATGTGTGATTTCCGAAGCTCCACACACAATTCGAGGTATTTTTCCATGATTGGTTCGTGTGTCTTCTGCCATGTTCTGTGCTTCTTACTCTTGATAACGTCATACAGAGCATCCAGAGCTCGCTGTCTTTTTCCAACATCTATGAATTCTGTGAATTATTGTTAGAATGACATTCATCACATATTATGCTAAATTTTAAATGATGGGTACAGAAACATGGTATTCGTCATGAGAGTACATAGATGTAGCTGCATTACTTCTGAGAAGAAATCATACATACCACTACTACTTTTGTGAAGAAATCATACATGCCGTTTTATTTGTAAATCATTTTATATATGGGTCACATATACATAATATAAACAAATATTACCATCTGCTCTTTTCAGAGCATTCTCCGGTTTTTGAAAATATGTTGGCATCGTATCGTTGCCTAAAAGAAGCAGAATAATGTGAAACTAATTTTTAAGCACTGTCACAGTATCTCTAAGATGGCGAACGCATGCACCTCAAGGTATGACATCATAGAATCTCATTTCCGCTACGGCTGTACAGACAGTGTACAGGTAAACTTCGTTATATACGGTTAATTTCAATCATCATATGGAATTGCGGTGATCATCATCTTTTTTAGTATAACGCTGATTTCATCACTTTTAATAATTCTTTTCCGTGAAATACAGTATGAATAAGAATCGCTCTATCATGTCTCGCTGGATGGTCTCCCATGAGAAGCTGAACTTATGGCAGAAAAATGGCACTGCAACTTACAATCTGGCAATAATATTACAGGCGACAGTTTCAATATTCTATCTTTTTTTCCCCGCAGTCGGCCGTACTATTCGAAATTTATTGGGACAGACAGGAATGTATAAAGAGATATACGCATTAACCACAAACCCACAAAGTTGTCCTTGGCTTATTCGACTGGTTTAGGGAAATTGGCTCAGTCTTCTTCTTCTTCGTTCGCATTGTCTGTTTATATCTGCAGTCCTGTCTCTTGGATAAATTTCACTGTTTTTTGTAACTCATGTATGGAACCGTAGAGCTTATTTTCTTTAGTGGTTTCACTGGGCCAGTAATTATTTCTCAGTGTCTCGTAGTTGATGCAGTTCTGAAGGATATGTTCCACAGTTTGGGGCACCTGGCCACATGTACATAGATTAGTAGTACCAACCTTAAACTTTGTATACATATGATTTCAATTGGCTCAGTCAAAAACCAGAAGTGGTCGAAAAGTGGACTCCAGGCTTTCTTTATGCGATCTATCTTCGCGCCCGAAACGCCTAAAAAAATAACTACATATCACATCGAATGTGTCCAAAAGAATAACTAAACGAAAATCAACAAAAGCCCGAAGATAATTAAATAAACTCTTGTTATCCTCATCCTCATTAAAAAAAATTTTTTAAGAAGGGGACTTCGATGGAAATTTAATAGTGGGTGATGATGATGCTGGCGGGCCTGAATCTGAAGGGTTATGACTGGATGTCGATGATTGTGGCTGTGACGTTTTGAAGAATAAAAAAAAAGAAATAAATAACGTTTCTCGCACAGATGTCAGTATCCTTTCTCTCAGAATTTCTGTGAAACAACTATCGATGTTTTCCCATCATCACCTCCTTTTCTCTCTTCAATGTTCATTCTGAAAATTTTCATATGTTAGGAGCATTTCCGGAGAGCCAAGCACTTCAGTAATATTTTCAAGACGGACTTAACTTCTAATTCCCTTGCCATGTCAACAACATCCGACGCGACTTCGACCACAGGATGTTCAAAACATCCAAAAATCGTCCATCATAATGACGATTAATTTCTTCCAAACCCATTTCAGTGTACTTTGCTTTACTTTCTCCTCTGCATCTCTGATACATTTAATTCCACTCAGAATCGTTGAAGTCCTTCTAACATTAGTCAATTTATTTTGTTTCTGTTCCTCATAACATCGAAATATAATGCAGCCTTAGCGACAGCTCTTAGAACTATCAAATTTGATAGCTTCTTCTTCTTCGTTTCTACCACCAAGATCGCCCCGTGATCCTGCTAAACTTGCTCTTGTGGTTCTCGCGATAGTCTCATTTAGGATGGAGCCTCAAAGCATCGTGGGGCTTGGGCCTCTATTCTCGGTGGGTCACAGAAGCGGCATTGCGTGACACTGGTTTTCATTGCACCAGTTTAGTCAAGAGTTGAACTTCCTCACCAGAAAACCTCGACGTGGTTTGAATATGAATATATTCCCGTCGGGCGAGAGGTGCTTGCCTATCTAGACTGCACTGGTCCAGTGTCTCCGACTTTTCAGCATTTTGTGGTCGTGCCCGCTACCCTTCCTAGTTGTGACCATGACGGAGCTTTTGTCGAGGAGAACGAATCCTCGCCATTAGTGAATTCACCGCTGGGCTAAGCCGGTTTAAGCGCATTATCCCAGTATGGGTGTATACAGGACATGACCGGCCTCTAGAACGGAGGAGGTACTGTAATATGTGTAGCCATCAGGTGTCACCCCTGGGTTAAACCGGTTTAGGCATATTGCCCCAGTATGGGTGTATATAGGACGTGGCCGGCTTCTAGAGCAGAGGCGCCATGGTATGACTAGCCCTCACCGTGAATCTACTGGTCATATCAATTAAACTTCACTTAATTCTTTCCATCACCTTATTTTCACAGCAGCAACCCTAATCGCTTTTTTCTTCATTGGCCGGGAAGAATTTCACGCCACTCGCGGCAGCCGAAGAATCTCGCCAGCAGTCTTAGTTTAAACCCTAGGTTAAGCCTGTTTAGGCATTTGAGCCAGTACGTGGTCGGCCTCTAGAGCAGAGGTGCCGTGATATGAGTAGCCCTGGCTACTTCACTTTAGTCCTTTCCATTTCACCATTTCCACGATGGCGATGGCGCCGGGCGACAACCCTAATCGCATTTACTTCATTGGCCGGGAGGAGTTTAACCACACGCACGGCAGCTGAAGAATCTTTGCCAGCAGCGAGCAGGAGCTTTCTTTCTCCTAGATAAGCTATCAACCAAGACTAACGAGTCTCATCTACCCGAAAGCGTCTGGTTTTCAGGCGACAGATATTCGCCTTGCGCCCCTTCTCCCGTCAATTTAAACAGTTCCACTACGAGAAGGCCATGAGCTGGACTTGGACTGTCAGAGGCTTTTTGAGACGCACTCCTTGGACACATTTAATTGGAGTAGAGAGCGTATCCTTCACCCCACCTCTGGCTATTACAGTCCTTGGAACCATTTGATAGCTGAATCACGTCTTGATCCATTGACAGAAACAATGAAAGTGTATCTCTAGGCAAGAAGACAACGCCATTTTCTTTAGTGTCCTCAGTCCTAAGTCTTGGATGGCATGAACTATTTATCAACAGGCAGCAGACTCTTAAAGGGAAAATACTTTCGGTTCTTCCAATAAAAGCTGGTAAGTTACAAACCAATACGAGGTAGCGACCATTGACCAGTCTTCCTGACAATAGAAAATGAACTCATTAACACCAGTAGCCCTCTCCCTAGATGGAACTGTAAAATTGGACAATGTACAAACATCGTACAGGTATCCTGGTGGGACAGCTGGCCATAGAAGGCAAGGATATTAACAGCATAGTGAAGGAATTCAGTGCTTGTATCCTTTAGGCCGCCCGTGAAACCATTCCCAGAGGAGCTCATAGGGACTATAAACTATACTGTTCTAGTGAGCTGGAAAAACTCCATGATGACGTGGAAACAACTCGAAAGCAAGCAGAAAATGGACCATGCCAAGAACACCACAGTAATTACCAACATGCTAAGGCCAAATTTCGGAGAGCCAAGCTGCAAGCTAGATGGGAAAGTTGGAGAGAGAAAACTGTGTCCCTAAACTTTGAAAAGGATGGAAGAAAACTGTGGAAACTAATCAAACAGTTAAACGTTGAGAGTACTGGAAGAAGTACAAAGATTACACTAACAGAGGATGGGAAAACTCTTACAGATAAGCAGGTAGCAGATCACTTTGCTCGCATGTTTGCACAAGACTACAACATTGATATCCATCAAGAGAAAGAGCGTACAGTGCGCACTGACCCACAGAAAGAAGAGGAACAAGTCAGAAAAGTGGAGGTCATGGATGCACCAATCACACGCAGCGAGTTAGACCTAGCAGTCAGTAAACTGAAACCAAGAAAATCACCAGGACCAGATGGAGTGTCCAATGAAATGATCAAGAACCTGGGAATGGCAGAAATGGGAAAGCTGTTGGATATCTTCAATATGTGCTGGAGCACAGGTAAGTTACCTCAAATCTGGAAGGAAGCAAACATGGTAACACTGCTAAAGCCAGGGAAAAATAGTGATACAGTCTCCAACTACAGGCCAGTCAGTCTCACTAGCTGCCTATGCAAAACGATGGAACGCATCATTGACCTGAGGCTAAAATGGTACCTAGAAAGTGAAAACCTTCTCATTCCACAACAAGCAGGATTTAGGCAGTACTACAGTACAGAAGATCAAGTGACTTACCTCTCTCAAGAGACTGAGGATGCATTCCAAGAGAAAAACCTTGAACTAGCAGCGTGGATAGACCTGAAGAAAGCCTTTGATAGAGTATGGAAAAAAGGTCTGCTGTGGAAGCTTAGAAACTGCAATGTGAATGGAAGACTGTACAACTGGATAAAGTCCTATTTATAAAATAGAAGAGCTAGAGTAGTAATGGATGGACACAAAATCCAGAAAGTACTGCTGCGACACGGTGTACTACAAGGAGGAGTCCTTTCACCTACACTATTCCTGGTATTCATTAATGACCTGGTCAAGGAACTTCCCTATGGAATCAAAGCGGCACTGTATATGCAGATGATCTGGTCATGTGGTGTAAAGATGATACGCGACAGTTGCTACACAGAGACTCCAAATAGCAGCAGACATCTTGACATCATGGACAAACAAATGGTGTGTAAGTATCAACACATACAAATCAATTACCACTCTGTTCACCCTCTCATCTAAACAGAAAGCAGGTAAGATCTTTGTAAATGAAATAACCAACCCACTTACTTAGGAGTGACTCTTGACTCAAAACTGACGTGGAAGCAACACATCAACAGTGCAGAAGCAAGAGCCAGAAGAAAACTAGCCATATTAAGAAAATTGAGTGGAACCACATGGGGAGCTAGTGAAAGAATCCTCAAGAATGTATATCAGCAAAGTATTCTACCACATTTAGAATATGGCTCAACATCTTGGTGCACAGTATCAAACACTACGCTGCATAATCTAGACAAGGTACAAAATCAGTCACTACGGATTATCACAGGTGCCATGAGGTCCACACCAGTAGTAGAAATCCAGAAAATAGTTGGTGTTCAAGCGCTAAAGGAACCTTGGGAGAGAAATTCCTCAGCTCTGTAAGCCATCCCCTTAAGGAAAGAGATTCAATAACTTGGCACTAAGACGGCTTAAAAGAAGCAGCTTCATTCATCAGGCCAAGCGTATGCGTAAGCTGATACCTAACCTTCCAACTGTAGTCGCTCCATTTTCATCTGTACCAGAGCATACACCATGGAAAGAAGCAGATTATACAAAAATAACTATTCAGACTGAAGTGAAAGGTGTGCAGAATGGTGAGATGCAGAGCAGTCTTGTAAAATCAACAGCCACACTTAGTGTTCTGGGTGACAAATATCCATGTGACACCTGGATACGTGTGTATACAGACGGATCTGCACATAATGCCATAAAGAATGGAGGGGCAGGAGCACATACTGAATATCCAAACAACACCACTGACAAGATTTCCATACCCACTGGAAAATACTGCAACAACTATGATGCAGAAGTTATGGCAATTATTGCTGCAGTTGAAAAACTATCAGACTCCGGAATTGATACATGCCCCATAGTAATTCTCACAGATGCAAGATCAGTACTGGAAGCTCTTCAGTGCAACAAACTACCAGACCTTAAGGATGCCTTGTCAAAAATTGGCTTACAACACGGACTCACTTTGCAGTGGATTCCCTCCCACTGTGGGATACCAGGCAATAAGAAAGCTGACCATCTGGCCAAAGAGGGCACTGAAATGGAGCAACCAGACATACCAATCACTTATAATCAGAAGAAAAGCATGATAAAAACCTACAGGAAGCCACAAACACCACCACATGACGACTATCAAATGCTAAACAGAAAGGAACAAGTCATCATTTTCCGTCTCCGAACAGGACACAGCCAACTCCGAAGTTATATGTATACAAAGTTTAAGGTTGGTACTACTAATCTGTGCACATGTGCCCAGGTGCTGCAAACTGTGGAACATATCCTGCAAAATTGCACCAACTATGAGACTGTGATAAATAATTACTGGACCAGTGAAATCACTAAAGGAGATAAGCTCTATGGTTCCATATATGAATTACACACACACACACACACACGCACGCACGCACGCACGCACGCACGCACGCACGCACGCACGCACGCACGCACACACACACACACACAGAGAGACAGACAGACAGACAGACAGACAGACAGACAGACAGTGAAATTTGTCCAAGAGACAGGACTGCAGATATAGACAGACAATGCGAACGAAGAAGAAGACAAACCAATACCACATACAAACCGATTCCAGATACTGAATAGTACCAACATGGACCCGGTTTTTAAAACTGCATCCAAATCGGGTCCAAATACGAGTAGAACCGTTTACTAGCGGGCAACAGCATAGACGGGTTGATGTGTAATAGCGAGAGAATTTGTTCGAAAGTCAAAACAATACGGTCATCACAATGTGTCACTCCGCAGCTGTCACTCCCTCCACCTTTCTTTTTCAGTACCCATTAGAGCAGTGTTTCTCAGGCGTTTTTCCGGCTGCCGCCCCCTTTTCTTTCAGGCCACATCTCACCGACCTCCCCCCGTACTACTCGATCAATGATTTTTTTAAATTAGGAAATGCACTACACAACGGAAAATTGCAGTTAGCAAACCAGCTTATTTAAGAATAGAAGAAATACATTTGCAACTAACCTACTGTACTATTTTCATAATTTTTAATGTGATAGATAAGTTTCATGTAAGGACATAACGTTTTTCAGTATCAGGTTGAAAAGTGCTAAGACAGAAGGTAATATGCCTCAATATGCTGGTTTGTTTTCCCTCAGTGCCCCCCCCCCCCGCTCATTTTTCTTCCACTACCCCATTTATCTTATATCTTATATCCTTCCCGTGCCGTTAGACGTCACATAGGGCTCGCAAAGTAGTTCGCCAATTTTACTACCCCACTACTGACCTTTTTATCTTTCACTGTCCCCACCCCCACCCCGGGTCCTTTCCAATCCCCACGAGGAGGGGGCGTTATCGCAGTGGGAGACACTGCATTAGAGGTTTTATTCATTCGATGTTAATTTATGAACCATGCAAGGTGGTCATATATATCTATACCATGTAGCCATTAAATGTGCTGATTTTATTTCTTAACTTTGATGAACATATTAGCGCCCCCTCATAAATGTATTGTTATAAGTCCTTATTTTTTTTTTTCTTAAATCGGTTTCTAGATTTACTGCCTTCACCGCGGTTCGGCGTGCTTAATTGTTTAAATTAGGTGTAAATAATGGCTCAATGATTAAATGTTAGTGGAGACATGGAAAAGCGCTGGGAAATTATTATTTGTCTTATTTGCACATCAGCACTCACATTTGGCAACACACAAATAATTGTATGTATGTATGTATGTATGTATGTATGTATAAGAGTAATTGTATAAAAATACATTAAGCCACTGTAGAAAAAGTGTGATAACAAAATATTAAGAGTATTTAAAACAAAAGTAAGAATAGTTTTATTAGTTAATTAACGAGTTAGTTCGAAATTCATCTATAAACATTGTCTTTCTCCACAGTCTTATTCCGTCTCTACTAAATTCTACTCTTTCTTCACCTGTAATTTATAGTCCAGAACCTTTACAGTAGATCTCTCTCTACCCAACCACATTCATCTATTCCACCAACCCTTTTCTCGTTTGATTATATCCCCCCCCCCGCCTCCTTCTCTCCTTTCTGCATTCCCCACCCTCTCTTTATTAGCAAACTATCACACCTTGTGTCTTCATTTAAATATTAACGATAATCCGACACACACACTATCGGGCACAGAAATAATTATATATATATATATATATATATATACACATACACACGCACAAACACAAACACGAGGGTTGATTGATAAGTTCTCGGCATAAGGTACAACGGATTATTTGTGGACAACTTTTGGGGTTATATCTCAACACAGTCCCCCTGCAAGTTTATGCACTTAGTCCAGCGATTATGGAGCATACGGATCCCTTCTTTGTAAAAGTCAGCATCTTGTGCTAGTAGAAAGTGGTCTACAACATAAATGACGTCTTATTCTGAAGCAAATTTGCGACCACTGAGATCCTTTTTGAGTTTGGTAAACATGTAATAGTCCGAAGTGGCCAAATCTGGGGAATAAGGAGGATGTTCAAGAAGCTGGAAGCCATTGCCACCGCTGACTTGTGAAATTGAGCACTGTCTTGCTGAAATATGACTCCTCTCGTCGATTTCTCTCCACGCTTTTCCTTCAATTTGACTCACAGCTGCTTCACAAGATTAGTGTAATAAGACCCGGTTACTGTTCTGACCTTTTGAAGATAGTCTACCAGTAGCACACCTTCTGAATCCCAAAAGATGGAAGCCATCAATTTGCCCGCAGACAGAACCACCCTTGCTTTCTTTGGAGATGGGGATCCATGATGTTTCCACTGCTTTGACTGTTTTTTGGTTTCTGGTTGAAAATGATGAACCCAATTATCATCCATAGTCACAAAATTGCTAAAGAAGCTTTTCAGGATCTGCAGAAAAATGGCCAAAATTGTCTCTTGACATGCTGAGACGCTGTCGTTTGTGATCAGCTCCAAGAAGTTTCAGGACCCATCGAGCAGAGATCTTTGTCATTTGAAGATCATTGTGAATAATGGCATAAACACGCTCCTGGGAGATGCCCAACTAGTAGCAATGTACCGCTCAGTTAGTCGTCGATCCTCCATTATCATGTCATGGATTCTGCCGGTGGTTTCATCGGTGGTTACTGTTCTTGGTCTTCCTGGACGGGGATCATCTTCCAGAGTCTCCCTTCCATGTTTGAACTGAGCTGCCCATTTCTTCACTGTGCTATAAGAAGGAGCACTCTCCCCCAGAATCTCTACTGTATCTTCATGGATCTAATTCGATGATAAGCCCTTGACGCAGATTAGCGAATGATTGCTCGATGAGAAATTTAATCCATTTTCTCAATTTCTGCCACCTCTTACAACTTCAGTAGCCTGTAAAAAAAATTGGTTGCAGTTAATTTCTTGAAACTTGGTCTTTAATCTTACATTAATCTGATCTACAAATACATCTAATATCAAGTGTTAAAAGTATTAGTACTTTATGTAGAGAACTTCTGGGTAAAACTGGGGCGACCATTCCTAATCCAGCTCGTCACAGGTGGCAGATGGTGAAAGTTCCCCAGATATGGAGGATCCTGTGAATAAGGATTTACCCATATAAGTAGGCGCGGACCAACTGGTGGTAGACTCAGAGAGCGAGGTGGGGTAGTAGGTGGCTCTACTACTCCTACAAAATGCCTCAGGTGCTCAGTGAAGGGAATACAAGGCGGGTAAGAGGCGCCTTAAAACCTCTCGCTCCCCCTGCCTTGTGGGTAGGACAGGGAGTCCAAAGGCTAGCGGAGAGTCCGTACACAAACCGGCAGAAGGCTACGGGAAACCACTCTTGTAGCTCTCAAGAACAATTATGCTTATTCAGAGTAATAGATTTGTCATGAACGATGTTAATGGATGTTCCTCTGGAACAGCCTCGTCCGGTAGGGCAGCTTACGAGCCTCAGGTGAGGCCAGATCATCATTAACTACTTGTGGCTAAACTAACAAGTTCAAAATAGCAACATGGAATGTTAGAACTTTATTCCATGCTGGAAAATTAGAAAATGTAAAAAGTGAAATGGAAAGGATGAAGATCAACATATTAGGAATGAGTGAAGTTAGATGGACAGGTGCAGGGAAGATAAACTCTGACAAATATACAATAATATATTCAGGAAATGAGAAACATGAACGAGAAGTAGGAATACTATTTGACGAACAAACAGCAAGGACAATTGTAGGATATTGTAACATCTCGGACCGAGTCCTGCTAGTCCAACTGAAAGGACGACCAATAAACATAAATATTATACAAGTGTACGCTCCAACATCTGAAAGTTCTGAAGAAGATGTACATCTATTTTATAATGACATAGAGACATCATTAAAACATACACAATCACATGAAGTTACTATAGTCATGGGAGATTTTAATGCCAAAGTTAGTAAATGAAGAATTTCAGACATCGTTGGTGACTGTGGACTGGGGAGAGGAATGACAGAGGTAGTAAATTAATTGAATGGGCAAGAATACATAGCATGATTGTAGGAAACACCTGGTTTAAACAACATCCCCGAAAACTGGCAACGTGGTGCAGCCCAGACAAAAGACTTTTAACCAGATAGGCTACATATTAATCAACAAACAATTCCGCAATGCATTACTGACAATAAAAACCATGCCAGGAGCCGACTGCAATAGTGATCATGACCTACTCTATGGAAAAAATAGAATAAAGCTGAAGAAGGCATGCAGAAAAGTGAGAAACATCAAACTGAATACAGAACTCCTTAAAAATGACCAAGAATTACGAGAACAATACAAAGTTATTATAACAAATAGATACAATGCAATAGCAAAGATAAATAGTATAGATGAACAATGCGCAACGTTAAGAGATTCTATACACCAAACTGTTAACTATACACCAAAAAAGAAGCCACTCAAAATAAATGGATGACAGACGACCTCTTAGGACTGGTGGACTTTTAGGAGTAAAAATAACCAAGAAAAATATAGCGAGATAAAAGAAATAAGACTCAAATGCAGAAAAGCAAAGGAAGTGTGGTTAAATGAACAATGCAGACACATAGAGGACTCTCATCTTCTTCTTCTTCTTCGTTCGCTTCTACCACCAAGACCGCCCCGCGATCCTATTGAATTTACGCCAATGGTCCTCGTTAAGTCCCGTGGTCCCCGAAAGGACCACACGAGATCCACTAGAGGACCACAAGAGGTTCAGAGTATCGTAGGGCTTGAGCCTGTATTCTTGGTGGGTCTCAGAAGCAGGATTGCGTGACCCGTGGTTTTCATTGCACCAGTTTAGTCTAGAGTTGGATTTTCTCACCGGAAGACCTCGACATGTTTTGGATATCAGTATATCCCCGCTGGGTGATAGTTGGTAGCCCACCCAGGCCAGAGTTGGACTTTCTCACCGGAAAACCTCGGCGTGTTTTGAGATACCCGTGTATCACCGCCGGGTGAGAGGTGGTTGCCTATCTAGACTGCCCTGGCCCAGTGTCTCCTACTTCAGCATTTTATGGTCGTGGCCGCTACCCTTCCTAGTTGTGACCAGGAGCTTTTGTCCAGGAGGACGAATCCTCGCCACTAGTGACTTCTATCCCTGGGGTGAGCCGGTTTAGGCATATTATCCCAGTATGGGGGTGTTTGGGATGTGACCAACCTCTAGAGCAGAGATACCGTGACATGCGTAGCCTACAAGTTTCACCCCTGATGTATGCTGGTTTAGGTATATTTCACCAGTGTAGGTGTATTTCGGACGTCTCCGGCCTCTAGAACAGAGGCGCCGTGAGATGTGTAGCTCTCGCAGCGATACTACTGGACAAACCGATTAAACTTAACGTTATCTTTTCCTTCGCCTTTTCACATCGGCGCCGCACAGCAGCCGTTACTTCTTTTTCGCAGTTTCTTCTTGGACCGGGAGGAGCTTCACTCCACGCGTGGCATCCGAAGAGTCTCGCCAGCAGTGTCTTAACCTCTGGGTTAAGCCAGTTCAAGCATTTCACCCAATATGAGTGTACTTAGTCCTCAAGACCAGAGGTGCCGTGATTTGACTATTTGCTTCGCTTTATCCTTTCTATAACCTGTTCCGAAGTGGTGCCGCGCAGCAATCACATTTGTACCTCTCTTCATTGGCTGGGAGGAACACCGCTCCACGCACGGCAGCTGAAGAATCTTGCCAGCAGCGAGGACTCTCATAATAAAGACACCAAAAAACATGCACAAACGAATTAGTGAACTCACAGGCAGGAAAACAAAATATACCACAGGATGCCTGAAATCAAAAGAAGGTAAAATGTTAATGGGAAAATAAGACATTGTGGACAGCTGTACAGAGTACATCAGTGAGCTATATGGAGGAGAAAGATCAGAAATAACACCAGATACTGAAAACTGTGATGGACCACCAATACTTGAAAATGAACTCATAGATGCCATCAAACATATGAAGAAAGAAAAAGCAACTGCTCATGATAATATAACGATAGAAGAAATAGAGGCATTAGAGGAGACAGGAATAAAAATAATAACTATTTCACTGAATGACATTTATAACAGTGGTTATATTCCCAGTGACCTGATTAAATCCGCGTTTATAGCACTACCAAAGAAACCAGGTCCAATGGAATGTGATATCCACCGGACTATCAGCCTCTCATGTCACACAACGAAGCTACTTCTGAGAATAATTATGAGAAAAACAAGGAAAAAAATAAAAATGGAAATAGCAGATGAACAGTTTGGATTTGTTGAAGGAAAGGGAACACAGTGCCATTTATGCTTTACGAACACTAACAGAAAGAGTTTTAGAAGTACAGAAATATCTCTACTTATGCTTCATTGATTACACCAAGGCATTCGACAAGGTGAAACATAATGAAATTATTAAAATGCTTGAAGACATCAGTACAGACGGCAAAGACCTGATGATTGTAAAACATCTTTACTGGCAGCAAGAAGCACCAATTTGAGCTGATAATAGAACTGGAAAATATCAAACTATAAAACAAAGGGGTGCGACAAGGATGTGTACTATCTCCAGACCTTTTTTCTCTGTACAGTGAGAATATTCTAAGAACGATCATCACAGAATCAGGCATAAAAATTGGAGGATACAATATTAACAACCTTCAGTATACTGACGACACAGTACTGATAGCTGAGAACCAACAAGACCTGCAAAATCTATTAGATAAAGTCGCCAAAGAAAGTGAACAGAAAGGCCTTACTTTGAACATCAAAAAGACAGAGACTATGGTTATATCTAAGAAACAGAATCCACCAACATGCAGTATAAAATTAAACGGAGCTATTCTAAAGCAGGTGCAGAAATTCAAATACCTTGGAGCAGTAATAACTTCAGATGGGAAATGCAGAACAGAAATTAGGAACAGAATAGGCCAAGCTAAGGCTGCATTTCAGAGAAAGTAACACATTATCCAACACATCCTTAGCAACGAATGCTAGAAAACGAGTCATAAAATGCTATATTGAACCTATCTTGTTAGATGGAAGTGAATCATGGACAACAGGCAAGTCTGCACAAAAATCATTGGAAGCAGCAGACATGTGGTTTATTAGAAGAATGTTGCGAATCCCCTGGACAGCAAAAATAACTAATGAAGAATGTATGAGAAGAGCTGGAGAGACAAAAAACCTTGTCAAAAAGATAAGAGAGAGACAATGTACTTTCATAGTACATGCAATGAGAAAAAAAAACTGAAAGATGGAGGGAATACTTTAACAATCTACTGAACAGAACACAGGCAGCACAAATGATGGACATACCTGAAGCAAAAACGGAACTAAACATCAATACAGGACCAATAACAATAAATGAAGTAAAGGAGGCGATAAAGAAGCTAAAATCAGACAGGGCACCAGGTGAAGATGAAGTGACTGCTGAGATGTTGAAAGCAGAAGAAACAGAAACACCAAAACAACTTTGCCGGATATTACAACAAATTTGGGATCTAGAAAAAGCCTCAGAGGAGTGGAAAACTTGGCTTATATAAAACTACCAAAGAAAGGTGACCTCAAAGATTGCGGGAACTGGAGAGGCATTACCCTACTGTCACTCACCAGTAAAGTATTTTGCAGAATAATCATCAACAGAGTTGTACCAACACTTGAGGAAAAACTTCAGAAAGAGCGGGCAGGATTTAGGAAAGGAAGATCATGCATAGACCACATATTTGTACTTAGACAAATATTAGAACAGGCAAATGAGTGGCATAGTACAACATATGCATTATTCATAGATTTTGAGAAAGCCTTTGACAGTGTCAACAGAGATGCACTGTGGAAAATCCTAAGATGGCATGGCCTCCCCCATAAAATAGTTAATGTAATCAAAGCCCTATACGAGGGTTTTCAGTGCAAAGTTATCTGTGGAGAACATACCTCCAGCAGCTTTAGGGTACAGACGGGAGTGAAACAGGGATGTGTACTATCACCAACATTATTTATTTTGGCAGTAGACTGG
Organism: Achatina immaculata; assembly: GCA_009760885.1. Taxonomy (NCBI): domain Eukaryota; kingdom Metazoa; phylum Mollusca; class Gastropoda; order Stylommatophora; family Achatinidae; genus Lissachatina; species Lissachatina immaculata. The sequence continues at coordinate 38,884,178 of CM019691.1, read as the reverse complement.
TTGATGATGGAGGCAACATCAGACAAACGCAGAGGATTACAATGGACCCTTGACACAGTGCTGGAGGACCTCGACTTTGCGGACGACATTTGTCTATTATCAAGCAGTCACAAAGATATGCAAGATAAAATAAACAAGCTAACTGAGAATGCAAACAACATAGGACTAAAGATCAACATAGGAAAGACAAAGTTGATGAAGCAAAATGTGAACAACAGAAGTGTACTCAGAGTGGATAACAAGTTAGTGGAGGAGGTCAACGAGTTTGTATACCTTGGCAGCAGAGTAGTAGAAAATGGAGACAGCACAGAGGACACCAACAGTAGACTTACTAGAGCAAACCAGGCTTTTGCAATGCTGCAGACTATATGGAAATAAAAAAAACTAAGCATAAATATGAAAATCAGGATATTTAAGAGTGATGTTCTGAGTGTACTACTCTATGATAGTGAATGCTGGAAAATCACCAAAACCATAGAAAACAAGTTGAATTCTTTCCAGACTAAATGTTTACGAAGAATTAGAAAAATATTTTGGCCAAACACCATAAGAAATAACATCTTATTAGCAGAAATGCAGATGAAACCACTGACAACAATTATTGAGGAAAGACGCTGGCGATGGTTGGGACATGTGCTACGAATGACTGACAACTCACTACCAAAAATAGCACTAAGATGGACACCACAGGGGAACAGAAGTAAGGGTAGACCAAAAAAGACATGGAGAAAAACAACAGAAAGGATGTTGAGCAATAGAGGGCTCACCTGGGCAAGAGCAGAAAAAAAGGCAAAGGACAGGCATTTATGGAAAACCCTTGCGGAAGCCCCATGTGCCCTGGGCACTTAAGGTTCAGAGAGAGAGAGAGAGAGAGAGAGAGAGAGAGAGAGAGAGAGAGAGAGAAGAATGTTGCGAATCCCCTGGACAGCAAAAATAACTAATGAAGAATGTATGAGAAGAGCTGGAGAGACAAAATCGTGGAAAAAAATAATAAAATAGGACATACAATGAGAAGAGGGGGCATTGAAAATATTATAACAGGAGAATTGGAAGGAAGAAGATCAAGAGGAAGACCAAGAGAAATGATACTGGACAGTCTGACGGGATGATGTGAGAGGAGATCACCAACTGAGCTGATGGCCTACATGAAGGATCGTATACTCTGGAGAAGCATAATAGCCAACGCCAGTAGGCATGGCAGCACCTGATGATGATGATGATGTAGAGAACTTATCAATCAACTCTCATATATATATATATATATATATATATATATATATATATATATATATATATATATATATATATATAAGCACACATACTCTTGGTGATTACCCGGCGTTGCTCGGGAATTTATTAATTATTAATACTATGAAGTGGATTTGAAATCGCCATGTTTCTTCCACGGACAACCTTATGTTGCTTGATCAAGAGTAGGGTAGGTTCAACCAAGAAATTATTTATTCTTTCTCCCGGATGTGAAACTAAAAATGTTGTATCTTAGACGTAAACGGCATCGGGACTGTCACTATTCTTCTCAGCGATCCAGAAAACTACGGACTCGACACTAATATCAATCGCTTTCGATTACTTTTACATGTCAATCACGTCCCACTCTACCCCTCTCTCATCCCCCATGCCAAAGGGGGCTGAACTTGGACGTAAACGTCATCGAGAGTGTCACTATTCATCTCAGTGACCCCGAAAACTAAAGACTCAACACTAATATCGGCCGTTTTCGATTACTTTTACAAGTCACTTTCATCCAACCCCTACCCCTCTCTCACCCCCCCCCAAGCCGAATGGGGGCTGACTAAGAGACCGTCAAAAGTATTTGGAATTTCCACCACCACCACCACCACCACCACCACCACCACCACCACCATCATCATCATCATTATCATCATCATCGCCTTTCACTCCCCCGAGAGCATAGGCCACGGATAAAAGCTCTGCAGTTATCCCTGTTCTTTGAAATATTCTCTGCTTCCTTCCATGTGCATTCCTTGCCTCTGAGCACTGTCATAATGTATAAAGTAGGAACAATGTAGGAACAGCTTTATTACTTAACGACTACAAAGTTGTGAGGTTTCGGCGTTTGCGTGTACCGTTATATACTTATACACTAATTATTGTGTGTTACTGAGTACTATCATAATGTCTCTTCTTCAAGTATGCCTTGTTGCTCTCCCTCCCTCCCTCTCTCATTCCCTCCCCCATCTCCCCCCTCTCTCTCTCGTAGGTATTTAAATATAAGTAAAGTATACAAAGTATAAAGTAAACCCTTTTACAAATTCACTATATTATTAGTTTAACTCAAAACTTGATTATAAACAACATTTTTAGTTTCATCTTCAGGAGCAAGAATAAATAAATTCTTGAGTGAACTCACCCTTGAGCAAGCAATATAAAGTTGTCCTTGGGAGAAACATGGCGATCTCAAATTTATCTCATATCAACGCTATCCAGGACGGCCCACAACCCGATGTAGGCATTGTGCATAAATATAACGGGAGTTGTTGTTTCACCATTTATTCTTACTGCTGCTTGTTGGTCTAGATACAGCAGTGATGTTAATTGTATCAAATGTGTTGGAAATCCCATTTTTTCCATTATTTCCCAAAGATTCTGGTGTTGTACACAATCAAATGCCTTTGAGTAGTCTATAAAGGCTAAATATAGATTCACATTAAACTCTCTGAATTGCTCTATTATTAATCTTACATTGAATATATTATCTTTTTGTCCTCTTCCTTGCCTGAAACCAGATTGGGCCATATTGACATCTTCTTCTATTTTCTTTCGAAGTCTACCCATTATGATTTTTAACAGAATTTTACTGGCATGACTAATTAGGGCAACAGTTCTGTAGTTTTTGCATAATTTCAGATTACCCTTTTCTGGCAGTGGTATGAATACAGTTTTTTTTCCATTCTGAATGCCATATCTTTTTACATAGTGCATGATAGATTGTTGCACATTCCTTTCCTCCTGCTTTAATAAATTCAGCTGTTATCTCATCACATCCTTGTGATTTACCATTTTTCAGATTCTTTATTGCCCATAAAACTTCTTCTATTGTCGGTTGGGGTTCTTTCTCCTCCAATAATAAATCACACTGTTGATTTCTGCTTCAACAGTCAGTTGTTTCATACATTCCTTTGCAATATTCCTTCCATCTTTCTAGAATTTCCTCTGTCTCTATCAAGGTATTCTCCATCTCATCACAAATTACATTTAGCTTAGGTGTGATAATTCTCGTAAATGTCTTCATTTCTTTAAACAATCTCTTCCACACTTCTGATGTTCTTCTGTTCTTTCACAACAATCTTGTATGTATTGTTTTTTTTTTGGTCTTTTCTTACGTTTCTTTGTACTTCTTTTGTTAAAGTTTTATATTTCTCTTTGTTGTTGTTTGTCACTTTCCATTGCATCTTCATTTCTCTATGTTGTTTTATAAGTTATAGTCTACCTGCTGTAATCCATCCATTCTTTTGTGTTTTCTTTCCTGGAACCATGTCTTTAGCTATTGTTATTAAGATATCTTTGGCCTGCGTAGCCAATTCATTCCTTCCAAGGCAATCTTCTCTAAATTACCATGACGTTTAATGTGTACAAACCGTTGCTGGCATGATTCTTCAGCTGCCGTGCGTGGGGAGAAACTCCTCCCGACCAATAAAGGTAAATACAATTGGGGTTGCCGTGCTGCGCCGCAGCGGAAAAGGTGATGGAAAGGATTAAGCGAAGTTTAATCAGTATGGCCAGTAGTTTCGCGGTCAGAGCTACTCATAACCACAGCACCTCTGCTCTAGAGGCCGGCCACGTTCTATATACACCCATACTGGGGCAATATGCCTAAACCAGTTTAACCCAGGGGTGGCACTTGATGGCTGGTCATATCACGGTGCCTCCGCTCTAGAGGTCGGTCACGTCCTAATGTACACGGATAGTGGGATAATACGTCTATACCTATTAACCCACTGATGAAACTTACTATTGGCGAGGATTCGTCCTCCTCGACAAAAGCTCCGTCCTGGTCACCACCAGGAAGGGTAGCGGCCACAACCACAAAATGCTGAAGTCGGAGACACTGGTACAGTATATACAGAGTAATAAATTTATCATGAACGACGTTAATGGATGTTCCTCTGAACAGCCTCGTCCGGTAGAGGAGCTCACGAGCCACAGGTGAGGCTATATTTTCAACAAGCTACTGGTGCCAAAACTAATAAGTCCAACATAGCAATATGGAATGTTAGAACTCTATTCCAGACGGGAAAATTAGAAAATGTAAAAAAAAAAAGAAATGGAAAGGATGAAAATCAACACTCTAGGAATGAGTGAAGTTAGACGGATAGGTGCAGGGAAGATAAACTCTGATAAATATATAATAATATATTCAGGAGGTAAGAAACATGAACTAGAGTAGGAATAGTCTTTGATGAGCAAATATCAAGAACAGTTTTGGGATATTTGAACATCTCGGACACGTTGCTGGCGAGATTCTTCGGTTGCCACGCTTGGGGTGAAACTTCTATCGGCCAATGAAGAAAATGCGTAAATGCAATTAGGGTTGTCCTGTGGCGCCGCTGTGAAAATGTGATGGAAAGGATAAAGTGAAGTTTAATCGGTATGTCCAGTAGTCTCGGGGCGAGAGCTACTTATATCACGGTGCCACCGCTCTAGAGGTCGGTCACGTCCTAATGTACATGGATATTGGGATAATACGTCTAAACCTACTTAACCCAGCGGTGAAACTTACTATTGGCGAGGACTCGTCCTCCTCGACAAAAGCTCCGCCCTGGTCACCACCAGGAAGGGTAACGGCCACGACCACAAAATGCTGAAGTCGGAGACACTGGACCAGTGCAGTTTAGATAGGCAACCACCTCTCACCCGGCGGAGATATACTGATATCCAAAACATGTCGAGGTTTTCGATGAGGAAGTTCAACTCTAGCTTGGATGAGCAAGCACCTCTCACCCGGCATGGATATTCATATCCAAACCACGTCGAGGTTTTCCGATGAGGAAGTCCAACTCTAGACTAAACTGGTGCAACAAAAACCAGTGTCACGCAATGCCGATTCTGTGGCCCACCGAGAATACACGCCCAAGCCCCACGATACTATGAATCTCTTGTGGTCCTCTCGGTGATCTCTTGTGGTCCTCTCGGGGACCACAGGAAGACCACATGTCCTCATCAAGGACCACAGGAGTAAATTCAATAGGATCACGGGGCGGTCTTGGTGGTAGAAGCTAACGAAGAAGAACATTTCGGACCGAGTCTTACTAGCCCAACTGAAAGGACAATCAATAAACAGAAATATTATACAACAGCTGATAATTCTGAAGAAGATGTACAGCTATTTTATAATGACACAGAGACAGCCCTGAAACACATAAAAAGTTACTGTAGTGATGGGAGATTTTAATGTCAAAGTTGGTGAAAGAACTTCAGACATTGTTGGTGATTATAGACTGGGGGAGAGGAATGATAGAGGCAGTAAATTAATTGAATGGGCAAAAATATGTAGCATGGTTGTGGGAAATACCTGGTTTAAACATCATCCCCAAAAACTGGCAACGTGGTGCAGCCCGGACAAAAAAGACTTTTAATCAGATAAGACTACATATTAATCAACAAACGACTCTGGAATGCACTACTGCCAAAAAAAAAAGCCATGTCAGGAGTTCACTGCAATAGTGACCACGAATCACTCTGTGGAAAAAAATAGAATAAAATTGAAGAAACATCAAATTGAATGCAGAACTCCTTTAAAATGACCAAGAACTGCGAGAACAATACAGAGTTATTATAACAAATAGATACAATGCAATAGGAAACAGAAAACGAGGAAGACCAGACTTACTTGGAGAAGAGAAATTATGACAGTGCTCAGAGACAAGGGATACACATGGAAGAAAGCAGAGAATAATTCCAAGAACGGGGATGGCTGGAGAGCTTTTATCCATGGCATATGTTCTCAGTGGAGTGAAAGGTGATGATGATGATGGTGGTGGTGATGATGATAATGATGGTGAATAGCAAAGACAAATGAACAATGTTAAGAGATTCTATCCACAAAACTGTTAAGAAGATATACAGACAAATGAACAATGTTAAGAGATTCTATCCACAAAACTGTTAAGAAGATATACAATCGAAAGACAAGTCCCCAAGAATAAATCAATGGCAGACGGCATCTTGTGACTGATGGGCAAGCAGGAGTAAAAATAACCAAGAAAAATATAGCACGATAAATAAAGAAATAAGGCTCAGAGAGAATCAAAGGAAGTGTGGTTAAATGAACAATGCAGACAAATTCAGGCTCTTATAATTCATTCATTCCTTTGCATGTCCCTTGCGGAACTTTGCATCCCAAACAGCACTCCTGTAGGCCTCTCGGTTGTGAGCAAGATGGCCTGCTGCTGCTGCATCCATTTCCAGATCATCAACGATGTCTTGCAGCCATCTTCGTTTCGGTCTTCCTCTTTTTCTTTTTCCCATTATGTATCCTTCCAATACTTCTTATAATAAATACTTCCAATACTTCTTATAATAAAGACAACAAAAACGTGTACAAACGAATTAATAAACTCACAGCCTGGAAGACAAAATATACGACAGGAAGCCTGAAATCAAAAGAAAGTAAAATGTTAATGGGAAAAAAAGACATTGTGGACAGAATACATAGATGAGCTATGTGGAGGAAAAAGACCAGAATTAACACAAGATACTGAAAACTGTGATGGGCACCAATATTTGAAGATGAAATCATAGATGGTGTCGAACATATGAAGAAAAACAACTGGGCCTGATAATATATATATCTTATATCTTATATCCTTCCCGTGCCGTTAAACGTCACACAGGGCTCGCAAAGTAGTTCGCCAATTTTTCCTGTCTTCGGCGAGTCTTTCAACCTCAACAAAGGATTTTATGCCTGTTAACTTGGCCTCTCTTAATAATGTCCTCTTCAGAGTTTCACGCGGTCTGCCCCTTTTTCTTCGGCCTGTTGTGTTCCACTTGATAGCTTGTTTTGGGATTCTCTGATCATTTCTTCTCATCAAGTGACCAACATATGTCCATCTCCTTTTCCTGATCACCCATGAGACTGGTTGTTGTTCAGTCATCTGTCTTATCTCTGCATTGTTCTTGAATTCATTCCACTTGATGCCGAGTATTTTCCTTAGGCATTTGTTTTCAAAAGAGTCTAATTTCTTTTCTATTTCTTTAGTTGTTTTCCAGCTTTCGCATGCATAAATGAGTGTGGATATTACATTTGAATTGAATAGTCTTAACTTGGTTTTTGTGCTTATAACTTTTGAATTCCATATGTTCTCAAGATTCTTGAAGATTGATGCTGCTTTTGCAATTCTGATCCTAACTTCCTTTCTAGTGTCACCATCCTGGTCTATGTAGCTGCCAAGGTATGCAAATTGATTGACTTCTTCGATATCTGTCCCTTCTATGTGTATTTTTCCATTTTGATTGATGGGAATTTTCATTATTTTTGTTTTGTCCTTGTTAATTTCAAGTCCTATTTTGCTAGCCAGTGAAGATAGGCTATCTGTTTTTTCTTGCATGGAATTCACATTATTACTGATAAGAGTTATGTCATCAGCAAAATCAAGATCTTCTAGTTGGGCCCCATGTACCCAGTCAATACCTGTGTTACCTGTGCAGCATTTTGTCATTATGAAGTCTATTGTAATCCCAAAAAGTAAAGGAGACAGTATACATCCTTGTTTCACGCCTGTTTCAATCTGGAACCATTCACTCATTCCTTCTTCTGTCTTGACTGCACAACCATATCCATTGTAGAAGTCCTTAATGATGTTGACAATTTTAGATGGTATTCCATATAGACATAAAATTCTCCATAATGAATCTCTGTGTATGCTATCAAATGCCTTCTTAAAATCTATGAAATTCAGTATTAATGGTTTCTGCTTTTCAATATGTTCTTCAAGTATTATTCTGAGAGTAAAGATCTGGTCGAGACAGCTTCTCCCTTTTCGAAATCCTGCTTGTTCTTCTCTCATTGCAGTATCCACTATATCTTTGAGTCTATTCAAAATGACCTTGCAAAATACTTTTGACACAACTGATATTAAGGTTACTCCTCTCCAGTTGTTACAGTCACTAAGGTTGCCCTTTTTTGGTATTTTAACAATGATTCCCTTCTTCCAATTAGAAGGGACCTTTTCTTCTTTCCAAATCTTGTTAAACATTCTCTGTAGTTGTCTCATGTTGTCACTATTGATAGCTTTTAGCATCTCGGCTGTTATTTCATCTTCACCTGCAGCTTTGTTGTTAGCCATTAAATTCACTGCTGTTTCAATTTCATGCAATTTAATTTCATCTAGATTGACATTTAGTTGTGGGGCTGGTAAGTCAGTTTCAAGGTTTAACAATTCTTTTGGGTGTGGTCGATTGAGTACTTCTTGGAAGTGTTCAGCCCATCTTTGCTTTTGGTCTTTATTTGATGTTCATAGTGTTCCAGTTTTGCTAAGGATTGGTCTGATAATATAATAATAGAAGAAATAGAGGAGCTAGAGGAGATTAGAATAAAAATAATAAGCAAGTTACTGAATGACATTTACAACAGTGGTTATATGCTCACTGACCTGCTTAAATCGACGTTTAAAGCACTACAAAAGAAACCAGGTGCAAAGGAATGTGAAGACCACATGACTATCAGCATCTCATGTCACATAACAAAATGTATAAACTAGGAAAAAAGTAGGAACAGCTTTATTATTTAACGATAACACACTTATGACTTTTCGGAGCGAGCCTTTGTCAAACAAAAACAAACAGAACGAAGAATCAGATATATATATATATATATATATTTTTTTTTTTAATTGATCTTTATTTCAAAAGGGTTAAGAATTGGGCACGCAGGCCCGTCCGACATTCTGCCCTTTATCATACATCTTTCACTCTATTCCAGACATTCTACAAATATGCTGTTCATATAACAAACATAACTAACATTGAAGCTGAGAGACATAAAATAAAATATAACATTTACGTTTCGCTCTTAAACATTAACTCAGTACAGAAGTAACTACATACATTATAAATGACTATCTACTAAACAAAATTTTCGGGACTATTCAGAAAACAATTAATTGTATTCGGTGTCTGTAAGAGCAGCTTAAGATAACTTTTAAGTTTTATAATTCATGGAGGCATGTAGTCGACATCAAATAGATATTGGGAAAGCTTGTAGTTGTAGGAAGGAGTATAATTTATATTTTTTGGATGGGAGGGTATTCCAAAGATGAGCAGCAGAATAACTAAAGCTTTTCTTGTAAAGATCAAGTCTAGGTTTTGGAAGACATGTTGTTCAAGCGTTGGCTGCACTTTGGGCTAAATTTAAACAGGTTCCATAGATAAGGCGGGGCATGCCGTGAAAGAATTTTATGTACTAACTTGGCTTTGTTGAAGAGGAACCTGTTCTTAAGAGGTAGTATTTTGATACGTTTGTGATGATTAGTTGTTTGTGCTTGATCTTTGTCACTAATAAGCTTTACTGCTCGCTTTTGGAGAGAGCAAAGCCTCTTTGTATTTGACACTGAGCAACCATCCCAAACTGTTGAGCAATAGTCTAAATGTGTTTGTATATGAGCTATGTAGTATGTCTTCCTAGTGTCTTGATCTATGAAGTGCTTAATTTTAGCTAATTGGTATACTTTTTGTGCGATGAGTTTTGTTAGACATTGCACATGAAAGTTCCAGGTCAGATGTTGGTCAATAATAAGACCTAGTGTTTTGTGCTCGCTAACGTTTTCTATCTGTGATGTTTCTGTACAGAGCCGAAGTGTTATTTTTGTTGCGTTTTGTAGTCTCTGTCTTGTTGTTATGAGCATTGATTTTGTTTTATCGGTGTTTATAATCATGCCATTATTTTTGCTCCATCCAATTAAATTGTATAACTCGACCTGAAGAGTTGATGAGAGAGAGAGAGAGAGAGAGAGAGAGAGAGAGAGAGAGAGAGAGAGAGAGGAGACAAAGTACAGATTCACATTAATTTGTTGTTAAGAAAACAATAACAAATGAAAACCCCTCCCCTCCTCCTCCTTCTCCTCTTCCAACCTCTAATGTTGTCTGTATTCCTCCCGACTTGCTCCTTTCTGATGATGAAAAACAAATCCTCGGCAAAGGCCTCAAATTTACTCCTATCCGCGCTCATTGTGACCGCTATTTCTTACTCCACAATGTTAAACAATTCTACCGTCTATTACGTCTGAAATATTTCTTTGCTAACCAAAAACCTAACCAACTCACACAAGACCCTGATGACCCATTTGCCCGTTACAACTACCATAAACATAGTTGGACACCTTCCTCCTGGGCTCCTCAAGCTATGGATCTGTACATTTATACGACGTGGCGTGAAATCCAGAACATCCAGCCACCAAAACTTCGACATTTGAACCTAACCAAGGGAGAATCCATGGCATTATCTAGACTCCGACGTCGAGATGACATAATAATAAAACCAGCCGATAAACCGTCGAATTTCGTAGTTTGGAAAAAAAGATTTATATATTGCGAAATGAATGTCCCATTCAGCAATACAAAATTCTGTGTTCCACGAAAAAAAAAACGTTGCTACTTTTTCAGATAATAAAGTGGAAGCAGCCATCAAAGATTTAATTCGAGAAGGTAATCTCCCACCTCGAGTTGTCTCTCTTCACATCAAGGGCAGTTGTTTAGGCACACCTATCTTCCATCTTCTTCTTAAAATCCACAAACCAGTTAACCCCGGGCGTCCTATTGTATTAGTGTGTTTATGCCCCACTGAACACATTTCTGACTTTTTGGACGGCATTTTCCAACCGCTAGTACACAAACAGCCCTCTTGTTTGAAAGATACCAACCACGCCTTAACTACTCTTGAAACGACCACACTCCGCACCACTCCTATTACATCTTTTCCCTTGATGTCTGTTCCCTCTACACCTCTCTTCCCCATGAAGATGGATTCTTAGCACTCCGTTATTTTATCAACAAAGACCCTCACCCAACCATTAACACTGATGCCATAATAAGACTCACACAACTAGTTTATTCATTTGCATGTCGATTGCAGAACTTTGCCTCCCTAACAGCTCTCCTGTAGGCCTCTCGGTTGTGAGCAAGATGGCCTGCTGCTGATGCATCCATTTGCAGATCATCAACAATGTCTTGCAGCCATCTTCGTCTTGGTCTTCCTCTCTTTCTTTTTCCCATTACGTACCCTTCCAAGACGGTTTTCTCTAGATTATCATGATGTTTAATGTGTCAAAAATATTTAAATTTTCTCTCTTTAATCCTCTTTACTAGCCAGCCTTCTTCAATATTAAATTCTTGTATTATGGATATATTTGTTCTTTTTGTGTCAATGGTATTTGAAGAACTCTTCTGTAGCATTTACATTCAAAGGCATTTATGTGTTTCTCAGCTGTTTTGTTAAGTGTCCAGGTCTCACAGGCATATGTTGCGATGGGAAAGATGCATGCCCTTAAAAATCTTATTTTTGTAGTTCTGTCTGTTCCTCTCCACAGATTCACACAACTTGTACTCAACCTAAATTCTTTTGAATTCAACCACAAATCAGTGGTGTTGTCATGCGACCGGGCATTGTAGTGTACTCCATAAAAAAACAGGAACTAATAATGACTGAGCTTACGGTTCCGTATGAAACAAGAATAGCGGAGCAACATCTATTCAAATGTGAGAAGTACAATGACCTGGTCAAGCAACTGAGGCAAGGGGCAGGAGTCAGGGCAAAAGTGATAGCTGTAGAAGTGGGAGCGAGAGGATTCGTAGGAACATCAGCATACGACCTATGTTGGCAACTGGGCATAAAGGGACAAGCAAGAGCAAGGGCATTGAAAAGCCTTTCAGAAACAGCAGAAAAGGCTTCATGCTGGCTGTGAAGTATGTGAAACAAGCACTGAAAACATAACTAATTTCGCTTGTCGCGGCCAATACCAGTCCTTCGTGGCTAAATCGCTAAAGACGCACTTCAAAAGTGCAGTGCCAACTCAATCCCGGGACAAAAAAAAAATCAACAACTTACAAGACCTCTGGGAGTCATGACCCAGAGGGGCCCACCCCCTTAGAGTGTCAGAAGTTTTGATAGGGCCAAAATACTTGTCTGAGGGGGGTACTTCCTCTGATGATCTTCTTCTTCTTCGTTCGCTTCTACCACCAAGACCGCCCCGTGATCCTACTGAATTTGCGTCTGTGGTCCACGTTAAGTCATGTGGTCCCCCGTGTGGTCCCTGAAATGACCACACGGGATCCCAGAGAGGACCATATGGGGTTCAGAGTATCGCAGGGCTTTAGCCTGTATTCTTGGTGGGTCCCGGAAGCGGGATTGCGTGATACCGTGGTTTTTGTTGCACCAGTTTAGTCTAGAGTTGGACTGTCTCACCGAAAGACCTCAACGTGTTTTGGATATCAGCAAGTTTCACCCCTGGTGCATGCCGGTTTAGGCATATTTCACCAGTGTAGGTGTATTTCAGACGTGGCAGGCCTCTAGAGCAGAGGTGCCGTGGTATGTGTAGCTCTCGCAGCGATACTACTGGACATACCGGTTAAACTTATCTTTTTCTTTCACCTTTTCACATCGACGCCACACAGCAACCCTGATTGCTTTTCCGCATGTTCTTCCTTGGCCGGGAAGAGCTTCACTCCACGCGCGGCATCCGAAGAGTCTCGCCAGCAGTGTCTTAACCTCTAGATTAAGCCAGTTAAAAAATTTCACCCGATATGACTCTGATGATCTGAAGGAGTTGTGTTGTTGTTCTGCTCTCTACAGTAGGGAGTTTCCTGCATACTTGGCCCCAGTTATGCTTGTTTATTTATGGGCTTTCTGGAAGTTAAATTATGGGAAACTTAACGTAGTAGACACAGAATTCTATACAGAGATATATTGATGACAGCATTGGAGTCACCAGTATGCCAGAGGACGAACTAAAAAAAGTTTATTGAATTCGCTAACTCACTTAATAGTAATATAAAATTCACTTATGAAATACCCATGGGAACAAATGTGTTAGGGGCACACGTATCTCAACATAGTCTTTGTGAGTCAGGGCAAAAGTGAACAGAGATCCGTTTGCTTAAAGACTCTGACCTACTTCTGTAGATCAGAAACTTGTAGCAATCAACACTAACTGTAATTGTTATTTTTTTGTAAAATATGTCAGGTAGATAGACGGATGGGGACATGGAGATAGCCGGCAGGGACGAAGAAAATATGGTGTGAAACCAATGAATCCAGGATGTGAGAATCCTATGGGTCTTTACAACAATGGCTATCAGAATGATGTGAACAAAACAGAGCCAGCAGACTATAGGTGGTGGGGAATGGATATCGTTGAGGTACTCATCGGGTTCCTCATCCCAAAGTTGGAGTGTCTTTGTGGAACTGTCTCAAAGCCATCAGGCCAGCCAGCGTTGTATGCTAGATATGATGTGGAGAAGGGGCTTAAGTACAGCCACCAGAGGCTGGAAAACAAAGTTTTGGCCAGGCCAGCATACACCACTGTCTTCATGGTAGTCCGAGCAAGACCACAGTCTGCCCTAGCAAAGAAAAATGCTGGTCGGAGGTACCCAGCCAAAAGGTGCATCGAAAAATCAGGGTACCACGCATCATCACCAATGTGCGTACGAAGAAGAAGAAGAGGACTTATGAAATTTCTGACAAGTCTTTGAACTTTTTAGGCATTAAAATATCTTTTGGCACAAACAGGCTTATTACCTCCATTTTTTACAAGCCCATTGACAACCATACCTATTTACTCTACATCTCCTCCCATCCTGAAGCGTGTAAAAACTCAATCCCGTATTCCCAACTACTCCATCTACGCCACATATATCAGGATAACTCGGACTTTATCGATCAGTCCAACAATTTATTCGAATTTTTCCGTCATCGTAACTACCCAGAAAATGTCCTTCATGCAGCCTTCAGCCGTATCCAACTAATAAATCGCAAGGAAGCATTTAGAAAAAAAAACCTGTTACCCCATCTGACAGAGTTACGGTAGTACTGCCTTTCCATCCGCAAAGTCAGATGATTAAGAAAATTCTTTATCGTCATCTGCCATTAATCCAACTCGACCCGTGACATCTTCTCTGATCCACCCTTATTAGCATACAAGCGTGAACCAACTCTCAAGGACATCCTCGTCCACAGCCACTTAAAGCGAAACCTTTCATATGTTATAACCAGAAAATGTAACCGCCCTCGCTGTGTTACCTGTCCTGCATTTTTGGAAACGAAAACAATCACCTTTCCTAAAACTATCCTGACTCTCCATGAGGGATTCACACGCAAATCCCGTAATGTAATATATGCCAACGTAGGCAACAGATGCAGGATAACTTATGTAGGTGAAACTGGCTTTAGACTAGGGGACTGCATACAGAAACATCTGTACGATATCACCCAGCATGCTTCGAAACCAGTCGCTAATCATTTCAGTGACCCTAACTATAGAGGCAAATCTATTTTCTGGTAACAGCCATCAAACAGTGTCACGCAGAAGACACAAGCCGCCTAGCGCTTGAGAACCGTTACATTCAGGACTGTGGGACACTGGAACCACATGATTTGAACTCGTTATTCAGCTATACATAATCTTCCACAATCTTACTCATTCTCACTTGTTGCACATAGTTTAGTACCCTCACACATCATCACATTACTATTCTTCCATCACAACCATAATCATTCATTTCACTTTTTCCTAAATGGATTGCCATCCCTTCCCTACCATCATCTACATCACAAACCCCTATCCATTCATCATCATCATCATCATCATCATCATCATCATCATCATCATCATCGCCTTTTATTCCCTTAAGAGCACTGGCCATGGATAGAGGCTCTCCAGTCATCACTGTTCTTAGAATAATTCTCTGTTCATTCTCTGCGCATCCTTGTCTCTACATTTTCTACGCTCAACCATGCGTCAACCATAAGTCATGTGCCATTTTCTTTAATTTTTTAAATTTGTTTTTGTTTTGTTAACATAAAAATAATGTGAAACTTTACTTTGTCTCCTCTCTATGATTCTTCGTCCTGTTCGCTTTTGTTTAACGAAGGCTGGCGCCGAAACGTCACAAGTGTATAAGTGTATTATCGTTAAATAATAAAGCTGTTCCTACTTATTTCCTAGTTTATACATTTTGATATTACAGCTTTACTGGAGTGCTTTGTGTATAGTTGTATGCCTATACACTAATTATTGTATGTCAAATAATAAAGCTACATTTGAGAATTATTATGATTATGAAAAGAACAAGAAAAAGATAAAAATGGAAATAGCAGATGAACAGTTCGGATTTGTTGAAGAAAAGGGAACATTCCATGCCATTTATGGTTTGCGAACACTAACAGAAATAGAAGTACAGAAAGATCTCTTCTTATGCTTCACTGATTACACAAAGGCATTCGACAAGGTGAAACATGATGTCAGTAAGTCATGTGAATGTCCCTTGCGGAACTTTGCCTCCATAACTGCTCTCCCGTAGGCCTTTCGGTTATATCTAAGATGTCCTGCTGTTGATGCATCCATATGCAGATTATCAACGATGTCTCGCAGTCATCTTCACCTTGGTCTTCCTCTCTTTCTTTTTCCTGTAATGCACCCTTCCAAGACATTCTTTAAATTCTCAAGACGTTTAATGTGTCCAAAATATTGAAGTTTTCTGTGTTTCTCTTCCCCTGCCATCCACGCTATAGCGAGGTCTTCCGGTTAGTCTAGTGACTGCCATCCTCTTTATAGCGAGCTTTGTTTCGTTGCAGCGTAAAACCATTGTAACTTTTTATTGTACAGGATTTATCCGTGCATGCATGGCTAACATCCGAGTGAGATCGATGTTCTTAACCGAGAAATTTCAATATTTATTGTGATTTCGGAGGCATAAGGATATGTCCTATGACCAGACCTCTGTTCCTGAATGTACCACAAGTAGATGTAGACCTATTAAATGGACCGGAAAAGTAGTTAAAAGGTTATTTCAGACATTATTTTAGTAAGAATGCCACCACATCACGAGATGGGATGAAAATCTTTACTAGTCAACCTTCTTCAATATTAAGTTAAATATTGGTTCTAAGGACTGCTATTGTCGGAGGTAGGGTGGAGTATTCGACTTCCACTCCAACGGCGCGCGTCTCACACAGCCTCTGGCAGTCAAGTCCAGCTCCTGGCCTTCCGGTGGCATAACTGTTTAAACTGACAGGAGAAGGGGCGAGGGCGAATATCTGGCGCCTGAAAACCAGATACTTAGGGTAGATGAGTGGCACGTTTGGTAGCTCATCTACCGCTGTTGGCGATATTCTTCGGCTGCCGTGCGTGGAGCGGTGCTCCTCCCGGCCAACGAAGAAAGGTGCAAATGGGGTTGCCGCGCAGCATCACTGCGGAAAAAGTGGTAGAAAGGATAAAGCGAAGCAAACAGTCAAATCACGGCACCTCTGATCTGGAGGTCGGCCACGTCCTGAATGTAGTCCTATCGGGTGAAATGCCTGAACCGGCTTGTCCCAGAGGTTAAGACACTGCTGGCGAGACTCTTCGAATGCCGCGCGTGGAGTGAAGCTCCTCCCGGTTAAGGAAGAAAATGCAGAAAAGAAATAAAGGTTTCTGTGCAGTGCCGATGTGAAAAGGTGGTGGAAAGGATAAAGTGAAGTTTAATCGGTGTGTCCAATAGTATCGCTGATATACCACGGCACCTCTGCTCTAGAGGCCGGCCACGTCCGAAATACACCTACACTGGTGAAATATGCCTAAACCGGCATGCACCAGGGGTGGAACTTGATGGCTAGACATGTCATGCCACCTCCGCTCTAGAGGTCGGTCACACCTGATATACACCCATACTGATGAATTTTGCCTAAACTGGCTCACACCAGGGGTGAATCTTGAAGGCTATGCATGTCACAGTACCTCTGCTCTAGAGGTCGGTCACGTCCCAAACACGCCCATACTGGGATAATATGCCTAAACCGGCTCAACCCAGGGGTGGAAGTCACTATTGGCGAGGATTCGTCCTCCTGGACAAAAGCTCCATCCTGGTCACAACTAGGAAGGGTAGCGGCCACGACCGCTAAAATGCTGAAGTCGGAGACACTGGACCAGGGCAGTCTAGATAGGCAACCACCTCTCACCTGGCGGGGATGTTTGCGTACCCTAATCACGCTGAGGTTTTCCGGTGAGAAAGTCCAACTCTGGACTGGATGGGCAACCACCTCTCACCCGGCGGTGATACACGGGTATCTCAAAACACGTCGAGGTTTTCCGGTGAGAAGGTCCAACTCTGGCCTGGGTGGGCTACTGCCTCTCACCCAGCGGGGATGCATTGATATCCTAAACACGTCGAGGTCTTCTGGTGAGAAAGTCCAACTCTACACTAAACTGGTGCAACGAAAACTACGGTGTCACGCAATCCGCATCAAAGACCCGCCAAGAATACAGGCTAAAGCCCTGCGATACTCTGAACCCCTTGTGGTCCTCTCGTGGATCTAACGAGGACCACAGGCGTAAATTCAGTAGGATCAGAGTGCGGTTTTGGTGGTAGAAGCGAACGAAGAAGAAGAAGAAGTTAAATATTAATTTTTATTTTATTAAAAATAGTAGAACATTTGTTCTTTTTTGTGTCCATGATATTTGAAGGACTCTTCTGTAGCATTCGCATTCAAAGGCATTTATGTGTTTCTCAGTTGTTTTGTTAAGTGTCCAGGTCTCACAGGCATATGTTGGGATGGGAAAGATGAATGTCTTTCAAATCTTGTTTTTATAGATCTGTCTGTTCTTCTCCACAGCTCCTTTAGTTGTTTTATTTTAAAAGTTTTTTTGAAGGGCGATAGATGTGCTCTTTTATTTTTGACAGTTACTCGGGCAAAAAAAACGCAGTAAAAAAAAATTTGCGTTCTTTTCTGCCAGAGTGTAATTGACTATATAAAGAGAGGTTTATAACATAATACGAATTTTAAAAGTTAGCCTGATTTCAAACGAGATCTAGCTCACCAATTTGCAGAGATAAAAATAGATGACTTCACTTTGTCATTTGCAGAACAGAATTGGGTAAAGTGATAGAGAGGCGTTTCCGAAAGGGAAAAAAAACATATGGCAGTAATGAGCCTATGCAAAGAACTCTTATTATATGACCAACATCTGTCCAAATTTGAGTAAGTTAACATGCAGGATTATGAGGGATGTGAAGGAAGATCAGAAGCATGGCCTGCTGCACAGACGAAAACGGGCAAATAATGATAGGCACGCAAGCTATATGGATTCGCAAGTAATGTCAAGAATTCGAGAAAGGTTCCATTGTCACAACTGCAGACCACGAAATTAGCCAGATAGTGTAGACTAGATAGAACAGAAAATGCACGATTGAACTAAAGAAAAATCCAGGACAATCCCAAACATGAGACCAGTTTGGACAGCTCCAAAATTCACTAACCCCTTATGAAAGTGGCTGACTTTGGCTTTTTCGGAGCGACCGACCGGAAAGGTGAAAGTAGCGCCTCGTGCGGACACGTGACTGGCTTGTGTGTGTTGTACAGTACGTAATGTGCGTTGGTGATTATGTTTTTGTTAAAAAAAACTGTGCTGAATGTCAAGGTGTTAATTCTTCGTACATTTGAAATACACAGGTAGCAAGCCGAATGAAAGGTAGCTGAACCTCGATTGTTTTATGAAGGGGTGCAGTTTGTGGTCCCATTGCACGGCTGTACGCAAAAACGGGGAAGAAATACTTTGATGATATGTATTTTAGTGAGACATGAGGGAAAGAAAAATCACAAGAGAATTACTTGGGATTCGAATCCCAGGTAATTCTCTTGTGATTTTCCTTTCTCTCACGTCTCACTAAAGTGCTTTGTCTACGATTTTTTCGAGGTCTCATCCTAAAAAAATTGTGTTCTCTTACTTTACCGTACCAAAGCCTCGTAGTTTCCTATTTATTAAAAAAAAATTGTTCCTTGATTTTATGTATATGTGTTAAGCCAAGCACCAACTAAGTATATTTTACAACTGGTGCCGCGAACTTGCTTTCTTTGTCAAAGCTATGTTACCCCTGTGTAATCATTAAGTTTCCGAACTTAACAGTTTCTTTTGAGTTTCTAGATCAAAGTCAAGGCAAATCGACGGAGAAACTTTCTTGGTGATTTCAGCTCAATAACAACGTGTTTAGAGAGACAGAGAGTTGTGGTAGGAGACAAGAGTTGAGAAAGAGATCTGGAACAACAGAAACAGCGGAAAAAGAACGATTTGAAAGGTAGAGTCCAGCAGTTGATAGACATGTTGGTGGTGCGAATGTCGAAAATAACTGTTTAGTGTT